>LR990284.1:1200000-1860000 GCA_905147355.2 Apotomis turbidana | reverse complement strand
GTACCGCCTCTTTCATACAATTTATGATCATATTGTATATTACCTACTAGAAGATGCAACTTTGTTTAGCCTTTTCTTGGCAATATATCAATTGTATCATATATCATACATTACATTTAATATTTAATATATTTTTTTATCGCACACACTTATTGTTTTAATTATAGGTAGGTACTCAATAACAACGAGGCTGAAATGCGGACCTCTCATTTATATTGCCATAAAAAGGGTTAAGATTATATTTAAAAAATCTTTACCGCACTCAGGTCCTATTCTAACCATCTATCCCAGAAGCAAAAATGATTATGATTCATATAAAATATTCATGGCAAGGCGATCTAGGAGGTCTTGAAGGCATGCATCTCGTTTGAGTTATCCCCTAACTCCTAACCGTTAAGGAGTTATACCTTCCATCATCAGCTCAGCATAGGAAGATGATGACTATCAGACGCAAATTAAAACGTTGCTCATTTAAGATAAGGTTGTGCAATGTGCAAGATAATAAAGTTGTTCGTGAACAACTTTATAATCGCGGACAAACATACATACACTCGGGTGCAAAGAAATCGGACCACCCCAGCATTTTTAACAATTTTCCAATTTCTGTAAAAACTGTAAGGGTGACCATAACATATTATATACCATATGAATGGTAAGCTTTTCCTCTATAAATTCATCTGATTTTCGAAGGTGTGCGACCAATACGTTCAGATTTTCAGGGCTTAGAACGTTACCGCCCTAAAAATGCGTACTGGAGTAAAACTTTTGCCTAAGGGGAAAACTGTGGTTCTAAGGAAATCGAGGAAAAATTAAAACAATTTTCAGCAATTTAATATCGTGTATTGCCTCCTCTAGCCCTACGACAGGCCGTCATACGGTTTTTCATCGACCTTATTAATTTTCTTACGGTATCTTGAGGGATGCCCGCCCATTCTTCTTCGATCGCATACCTAAGCTCCAATAAAGTTTCAGGGGCGGGAGTTCTGGCTCGGATTCTTCTTTTCAGCTCGTCCCAATAGTGCTCGATCGGGTTCAGGTCAGGATTTTGTGCTGGCCACTCCATAACGCTGATGCCCACCTCCTCCAGGTAGTCCGTAGTGGTCCGGGCTGTATGCGGCCGTGCGTTATCTTGCATGAGGATGAAGTCATCGCCGATAAAACCCTTAAATGGAACCACATGATCAGCCAGGATTTCCTCTACGTATCGAGGAGCAGTCAAACCGCCCGCATTTCGCCTTGTACCTGGCCCTATGATGAACACAATGTCCGTTTTCTCTTCCAGAGAAATGCCAGCCCAGATTATGATTGACCCGCCACCATAGGCAACACGTTCCTCGATGCAGCATTGAGAAAACCGCTCCCCAGGCCTCCGGTAAACTCGTGCTCGTCCATCATTACCGAACAAAGTTATCCTGCACTCGTCGGAGAAAAGTACGGGCCTCCATTGCTGAAGGGTCCAATCTTCATGTTCGCGAGCGAAGACACGTCGTGCACCGCGGTGTCCTGGGGTAAGTTTTGGGCCATTGGCAGCCCTGTGAGCTGTCAATTCCTTCTCCTTCAGTCTTCTTCTGACAGTCCATCGGCTGATAAACACATTCCGGGTCTCTCGGAGCTTCTGCTGAAGCTGAACAGCATTCAATCTACGATTTCGTAGCGAGGAAACAGCGATAAAACGGTCATCTCTCTCTGAAGTACTGCGAGTTCTGCCTGTTCCGGGTCTTCTGGAGAACTCCTGATCTTCGCGGAACCTCTGGTACACACGTTGAACTGATGACTTCGATAGGTTCAGTTGTCGAGCCACTTCACGTTGACTAAGCCCACTCTGCAACAGGGCAACTGCTTGGGCGGCTTCATTTGGGGTAGTATCCATGTTTCTTCAGTTTTTCAGGGTCGTTCGATGAGAGCAGTGTTCAGGAAGACGTATCAATTACGAATGATGCATAAACAATGATAATTACTGGTTTTATGCCTAATGGTAGGTGGCCAATTAGTGCATGCGTTAACGAGGCAGTTGGAGGGGGGTGATTTCCACGCCCACATTTTGCACAATATCCATTCCCGCCCTTGAATATTGGTGTCATTTGATAGGGCAGAAAATTATATATCACGTGGTATTTAAATTGTTACGGTCGAGCTTACAGTTTTAATAGAAAATGGAAAACTGCTAAAAATGCTGGGGTGGTCCGATTTCTTTGCACCCGAGTGTATATGCGGGTCAAACTGTGAGAACCTCTTTTTATTAAAGTCGGTTAATATACTTTAGCCTAAGTGTAACAAATACTTTTCTGGAATCAGCATCATAATCGGTTTACCCAAACGCGAGAAAATCGCGGACGAACATACATACATATATACATACATACTTACAGGTCAAACCGAGAACCTCCTTTTTTTTGACGTTGAAAAATTCGTCCAGCCGTTTCAGCGTGATCCCGCGTGTCGTCTCTCCATAGGGTAGGTAGGTAGGTAGGGGGTAGGGTAGGGTAGGTAGGGTCTGCCCACGCTGCTTTTCCCATCGTGGTTGCCACTCCAGTAGCTTTGGAGACCAGTGTCGATCTTAACACCTATCCTAGATATCTCTTTACATGCCCCGCAAATCTCCTATCCGTATGCTAATTTAAATGAGTAATTGTGCAGCAATTTTTAAAAGTTGTAGACAGATTTTTAATCGGTTAAAAAGTTGATTCGCTCTTGTTGTTTTGGCTTTAGGTATTCTTAGCAAGCTTGTGTGAAGAGTTTCAGCACTGGTTTCATCTGCGTCTTTACAATTTTCTATATTATACAAGAAAAATCATATTTTCGAGAAAACTGTCGCATTATATTTGTGAATTATTTTATGGTGAATTTTGAAGGTTCTTTGTGACGTAAATGCTCTATTTTTATACTTAATTTGATCGTTTAATATTAAATTCGCGGGCAATCGCACTTTGTCATATCTTTTATTGTCAATTAAAGTTTATAAGTAGTTTGGCACAATAAAACTTTGTTACGTCTGTCAGTACATGTAAAAAATTTTGAGAAATAGACGTTGGAATGTTTTGAGCATAATTTATTCAGGAAATGACATAAAAGTCATGATTTCAGGATCTTAACAGCGCGATTCATGTTTTCTTTTGTTCCATATGAGTTTCGGTTACGATGCCAACTCTTATTAATTTCCTTATCATAATTCATCACGCAACACCATACGGGAGAAACACCGAAAATCCGAAGAATCCGATGAATACACATGAAACGACGTAGAAAACTCACGTCGTTTAAGTCGATTATCGCTCGATGTTTCGAATCGGTTAGCGATTCATCATCAGGAGCTCGGATCAGTCGCGGCGGCCAATCGAACACGGCGATATTCGACTTGAACGACGTCAGGCGACGTTTGATAATGTATTTTGATATATCTGAGACTTACGCAAGTTTTCTATGTAAAACATCCGAATTTATTACATTTATATAACACTTTTTACTCGACAACGATAAAGAACCTAAATTAAAACACCTCCGAAACAAGTAGCTGATCATCATGAGATCCTCATTGATTGAGTGATATAAAAAATGCTACTAAAACTGAACATAAATATAAAATTTGGAATTCATGGCTTCAATATTGGCTGAGATCTTGCCACTTGTTCCAATCAAAGCCGAATATCTTGGAAACTACTGATGCTATTTCCATCCAACATAGCTAAGAACCAACTCGACATGTCCGTCGAGATAGTCTTTCGATTAAAAAAAAACCGCACCAAAATTGGTCCATCCGTTTATGAGCTACGTGGGAGCTACGATGCCACAGACAGACACACAGATATACACACACAAATAGAAGTTATAATAACACCCCTTTTTTTCGTCGGGGTTAAAAATTAGTTTTTAGGGTTCCGTACACAAAGGGTAAAAACGGGACCCTATTACTGAGACTTCGCTGTCCGTCCGTCCTTCTATCGCCAGGCTGTATCTCAAGAACGGTGATAGCTAGCTATTGCGGTGACAGTTGAAATTTTCACAGATGATGTATTTCTATTGCCGCTATAACAACAAATACTAAAAATAAAATGAAATAAATATTTAAGGGGGACTCTCATACAACAAACTTGTTATAGATTATGGTACGGAACCCTTCATGCGCGAGTCGGACTCGCACTTGCCCATTTATTAAATATCGAACTAATGAGTAATTTCATGTGGTAAATGGCTGCAGTTATCTTTGCTTTCAAAAATATTGTTCCAGGTCGACGCACGTGGGGTTGACCTGACCGACTGATAGGACAGTGGTCAGTGATAAGAATATTATTGCTGTTTAATTACTGACCTAGCCCATTCTTATGAGTTGTTATCTAAATTGTCGGCGTAAGCCAGTAGTTCTCAACCTTTTTTTGACTATGGACCACAAATATTTCATCCTCTAACATTATCATCTTTTTTTTTAAGCACACAAGAATCGGTAACTTTTTAGAAATGTGGAGGGTTATTTATTCCTAACTGTTTAGTATTCAAACTCCTTCATGAGATTTCATACTGATGATTTATTATCTTTTTGTGAAATATTGCAACACTTGAAGTATTCGCGCTTCATCCACTCTCTGTTGTGTGATGTTTGCTTGCGCCACCTCTCAGCTGAAGCTGAAACTAGGTACCCGTCGCACTACGGACGGCGGGAAGCGATGAAAGCGTTCAGTTTTCAGTTTTTAGCTGAAACTCAGCGCTTTAGTACACATCGTCTGCGCTAGGTGGCATTTATTTTACAAGTGTTGAAACTTGAACTGATTCTTTATTTTATTATGGCATTTTATGGCAAACTTGACACAGATCCATTGAACCATCCATTTTGCTTGAACTGGGAATAGAAAAGGTTGATAAAAGCCCTCCCGAGTCCATCAGCAAGGAGACATTTTAAAATTTCGATTTAAGGCGCGATAGGTTTGTTCGTGATATAATTTAGATACGGGAAGTAGAAATAGTCGTTTGCCATTTAAATCACAGGTCAACAATTTAATGATCTATCCTATCAATCAAAAGAGCTAAAAAGCTAAAATTATTAAAAAAAATTGGACTCGAGACAGGTGTTAGAAACATAGATGTTATCGTAATTACATGCTGAACACAATTAGGTATCAGTTTACTTAGACGAAATAACCGCCTTCAAGGCGATCAATGATATTGGGCACCCATACAAAATAGAAACGGTCAAGTGCGAGTCGGACTCCAGAGACCATACATATCCGCCGATAAACTTAATTTAAGTCTGCTGGTGACCGAAGAGCTGGCAGCTTCCTCGCAATACGAATCAGCATTGCGATTCAGCGATGAAATGCTGCCAGCCTCTTCGGGACCGCGGGGGCACAGTTTTTTAGAGTTATTTTGGCTGTATTTAAGTTATTTTAGATTTTTAGTTCTTTAGATCTATTTTCTACTTAAGGTTTAATTTTAATTAATTTGTCTAATTCAAAGTAAAATGTACTCCGACTTCTGTAAAAAGTACCTACAGGTTATAGGCGTGCCCCACGTTGCCTACAACGCGACGGCAGATCCGCACCCGGCTTTTATACCGTCACTGTGACTTTTTCACAGCGAAATTATCACCAGTTTTACCACCCACCTCTAACCTCGTGTAATATATTTCCCCTAGCTATATCTACAGTAGCTATCTACACTAGCTATATCCTACAAGCGCTGCGCCATCGCCGGTATCTGCTCAATTGCCGGGTAATTGGGTCGCCTCTAATTGTAAGACTTCCTTCCAGTACATGTCCGTTCGTTTCGATACTGCTCTGAATTGCTCTAACAAACATCTTCGCCAAACTTCATCCGTATAACCCTCTACTTTTATTTGCCGTAATCGGTTAAAAGTGAGCGTATTTCAATGGTAGGTATGTGTTATCTGACGTTGACGTACCTATTAGTTTCACCCTAACTAACTATATATTTATTTTATTAGCGATCACTATAGCCATATTATAGCCAAAAATAACATATTTCCTAAAAAATGAACGAGTTACTATTAAAACAACGAAACCGTCATAGAGGTGCCTATAAATTTGAGGAGTTCTTTCGATGCCTCATTGATTCCGTTAGCGTATCTTGAGCAAAATTTAATCGGATAAATTCGGATAGATACTTACTTTCAAACAAAACTAAATAGGTTAACAGATGACGGAGTTCTGGAAGTAACACAGGTTTAAGAAAATACAACAGAATAGGGAAACTCCTCCTTTTTGAAGTTTAACGCAATCGGTCGGTAGACACAATGCCTATCGTTTCCCATGACATGCATATCACCACCATGTCTGGATTTTAGCGGCATATCACTAAGTGTTGCTTAAATACCAAAACTGGCTGGCAGCCATATTATTGCTCGGCCACAACTTCTGTCTTAGCGGCCAGCGGCAAGCATGCCACGTACACCGCGCGATCCTACCTTAGGAACCGCCGCAAGCGCCGCTCACCGCGCCGCGATTCGCTCGGAGAAAACCGCGAGAGCGGCACCGCGCGCGGCGGTTCGTGACATGCTTTATACATCGGTATGATTTTGTTTTTGCCGCTGCTGCTGTCGCGCAAATTGTGGCTGGGCCGTTACGGTGATATCTCCGTGATATAGCTTCAATGTCAATGTCATTTGCGCTAGACCCTGAATACCCTGATTGACTGTACGCTCTCAACCGGGAACTAAGTGTTATGTATCTTTCTGACCTACTAGCTTCACTCTAACTTATTGAACTCCACTTAGGAACTATAAGGCCTATTAGAATGGCTACTTCAGTCTCAAGGACTAAAAGCCTAGACTCAGGTTCGGAATAACTAAGCAATCAAAAGTTAGCTGCAAGACTGCAGTTTAGGTAGCATGCACAGATTGAGCTATTTCAATCGTATGCTTATTAAATTTTAAACTTATTGCTTAAGTGTTCATGTTATCACTTTCACTTTGTAATTGCAATTCGTAATCGTATCAATCGGCAAAAACGGAACCCTTGTAGGATTAATTTGTTATCCGTTTGTCAGTTTGTCTATCAAGACCTTATTCTCAGGAACGCGTGAAGGTACCAAGTTAAAATGAATACAAGAATAGGTACAAATAAAATCCAAGTGGCATAATGGCATTTTCCACGTGTTAAACACTCTGCTTTTCACTTCGACTGCACAAAATGAATAAAGACTTAAAAAAAATATAAAAATTGTGTACTTACATATTTGGCAATTTTGGCACATCATGCGCACCTCAGGATATCTGTCTGCTCGTTTGCCTTCCAAATCATTAAAATACTCAAATGTTGATTCAGGAACATTATACTTATTAGAGACGAATCCACCTTCATATTTACACTAGTGAGTTAGTAACTGACCTGTCTGAATTCGGTTTTAGTGCTAAGCAGTGCGGCTTCGGATACCGATATACAGCAAAAACCCATACCTATGTATGTTTCGGCGCGACGCACACACCCCGCCGAAATCGCCGTGACACACACGATTTTCACACATTATTATAACGAAACGGGACTTAATCGCGTGGTCTCGGAATCTCACGAACATCACGTTCGGAACGTCGAGGTAATTAAATAAACACGTTTGAACGTAATTAACTCCCATTTTGTTATAATAATGCCGTGACACGCGTTGCCGAGAAGTAGACGAAAGTAGGTATTTTTATGTTCTGATATTTCAATAAAATATTTTGCAATGGCCTAGGCGGCATTATGGCGGATTCTCAGTTTTTGTAAGCCTGATAAAAATATTTTCTGATAGAAATTTATCACATTTTGTGAAGTGTCCCAGGGATTATCATACGCCGACCGGGGTACACTTAGTTCAAACTCCATGAGTTTGCGTTAAGTAGACCGAATATCGTAACATTGCACAATGACGGAACTGTGACTAAATCGCTTACAATGCCAGCAAGCAAATAGTTGGAGACTGTTTGCAAATATTAAAGACTGCTTTGCTTGTGTTGTGACGTGATGTGACGCTAGTTAGCTAATTGATTTTCTAAAATTACAATCCTGACACATCCTGGCTAGATTTTGCGGGGAACATCTAAGCATAGGTTTGCTAGATGCTACCACGCGTAGCACTCGACCAGTAGGGCTAGCATATCTTGCCGCGACTTCTCTTGTCGCGCGACTCAGCGTCACCTGTCTTGCTCGCACGGTATTGAAAGGAGGGTGACAGGTAGTATTTGTCGCGCGTCAAAAAGACGCGTTTCACAGTTAAGATAGACGTGCCGTGGGATCAATAAGCGACCTATAAGAGTGTCCTTTGAAATGTCTTGTAATTTTTACAAGCTTGGGTTATTGAAGCAAGGGATACAAATCCGTTACGACATCTAATAACTGTGTTATATTCGCTGTTTGGGGTGTATGGTGAGGGATCCCGAGAGGATCCATAGCGACTCTAGGGGGATCCCACGTGGAACCTTTGCGGCGTTTATTGGTGCCATTGTACGCATTCTCCCTGAGCGACCTATAAGAGTGTCCTATGTACTTGTACTTGTTACAAGCTTGGGTTATGAAAGCAAGGGATCCATATCCAGTACGACTTCTTATGATTTTGTTTGGGGTGAGTATGGTGCCCTCAAATCCCAAAAGGCTCCAAAGCGACTTTAGTGGGATCTCAAGCGGATCCTTAGCGGCGTTTATTGCTGCCATTGTACGCATTCTCCCTCAGCGTCGGTATCCCGCCGCGCGCTCACTGCGCTCTCGACCGCTCGGCCGGTCTGTCTGTTCGTCACCAGATACTATATAGAGTATACAACTATATACAATAATATACAACTGTACAAGTTCAGTGGCTGCAGATATGCCTGACGAGGATAAGACTGTTCAGGTGAGGATTTTGATGAATAGAAAAAAAATCTATGCTTACCTCAGTGAAACCATTTTTCCGTTTTTTTCTGTGAAATTGTTTATGTCGACGATTGTTTATTTTTGTCAACAATCAATTCGGTATAATAATACAGGCGACGGATATTGAATAACTGATAGGAAGAAAAATATTTTTTCTTAACATTTGTTTAAATTTTATTTTCATGCCTAATATTTCGTAAAACGTGATTTCGTATAATTTTTTTTGTTGTTAAATGTAATTAAATCTGACGCAAAATAATATATAAATATGCAACTGTAATATCGTAACTATTTTATAATTTTTCTTTGCGACGTTTTTTTTCTATAAAATATAAAAAATACGACGAATCGGGATCATAGTTACATGACTAAAATGTAAAAAAATATATAAATCCCTTCAAATTAGGTATTGATAAACTTAAGCGTTACTTTGCGGAATTTAATATCTTCTAAATCTACTGACACATATATGTTTTCTTTTGCTATTCCGTGAATCGTTTTTAAGATTACAAGTGAAGTAAGATTATATGTTTTTTAGTATACTAAGTAATTTTTCAAACGTTTGCTTTTGTATATTATTCTCAGAGCCCGTAAAATGTAATTTTAAAACTCGCAAAATGCATCAATACCTAGTGCTCAGAAGTCATCAAGTGTTTTATGTTCTACGTGGAGTGTATATTTACACACCTTCTACAACTATATATTTTACAATTATTCTGAAATCGTACTGACAATTCTGTGTCGTGTACTGGGTTCGGGCTCAATATGTTTACGTCACCCTAGGGCGTAAATGGATTGTTTTGCCCGCTATACGCGCAGTTCGCACTTCCTTGTCAAGTAGATCGCATATGTATGACCCTCACCTTCGGTTCCGGCCACTAACACCTACGATCTGAGGTTCACCGCCCTAGGTATGTAATTTACTATTAAATAGTCTTGATTTTTTGGCGCGATATACTTACGTTGCTTATGTTTTTTAATGAGCATTGATTACAATTATATCGCCAACTTTTCAACAAACTTTCAAAAAGAAGAAACCTCAATTATAGATTGTTTTTTTTTGTTATCTCAGTATTCTGGCCTTTATAAGCCGATAGGAAAAAAAATTTAATGTCCGAGACTTCTTCAAGTTGGTCCCATAAGATTTTGGCGAAGATCTGATGACGAAATCGGAAGGATCGGAGGAAATCTTCAATATTATAGGAGCAATATGGCGATTTCGTTTTCTTGTTCAAGTAGTCATTGAAAATACGATTCCTTCTTGTTGACTTCGTTTTTAATCGACTTTAAAAAGAGGAGGTTCTATGTTTCACTGTATGTATTTTATTTTAAGTAAATTTCAAAATGTTCTTGGCTAAATTCTCTGCGTGGCGTCATGGCGTGGCCACGCCGAAACCGCTAGACGGATATTCAAAGACTGTTTAAGGGTACTTTTCAGCCGACTACGGCAAAGGAAAATGGCGGCGTCTCAATATTTAAAAAAAATATATAGTAACATTTTAGGTACCCCTTTACCTACAAAAACCTTTCATGCACGTAAAATTGGCGGCCAAGACTACCAACCTCACGTTTTCGCTGTCAAAATGTTATCAGATTCTTGCATCAAATGTTCCCTAATCACATCGATCCTGGTGATTTTAGACTCTCCGGTGTTACCCGGAACGAAGCTATAAGGATTTGAAAATAACGGTTTAATAAAAGGGCCGCGCCCCGCCTTTTTTTATTCGTATTCGTTTATTGCTGCCATGTAGATATACAGTAGGTTGTTTACATAATATATGGCAGTCAATACATGACGCCCTGTCAGGGCATTGCAATTATCTTAAAAGCAAAAAACTAAAAGAAACTTCCTATATTCGATTATACATGGCAATTTTAAATTTTCGTGCGTCTTAGCGTGGACACTACCGGGTCCCCAGGTTTCTACCGTATCGCTGAGACATTTACTTGATTTCATTAAATTCGGGTCCTCTTTAGCGGTGTTGACGTTAGTGCTGAAAGTACCAGCGACAGGTTAATTCGGGTTGAGCGACAGGTTACGGCCCCGAGTCCCGAATGTTTACCAACAAACGGTGACTCAGATTTAGGCTCTGTTAATGCATCTTTTTGAAAGATTGAATTCGGAATAGTACTTTCCGACCAAAATAAACTTGGAGGTGTTCCTATTTTTAACCCCTTGAGAGAGAAAGGGGAGTGTTATAAGTTAAACATGTGCATCTCTGTGTCTGTCTGTGGAATCGTAGCTCCCAAACGGATGGTCCAATTTGCATGCGATTTCTAGGGTTCCGTACCCAAAGGGTAAAAACGGGACCCTATTACTAAGACTTCGCTGTCCGTCCGTCCGTCCGTCCGTCCGTCGGTCCGTCTGTCACCAGGCTGTATCTCAAGAACGGTGATAGCTAGACGGTTGAAATTTTCACAGATGATGTATTTCTATTGCCGCTGTAACAACAAATACTAAAAATAAAATAAAATAAATATTTAAGGGGGCTCCCATACAACAAACTTGTTAAGAAGTTATGGTACGGAACCCTCCATGCGCGAGTCGGACTCCCACTAACCCAATTTTTTTTTAATCGAAAGCCTTGTCTTGTTGAGATGGTTTTTAGCCATGTTTGATGAAAATTACCGCAGCCGTTTCCTGGATATTCAGCTTTGACTGAAACAATTGACAGGATCTCGGGCAATATTGAATGTAAGACTGCCTAATTTCGTGGTTTATGTTCATGTCTTGTATTATTTTTATGGCCTTCATAAACACGAGCGAGGGTCTCATGTGGATCGGGCTTTTTTTTTAATTTTGAATTTAGGTTAATTTGCAAACGAGAAAATTTTCATTCATTGTGAGTATGTTTCTTCTTGAAATATGTGAAATAATTCTAAAATACATATTTACAACATTATCTTACTGATGGGTACTGTAAGAAAAACGTCCTGTTACTATCCGCATTTTTCGTCTATATATAAGATCTGCGTCAAAGCTTTTCCCGCCCTTGGGCCCAAAAAGCTACCATCCATTAAATATTATGATCATGGCTACCCAGGGAAAACGAACCCATAGCCATGACTATAATATTTAACTGTCATGGAAGGAATTAGGTTGCTTGACCTTTTTGTGACCTTTTCTCTCCAGTGATGCTTATTTTTAAGCGAAACTGGATCAGCTAACTTAATAGTTGCATTTATATATACGACTATTTGTTTCCTGTTTGAGGGTCAAAGGTTGATAGATACAAATATAAAAAAAACACTCCTAAGCCGATTTCCTATCAAACACAGCCTAAATTCAGAGTCATTAATCCAGTTATCAACAACGCAGTGGCAACAACATTACCGTGTTAACACGCTGACGTCAGAGTCCTAGCTTTCCACCTGGTATGTTTATTTAACCTGGAACGTAAATATTCAGAACACTCATAAGCATTGGCTTATAGGACATTGCTTTTATCAAACACAGTCTATATTCAGTCATAACCCAATTGGTCAATACAACAACAGTGTCCACTCGCTGACGTTCATTCCTAGCGTTCCACCTGGTATACGCAGTCTATATTATAGACTGCGTTTGATAGAAGATTAGCTTATGAATGTTTCAAATATTTACGTTCCAGGTTAAATAGATTCATAACTCAGTTGTTCAACACAACAGTGTCAACACGGTCACTTTCATTTTTAGCTTTAAACCTGATATTTATGAAACGTAAATAATGTAAATATTCAAAACACTATACAAATACAGTCTATATTCAGTCGTATCCCAATTCGTCAACACCACCGTGTCAACTCGCTTACGTCACCAGTCGTAGCTTCCCACCTGCGCCACTACAGGGAGGATAAACACGTAAACATGTCAATTGTTGGCATCAATCGTGGGCAAGTTCAATGTATGTATGTAAACACTTTATTGTACACAAAAATAAGAAATTCATTTCAAAAGAATAAACATGTATAAAGGTGAATTTATCCTTTTAAGGGATCTCTTCCAGTTAACCTTTGAGTAAATAAGTGCTAAATACAAATGTAAATGGCAGACAAACCAAGCAACATGTACTATACGAAGGAGGATAACAACTTTACAATGCACATGAAAATGCAGACGAAAAGAGAGAGAGATAGGCAAACAGTCAATATAATAATTAATAAATATTACATTATAATATATATGCACATAATATATATACGTATATATATTAATATATGTACATAAATATAATCATAATTATGACAAAAACAGCAACCTTCTTCAATAATTATTGAATCAAAATTATAGGGCATTTCCCGTTGACCTACTTAGAACTGAAATTTGGCAAATAATATCGCCTTACACTAGAAGTATAGAGAACAATCTGAAAACTATAGGTACATTTGTAATAAAATAAAATAATCTTTATTGAAAGTACTTAGAAAGGTTTTCCAACGCTAAAGTTAAGTTTGTCACTGTGTACAATTTATCTTTTCGTTAGAACAATATGCAGTGCTTGTCATAGTTCGTACAGAACCCTGTTCGGATTTGTACTTGAGCGGGTTTTTATATTTATTTATCTTTTTATAGGTATATTATAAAATGGTTCATTAGAAAAACCATCGACTGCCAAACGATTGTACCATTTATCATATGAATATGAAGTATATTTAAACATTTGTTTACACAATTAAGAAGTGGATATTTATTTCAGATCTCGGACTATTTTTTTTTCCTTTATTTATTATGCGTCTCCTACGGTCTAGTATACCGCTAGTGACAAAAAGCATGTTTCTTGTACCGTTCACGGTTGAAGAACTTTTAAAATTAATAATATCAATTAAACCAAAAGGTACAAAAGACGTATATGGTCTCCCTACCCAAATCCTGCGAAACCTACCGAGCTTTATATTACAAGCACTTTGCTGTCAATTTAACCATTCTATATGCCAAGGCATTTATCCTGATTCCCTCAAAAAAATTAAGGTTACACCGGTCTATAAGGGTAAAGGAAGTAGAACAGAACTAAAAAGCTACAGGCCTATTTCACTGGTGCCTGCGGTATCAAAAGTCTTTGAGATGGGAATCTGTGATCGACTTATGCAATTTTTAAGAAAAAATTACTCTCTTTGTAGACAGCAATATGCTTACCAGGCCGGACGGTCAACGACGGTAGCCGCCCGGCTCCTGCTGCGGACCGTACTAGACCATTTAGAATGCCGAAGACGGGTAGCTGCGGTTTTCTTTGACTTATCTCGCGCGTTCGACCTGGTAGATCATTCTCTCATCGTGAATAAACTAGAGCACTACGGCGTCCGCGGTATACCGCTGGCGCTCATCACTTCCTTCTTGTCGGATCGCTATCAAACTACCGAAGTGAATAGTGAACGATCCGAAGCCAGGCCTGTTGGGGACAGATCGGTACCTCAAGGGTCCAACGTTGGCAACAATTTGTTTGTATTGCTAATGAACGACCTGCCTTACGACTCAACAATGGTAGATTTTGTAATGTACGCTGACGACATTTGTGCGATAGTGAACGCAGAAAATAGAGTGCAACTATGCCTGAATGTCCAAACTGTCATATGCAGACTCTCGAAGTGGTTCCGTGCTAACGGTATGCTATTAAATATAGACAAGACCAAATTACTGGAATTTGAACTCAAAAAATCTGAGGCCACCAGCGTACAACCAATGGTTGTGGAAGTAGATAGCGTGTCTCTGTCGACTACTAATAATACCTGTTTTGTAGGCTTCACCTTCGACTGCGGATTACAATGGCAAAGCCACATTGATAAAGTATGCGCCAAATTGAATTCCGCACATTATATCATCTCGCGCCTTTCACCCAACTTGTCGGGTCCGAACATTGTCAAGGCCTACTATGGGTACGTCCACCCAGTCCTATCGTATGGTCTGGATCTATGGGGCTTGGCTGCGGGTAGGGATCAACCGTTTATAATTCAGAAAAAAATTATCAGAATTATGGCAAAAGTCCCACCGGATACTCCTGCCCGTCAACTGTTCATTGACTTCCGGATACTGACACTCCCCTCCCTATTTATATTTCAGGTAGCAAAGTATGTCCGGGCTAACCTGACATTATTTTCCAAAAAACGCTGGAAAAGTAGCAGGCATTTTGACAGCCGTCAGTATGACTTAGAACTGCCCACTCATCGGTTAACGAGGACCAGCAATTGTATGCATGTTATCGGAGTTAAAATTTTTAATAAACTCCCATGTCACATTAAAGGTATAAAAACCACTACGGGTTTTAACTCCAAATTAAAATTGATGCTACTTCAAAAGGCCTATTATACAGTTAATGAATTTTTAGACGAAATTGACCCTACTCAGTAACTTGTAAGTATCTCATATTTTAATGTACCTAATCTCTAATTTCAATATAAATTAATATAAATATAAATTAAGTTACTTTAATATAATTGCTGATTGTATTATACTTGTTGACAATGTATGACTAATACTGAAGATATGGATATGGATATGGATATGGATATTACACACTTGAAATTCGAAAGTACATGAATGGTACCTACCTATCTGAAACAGTAATTTTTGTTTCCTATCTGTCACGTGTCCAAATTTTCATTTGTCCGAAAGCCATTTTTTTTCGGAATAATTATAAAGCAAACCTAACCTAACCTAATGGATTCTTTAAAGCGATGTTTATAGAATCCTGAAAATATTACGGGATTCAGGATAAAAATACTTTCGGACAACTGAAAATTTGGCGAAACGTTACAAATGGGAGACCATGTTTCGCAGTTGAGATAGGATACCTACATGACATACCTGTGCTAACTCGGGGCACGCTCTTTGGATTTGATATCGATAAAAAAGATGTCGATATATATACATGTCTCGTTGAAAGTTCTCGATTACTATAAAACGGTGCGATGTCTTTATTTATTTATTTATTCAAATTAGTTACACAGCATTACAGTAATTAAACTATGGTACTATGAAGTACAAAATTATACATAAAATAAAAATAAAAACTTCTAGCTTGATTTAGGCGACGTAACAGCGTGGCTCCGTTGTGTCGTCTGATCTGGCGCAGGATTCGGCAGATTGCCCCGGAACTGAATGAATCAAGTGGATATTTTCATCTGATGGCAATCTTTAATACCGACGAATATCTGAAATGAAGAGTAAAAAAAAATATGTTGATTAACATTTAGATTTTGACAGTAACATCGATATATTTGTTTGTCCATAAAATATTTTGCTACATGTATTACTTTAGTATCAGTGCCCCGAGTCAGCACTGATATGTACATTAAAGGCCAAGCCACACCGGATGCGTGCGCAGCTCTCTGCAGCTCGCGTATGCGTGCGCGTGCGCAGCACCCCTGCCACACCGACTACACGCAGGTGCTGCGCACGCAACGCAGCACGCGAGCCGCAGAGAGCTGCGCACGCATCGATGCCGCACGCTGCAGCACCATAGCGTGACTAGCCGCCATTTTGTTTGGCATACTATGTTTGATAGCAGTTCGTCGTATGAAGAAGAGGCGCTGCTTCTACTATTATGTAATAGAACTCCTGCGACGCCTAAAAGACTATGGGTGCATGATATAAACCGAAAAAGAGAATTTTGCAGTGAATATCACAACCTGTGTCGCGAACTCGACTCGTACGAAGATAGATTTTACTGGTATTTTCATATGTCCAGAGCTTCTTTTGAAGAATTACACGAATTGTTGAGGCCTTGGATATTAAAAAGTGATACCAACTACAGGAAGGCTATTGGAACGCGAGAAAGACTAGCTGTATGTTTAAGGTTAGTATTTGTAAGGAACAATTTCTTTACTTAAATATGAACTACTTTACTTGCTAATAGCCTTGGTCATTAGGTATCATGTTATTTCATCATGCTATCACCGATTCGTCAGTGTCATCGAAGTTACGTAGGTACACTAAATTTCAGCTCACTCAGTCACCGGGAAGTGGTTCAAATCTTGCTTGCAAGATTTTATTACAGACACCGGGACAGATGAAAGTAAATAAAAACTTAAATCATCAATTAAATGTTTATTGCTACCAGTAAGCACTTTGCACATTATCAATGGATAAATTAAATGATTTTTTTATCCATCGTTAAAATTCAACTATATTAGGCAATACACTTAAGAGAAACCCCATTCCCAACTTTCCCATAGAGCAGCGAGTCTCAAACTTTCCTATACAACATCGGTTTTCAAACTGTCCTATAAATCAGCGGTCCTCAAACCCAACTGAACTTTCTTATATAGCTTTATATTAGTGGCTCTCAAAATTTTCTATAGAGCATCGTTTTTTCTTTACTAATATTATTATAAGAGCTGCCAGGTTAATGTTATTTTGGCCACTCCTATTCATCTGCTTATAGAGCCTTTGGGCTTCATGGACCAAAATTTGAGAACCGCTGGTGTAATAACTACCGGAAAAACATACCTAGATGACGTTTTTGAGGCCCCTAATTATGGAGTGCCTAGGACCCTGGCATGCTTTACGACGGCCTTGCCGGCTGTTTTCACCTACAGGTCGCATTTCTCAATCGATTCTCACGATGTGAGTAGGTTCGACAAGTATATAGATTTAAATGCAAAAACAGAGATTTTTCTGGTGCAAGCATGATCAGCATTGCCGACTAATCGGCAATTTTTTTACCGATTAGTCGGCTAGTCGGCAAAATCCATAGTCAGATAATCTCTTCTAATTTATCTTGACAAAACTTAAGAAAAAAGGGGTTTGTCCGTTTCAAAACTTATGAATATATATAATGACCTCAAATAACTGTAGTCGGACATTACTGTTAATATATACTAAGTAATTCACTACACAAAATACTGAAGTGAATATTTTTCTTCACAAATCACAAAGCATACCGGCAAAAGTTGTAAATAAATACAACAGAGCTGTGCGTGTACACGCGCGTGCACATGCGCGTGCGTGTCCGAACCTGTCGGTTTGTCGTCTCATATGGAACGCCATTAAATACAACGTCATGACTGCACGCAACGAAGCGACGTTGCCGCTCCGCTTGGAGCTGGCGTGCACGCTGCACGCAGCCTGTTTGTCTCAAGAGAGCCGCAACTTTATCTTGACAAAACTTAAGAAAAAAGGGGTTTGTCCGTTTCAAAACTTATGAATATATATAATGACCTCAAATAACTGTAGTCGGACATTACTGTTAATATATACTAAGTAATTCACTACACAAAATACTGAAGTGAATATTTTTCTTCACAAATCACAAAGCATACCGGCAAAAGTTGTAAATAAATACAACAGAGCTGTGCGTGTACACGCGCGTGCACATGCGCGTGCGTGTCCGAACCTGTCGGTTTGTCGTCTCATATGGAACGCCATTAAATACAACGTCATGACTGCACGCAACGAAGCGACGTTGCCGCTCCGCTTGGAGCTGGCGTGCACGCTGCACGCAGCCTGTTTGTCTCAAGAGAGCCGCACACGCGTACGGCACGCAAGCGGTGTGACGTCTACTATGAGGTTTCATACTATACAACGCGCAAGTCACGCACACGCACACGCGCACGTGCTGCCGGTGTGGCTTGGCCTTAATATCAATTTTGTTTTGGCATAATTCTTTATCAATCCGATAACACTTGTTTTCCCCATACTTCCGCAAAACTGAACATGAACTTTTATAAAGTGAAGTTATTTTTACTTCGCACTATGAAACAAATATTATTGTTATTATTTCAGCGCCTCGCACTAGTTTTACTAGATACACAAACATCGCGAGCGATTCTTTAAAAATACCTCGTTACATGTTGCTGCCACGCCTATATCATAATCATAACATTCAACGGTGATATTTAGTTTTATAAGATTAGTATTTACTTTTAAGTCAGTATTATTATTCATGAGTAATTTATACGAGCGGCGATGAAAAAATTACGCTATTTTATTAAAAGCGTTTGTTTTCTTCAGTGCCCGAGCGAGCGTGTCTCAGCGTGGCCAAGAATTCGTTCTGAATTCCGGATTTACGGATATCCGGCTGTTCTCGCCTACAGGTAGCATTTCTCAACCGATTCTCATTATACAACACAACCGATTCACGTTATACTACGACGGTGGTAAACAAGCATGCGGCCCGCCTGATGTTAAACAGTTACCGCTGCCTATGGGCGCTAGGAGCATCACACGCGCGTTTCCGACCCCTTAAGAACCTATTTACTCTCCTCTTGAAGAACTACATACCGTAGTCTCCGGGAAAACCTCGGCAGGGAGCTCAGCGTTCGCGGTAGGAAATTCCTCCGGAACCGCACAGCTTTCGACCGTTTAGGATCCAGTTAGATAATTAATATATTTTTATGTAGTTTCCGTTTTATGCAAATTTTCAAAATGAAGGAGAGTAGGTAAGGTAGGGTTGAAAACCTAAAAAAAAAAATTTTTTCTACGTATAAAGAAAAAGATAGGTACATTTGTAGCCCTAAAAGCGGACAAACCTATAAAAGATTTAACTGATTCAATTAGTTTCTACCATGAGTATTGATCAATATTCCAAGGTACTAAATAGTGTCAATCATATTACCGTCGTGCCAAAATGTGTACGTCAATACTTCGGTCAATATTTAGCTCCGGTATTGATCGCATTGTTAACTCGCGCCGAAAATAGCTTGTTTTGTTCCCGCCCGCGGCTAGACCTAGGGTTTATTAGCGGGTTTAGTGTTCTGGTGTTTGAATAAATGTATGTAAACATTTTATTGCACTTGAAACTGGTACACAACTATTCATACCTAAACTGTGTTATAATTATGTGCATAAATATTCAAATGCGAAATTAAATTAGGTAAACAATACCTAATAATGAGGAATCTTATATTATTTTGGTAAAACATGACGTTGGGAAACGAGTTTAATTGGGTATTAGATGGTTGTTTGAATAAATTATGTATTTCTACTGCATATAACACACAAAATGTGTCGTATACCTTAGTACAGAATATAAACTGATTCGCCCGTATAGACGTATAGTGAATCATAAATTCATAATTATAAAAGTTGAAACTCACGTAAAAATTGTCAGGAACGGCCCAACATGTTTCGAAGACATTATAGAGCTCTTCATCAAGGACAGCTATAGCATCAGGGACAGGTAGAGTTTAAACCGTTTGTATAACTATAAAAGATGTCTCATGATAGTTTTAATAATACAGTGAAACCTGGATAACTGGGACTTGAAGAGACCAGCAAATTTGTCTCACTTAAAGAGGTATTCCACTTACCCAGTGTCTCAGATATAGAGGTATAGATTAATGTCTGTCCCATCTACATAGGGTTCCGTTAATAGAGGTAAAAAAGAGGATATTCCAGTTATAGAGGGGCGATTATTAAATAAAATAGGTAGGTAGGTGATGTATTTCATAATTATAATTATACATTAATTATAATCGTTGGCAGTAATAAAAAGGTACTTACCTCATAAACAAAAATTATTAACACTTTTTTATTAACAGTACAAAAATACAACAGAATGCTTCAATTAAATAAATCTGACATTTTATATGGTCCTTTTTTTAGGGGCAGCTATTAAGATACTATTTTAAATTAATGTAAATTTAATCTTAGGTATAACGTTGATATTTCAAAATTGGTGTGTAAAAGAATAGTGCTTTTACTGTCTCGCGTTTTGAAATAAAATGAAGTCCCAGTTAGAGAGGTAATGGATTGACGTTATCGCAGTTATAGAGGTCGAAATCTTTAAATTCAAAGATAACCATTTATTAAGAGTATAACTTAAAATTTAGTCTCAATAATAGAGGTAAAATACGACCGATGTCTCAGTTATGGAGGTAATTATGAAGACAAAATCGAAAATAAAACGAATCCCAGTTATAGAGGTCTGTTTTGTCCCACTAACAGAGGTAATTCAGTGGTAAAGTGTCGGGACAGCAGCACGAGTTTCAGCTATGGAGGTTTCTCACTTATCCAGGTCCCACTTATCCAAGTTTCACTGTATTTCGTAGTGGATCATGTTATGCCATCGTATTTATCCGAAAAGTTTGTATTTATATTTCTATCTCAACTTCTTTCCTTGAAGCTAATTCAGGAAGCATTTAAATGCGATTTTATTATTTGATATACGGTGCAAATGTTATTCACTAGAGCAAATAACATACATATATATAATTCGTTCAGTACAGTTTAGCGCGCAGTCAGTAAAACTGGTTTATGATATTAGTACAGATTCGCCAAGTGGCGAGAAATACTTTATATAAAACATGCGCATAGCACGTAAGAAAATAACTCTAAATAAATAGAAAATGCGTTTGTTTTTAGGGTTCCGTACCTCCGAATCAAAAATAGACCTTTTAGGATCACTTACGTATTTGTCTGTGTATCACAGTCAATTTGCTCGAGTTCTACTGGACCGATGAAGTAATTAACTAAATAAGAACGACTAAGTATAACGAAAATAAATTCTACTCTCCCACATTTTGGAAGCGAAGCCAAGAGCACAGATTAATATAATAGTTCTTACAAGAGTTTATATGAGAAAAAAACGTACAAAATTATATCGGAACGGTCGGTCTGAACTCACAATGACAATAATTCAAGAGGTGATCACCTGATTTTTTTTAGCTGACATTACGCTGGATTAAAAACTATATAAATTGGTAAAACCATTTTTTGGATATGCCTTATATTCGTTTCCGAAATATTTAGGGAGGCGCAGAGTTGTGACGTCACTTGACGAATACGCTAAATGTATGAATGTACAATACCCATGGCGCGCTGTACGAAACGTACAACACCGTAACTTCAAAACTACTCGCTTGATTTAATTGAAACAAAAACAAGGGCATTTCTATGCACCTAGACTATACAGTTATAAAGTTTCAAAAGATTTAGCGGACCTAGTGATATTATTTTAAGCATTGGAAGCATAAATAGCAAAAATAAATATAATTTTGAAATAATGCCGGGATATGGTTAAATTGGAGATATAGCAAAGCTTTATCGAATTAGCGATAGAGCTCTGGTTTATAGTATGAAAGAATCCTGTAATAGTTATTTGTGCAACAAGAGAGCAAAGTTGTTTTTTGTTATGAGTGCTGATTTTGAGTCCCGAGCAAGCGAAGGATTCTACGTTTGAATCACGAGCGTAGCGAGTGATTCTATGTTAGAATCCTGAGTGTAGCGAGGGACTCAACAGCACGAGATGCAAAAAACTTTGCTCTCGTGTAGCACACACAACTTTTCACCTCATCAGCGAGAACATATTCGACATTTTGTGTTTTTTCTTCCAACGTATGTTTATAGTCTTTGTTGCTGATTTCAATAATATTATTAATCAGAAAATAGATAAGTGCTGCTTAAAAAGGAATAACAATATAATTTAATTGAAATTATAATCAACCAACCAACACGGTTATTGTCATTATTTGATCAAATTGGAAGATTTAGCAGATACATGACGTGTTTATTTATAAATACATTATTATATTACGAGATTTTGTTGATACATTGATTAATATTTTTACTCCTAAAACACAAAACAAAATATATGCAAAAGAAAATAACAATTACAATATGAACTCTATATTTTTTAAGGTACGTTTCGAATATGCATCTATGATAAATGGCGAAATTATAAATTATATTTTACAGTAAGTAAATATAATTTACAATAAGTAATAAGGTGAAAAATCTTATTATATTTGAGAAATGATCAATTGTTTTATATAAAAGGCACAATCATTTTAATTTTCGGTCGTTAAATAAAAATATAATAAAGAAAAAAAAATACGATGCAATTAAAACTTTTTCGGGTGTTTTTAATGAATTTTTTGGTATAACGCGTATCCGAACTGTTCTCAATCGAGGTCGGATTCGAAAATCGAATTTCAAATTGATAAGTTTCTATCCCTCTCTTTTATATACATGTCGGGATAGGGGTCGGATGGCCGGTGCAGTGTGTGGCACCTTAGATGAGCTATTCGACATAGTTGTGGACGAGGAGGTAGTTCGAGCGAGATGAAACACTTCAGATACAATTAACTTGATTTATTCCATATACAATGAAACACAAAATAACAGTTCCTGGCACAGAGGTCTGTAAGCTAGGTTATCGAAATCTCGAACAGAATAGTCTTTATTAAATTAACACTGTATTGTTGAGTTATAACGATTCACTGATTCTAACTTGGTATAGCACAACGAAACGGGACAGTTCCAAGGGAGTAGTGCACTCGACGGTGACCCAAAGTGAAGTGAAGTGTGGTCGTTTGCTGAGTGAACCACCAAGACTCTGTCTAGCGCGCCAAAACAGGTTCAAGGGGGCGCTACTGTCGCCTTCCAATGACGCGCTGGTTTCGTTGAGCGTCCATACTCATGACCATCTCCGACATACATATGAAAGAAACAGAGTGCATCGAGATTCAAATGATTAGAAATTTATAATTAACCTTTGGCTGAAGAATGACAATTCGTGGTCAGATATTGAAAAAATTAAAAAGCTACTTTCTACTCACGCTCGAAACAAAATCGCATTTTGTTCACTGTTATCTGACAGCAAAATCGCCATGTTTGAGCTGGTGAGGTGAAAAATAATATTTAGATGATAAAAGGTGAATGTGCTCAGAAGGTAGGTCGACCTCTACCTACTCGAGTTTTCCGCACAGCGTTATTTTTGGTATTTGATTGATTTATTATAACGTTAAACATTAATTGTGGTATCCGGCGTTGAAAGTTGTAATGTATGTTGTTTGTAAACCAACTCGATGATTTCTGCTCACGATGTTGTTATTAACTGGATGTTTATAATAATATAGCCTATAGGTATAAGTGAACCCCGCCCCAATTTACCTCCTCAATAGTAAACACTGTTATTAAAAATAAATACCCCATTTTTTTCTTATAATCGTATACTATAGGCCAATTTGAGATACTTACTAATTTAATCCATTTGCCAATTAGTTTTTTTGTTGAATTGGCTCGACTTGGCGGGGGCACTACCGTGCGCACTGATACCGCAAGAGCAATATTCCATGCTTTACAATTCGAATCAGTTGATCTGAATATCAATCGGAAGATGCGTCCCATCTCAGAAGCGAGGTCTTTTGAATAAAAACACATACAATCCAGGGGAAAAGAGAGGTTTCTAAGTGTAGTTCGTTTTTGATATACCTTTCTGCATTTGAAATGTCGGTCTTAGTAGTTGTCGCTAGGTAGGTATAGCCCGTCGTAATGGTGTATATTTATCTTTCTAGGTTTTTGATTTTTATACAAAGTGCAGACTTTCAGATTGAGCTTTGAAGCGGTTTTTCGTATAGATAAATATTATTCATCGCATTCCTGGTTAACTTACTATCATTTGTTCGGAAAAAAGAGATAGAGATATAATCCGGCTAAAATATCTTTGACCCGGCAATTGAAATATGACAACACTGAAGATAGGGCACTAATTTCTCTTGATACTTAATCTGGTATTAGGTTCTAGCAAATATAATATAAATAAAAAATATCTTGTTAAGTTATGCTTTGATCAGTATTGTACTTTTAAAAATATTTACAAAAGATTTATAAAAGATATTTCGGAGGACTTAATAATTGCGTTGTATTTAGTGAGTTTACATACTTTACCCGATTTACTTAATTTTCGATTCTCGAATTATATAAACTGAAGAGTTTCAATACTAACAGTAGTTTTTCCATTCCAATATTATGTGCAGGTAAAACGCAACGTCAGGTGTCGGGGGGAGACGTAACACCTCCCCCGGGAAATCACCGCGTGTCTCTTACCGGTGGATGAGTCTGTTCCTATTGCATTTGTATGAAAGGGTTGTTTATTGAAACGAAAAAGATATAAGGCAAATATCCAAGCTCTTGACAAACTGGGTGTCAAATGGTTACACGTTTTTAATTTCGCTTGTCTCGATATCGCCTGTTATCAAACCAAGTTAAATTAAACCATTTGAGTTAAACAAAACTTAATTTGAAAAGTTTCTCATTCTAAAAAACCAGCCTGTCTAGCGCAACTATGCTTCGCGACTCTTGTCGCGCGACATAGTAGCACACGTCACTCTCTTACAGTACTGTACAGAAAGAGATAGGTATATCTCGCGCGAGAAAGAGTCCGAGTGTCACAGCTGTGCTAGATCTGCAGTGATTGGTCACAGCGCAGAAAATCATACTAAGGTGGACTTAGTATGGAAATTGTATATACCACTGTTCTTTTGAAGTGAAATGAAATAATTTATTCAGTAAGTACCTAGGTCACATTTTACAAGTCAGATTAATAAATTAATATTAAATACGAGTAGACCTTGAAAAGAAAGCCGAAAAAAACTCAGACTTGATAATTATGAAATGTTGTCAGTTATAAGTGACCGTGTGCATAAAAACGGGGATAATCAAAAACAATTCTTACATCCATTAGTGCGAAGCTATTAGCCCCTACGTCTGAACGCTGGAAGCTATTTCTGTGTCCTGGGCCGGTAAACACGCCGATTCTGACCACGGTGTGCGAAATACGAATACGCCTGAAATATATGTTTTGTTAGATTTCATATTGTAATAGTACATTACTTTTTTTTTTTACATTACTTAATTTCAACTCGATACCTCCACGCGTTGTCGAGATAAAGGGTCTTGACAGACAGACGGACGGACGGGCGGAAAACAAGGTTGGTAATAAGGGTTCCGTTTTTTCCGATTGAGGTACGGAACCCTAAAAACGAATAACGTTGAGCTTGACATTGTTGACGGCTTATTTTTTTTCGCGGGTAGTTCGAAGAATACAACTCTATGCAGGCATAGTTGTCGTAAATTTAGATTTTACTTATATTTCTTTAAATACTTACGGTAGGTATATAAACAAATGATTTTTAGGGTGTGCACGACGCAAAGCTCTCTCGATCTCTATATTAATTTACACCTGTTAGAAATATGAAATGTTGTCAATTCCGTCTGTTGTTGATTTTTTTTTTAATCTTATTTATTTTATAAGCCATACATGTTATGATTAAGTCGGCTTGCGTCTGTTGTTGATAATGTCATAAGAAAACATAACGATGAAAAATTGCATACTTATATGAATTGAATGCCGGCCGATGGAGTGGAAGAGAGATAGATGTGTCACAAGCCGAACACTTAGGCCGACCGTGCCTCTCTCTCGCTTGTTCCGCGCTCTCGCTTGCACGCTCGGCTCAGGCGGAACGTGACAATGAGTTATGCTTTTTCGTGCGTACAGCCAGCGTTCATCGATTTATAAGACGTTATCACGTCAAAAACGTAAGGTAAGCGGTCCCGGCTTGCCCAGAGATTTAGGTTCACGCCACGAAACTACAGTGCTCTGCAACTGTACTCAGAATAGGCGCAAGTGTGTGCGTAGGAGTATATCTACAAGTACATCTAGATGTTCAGTTGTTTACGAATCGGCTTGGACCGTTGATTGCCAGCAATTGGCAAGGTGAAGGTCGCCGATAGAATTTGAAGGGACCAGCGTATTGTTGGACCGGAAAAAATATGGCCGCAATAATGTTATTGTTATGATGATTGATAGATCTCTTAGGATGCTGCGCATTTTGTTTAGAGGAACCTCAGGGGTCAAGTGAGCCGCATGTATCTATGTATAGCTACTTTTGCAGGCGATTTTTTTCTCTAGTCGCATTAATGTTGAGTTTCGCAACTCGATGCATATATTTTTATGATGTTAGCCTAACAAGTTACGGGTTTGCCCTGGGATATTGGCGCAATTCAACTTTCATATGGCAATGATATGCATAGCCGTAGGTATATCTGCATTATAAAATGATTGTTGACTGGAATGCTGATCAATCCTTCGATCTTCTTCCGAAATAAATACTGAATAGTATTGAATTAAACTAGACTTTCATCACTTTTGATAGTTTTGGGTTTATTACGCGTAACTTGTGCGAAATATTTCGTCCTATTTCCTTTTCGTTTACCTCAGTGCAGTGACAGGTTGTTGTTGCCAGTAAAATAAATTAGTACCCCTAAAAATCCTCAATTACGGCACGGGATAAAAACCAACTGATTGGGCTATACTTCCCAACTCTGTTATTATTGAACCGGTTTTAAACAAATGTTTCTTTATCTGCAAAGCTATACCAAGTTATGTGAATTTTCTAAAATCAACGGAACTCCGGAACTATTTTACACTCTACTTTTCCCAAAAACATAGCTCCCACCCAACATAGCGCCCACCTGTAAGGCTGTAGGTGCCCGCCCAAGTTTCTGCCTCAGTGCAAGCGACCTTTTCAAACGAGGTTTGTGCAGTGACAGCCGCTCGTCTCGCCGCTGTTAATATTCGGTTTTATTGCTGAGCCAATAAGGGCTTGTGAACAAATCACGTGAGGTTATTACGGCTACTATGTGAACTTGTTCCTCTCCTCTATCCTCTATGTGTATCAATTGCGTAGTTATAATAAATTGTAATACTTTTAAGTATAATTTACGAAAAAATTAGTTACTGTTGAGTTGTGTTGGCTTTAATCTCAACAGTTGTCTCCTCTTGTGAAATGCCGGTAGATTGCCCTTATATGTTGTTGATATTCCATTGAGTCGTACAAAACGCTTTGCGTCTACTTTTCTTATCAGGACAGCAAAGGAGTGGAACTCTCTTCCTGCGCACCTTTCCTGAAAAATATAACTTAGTTCTCTTCAAGTCGAGAGTGAATAGGCATCATCTAGACAAGCATGCCTCATCTTAGGCCTCATCTTTACTTAACATCAGGTACGTTCGAGGTCGAATGTGTGTTTATTGCATAAAAAGAAAGATTCAGACATGTAAAAGTGCCCTTGTGACCCACTTACAGAATACAAATTTTGATTTTTGAGTTAAAATAATATGGTTATCTATACAGCTAGTTCTGTATATCGATATGCAGTGTTTCGGTTGACCTTTCCAAACGAGGTTAGTGCAGACCGCTGCTCGTCTCGCCGCTGTTTATATTTGGTTTTATTGCTCAGGGAATAAGGGAAATTACGTCAGGCTGAAATGTTAAAGCTTTCAAATTTCTTTTACCCTGCCATTTGACCGAGCGAACGAAGCCATTTCAGCTTGGGCAAAAATACTTTAGTATGTGCGGATTTTCGGGTACCGAACAAACATTTTACGAGAATCAGTTGAGAAATGCGGCTTGTAGACGAAAACAGCCACGAAATCTGGACATCCAGGCAAATAAAGCGAACAAGCATACGTCATCTTTTATAGAAAAACACTTCACCGAATTCAGTTCATAGAATTTACATTTCATAGACAAATTTTTCCTCGGAAGTCATAATTTTTTCAGAAATCATGAAAATGTCAACCTATAGATTAAATGCCATAAACACAAACCTAACCTAGGTTTGTGTTTATGGCATTTCAAAATATTTTATGGATTTAGTAAAAAATGCAATTAAAATTCGATGAAACGTTTGGCTATAAAACAATGGTATTATCCATAGACATTTTTGCCCTAACTGGGATTCGAATCCACTACCATGGAACCAACTACTATAGGAATAGGAATGTGAATGACGTCATACTGTACCCACTGGGCCCACGAGTCACGCGGATAAATCGGATTACGGAGCACTGAGTCGGCGCATTTATAATTACGAAACAGTATTAGATGCATACGCACGCGCAATTGAGATTTTCAGTGGTACATTATAGCAAACGCCGAGAAAGAAGGGCATGCCGGGTGAATAGGTATACACTGACGGATAATGCAGGGAAGCCGGCAGGCCCTTTTCACGGCTAGATATGTAATAGTACTGCCATGCTACGGAAAAAGGACATACCTTAGTATAACATCCGTATAAAGATACGACCTTTTACTGTAACACGGCAGAGTACATTACTGCAGAGGCCGGGAAATCGAAGAAAGGCCGTGGGTGAGTATGATTTTGAAGGGCGAGGCGTGGCCTGCAACCGGTTTAATTGATGTAGACCCTCATTTCTATGAGACGTCATATACGGAAGGTGTATTCTTTACTCAATGGTGTAATATTATTTCCCGGCCTAGGCCAATTTTTTTTTTGTTTTTTTTAACGTATTTTTCATAACGTACATTAATGATTAATGGGAAAATTTCAGTTCTCTCCAGTTGTTCCGTTCGAAAGGTGATCCTTTCGATGCCTGTTATAACGCGCGTTATGACGACATTCCCTTGCATATATAAGAAAAAACATTTGGTTTATTGAACCTGACCGTGCCTGGATTTTCTTCGGTTAAAGGTTTAACTTTCTGCGAACTCAAATCAATAGCATTAAGTTCGCCTAATCATGTAACGAAAGAAAATTTCTAAAGTTGCGAAAGTTTCCACATGGATTTTTTCTGTATTATATTCTCTTAAAATATACTGAAAGTTTTTTTATGGAAACTTTTCGCAACATCCGTAAGTTTGCCTTTATCACACTATGATATTATAAAATCGAAAATTTGTGAATGTCCCGAAAAAATGTACCTACCTAGTGTTCTCGTCGGATGAGCGGGTAACACCGCGCGACGCAGCCAGTTTATAATATAAACTGAAAACAAACTCCAATCAACGTAATGACCGCATGTCCTATATCCGTATAATCTCGTTAGCATGCGACGAACTGCGGCAATCGGCTTAACGGCCAAACCCGCGCACACACACTATAGCCTGGAACTTATAGAAAAAAAAAACAACATTAAACCATACAAAAATCTAAGCACAAAAAAAAATTGAGATGCGTAACCTGGCGGAAGAGACCGGGACTCGAACCCGGTACCTCTGGATCACCGGTGTTATCTCTAATGCATTTTAAATTCTTTAAATTGATAGTATTTAATTTTTTGATTAATGCTCACTTGTGGGTTAGGGTAATTCATTAGCAAATTCTTGATTATATAAATATGTCACCCTTTTGGGTGACTTCACGGGAATTCGATCTAATCACACAAATATTTGATCCGGCCGGAATTCGAACATTTCGAACCCAGGCCCGTTCCGACTTTTCAAGGAGTTCACTTCAATATCTAGATAGATAAAAAAATTATTCATTTCCAGCTACATGGTTAGACACAGTAAATAATGCAGATCACAGTCAAAACATGCTACTTAAAACTAGTACAGATTTTTTTTTTATTATTCAAAATAGCCATGCATTTAACCTCGATTGCACCTGATGTTAAGTGACAATAAGGCCTAAGATGGAGCATGCTTGGCTAGAAGATGCCTATTCACTCTCGACTTGAAGAGATCCAAGTTATATTTTTCAGAGAAAAGCCGCTGATTCAGCATAATGAAGTAGCAGCCACTTCCCTGGCTGACTTTTGAGCTAAGATTGTGTATTACCTATTGTTTTTAATATTAATAAATTGAATGTTCTTCGGACGACATCGGACATCGGATTTAGTTAGGTTATCTTGGTATAGGTTAAGTTGGTGTTGTTTTTTTTCACTTCTCTCTCGACGTCGTATCCAAAGTATGTATTTTTTCTAGCTAAGAAAACGGATCTATATTGCTCCTAGAATTATTTTACATCGAATGTTTAATTTCGTTAAAATTCAGTTCGTAGATAGCATTTTTCTTTCCAACCGTAAACTATTCGAGATTGTTATGAAACAAACCTAACCTAACCTAATCAATAGGATATTTGCAAGAATTATGAAAATTGTATGACTAGAGAGGAATAAAAATTCTGCGAAACAATTTTTCGGCGAAATTAATGGCTCAGTTTATTTGGTCGATAGGGCCCGCATGCGGGGTGCAGTATAGATTTCCAGAAGGCTTGGGCCCGCATGCGGGGAATTGTTTTCATTGGTTTGTGAGTTTCACTTGTCGTTATACCGACTGCGGCTGTCCCCGCATGCCGTATATCGACCGAGTTATCGACCAATGAAACTGAGCCATAAACATTCGACGATATAAGTTTTTAGGAAACAAAGGACTTCCCCGAAAAAGATTATCGTCTGAACGATGTCTCTTTTGTTCCAGAAATATGTCGTCAGTACGGACAGGAGTGGAGATATACACGTACATGTCCAGGTGAGTTGTTTGCTTATCTTTTTTTTTCATCTACTATTCCTTCCTACATTTTTTCATAAATAAAAACAGGAAGAGTTCACGTGGTCAATGCATTCTGTCCGTTGATGATGTTGATATCATAGAATTGCTATATCGAAGTTTGCGTGGTCAAACCCAATAAGTCGTATCTTTGAAATAGGTAAGCACCATAATAACAATTCTTATTTCCTAGATAGACATTTCCAAAAACCTTAATTTAGGCGATACTGCCTCCACAGATGTAGGTTTCATCTATAGAGGCAGAATAACGCACCATTAGTTCCATGCTTTAGGTAAGTTAGACACTAAAGTCCTGGGTCCCAATTTAAATTTGCCCGGGATTGCATGCACAAGTCATTCTTATCTCCTTTCCTGTTAATATTTCACTCAGAAGAGAAAGTGCGAAAACTTATTGACCGAGCGAGTGAAGCATCTCCCTTTAACTTGGTCTGTATGTCCAATGATCAGGTGGTGTCCGGCTATTATGTTGGTGAGTAGGTTCGATAAGTAGGTAAAGTACCTATACCTAGACTTTTTTGACGATACAGGTTTTCACCACTTTTCAAAGTGGCGGAGATATGTTTTTTTTTTATGGAATCGCGGAGGTATGAGGGTTGAAATGTTGCCCATGCAAAAATTTACATCTTTCCGCATTTTCGAAACAAACTCACGAGGTTTAGAGCTCACAGATAATTCACACCAAAGCATTTGTAATGAAACTGTTGTCTAATTTACACCGTGTTTGTAAAGACAACAACTCTCTTGCGTTACCTCGTAATCGGGGAAGGTCCCAAGATGGCGATTAGGCGCCATTTTACGCGTTAAGGCGGGAAATTAGAATGTCAACAGTTTTATTGTTTATTTGCGCTAACACTTTGGTAAATTGCTAAGTCGTTTGTGTTAATGCGAGTTTTTATTTATCTTGTTTTAATCGTTACCTTAGTACTGTCCACTTAGTGGTCGGATTTACTTGACATTTCATGTTTATAAATGTTGATTTGTCGACAATGCGGCTAACGATTTGACCTCAAGATATCCAATTGTTAAGGGACTTCATTAGGGACACTGGTAAGTTATAATTTATAGGTTACTTCATAATAATAGTGGTCCTTTGTGGCCTCGTGTCCGACAGTTGGCGTCAAATCAGTCGTGCTCCGAAAATCCCGGGGTACATGGTGATACTGATAATCCAGCCAGAAGTAGTAGAGATAATGTCAGTAACGTCGAAATCTAAGACTCCTTATAAAGTTTCTAATGTAAAGGTCTAATCTTGTTTGATCCCTACTTCATGGACAGAAACGAATGATTGTTATTGTACATCCACACATTGATCTAGTTCAAACCGGTTGCATCCGGAAACGTCGATAAAAGAGCCATGAATAACAATTCTCTGTCGGAGCCATTTCAGTTATTGCGGTCGGTTATTAATACTCGATCGGTTCTCTCTTCAGTTTTATGTCAATAAAAGTGACTTATGAAGTTCATGGCAAAGTATACTCAAAATATAAATATACATGCTATATTTAGGACTTTAGGACCATTGACGGCTTGCTGAAATCGAAAATGTCTAGTAGTGGGAAATTATGTATTTATCGTAACTTGTAAATGTCAAAATATGTCAATCATGGCCCATTACTCTTGCTAGATGGCATCTGCTGGTGACTTTTAGAAGTTCAGAAAACCCTCTTTAAGTTATTGTTATAAAACAAAATAAATTTTCCGAAGCGCCTAGCAGTAAGTAAATAGCAATAATTTTTAATACACGATTGCTACAACAAACTGAGTAGGCGCACAAGTCTATACAATTTGTTAAAAAACATTATATTTCACGCTGCAAATTAAGGGGATCATCCCAAGGCATTCGCAGGTAAGTTCAGTGCTCTTAATTTTAAAGTAACTTTTAAGGTTAAGTGTGTCCCTAATCTTGTTAGACCTGTAAAAGAATTGTCCCGAAGTTTAAGATAAATATCTATGTGCAAGACAATGTCCTGACTGTCTTCGGCTCATAATAATCTAAAAATAAACTATACTCAAAGATACCGAACTCAAGTATAGCCTTAAATATGGACAAAGGGACACTTGAGAGTGGTATTAGACTTGAGTGTAGTTTATTAATACTTACGGGCTTTTTTGGCCGCCCAGGTAGCAAACAGGCTGTAGCAGAGCTTAGACAGCCATTATAACTCTAATTTAAGCTGTATAAAGGCTGCATAATTGCTTATTCAGTTTTCAATTTATTACTTGGGCGCTTTGGCGCCTTCAACTTCGAGCAAAATCGGCGCTCGTCCGAAGCAACTTGTAGCGCCACAGACGCAACGGTGGGTCGTGTCTGGCTGCCTGTTTCATATGGAAAATGAAATGTCCTGATAAAAATCCGGACATCACCCTAAAAGTCCTAACATTTCTGTTTAAATGTCATAAAAAAACATGATTTTATGATTGTGTTTTAATATGATGAAAAAAAATAACCATTTAATGTTTGTTTTTGTTGAGTATCTATTTAATACACTTACATATAATTACCTATCATTTCATTTTTCAAAACTGTGTTAAATTTTAATAAAGGCATCATAAAAACATGTTTTTTTTTTTATTGTATTTCTAAACATCCGGACACTTGCCAAGTCCGGCCGCAATCCTGACAACGGGTCAAAAATCCGGACATGTCCGGACAAATCCGGACGTAAGGCAACCCTAGTCGTATCGTCACGCTGCACAACAAACAACCCTTAAAATACAATTTTATCAAATGGTTGAACTAAGTATCGTTTCTAGATAAACTAGTTACGTCGTACCTACATCGTGTGCGGAGTGACAGGAAGACAGCTTTGTGGAACGGCGAGGAAATTGCGCGGAAAATGTTCCTTGTTCCCGATCCGGGGCTTGGTTCGGTTATCCGCTTTTTTAAGAGCCCGCAAATGCAAAATTCGCTATCTTCATCGACCTAGATCTCAATATCTGTAATGATTACCTATCTGTGCTTTCGAAATATTAAACTTAAACTGTTTATCTTTTAAACTGTGAAGGTGACAACATGATTGGTAATAATTTTCTCGATAGCTTAATTTTTAAACCTAACCCTATTTTTGGATGTTTCTGGTTGGAACTCTAAGACATCATCATCATCTCAATAGACGTCCACTGCTGGACAAAGGCCTTCCTAAAGTTCTCCACAACTACCGACCGTGCCCTGTCCTGATTCAACTGTTTCGATCCTGACAAGTTGGCAGTCCACCTTGTTGGAAGCCTTCACCCTGGCCCCATCGGCCGGTTTTAAGAGCAATGCATCAAGAGAAACTTGCATTAAAAGTTTAGGATTTCGATTTTTCTGCTATCGATACATATATCCTCCGATCGATTTCGGCCACGGCGACCATTTCCACTCTTAATTATCTTGGCGCTCATGCGCCGAAGATCGATACCTAATACTAAGAAGGACATTGTAACTTAGTATGTGCAGTTGTGCACAGTACCTATTAGAGGAAGAGTCAGCGACTGCCTGACTTTCGTTATTTTATAATGGCTAAAAGTTATTTCTATGAATGGAGGATACATATAAAAACTTTCAGCAATTATAAAATAACTAAATTCTGGCAGTCGCTGGCTCTTAGGCTATATTGTATTGTACCGTATGCGTCCTGTAGATGCATGCTGCGCCGATAGTTACCGGAGACAGACAAGAAATGAAGTCACGTCGACGTTCCATTACTTACAGCCAATGTAGTGCCTCATGAATTTTTCATATTTCATTTATAGTTTACTAGTTAGAAGGTACCAACTTTGTGTAAAACTTTCCTTTACCGTAGTAGGGTGAATATTCAGTGTTTGCAGGGCGCTTCGTTCGTCGTTCCCATTTCTGCAAACATTGTTAAAATATATGATTGTTGGAAGTCGATTCTTATGTATCCCAAAGCCACTCCCGGTTGCGATCTTAATTAGATCATAATTAAAACGACTGGTTCTTCTGTTGCGGTAATAATCGTGAAAGGAATGACGCTAGAACCGCGCGGTTAGAACATTTGGAGAATCATCCAGTCGGGTATCCTATACCCATCTTTAGAAGGCCAGCTATCCCTGTATCAAATATGGTTAAAATCCGTCCAGCAGTTAGGTGTGACAAGCGGAGAAATATTTTTTTGTCAACAGATGTCAGTGTACGACTGGCGCCGCGCGCACAAGGATACCCTGCATCGCGCTGTTACGATTTGCTTGGATTAACCCTTTTTCATAGAAACTGATTTACAATACACTATTAGAACGTTATAATAATGAATCTGGGCTAGCATCATGCTGAGGTGGGACCTTTTCGTGGCACAGCCATAGTAGTATAGTTGCTTATTCTTTTATTTCATTTATAATTTTTGTCACTTTTTAAAAATATTTTTTCTTTTTTTTTTAATATCAGACAACCTCACACAAATCAACCTAGTCCCAAATTAAGCTCAAGAAGGCTAGTGCCATGGGGTTAGGTGACGATATACATACTTATATAGATAAATAAATACTTAAATACATAGAACGTCCATGACCCCGGCACAAATATTCGTGTTCATCACACAAATATTTGCCCTTGCCGGGATTCGAACCCGGGACCGTCGGCTCAGTAGGCAGTTGCTTAACCACTGCGCCAACCGCGTCGTCAAAATATCACTATTTGTAATTAATTTCTATGCTAGTCACGAATAAATGTATTTCTTTCTTTCTTTATAATACTGAATCTACAGTGTTAGAGAGATAAGCACCTCTAGTACAACTGTGACACGCGACACTCTCGCGCGACAAATGCTACCTGTCACTTTCCTTTTAATACCGTGCGAGCAAGACAGGTGATGTTGACTCGCGCGACAAGCGAAGTCGCAATATGCTAGCCGTGACAATATTATATTGGTATAAATTTATGAAACTTGAAATGTCTCATTTTTTATGTGGGTAGGTAGGTACACCACAATTTTGATCTTTGTATTAAATACTTAAATATTATATTGGTTTTCACATATTGCATGCTATATTTCCAGGGAGACCTGAGCCAGCAGGACAAGCGATGCGTGTTCCTCACAGTTCACGACCTGGGCACCAACCGTAAGTATATACAATAGCTTCACTCTCGACCTGGTCTGCGTAGAATTAGTTAATCGCCATAAGGGATTAATACCCCCTCCTTGTGCCCAGACTTTCGACCCTCTTCATCTTAATTATATGTATAGATCAAGACAACTGTATTACCTACAGCAGTATAAAATTAAACGTACATTCGTATTTGTAGTGTCATGGAAAGGTCATCTGACTAATAAAGAAACAAATTCATAAAACAAAAGAGCATTAGGCTGCGTTTCCACCAGTGCGAGGATGCGTAGCGAGCGCGAGTGATGTGTTTCTGTTAAGAGGGCGCCGAGCGTTAGCGACTGAACCATAGAGCGCGGGGAATGCGTATTTAGATCGGCGCGCGGCCGCCATAGTAAAAATGTATGGAGAATTAAAAGCACTTTTTGATAAATCTGGACTTCAGGACCTTTAATACCAAACAATAATTGAAATATTTGATGCGGACAAATTGTAATGTAAACATTCATCTTTTTTTTGAACTGAAAATCAGAATAGATTTCCATTGTGAAATTATAAAAGCGCTTACGATTTTACAATTTTCGTCCAACTTTACTTAGTTCTCTAGAGTAAAATATTAATAATCTTATAGTTAGTATGTGATTTCTTGTGTAAATGTTTTTGGTGTGCAATAAAGCGTACTTGTATTGTATTACATAATTAGTCCACGGAGAAGTTGTTAAGGCGCTGTAAATAGTGAAAACTACAATTTTAGAAAATATTAATGAAATACTTTCACATAACTTACAAGTGCAACTTTTTTATATGTAAATGTTCAGTATATGCCCTAATTTTTGACTTCATCAGAAACACGATTACTGAAAAAAACCTCGATAGTTTTTTTTTTGAAAAGTACCCCTTTTTTACACCTTAAGCCAAATATTTCGATAACTATTATGAATATCAACACAAAATTTGCTTTATTTAATAGTTTTTTAGTATATTTCGATTTGTGCTTCATAGATTTTTAATAGGTCGAGTACATATCAATCATACCAATTCATTTCGTTATTGGCAAAACAAAATGGTTCAGCGCGCGGCGGCGGCCGACTATTGCCTAGTCGCCAGTACGCTCGTGACAGCGGTTGACGCCGGACCTGTGCACATTTTTCTAACGAGGTAATACGACTTTAGACAGCAAGCAATATGGGTAATCACAGTGTAAATAAAGTTAAGCGAAAAAGGAAACGCTTAAGTGAACTAAGAGAACATATTTATGTAGTACCTATATACCAGACCAATCGACCGGCCGCATCGTAGCGGATTTCACATTCGTTTTTACGTAGTTGGTTTGCAGTTCGGGTGCAGTTTTACTAATTGACAACATTTCATATTTTTAAGACTATCATTTTATTACTTTTCTGTATTCTGCTTAAAAAGATGAAGTAATCTCTGTTTTTATTTATTTTCTGAGATGATTATTTATTTTATTATTAATTTATTAAAACATACTCATTTTAAAATGTGGCAACACCAAAACCAGAACTTAATGGAACGGTTACTTTAGTCGGTTTTCTATTAAAAAAAAACTTAATAAAACTCGGTATGCATCTGTCATCCTGTCAACGTCAAATAAAAAATAAATATATTTTTTCGCTCTTTGGTTTAGACAACAACCCTATTCAGCCCGTATTGTCTTAGATTGCAGTTATTTGATGTATTTGCTTATATTTCTTTAAATACAGAAGAATAAATTCAAAGATTTTTTTTAAGGTACACGACATAAAGCCCTGTCGGTCTCTATATTAATTTCCACCTTTTAAAAATATGAAATGTTGTCAATTGTGTGTTGTACAGTTCTATTCTATTCTAGTTCTCTTAAAGTGAGTTACAAAAACGTTATTTCCTTAATGAGTGTTAATATGTCTTACTATTATTTAAACTCCGGTTTCTAATTAACCTACACGTGAATTAACTATCATTATTTTAAGGTGTTGGATTAACACCTTTTGTTCATTGTAATTTTATGTATTTTAACCCTTGACTACCTAACTGCTTATTTAGTCACAGAAACACCTACCTCCCGTCCCCAGGACGGATACATAATGTCGGCCTTATATACAGGGTGTCCCAAGAAGTAGTGATATACTGAAGCTGGGAGGTAGAGGACCTAGAGGGCTATCTAAATCACCCCCATGTATGTTCCGCGATTTTTCGTATTTTCGGAGTTATGACTTTTTTTTTAATTTTTCACCTATCGCCGAGTACGATGAGATTTTTATTTATGGTGACGTGAATTATTGCGCTAGATGCTTGATTTTTTTTGTGTGCTAAGCTGATAGATAGGCCAATTCAGTATGGTAACATTTACTATCGTTAGATCTCTGAATGGTATAAAAAAAAATTCAATGCCAAGAAAGATAAAATTACCCAGTATGTTCACAACTTCAAGGGGCTTTAAAAAGATAAAATCAAATAAAAAAAAATACCGTTTGGCTTTTAAAAACTTGCTCTATCTATCAGGTAGCCACCCTGAAAATTTCATTTTATTATTCATAAGGCTTCAATCAAAAAATTTAAATCTAAATGTGGCAAGTGCAAAATTAATTAACTTTCTAAATAAATTTCGTTCTAAATCACGCACTGGCCATCAATAGAAAAATAACAAAAAACAAAAAACGGTTGACGCATGAGAAAATTTTCACGTTGTTTGGTCATCGTCGTTGGTACTTTTCAATAATTTATAAATTGTGTTTTAATACTGCTAATTGTTCATACCCCTAATGATTTTGGCTATTCATATGGACTTTGACTTGTATTATGATTTGGATTAGTGTTATTACCTGGAATCGACGACTTGGCATTATTTAACTGGACTTGAGTTTGCCTGTAAGTGATCATGTTTACTTCACGTGACTACGCAGAAATGCATTACTATTACGGTTATGCTAGGGGGAATGCGGCGGAAGCTTCAAGGCTGTACCGGGAACATGTGGAACGAAGAGGCGGGCCTCAACCTGAAACGTTTCCTGACTATCGCATGATCTTAAGAGTACATAATGCGTATTTGGAAGGTTACATACCGGGTACCAGATCAGGCCGTATGGCCACTATGCCGGATCCTGATGTAGTAGATGCAGTGGTTGAAGAAGTAGAAAGAGACCCGTCGACCAGTGTGAGAGTTATGGAACGTCGTACCGGACTTTCTAAATCTCAGGTACACCGTACACTACAGAGCGTAGGATATCATCTGTTTCACATTAGAAAAGTGCAACAGTTGAAACCGGAAGATTACAATCGGCGAATTGAATTCTGTCAGGAAATGCTGAGGAGACAAGCTGAAAACGAAAACTTTTTTAACCAAATCTTGTGGACGGATGAATCCCACTTTAGACGCAATGGGATTTTTAATATGCACAATTCTCACTCATGGGCAATTGAAAATCCGAATTTAAAAAGGGAATCGACATTCCAAGAACACTTTAGTGTTAACCTTTGGTCTGGCATACTTAACGGTCAGCTAATCGGGCCCTTTCAGCTGCCAGACCCCTTGGGCGGCAATCAGTTTTTAAATTTTCTACGCGTCGATCTGCCCCTGCTGTTAGAAGATGTGGACTTGGAGACACGCAGAAGCATAGCACTGCAGTGTGATGGTGCACCATGCCATTTTGCCTTGGACGTAAGAAACTATTTCAATCAAAGATACCCTGAAAGATGGATTGGTCGTTGTGGCCGGGGTGACGCCTGCCTTATAGCCTGGCCTCCACGGTCCCCCGACCTAAACCCCATTGATTTTTTTGTATGGGGATACTACAAAGACCTCGTCTACTCGAGAGAATGCCGCAATTTGGACGAGTTAACCCGGAAATTGAGAGTAGCAGAAGAAACCATTAAAAATAATAGAAGTGCATTCAGACGTTTAAAAGACAACTTTTTTCGGCGATGTCGCACTTGCATTGAGCAACAGGGGGGCCATTTTGAAAATTTCTTGTAATTAAACACCTTTTAATTGGTTTTACTTTGTTTGCATTAATCATCATGTAAATTAAAATTTTGCACTTACCACATTTAGATTTAAATTTTTTGATTGAAGCCTTATGAATAATAAAATGAAATTTTCAGGGTAGCTACCTGATAGATAGAGCAAGTTTTTAAAAGCCAAACGGTAATTTTTTTATGTGATTTTATCTTTTTAAAGCCCCTTGAAGTTGTGAACATACTGGGTAATTTTATCTTTCTTGGCATTGAATTTTTTTTTTATACCATTCAAAGATCTAACGATAGTAAATGTTAGCATACTGAATTGACCTATCTATCAGCTTAGCACTCAAAAAAAATCAAGCATCTAGCGCAATAATTCACGTCACCATAAATAAAAATCTCATCGTACTCGGCGATAGGTGAAAAATTAAAAAAAAAGTCGTAACTCCGAAAATACGAAAAATCGCGGAACATACATGGGGGTGATTTAGATAGCCCTCTAGGTCCTCTACCTCCCAGCTTCAGTATATCACTACTTCTTGGGACACCCTGTATAAAATTTTATCGGATCGGACATTTGAAATAATAATGGCAATATAGACATATTCAAATATTTGTTAAACTAATAATCATTCTGGAAACATTAAAAGATTTTTTTTTACTGTTAACATATGGCAACAGTCCTTATTTCACTTTAGAAACTATAATATCCTTTGGAAGGTGAGATCAACAAAAATTTTGACTTTATATAAAGATCCAAGTCATTATTTCTAATTACTCAATAATTAACAATGCTAAATCAATAAGTTTAGTTAAAATGAAGGTAATATTTTTATAAAATTGCAGACCACTAATTTATTCAATTTGTTCGCGGCAGTGAATGTAAGTTTGTTTGCACATTCTAGGCAAATAGATTTTTTACATTAGAAACATACGTACTGGGTCCCGTTTTTTATTCGGGTCAAAAGTAGAACAGGTTTTCCGCACTTCCAATCACTACCAACGTGACTTAGCGGTCGGCTAAGTAAAGAAAAAAATATCCATAGTCACGTAACCACCTACCACCTGTCTCCGAGACCCTTAAGAAAAATACGTATTCACCTACCACCCGTCTCACAGACGGTCGGAGACAGTAATATGCTCACCAAAATTAGATGCGTGCACAACCGACCTTGTCGAGCGACGACGCGGCACTCACTGAGGAGAAGGTATAAGGACACAAACGTTTGTAGGATGCTCGCCCATAGGTATGTTGGGTCATTCTACTTTTTACTGCAGGGTTTTGACACTAGAGGTAACGGGTTTGAAAAAAATATTGTGTAAAGATAAATAAAGTTATGTCATTGTATGTATGCAGAATTATATCTAAGCAATTGCAATACACTGCCAGCACAGCCAGTCACTCATTACAACAAAGAAAAAATACAATACGTTTTTTAAGGACGTAATCTTTTTTTTTTTTTTCATAATTTTAATTAGAAATTATAATTTATTTAGTCTTATAAATCACATTCAAAAGACAACTGTGTTACTGTTGTGCACTTTTGTTTCAAACTATCTGTCATAACCGTATACATGGTTATGACAAATAGTTTGAAACAAAAGTGCGTAAAAATATCTTAGCAAAGTATTTAACATTGATAAATATTTATGTTAGCTTGCATCTGATATATTTGTAATATAATTTAGAAACCAATCGTACAACTGAAATCGAAAAACTTCAATATAGAAATAGGGACATAATGGTAAGACAGTTGTTCAATAGTAACAAAGTTGTTTCATTAGTTAGAACATTCTCTTTTACAAAAAAATGCTTAATCGGTCTCTTAGTTACATTACAACAGACGTTGTAAATAATAATTTTATTATTATTACTATAACCTTTTTGCTAAATCACAGCACTTCCACGGGCTAGGTTTCTTAATAAATATTTACAATTATTGTTCGAACACTTCCAAAGGATAAGGAAATACGCAGTTATCGCATGTAAAGGAAGATATGAGCAAAAATATGAAGAAAGTGCTGGTTTTTTCAATATGGCGGCGGGCGCGGAGGAGGGGGAATTGTGCATTTGGCATTTTAAATACTGACTAACCATCCTAGACAACATATCAAACATTCAAAACTACCGGACCGTTTGTAAGGTCAAAATCCTTTATTCACTGGATTATTACCGGGGGACACAAAAACCTGCACTTAAAAGTAGAATGACCCTGTTAACAATTTTAGGTTTGAATGAGTCTGTGAGACGGGAGGTAGGTTAAGGGTTAATTTTAGAGCTAAACAGGACTCTCAGCTTGAAAACCCCGGAACGTCACTTACAATCCTGACACTGACAGGTGCATCACTGCCAAACTCAATGGACACTGAAGCCCCTAATCATTCTCGTAATGAGTAAGTTTTACTATACCTTAGATAATTATTAGGATTCCGTACCCAAAGGGTAAAAACGGGACCCTATTACTGAGACTTCGCTGTCCGTCCGTCTGTCTGTTACCAGGCTGTATCTCAAGAACGGTGATAGCTAGACAGTTGAAATTTACACATATGATGTATTTATATTGCCGCTATAACAACAAATACTAAAAATAAAATAAAATAAGTATTTAAGGGGGGCTCTAATACAACAAACGGGATTGGTTGCGTTAACTTTGCACCTCATTTGTAGGTATGGGGCGCTATACATACCAGTTGCAAACTTAACTTAACCACTTAAGGATGGAAAGTGTTTAAATAAATAAATATGTAAATATCAGACAAACTCACATAAATCAACCTAGTTTGTACGGAACCCTCGGTGCGCGAGTCCGACTCGCAACTTGACTGGTTTTTAATTGATAATTTTTTATCATACTTCCACATCTGAATTTTATTTTGCTTACTTGCTACTGCGTGTGCTATCATCATCAATAAATCATCATTCATAAATAAATAAAATCATCGTTAAAAACGCGGTGTATTGTTACCACTATTTACATTAAATGAATATTAAATGAAGCACTAAGCATTTTTTTTATAAAACAAAATAATAGTACTTTATAATTTTTTACTTCAATCAGAATACGGTTACGTACAGAACAAGGCCATCAACGGGCTGCGCGAGCAACGCGCGTGGCGTGGAGCGGGGCGCCCCGCATGCGCCGCCACCGCGTGTCTGCTTCACCCCCGGAAATACCTAAAGTTCGCCTATAAGCGCGCCAGTGCTAAATATATAGTTTAGAAATGGATTAAACAACTAGTGTTGACGTTATGACGGCAACTGCCTATTTTTTCACATTTTGCGCTGAGCGAGGATAAGTAAATTAAGTTATTCCATTGGTTAACAAAAATCGCAGCCCTCGCTACGCATCCTCGCGCATCTCTGGTGGAAACGCAGCCGGATGGGCGTGAGTTGTATAAAAAGACAATGTAACCCCACCTTCTGACGGAACGGTAAAAAAGACAAAATATGCAATATAAACGAATTTACATACCTACCTACCTTTTAATTTTAAAAAGACAATGTAACTCCACCTTCTTATTGAACGGTAAAAAAACACAAATATTATGCAATATTATAAACGAATTTACAAAGGCAAGGCCTTATTTAAAAAGGTATTTTTAATTTTTGATGACGGTTATACAATGGGAATATGAAATGCACAAATGTGTAAAGAATTGTAATTATAATTAGCATGACAATGGCATGCAACAATATTAAGTAGGTAGTACCTATGTATATAAGATACGACATAATTATTCATGGTCTATTCATTTATCAAAAAATACGTCGTGTCCGAAATAATTAGTGTTTTACACGTTTCAACATTTACACACTTAAAAAACAAAATGATTTAGTTCAGTGACCTCTATAGTCTATTTCACTATTTTATTTTTGTAAAATACCCTCAAAGAACGGCACACTATTCCTTACTTTCTAATTTCTAATCATATTTCCTAGTTACTTTGACGACGCGGTTGGCGCAGCGGTAAAGCAACTGCCTACTGAGCCGGCAGTCCCGGGTTCAAATCCCGACAAGGGCAATTTGTGTGACGAACTCGAATATTTGTTCAAGGGTCATGAATGTGTTTAAGTATAAATTATTTATTTATATACGTATGTTTATCGTCATCTACTGTCATATTCAAGCCTACTAGAGCTTACTGTGGGACTAAGTCGATTAGTATGAGGTGTCCGATATTTATTTACTATTTATTATTTCCAGATTCTTCAATGGTGGACTTCGTGAGCATGCCAGCTATGACGGAGATCAAAGAGCGCTCGTGCTTCATCCACGTGGACGTGCCGGGGCATGAAGAGAACTCCCCCGACCTGCCCGACTCGTGAGTCAAATTTTCTTCGTATTTACTTTACCATTGAAGTTCTGGAACACCTTTACGAGCATCAGCATCATTCTCTTGCCCTTATCCTATTTAATTGGTGCTGTTTTTTTCCTTTTTTTCCTATCGATCGTCATTACGTCATTTGATTCGTTCTTCTCCATATCATCTCTCACATTTCAATTCATCATTTCCTTGGTGTTCCTCTTCTATTTCTTTCCACATTCATCCTGAACACTTTTTTCTTCACGTGGATATTACCGCTACGCTTCCTGTATCCATACCACATTGGACGGTTAACTCGTATCTTATCTTATGTGATTGGTGCTACTCTCAGTTTTCCTCTTACATACTCATTATTGATTCTGTTCAATCTCGTCACCCCACAGTCCCCACAGATCCATCACATTATCATTTCTGCCACATGCAATCTCACTTCATCCATCCCTTTCACAGATCAACTGCAATTCACAGATCAGGCTGCAACACTGCTCCATCTTAGGCCTTATTGTCACTTAATATCAGGTGCAATGAAGGTTAAATGCATGGCTACTTTGAATAAAAAAAACACTGATCATGATGACAGAGCATCAGCATCATAATCATATCAGCCCAAAGATTTCCACTGCTGGACAAGTGCCTTTCTTTAGGATTTCCATATCAACCGGTTATTATCCTCATCCAAGGGCTTTTCACGATCCTTGGCCAGCTCTTCACCGGGTGATATTAACCCACGAAATTCCGAAATACTATGCTTACAGTAAGTTCCTCGATCAGAAACCCCGGAATTTGTTTTGCATTTAATACAATATATTCCGGATTTACCCACAATTTATTCAGACCACATTCCACATTCATTTAAATATCAGTTTTAAATAAATGTTCCTCATATGCCCGCAGCTACCAGTTCCCGTCCCTCCAAACCCTCGGCGAGGATCTCATCACTGTGCTCGACTTCCTACACGTCCGCTACGCCGTAGGACTAGGCGAGGGCGCAGGCGCCAACGTCCTGGCTCGCTGTGGCCTGGCACACCCTCGGCGACTCTTGGGGCTCATCCTGGTCAACTGCACAGCGTCCACCTCCTCAGTAGCTGACGCCTTCCGCTCGAGGTTCTCTCGGTGGAAAGGCGCTGATATCTCACAATCTGAGGAAGATTTCTTGATCTATCACAAGTTCGGACACGTGAGTTTTACGCCAGTGCTGTATGATTATAGCTACCAGGTACTTCCTTTCCTGTTTCTTACTAACGCTACTAATCTGGGGGTGCTGGGAGAATGTGGTAAAGGATAAAGAAGATGTTGATGGATACTATTTTAAAAGATTTTCAGTTAATATGAACATTCAGGTACCTTAAGAAATTGGCACTAGGTATGATAAGAAGACATAATCTAAGTAGATCAAGAAAACAATTATAGTGGAAGTGAAAGCACTGATATGTCCTATGCTTTTATGTAGTCTTCCTTTAGTACTCCTATTAATTTGCCCTGCTACTTATGTATTTATCTAAATTTATGAATAAGTAGTCGCTTTATCGGTTTTCTTAGTTTAGGCTCATTTAGTAAAATTAACTAATATGCTAACACAATGCTTAATCTAAATTAGTTTTTATCGTTTCGTGTATATTCAATTCATACTTTATAATGTGACATGAAATAGATTTTTCACCTCACTCGCTCGGAAAACCTCCGTTTATAGGGCGAAATCTGCGTGCAAAAGTCTATTTTATCCGCTAGCGTGCAAAAGTCATTTGAATTTCGAACACGACGATTTTGATTCTCTGTGGTGCATGTAACTTTTTTATATTTAAGACTCCTTCAACGCGTGACTGATTTCATCAGTCGATAAATCTTCGAATAACCAATCAACGCACGCTAATAAAGGGCGATCTGGTCTGGCCGGCTAAAATCATATGTAGTCTACGTTTGAATACTTCTTTAAAAAAAAATACACCTACAATATCACGTCCAGAAACCTGGTTTGTGGTTACAGATTTTTAAGTTTTTATTTTTTATACACTTTATTTTATGTTGAATATGTTTATATATATTAATAGTAAGTATTTCAGTTTCATTTACATATTTTGACTAGTAAATATATTAAATACATCACAAATTTTAATATTTATTTGTTATAAAAGTTGGAACATAAGAGTGTAATTTCTGAACGCACCCGAGAAAAAAAAAAATTAATTAAAAAGTTGGAAGTTTTCACAAAACTTTACGTAAACAACGTAAATTTGTTCTGTGGAGAATACATACTGTTGTCTTACTTTATATAAATCTCGAAAACAAGAAAGTTAAGCCCAATTTGGAGTATTTATTCAATGCTAAAAGCCTGCATTAAAACGAAAAAGGATTTGTTATAAATATTTGGAGACGATAAGTAATTTACTGAAACTATTGACGTTTTCAAAGAAGATAAAGCCGAAATAATCTTGTGCGGATCCCATCGTCAAATAACTTCCAAAGCAAGTGTTATGGAAAATACTTCCGAGTGGCCAACTAATTCTTCCCAGAATGCCATTCTCCCACATTCACAACGAATGTGTCAAGTAGTTTCAAATACAAATATAATATAACAGTGCTTAAGAAAAACTCAACGATAAAATATACACGACGATAATACAAATTACGGCCATATTTTGAATATGTGTGCTTCTCTCGTATTTATTCGATTTGGATTTGAGTGTGTTAATGTTTTAAATTTGATGTGTTAAATATAAGGCAAAATTAAATATGATTATTTTTATGTTTTAATTGTTTTTCTTGAACTTCCATTTTCCTCGCTGAAGTGAGGTGAAAAGTTGTGTGTTCTGCATGGCTGCAAAATTATTTAGCTTCTCGTGTCTTGAAAGCTTCGCTACGCTCAGGAATCTATCTTTGAACCATTCGCTACGCTCATGGTTCAATCTTAGATTCCTTCGCTCGCTCAGCTTTCAATTTCAACACTCGCACCAAATAACAACTTTGCAGCCTTGCATAACAAATAACTATTGTACCTCAACATTACAGATTATAATTTAAATGAATACATTTAACTATAAAACTATACGTTTCACAAGAGAAATGTAAAAGAATGTCGAGGGATATAATTTATTTCATTCTATTTTTGGAATTATGCATGAATTATGACATGAGTTTAATAGTCAATATTTGGAATACTCGTAAAATTGAAATATTGAATTAAAATCATCAGTAGGTATTTATTACCTACTTACTCTTCAAACTCATACCATAATCCACGTCAGCATACCATCTTGTGTTTAACTATTCTTTTATAGTTATTCTGTAAATAATTCTTAGATATTCTTTGAAATGCTTTTGAATAATTATAAAACTTAGATTTTCCCTATGCTTTTGCTGTTCATAATGCCATACACTACTGTTTGCCTCTGTAAATTTAGCTAGTTTTTATGTTTTTACTTAAATTATCACTAACCGGTCTTTTCATTCTTAGGTTAAATTCTAACTGAAGGCAATTTATGCAATAATAAAAATATGCCTTTCGCTGTTTGCTTGGCCAGCTTCCTCATTACCTTCTTCCCAAGCATCTGCTAAACTCCTTTTGACATCCACAGCAAATCCAGACCGAGTCGTGCGAGGCGGCGGAGCGCGAGCGCATGCTGCTCGAATACCGCTCGCGACTGCGAGGCAACCTGAACACACATAACATCAAGCAGTATGTCCGCGCGTTCATCAAGTGAGTCGATGTTACTAGGCTAGGCGCGGCGAGCGCATGCTGCTCGAATACCACTCCCGACTGCGAGGCAATCGCAACACACATTAATATCAAGTAGTACGTGCGCGCGTTCATCAAGTGAGTCGATATTACTAGGCTAGTGCGAGGCGAGGCGATCGCGTGCTGCTCGAATACCGCTCGTGACTACGTGGCAACATGAACACACATAACATCAAGTAGTACGTGCGCGCGATGAATCAAGTGAGTCAATATTACTAGGCTAGCGCGAGGAGAGGCGAGCCAGAGAGTGATATAAAATTCTTGAGTACAAATCAATTTGATTGATCCCAGGAATCAGTTTCTTGTACTCGTTACAAGTTGAAAGGATTGTCCAATTATTACCAATTAAATGCGTTCAAAGTTAACGAATGGATTGCATGACTTTAGGAAGAAACAATGTCTGGTTGTTATTTTCTTAATGGTGTGAGAAGGAAAAATGCACTTAAACTATCATTGTTATGAATTACAATGTTGCAGTTGCCGTGTCACAACTGTGATTGGTTGGTAGGGACCAAATTCTATTTACTGAAGTCTACGGTTCCCTATTCAAACTTAGACGTACTATTTTTGAAAAAATCCGGAAATTTTCCTCTTTTATTTGTATAGAATCTTTTTTATCGATTCGTATTTTTTTATGTGGTAATACCACATTTAATTTTTTTATAAATAATAATCCTCTTTTCCCATACATAATGAGAAAAGTTTCCGGAAAATTTAGCTTATAGCTAGTTCGATCTTACACCTCCAGCAAATTGTCGCGCGACTCAACGTCACCTGTCCTGCTCGCACGGTTCTGAAAGGAAAGTGACAGATATTATTTGTCGCGCGACAAAGAGTCGCTTGTCAAATATATGCAGGCGCCCTAAGCAAGTCATTAATTGTGTGGCGCCCTGGGCGCCCTAGACCTGATTATAGATGCGCCCCTTTAGGAGCTAAAGCTAGACCAGCTTCAGACCAGTGTATCTCAAAAGTAAAATATTAAAAAAAAAAACGGGGGCTACAGTATGCGGTTCGTCAAGAGGAGAGTAAATAGGTTCTTAAAGGGTCGGTAACGCGCGAGTGATGCTCCTGGCGTGTCAAGCGTCCATAAACGGCGGTAACTGCTTAACATCAGGCAGGCCGCATGCTGGTTTGCCACCGTCGTATTATAAGAAATAGGGTACTATTATAAACAAGCTTCTTTTTAATAGCATTATTTGCCTCAGAAAATATAAGTTACCTTCTAAATTACTAAGTCGGCCACAACCAACGCGCGTCTGAATAATAATATCTCAGCCACTAGTTATCTTCTTTGTAATTGTAACTTAGCATGGTGGTTATTTTTTAGCATCTTTTGAGGCATGCATTCAAATAGCAAACTTCTAAAATATTAATATATGACACCAAAATAGTAACTCTATTAGCTTCTAATTGTACCTATAACTTAGTATGGGTTACCTATCTGAAACACTAAAAACGTTAGTCCGAATTTCATTTCGACAAAAACTATTCGACAAATATCATTTTAACTTTTTTTCATTTGTCCGAAAATTCAATTCGATAATTTACGATTGGGCATTAATTGTTTAGGATTTTTATTCACTCGACTAAACCACGTTTCCCTAAATCTCATTTGTCCGTAAGATCAGTTTTCCGATGTAACGTTTCGGTTTATTAACTACTCGACTTTTTTTTTATGACTTTGATTTCATTTGACCTATGTAACGATTCGATTTATTAACTACTCGACTTTTTTTGTATGACTTTGATTTCATTTGTCCGATGTAACGATTCGGTTTATTAACTACTCGATTGTTCTCAAGTGGACTTTTTAATTTAAGTCATATATTAGGTACTCCCCTACTTGACCTAATAACGCAAGTGCTAATATTATTACACCTATCAACGTTAGCTCTAATTTTCATTAGCCCTAATGTCATTTCACCTAATTTTTATACCCTAATTAGTTGTTAGACCTAATAATCCAATACTCTAATAATGATTTGTACTAATTGTCAACAATACTAATATGAAATAACCTAATAATTACCACACCTAATGATTATTAGACCTAATCATTACTGACACTAAATGTCAAGAGTACAAAAGATTATTAAACCTTTTTTTACGTTAAAACAGAAAATATGGATTTGGACAAATATCGAATTGGCTGAACCCCGAAAACTGTAGGTTAGGTTAGGTTTCTATTGTGACAATGTATAGCGGAGCGAGCGAAGCGAGCGGAGCGTCAAAATATCCCTTGTACATCCTGAGTCTATGGCAATTCCGACTCCACGTGGTCTTGCCTGTCCTACCCTAGTGTTATTCCAAAACCGGAGGCGCGGAGGGAGAGCAGCCCTCGCCTTAGGTTTATAGATAAATAGGTTTAATAAAATTTAGGTTTTAGCATTATTAGGTATTATAATATTAGTAGTCTAAAAAAATCGGCTAAGTGCAAATTAGGGCTAGTGAGAATTCGATATGAAATAATTAGGTATTATGAAAATTCGGAATCCTGAAATTCGGGCTATTCATTAATTAGGATGAATGAAAATTCGGTTTAGTGATTTTAGGGTTACCAAAATTAGGGCCAATGAAATTAGGATGAAAGTTTTTCGGGCTAACGGAGGGGAACCATATCTTATTGTATCCTTTTTCAACAATTTGTCAAATTCTAATCCAAAAGTTCTAAACTAACCTAACCCAACCAGGTCGGTTTTGGCGGTTTGTCAGCTGCTGCCGCAGCACAGTAGCTTCGCTCGCTCGGCTCGCGGGCTGTTGTGGTCACAGTTCTAACCTAACCTAACCCAACCAGGTCGGTTTTGGCGGTTTGTCGGCTGCTGCCGCAGCACGGTAGCTTCGCTCGGTCGGCTCGCGCGCTGTTGTGGTCACAGTTCTAACCTAACCTAACCCCACCAGGTCGGTTTTGGCGGTTTGTCGGCTGCTGCCGCAGCACGGTAGCTTCGCTCGCTCAGCTCGCGGGCTGTTGTGGTCACAGTTCTAACCTAACCTAACCCAACCAGGTCGGTTTTGGCGGTTTATCGGCTGCTGCCGCAGCACGGTAGCTTCGCTCGCTCGGCTCGGGCGCTGTTGTGGTCACAGTTCTAACCTAACCCAACCAGGTCGGTTTTGGCGGTTTGTCGGCTGCTGCCGCAGCACAGTAGCTTCGCTCGCTCGGCTCGCGGGCTGTTGTGGTCACAGTTCTAACCTAACCCAACCAGGTCGGTTTTGGTGGTTTGTCGGCTGCTGCTGCAGCACGGTAGCTTCGCTCGCTCAGCTCGCGCGCTGTTGTGGTCACAGTTCTAACCTAACCTAACCCAACCAGGTCGGTTTTGGCGGTTTGTCGGCTGCTGCCTCAGCACGGTAGCTTCGCTCGCTCGGCTCGTGCGCTGTTGTGGTCACAGTTCTAACCTAACCTAACCCAACCAGGTCGGTTTTGGCGGCTTGTCGGCTGCTGCCGCAGCACGGTAGCTTCGCTCGTTCGGCTCGCGGGCTGTTGTTGTGGTCGCAGTTCTTATGTAATGCCGAAAATATCATTGGGTAAATGAAAAAATGGGTATTAAACTAAAGACGTCTTAATTCAGATGGCAAGTGAATGGGGCGGGAAAAGTTAAAAGGTGAACTGAAATTTTTGGCTAAATGAAAAAATGGGTATTAAACAAAAGACGTCGCAATTCAGATGGCAAGTGAATGGGGCGGGAAAAGTTAAAACGTGAACTGAAAATTTGTTCAAATGTATGCAGTGCCAAAAGTATCATAGGGTAAATGAAAAATGGGCTACGAAAAAAAATACGTAACAACTCATAGGGCAAGTGAATGTGACGGGAAAAGTTTTTCGGACAAACGATACTTCTACTAAATGTAAAATGGTGAAAAGAAAAATGTACGAATCCTGTCATCGGAGAAACGATAATAATTCGAATAGTTTTCGGGCAAATGAAATTCGGTCAATGGTTTTTAGTGTTTGAGATAGGTTACCCTTAGTATGTTTAAAATGTAAGTCATCCTACATTAATCGATCGTAAAATTTACCTAAAATTGTCATCAAATAGTATATTAAAGCCATTATTATTACATATGAACTATTGAGGAGAGAACAAAACAAAATACTTAAATCTCATTTTAGGTTAAGGTCGCAGTTCAACCTAACACTCCTCCTCGCTTCGCTCGTCGTCGTACCTAACCTAAGCCAAGTCGGACCTGCCTTAAAACTAGATTAATGGGTTACGTACCATTATCAAATATCAAATGTTTAAACTCGATATTATAATTAATGTCTAACCTAACCTATTGCAATATGAACGCACGAATGACAATAAACAATTAGTATGATTAAAATGTAAGTCATCCTACATTCATCGATCGTAAAATTTACCTAAAATTGTCATCAAATAGTACCTATATTAAAGCCATTATTATTACATATGAACTATTGAGGAGAGAACAAAACAAAATACTTAAATCTCATTTAAGGTTAGGGTCGCAGTTCAACCTAACACTCCTCCTCGCTTCGCTCGTCGTCGTACCTAACCTAAGCCAAGTCGGACCTGCCTTAGAACTAGATTAGAGAGAACCTATTGCAATATGAACGAACGAATGACAATAAACAAACACGGGCGGGTCGGTCGGTACAAGAATCGAATGGCGCTCTCTGATTGGTGCTAATGGCCGGTGGCTGTCATGTCGCGCACTCGCGCCAAATCGTACCTACAGTGGCTATTTTCACGATAAAAGAATATGAAGTATTATTTTACATGCTAAGTTATAATATATGATGTTGTCTATTGAAGCTCGAATATATAATTTTTGAGGAGCTTGTATTGAAGCTGTAAAACGAAAAATGATTATGACTTGCAAATTCCGTTGCTGAGTTAGGTAGTAAATTAGTTGGCAATGTATAAATCAGAAGGTCAAGTAATAATAATTGTTGATTTTGACTTGACGCTTTCTTTAACATTTTTAGTTGGCGTTGTGAAGAAGATGAATTAGTTTATTAGACGCTATCTCATTTTCCCGATGCTTAGTTATTAAATGAGAAGTTTGACCAAGTGGCCAAAAAAAAAACTGCAGCCGGATTTATTATTTCTCTAAAAAATATGTTTTTTTTCAGCCGCAAAGACCTGGTCCTCCGTGGCTGCCAGCCAGACATCCTGCTCATCACTGGGCTGCTAAGCCCGTACTCCGGAGTGGTGGAGAAGATGTACAAGGAGCTGGACAAAGACAAAGTCACGATCCTCAAGATCGAGAAGGTCGGCGACGTGCTGGCTGAGGCTGTAAGTATAAATTCCCAAGTTCCGAGCCTATTTTTTAAGTCATTGGGAGATAAGTTGTCTGATGAAACACGCAATTGCTTTAACCATCATCGTCATCATATCAGCCGATGGACGTCCACTGCTGGACAAAGGCCTGCCCCAAAGTTCTTGACAACGATCTGTCTCAAGTCTGATCAGTCACAAGAGAACCAAGGTTGTAGATATAGGTCACACAGTCGCTAAACTTTAGTGGCACATTGGTCGTAGAACCGATAGCCGTTGGGGCAGGGCAAAGGCTCTTAAGTCGCGACCGCGGACCGGAAGACGCAGCGTGCGGCCTTCGCAAAGTGGGCTGATGACCTGGTTAGGATCGCGGGCAGAAGTTGGATGAGGGCGGTGCAAGACTGTGGGGTGTAGACTGTAGCTTGATTTTAATTGACTTGAATTTAATTTTATACTGGGAAAAAGGAGCCCTTCGATTGTATAGGAAGCTCCCTGTAAATAATAACACTGTGACGTAAGTTTCACATAATGCTGCTGTGAAGTGTTGTTTGATCGGAGGCCGCTGAGAGAATGAATTAATTTAATCGAACGCCCATATATATAGTGAGCGCTTGATTAAGCGTGAATTGGCCTATTAGACGAGTGGGCGTTCCCCTATCCTCGTTTGTGTATGGCGTAGGTGTGTTGGTGCAAATGAACAACATTATCCCTTTATTTAGTATATAAAACATTCACATTAGGTACATAATATACACATTGGTTGTATATAAAGTTATCGACAAGTTTTCATATAAGATTCTTATTGGATACTTTTAATGTTTACAATATCATCAACCTACTTTATGAAGCTTTCTATTTATTATATTATATATTTATTAGGGTGGTTTTACATATTAATTAACCAAAGCTTCATATCTTATCCTATACACAATAATGAGAGCAATTAACCTTATATATTAAGTAAAAATAAAGAAGAAAAGAAATACGATTTTGTATACAATGATTTTCTTACTATCTAAGCTGATTACTTAATACTACGTGATTGAGCTAACTTATAATTATTACATAGAATCCTAACCTACATGCGACAAAGACCGATTGCTTAAATAGCCTATATGAATGGTGACCACGTACCGGATGGACAAAATAGGTAGATGATCTGGTGAAGGTGTGGTGTAAAGTACGAGTATAATCTCACTTAGAAGATAATATATGACGTGGTCTTAAATATGGGGGCAATTCCTATAACGATATATATCATTAAGGAGGAAACCACTTAAGCGCGCGTTTTGCTTTATGATGTCTGGTACTTCTCAACTAACAAAACTAAGATTCCAATATTTGTAACTCTATTTATAATCGATACTCAGTAATCGGTACTCTACTTTTCCACCCATTTTGCTTTTTTTTGAGCGAGGTAAAAGGTGCCAACTATCAATGGCACAACATCAAGCATTGGTGATTGAGGTAGATGATAAGCTTGAAGGATTCTTCAAAAACGTCATTGATTGGCGACCTCGTATTGGAATAAAAACAGTAAGTCTAAAAGAGGATTTGATCACAAATGCTGAAGGTCAGAACCGTTTGATGTTATTTTTTTCTGACATTGAAACCAGTTTAATGTACAGTCAGTCAGCATTAAAAGTCGCTTGCAATTTAGTAGGTACGCAATTTGAAATAAGCCAGTAGTTATTGTCAGCTTCATTTGATGCTGACTGGACAACATTGTATCGTTAACAACTTAACAACAAAGTGACTGCTCTAATAAATAAAGCAATTATCGAAACCCCACAATTGTAACACCACGGAAGCGTGTCATGAAGAGATTACATGTGTTTGTTGGTACGTGTGTTGTTAAGCATTGTACTAACACCCGGTCATCAAGATTAAATTACTAACTACGGGACTAGAGTAAGCAGATACGACATATCCTGAACAATATTACACGCAGAATAGGATATAGGTATGTGCAGATACTTCACGTGCTCAGAAGGCTCCTTATTGGTTCAAAAATGCTGATTGTTTCTTAATAATATTATCAAAGTTAGTAGTTATAACAGAGTTAGTGTGATTTATTGGTAAATATTTGAAACCTACAGGTAGAATTTTTCATTGATTTCAAACAATAGGTAATAGGTATCTTACGTATATGTAGTTTAGCACTTTAAGTGTACGACTGTGTTGTTCTCCAGAACATTCTACCCTAGGATATAGCACAATAAATGGCGTAGGTTGCCTACGAACTACTACGAAATATTTGTCAAAGGTATTTAATTTTTAGGACTTAAGTCTGTTTGACGACTTAGCTGCTTTCTATCGCTAACTAGAAGCTTTCTCTACATTGTATAATGCGATTTGGTATGGGTATTGGCCACGCTTTGGCAGTGCTGTTCAATCTTTTTTGGTCTCTGATTTGCTGCCTAGGATCTTTGTTTGAATAAAGTACTGAAAGCACTTACTGAAGGATCTTGCATATTTATGATGGCGCTTTTAGTAAGGAATTCAGATACACATGATTGAAATGGTTGATGAATTATCTTTAAACCTTAAATGCATAGAGTAAGATGCAGCTTACATAAAATACTGGTTGAAAACTAGAAACATTTTTTTTAAATAAAATAATATTTCATAATAATTCATGCATTTAAGGGTTAATGAATAACCTGGGAGCTACATTATGGATGGAAAACGAGGGAAACGTGCTTATGTAGCCGCACTGGTCGATTAAGATCAATTACAATCAAGTATCCCTACTTATTTTTAATGGAGCAAATTAAAATTACAGCATACGATACGACTGATTTATAATTTGTCTACTTGAAGGTACGCCACCGTCAGCGCGGAAAAAAAAACATAACCATCTTTATTACATTGATTCTCCTTAGAGGCGTTTAAAGTATCCTATAGCATCAGTAGGTGCTAAGAACTGTAGAATCTGATGAAAGAATTTGGGTCATTTATTAAAGTAGATTTTTTAAGGAAATCTTAAGGCATTCCCTAGAGTCTGATCCTAGTTTGATCATATTTACAACAACTGGCTATTCCGTTGCGCTATTCATCGTGAGAAAAAAAGGTTGTAAAATCGTGCGGTTAAAGCGCTCGTAGAATCACCCTCTAACGAATTGTTTTTTTTTCAGCCTGCTAAAGTGGCACAGTCCCTCCTCCTCTTCTGCCAAGGCCAGGGTCTGCTGACGTCACTGCCGCCCCCTGGCGTAGAGCGCCGCATGTCCCGCGCCATGTCCATGGAGGAGTATGACAAGCCAAACATTCGGCGGCTGTCGCTCACACCGAGCGTGTCCGAGTCCCCGCCGCCGAGGAAGTTGTAGAATCCGGCAGCCACCGTGGACTCCGTGCCGGAGTGACACGGTGTGTAAGGCGGTTGGAATCGTCGTTTTTGGAGCGGAGATCTTTACGAATGTCTGTGTTTATGATTTAAGTGTCGCTTTGTTATTTCGTTTTAGCAGTTTAACTGTTATAGTAAGTAGCATAAGTAGGTACCTATCTATTGTATTAAGCGGTTTATATCACGCGAAATTGTCAGGAACGGCACGACATGCTTTGAACACTTATGGAGTTCTTCAATAGGGACTGCTACTCGTACAACGGCGCGGTAGCTTCGTCGTGAGTGTAAACCGATTAATACAATAATTAAATATGTCTCACAAAAGTTTTAATATCTAAAAATGGTTAGAGATGGGCATTTGTACAAACGTTTTGGTTATATTTTTGGGAGCCGTTGTTTCTAACAAATAGTCGATAATGCCATGATATGAGTTTTATGCCATGATATGAGTTTAAGTTTTAAATTTCCACACTATCGCATTAGGTTAAGACCGGTAAAGATAGCTGTATGTTGTTTAAATAAATAAATAAAATGATACGGTCAAAGTCATGGCTAAATCGTTTTTAGAAATGTCCATATATCTTTGGGTTAAGGAATTATAATATCTGTTCGATGTGCAGTTATTTACGTTACGTATTATTTTTAGGAATATGGCCATTTGATACCCGATATTAAATCACGTAAAATCCATAATTTACGAGACATATCGTTAACATGGTATTTACGCTTTCTTATATATTTATATTATTATAACTGTCATGAGTTAAAACTTTTAGTTTAAAAGATGTTAGCCAAAGACAGGTAAATAACGAATCTAATATACTATTATTTATTTTATGTATAGTGGCTATTTTGTATGAAACGTAGGATACTTACATCAATGTTTTAGCGTTAAGTGGTACCTACGCATCAAATATACTAGGAGTGTATTGTAAGCACACGTACCTATATCTATACCTACTTGTTCATATAGTTATGGTATAACATTACACGCAGTTCCATCAGCAACTCTAGCACAATTACTGTGCTACGCGAGTCTTTGTGCTAGATATTTATCTATATCTTTCTGTGCAGTACTGTGAGAGAGTGACAGGTGACACAAGCCGCGTGGCAAGAGTCGCGAAGCATAGTTGTCCTAGACGGCCAGCCCATCGCGCGACATAGCATCGCCAGTCACTCTCTCACAGTACAACAAAGAAAGAGATAGGTAATATTTCTCGCGCGAAAAAGAGTCGCGTGTCACAGTTGTGCTAGGGGTGCCAAATGCTTAAAAAAACTGAAAAATGAAATGTTTTATTTTCTTCATAAAATTATGCACGATTGTTTGGTAAATAAAATTTGTACCTAATCATAACTTGACATAAAATGTAATGGTTTGAAAATATCTAATCGAAAAATAAATCATATTAATATGCGTTTAAATTATATTATTGCTAAAATAGTGAATATTTATTACACACCTACTTTTAGTACATGTGAAGCGCAATAAGAACCCGTATTAAATATTTGGTGATCCCCAAACCCTGTAAAGACTTTTTTAATGAGTTGTCCTCGCAGAGAAATAAAATTAAATGAAAAAATGGTGTTGCATAAGTACCAAGTAGCAGGCTGCTTAAGCACTTATATGGCCATTATACAGATTAAATAGGAGTTATAATGGCTGTATAAGCTCCTATAAAGCCTGTTTGCTACCTATATATCGACGCTTAAGAATCAATATTGTCTAAGTAACAAAAAAAAATATTTAGACGATTATGGCATTCTATTCGTTTTTTTTTCTGAACCTAACTGCATTAAAAGGTGGAGAACGTCAAAAATGTTAGTTAGACGGTATTGATTCTTTAGCGTCGATGTGTATTTTGGTATTTCATATTTCAAGAGCTATTCACTCGTATTTGTAAGCGGCATGGTTATGGCTTTATAGGTTGTAGAAAATTATGATTATCTAGAGATAAGACTTGAAATAAGATATTCTCTCATAAATACTAAAGGCTCCTCAGCTCTACATATTAAATTTAATATGAACGATCCGTTTTCAGTTTTTTATTATGAGTAAACAAAAGAGCCAATTTTTTTATATTTTGTAAAAAATAAAACAATATTCATGCATTTTTGCTGCAGAAAAATAAAATAGTGTTACTTATTTAAAAAATATATATAAATAAATAGACTCATAGGAAACATTGTTACGGGGTAATCAGTGCTTAGTTCAGTGTTCATTTGTTCATAATGTCCTATTTAACTTTCTTTTCTCGGGCAATGGGTAAATAACTTCAGAAACTTACATCTATAATGAAGAGTGGCTATTTTTCTTGTTCTTGGGTGAATATAGTGGCAAAAGTCCCACTTGAACTCGATAGTCTACCCCCATAATGCTTGGATTGAGGAAACATATATCGAAAATTTCTAAAAAAATAAATGTATAGGACAGAAAAATATAGCGAAATCATAATAAAAAGTACCAAAGTAATATAGTTATAATAGTATCAAGTTATATATTTGTAAAAAATAATATTGAACATATATTGTTTTGTTGAATTATTGCCAATTTTAACTTATAAATTATATTTTTAAAACGATGAGCATAGTAAATAGAGTAAGAATCTATTTTTGTGCAATATCATTATTATTCATATTAGTATTGTGTATTTGAAATAGTTATAAGTAGATTATTGTAATGTGTATTTTATGGAAAATATACGTTTATTGAATGATTTGCCATTTATTTTTCGTACATGGATGATAAGGAGGTACAGTCAGCTTAAATAATAACACACATATTAAGGCTCCTTATTCGTTTAAAATGCTGATTGTTTTAAACATTTTTATTTATGATCAAACATGTGGATGGATCAAATATGTTAAGAATAACATATTATCAATGTTACTACTTAGAACAGGACCATTGCAATTTATTTCTATATATTTGAAGCCAACAGTTTGAATTTTTCATTCATAATTTTTTTTTCAAAAACTACTCGAATTTGACAACATTCACGCAGAAAAATGGTGTTATTCACTTATTTTCGACTGCACATAATGAAAGCATTAAAAACCTAATGTTACTTTCTAGAACTCAGAGAAAAGTAGGTATTATTCATTTCAAGAAGTTGATTGAAATTATCAACATATTTCTCATAATCAGAGAACATTATCAACAGATTTCTCGTTGCACTTTTGAGCTGCCATAGAGACTTCTCGTTTATCGACTTTCGATATACATATTGTGTAATATCGATAAATACAAAATACAATATTCAAAATATGATTAAGAGTATAATTAAACAGTAGGCAGACTTATCGCGAGGGAACGATCTCTATGAGTTAACCTTTGGACACATATTTTTTTTTTAAATAGGAATATTTTTTGTTCCTTATAAACTAGTAGCTCTGTGAGCCTGACTTTAATTTGCGACATTTTAGATTGTTTTTCGACCCTTTGAAATGTCTCAAAAACATGGAGCAACAAAGAAATCTTTATACATTATCAAACCTGCTAACAATTTCACCAGAAGCTATTGGGAAGGACGAAATTAGATTTCTTATTTCAGAGGCTTTTTAGATTTTTTCCGAATGATACATTATGTAGGTAGGACATACTACTTTTAATGTTCTTAATAAATATGTCGTGTTCTAAAATCTATCGTTATAATATGTTAATCGGAAGTCGATAAATGAGAAGTCTCCATGACAGCTCAAAAGTGCCACTAGAAACCCGGTCTCTGCTCATAATATGAAAAAAAAAAATTTTTTTTGAAAAGGAATAAGGCCTAATAAACGAATAATTGAATCGAATAACTCACAATTGACATTTCGTAGTCCTATCTGAGAAAATCTGTTTTGATAGATACAAACCTATACATATATAGCATTTTTATAGCATATTATCAAATGTGATCTATATATTTCTTTTGGAAATGGGGGTTGGCTTTCTTTTACGCAATTTCGGAATCGGAACACTAACCTCCTGACGACCAGCATTCATAATTTGACAGTTTAATTTAAGCCTTATGACAAGTAAATTGACAGTTAACTATTAATTAAAGTTTATGTACTATGTGTAGGACATTGGCACCTCAACATTTGGGGTGAACAAAAAAAAAGACCCCATTTAAAATTTAAATCGTAAAATAAATCCTATTTAAAACACTGTTTCATTTATTTATTATGCGGTGATTTCACTACATATTTTATTTACCTTATTTTGAATGCCGTGCAAATGTTTTGGACAGAGCTCAGTAAATTTGCATGTTTTTTATTGAATCAATAAATAAAATAAATGACTTTTCTGCAAAACAGCAAGGACATGTAAATGGGGAAATGGTAATCCCAAATTATTGTAATAAACAATTACCTACCAATACATAATTAAAGCCAAATACTATTAAAGCTAACTGTAAAATGCGCAATTAAATATTACATCTACAATTCAATATATCATTTTACATTAATTTCGCGGCTGACGTTACATGCTTGTTTACATACAATAAACCGCTACACTTTACCAATACTTATACCTGCCACATAATCGGAACTGAGCGCACTCTGCACCACACTCGGCGCAGTACCGCGTGCAACCTCGACCGCAATGGCGGCCCCACTCGCGCTCGCGGCCGTCCCCGTCGTCGCCGTCGTCGCCGTCGTCGTGGTGCTATACTTCATCAGATTATACCAGAAATCCACCAACGGAATATGCACATCCCTGAAGAGCCTGGAAGGAAAAACAGCAATCGTCACTGGAGGAACCGCCGGCATGGGGCTCGAAATAGCCAAGGAATTCGCTCGACGACAAGCCAGGGTCATCATTGCATGTCCTTTTGAAGATGAAGGCATTAGCGCTCAAAAAACTATCATAGAAAAAACTGGAAATAAGAATATCGTCTTTAAGTTATTAGATTTAGGGACTTTGGATTCCGTACGTGAATTTGCCGCCGACATTCTGAAGCTTGAAGACCGATTGGATCTGCTAATCAACAACGCTGGAGTAGGAATACCAAAGAACTTTGAAACCAAAGATGGCTTGAACTTTATAATGCAGGTCAATTACTACGGACATTTTCTGCTGACAATACTGCTGCTCCCACTTTTGAAGAAGACGGGGCAACTGTCAGAGCCGGCGAGGGTGGTCAATACCACCTCTATATTGCACTACCTTGGAAGGGTTGATCTGAATGACAAATCGGGTCTCAACTGGATGCCCTTCTTCAGTTACTGTAACAGCAAGTTCTGCATGATACCATTCTCTAGAGAGCTGACTAGAAGACTAAAAGGAGCTCATGTTGTGATCAATAACGTCGACCCTGGAGCCGTAGGTACTAGGATCTTCAACAGCTCCGGAATACTTAGCGGTCTCTTCTTGACCGCGTTTTACTACTATTGTTACAAGACGCCTAGAGAAGGTGCCCAGACGGCTATCCACGTAGCTTTGGATGGAAGAGCAGGTCAGATGAGCGGGGAATTTTTCAAAGATTGCAGACGGACACGAGCCAAGTCCACGGCCTATAGAGACAAGACTGCCAGAATACTGTGGGAGGAATCTGTCAGACTTGTTAAACTGACGGACGAGGAGCTGGAAATAAGTTTTCACTAAATTAAACTCAATAGTAAAAAGTAATTATTATTAATCCGGGAATGTTAGATACCGATGGCTTGTACCTGAGTCAGTTTATGAGTCAGTAGTTAAGTAGCTTAGACAATAAAAAATATTAACAGGTCACTTCTTATCAGTCGACTGATTTCTGACTTGCATCATCTAGCGATTCTGTTTTAGGGAGACGAAGTGATATTCTGCAGTTCAGTTTCATCGTGTGGCTGTTTAGTTACTTAAGTACCTCAGAAATAACCTTGGAGTTAGGTAAGGGAGTTAAGTTAAGGGAGGGCTTGTGTGTAGGTCTTTTATTTTTTTTTATTCGATTGCTTTATGTGGAATATGATGCAGAACTTACATTTCATAGATATTAGATTAGATTAGATATATTTATTTCTCTTTGAAAATTACACAATATTTTACATGTTGTAGATAAAATAGAATGGATTCACAAAAAGATCGTCAGGTATATTCAATTATATAAAATTAATAATCTGGTACTTATTCAAAAGTCACAGTTTAGCAAAATAAACAAAAACCAACAATGAAAACAGGAAAATAATATGTCACAAACTAAAAATACTATAATTATGAACTAGATCAACATATTCAACAAAATGTCATGAGACGAAATACAAAAAATATAAATTAAACATAAAACAAACAATCTAAAATAATATAAGATACCTGTCTAATTTAGTGCAATGTCAAAATTTACGAAATAAAAATTAATAATATAAATTTAAAAATATATGGTACAAAATAATTATGTTACCTCATAATATTCTGAGACAGAATAAAGGGTTTTTGATCGCAAAAAATCTTTTACTCGGCGCTCAAATACTTGATCCGACGTCTCGTTTCTGAGACTGGCGGGTAGACGTTCATAGAACGACGGGCCTATTACGCGCGGGTTCTTGTCGAGCAGCGCCAGCCGCCGCGGCACGGGCAGTAATCGCCCCGTCTGACGGGTTATTCTGTTAGGCATACTGGCGCGCTTAAACAAATGTATGTTCCGGCGCGTGTACATTATGATTTCGTACACGTACAGAGAGTAATGTGTCATCATTTTATATTGCTCAAAAAGTTCTCTGCACGAGTGCCTCGGATTCACGGCCGCCATCACGCGTAGTGCTCTTTTTTGTAGTTTGAACACACGGTCAGAGTCCGTTGAGTTACCCCACAAGACAATGCCGTATGACATGAGCGAATAGAAGTACGCATAATAAATTTGAACCAGTGCATCACTGGAGACAACTGGCTTCAGTTTACGCAGGGCGAATACTGCACTGCCAAGCTTTTCGCAAAGATGGTCAATATGCGTTTTCCATTTAAGCTTGCTGTCAATCATAAATCCGAGGAACCTGCATGAGTCACAACGCGGTATCGGACTCTGTATCAGTGGAATATCTCTGTGACCTGCTGTGAAAATTATCACGTTCGATTTCGTAACATTTAGGATGAGACCGTTCGCTGAAAACCACCTGTGCAGTTGGTTGCATGTGTGTTCTATTTTATATTCAAGTTGGGCGTATGTATGTGCTTTCACTATCACAGTGGTATCATCAGCGAACAGTACCATCATGCCTTCGGCAACGGAGGTAGGGAGGTCATTTATGAACATCAGGAATAAGGTATTTCCGAGTGCCGAGCCTTGAGGTATCCCGAGTTCCAGTTTACCTACCTCAGATCTCACCTTCTTACCCTCTATCTTAACCTCAACCGTTTGCTGTCTATCTTTAAGGAATGATGTAAATAGCCGATGAGTATTATCTTTAACTCCGTAGTGACCTATCTTTTCTAAAAGTAGCTCATGACTAATTACATCAAACGCTTTTGATAAGTCGCAGAATACCCCCGCTGCCTTGTCCTTATCATCCAGTGCCGTGGTTATGCTATCATATATGGTGTGTGCTGCTGCTGTGGTAGACCTATTTTGCCGGTAAGCGAATTGATTTTGAGTCAGTAGATTGTTTGTTTCGAGATGGTCCATTAGTCGCTTTGACAAAATCGATTCAATGATTTTTGAGATATTAGGCACAATAGTAATGGGCCTATAATTATCGACAGCAGTTTTTTCACCTTTTCCTTTATACACTGGACATACACGTGTGCTCTTTAATACGGCAGGGTACTCACCGAGGGAGAACATCGTGTTTATTAGTTTAATTAGTAGCCCTGCAATAACCGGCCAAACGCACACGAGTATGTTCAGGGATATATCATATATGTCTAGGGTCCCGCGTGTCTTCAGCATGGATTTGAGTACACGATTCAGATCTGAGAGTGTCACTGTAGGTAAAGTAAATTGAGGAATGTCATTTTTTTGTAAATGATTGGCTAAATACTGTACAGAGTCCGATTTGTTTATATTTAATTGACACTTAGAGGCTACAGTGAGAAAGTGTTGGTTCAAGTGCTCTGGTACTTGGTAGGGAGGTACCTCATTACCGTCTCCGTCCTTCAGCAAGATAGCGTGAGACACAGGTTTTGTAGACACTTCTTCGTTTACTACACGCCACATTTCCTTTGATGGATTTTTACTGTTCACTATACGTTGATCAAAATATTCTCGGCGGGCAATCAAAGATTCCGATTTAATGCGATCGGCATGATAATTTATGCATTCTGACAGTGTTTCGATGTCGGGATATTGGCGTTTCATTTCCGTCAAATCATTATAATTTAAAATAAGATTGGAGAGGGTATCATTTAACCAAGGAACTGTATTGTTTTTCTTTAGCAATAATTTTTTTATCGGAAAATGAATGTCAATGTAATATGTAAGTACATTAAATAATTTCATAAATCTGTCATTAATACTAATCATGTCATCAAAAATAAAATTCCAATTATAATTTCCTATGTCGATATAAAACGTAAAGAGAGATTCGTCCGTGAATAACCTTTTCTCAATGAAAGACTCCGGTTTATCCATAAGGGATGGTTCAGTAGTCAGTGTGAATATTTGCGCGTTGTGGTCGCTGACGGTGGTGCACAGAGGCGCTGCCGCGATGGCAGCGCCGCGCGGCGCCAGCCCGCAGTCAATGCTGCTCGAGCTCTGCGCGGCCACACGGGTCGGAAACGCAACACAATTTCTACACATGTAGCTTCCCAGTGTCTCGTCAACCCGCCGCCTCATTACGTTGTCGGACAAATAATCAACATTTTGATCGCCGACCAAAATGAACATTTTGTTATCGTCGGTGAGCTTGTTTAGTAATAGATCTAAATTATTTAAGTAAACATCAAAGTCGCCGTTCCCAGTGCGATACAAAGCAATTACAATTAAATTAAGTTTACAAATTTCGATTGCAGTAATCTCAAAGTGAAATTCGACGGCAAGGTTTTGTAGATCGTTACGCTGGCGATAGGAGATACCGGCCCGTGTGTACAGCGCCACTCCGCCGTGAGCTATGCGCCCGCGGCAGTAGCTACTCGCTAGCTGATATCCACATAACCTCACTCGTTCAATCTCATGTTTCTTGCACCAAGTCTCACTGCAAGCGAATACATCGGGTTTCTCTAAATGTAATAGTAAATCTAATAACGCTGTTTTACCACATAAAGAACGGACATTTTGGTGAATGATTTTAAATCCTTGTGACATTAGTGCGGTTTTCGTATTGTTATTGACCCGGCGCCCGGGCGTTGGGAGTTTTTTGGATCAACAAAATTAAATCTTCTGATTGATACATTATCGGGCCAATTCTGAGTGTCCTTCACCAAGCTAACCTTATCAGCAGGCACGTCGAGCTTGAAAGATGAGTACTCGCCTCTGGTGACTACAAGACGTTCACACTGCGCATTTTCCACATTCAGCACAGAGCTGACATGTTGAAGTACATCTTCCACGGTGGTATCTTTGCTCAGATTGAAGACGTGAAGACTGACATGGCGCGGCGCGGCTGCTCGAAGAGCCAGATGTCTGCGTGGATCTCCATTTACCGATGGCGCTTTTGGGGCAGACAACTTATCAGAAATGGGCAGTAGGGGTCCATCGGCGGTGCCTGCGCACCCTCCAGAGCTGATGGGCGTGATGTTAAATGCGCCTGGATGTCCAATGGCAGCACCATGGTCTGCGCGGGCTGATTTAGACGTATCGCGACGAGGTCGGCCACGGCGTAATTTGGGCACAGGTTCAGCCGTCTCTTGCAACACTCTGCTGGCTCCTGGGATCGACTTCAGTTTCGGAGTGTCTCCTTTACCACTCCCTATACCAGATTCCTGAGAGGCAGTGCTCTGTGTGGCGGTCTGGGGATCATTTCCATCAGTGAGAGGGTCATCTATGTATTGTAGCCCTTGTGGTCCGGACTCATTCAGTGAGACAGTTTGTATAAAGTGGAGTTTATGGGGGATTTCGTTCTGCGGCCGTTCTATAATGCCAGGTATGACTCTGACGATTTTTATCAGTTCCTCAATTTGATTTTTTTGCGAGGACAAAACTTCTTGTTGTTGTAACATTATAGTATAGCAACTATTTAGCTTTAATTTTATACCTTTTAATTCTCCCTCCAGGTTTAAAATAACGTCAATCAATCTTTTGTCCGGCTCTTCCTTTGCACTTATTTTTGATTTTGTCGGTGCCATATTTGCTAATTATATTCCACAGTCACTGATTATCTAAGTTACTTATAATAAATCAAGTTTAATAATGGTTTACACGTTTAAACAAATTAAATATTAAAATAAAAATACGGAGCGGTTTTAATTTGACTGTTGGCGACAGTGGCGCCACCTCCATAAAAATAATAAATTAAATATATATTAAGGGAAAATCTTACACAAATCGATCTAGTCCCAAACTAAGCAAAGCTTGTAGTATGGGTGCTAGACGACGATATACATAATATATAAAACATATATAGATAACATCCATGACCCGGGAACAAATATTCGAGTTCATCACACAAATATTTGCCCTGGCCGGGATTCGAACCCAGGACCGCCGGCTCAGTAGGCAGCTACACTACAAACTGAGCCAACCGCGTCGACAAAGAAATAAGAATCTTACGATAGATAACTGAAACTTTAAGGGACATGCAAATTTATTCCACTTAAAGAGGCATTCCCACATACCCAGCGTCTCAGATAGCCTGATATAAATAAATATTGGTTTCTCTTGCAGACACCAATATTTCTATTAATAGATGTCTACATAGAGAGGCATAGTAATTAAATAAATTAGGTAATTTAAATGCCTAAAGACTTATGCATCTACAGGCTGACCAAAATGAGTAGAAATTAAAAAGTCAGACAGTAAATTGCCTGTCCAAGAAAAACGTGTTGTGAGACAATAAAATAGTTTTTTAATTAAGTAAGTAAGCAATGAAAATAACTAACTACTTATAACAATGTCCAGCACAAGAAATAATAACCATAATAATAATAGTCAATATTGATATGATCAGGAACGGGTTCCAGCAGGGCTACAGACACAGAAAATTTCTCCAAGGGGCCTCTACGTGTTGGATCCATATCCCCACGCAAGCCTTTCAAAGACCGGGACATGTGAACCCGTGACTCAAAAAAAAATAGAAACAAATCGATACCTCCTACGTATACTGATACAACTGACATTTTTACGATTTTCGTTTTTTTTGCATATTTAGGATCTTTACTTATATCTACATGTAATAAACTTTTCATGACAAAATTACTGCTAGTTTTAGAAATAAAGTGACGTATACTGATACAACTAACACCGTTTTTTAATTTAGAACATCGTATACTGAGATAAGTCGCTTGTACCACTATACGCAGTACACCTATCGGGGAAGGGCGGCGCGGGCGTGGCACAAGTGGCAGTTACATCAGTATGCTTGCTCGTCGTCGTTGCGGACGTAAGATATCCCACTATGCGCGACGGACAGTCGATGCGGCCTACGTCTTTTCTACCTACTACGTATCAAATTAGGCTTACTTTTGGTTATGATACAGTTTTCTCCAATCAGTGCCGATGGTTGTTTGGAGTACAATAATAGCTATATGTCGCCATTACCTACGGATAAACCAGAGTCACCACTAGCACTGACATCCGTCTGGGTTTCCACGGATTTGTCCTAGTTTGAGGCCGTCCGGGCGAAAATAAAACATTTTTTTTTTTTTAATTTTATTATTTTCGTGGAAAATGCGCCAAATGTCCGGGTTTTTAAGTGTAATTTAAATAATATGTGGATCAACGAACAAAGAAAGTAAAAATCTAATCATGAGTTTAAATAAAATAAAAATACGGGGAAAAAAAGCCAAGAAAACAAATAATAAACATATAAGACAAAAATTACGTAAAATTTTAGTGTGAACGGTTTTTTTTTTTAAATAATAAATAATTATTAAGTAAATAAATATTCGATTAGTGTGATATTTATTTTATGTTTCGTAATAGTACGTTAATTTACACGTCTATCGCAAATGTATTCATCCCTTATGAGAGGTATGACTTTTACCTTTATTAAATGGTATTTATATCATATAATGATCATATAAAAAAATCTCGTAATTTAATGAAATCCCAATAGGATTGTCCCAGTACATGTCACGTGCTTTTGCAGGCAGTCAGGTTGTATATTTTATTATTTTGCGTGTGAAATTCGATAGCTACAAACATTTCTCATGTATTCATTCTATTTGCTATGAAAGTAACGGTAATCTTATCTTATTTATCGGAGTTGAAAGTATGGTGACGCGTATTAGTACCGCGTCGAGTACTAGTACTTCCACCTTACTGTTGACATGACTAAATGACCAATTATTTGACTTAATTAAATTAATACTTCAAGATGATGTAGATGAATTCAGGTTTTGGTCTGACAATTGTGATGGACAAAATAGGAACTGGAATCTACTATATAATATAAATGTTAAACAGTAATAATGTTGATAATACCGCTGTAACAAAGACAAAAAACACCATTCCCTAAATGCGGGCTGTGATTTTAATTACCTTTTAAATAAACGTAATTTTAGTGTATATTTGCTTTATTTATTGTCTTTCAATAGTAATTTGTTTAAATATCCTAAATACCTACTTCTGAACTTACTATATTGGACATAACATACAAAATAACCTTAACAGTATACTGGTACATAACGGATTCATTCAGGCGTATACTGGTACAAGTGACAAATCAGATGAAACTAACCGATCAGATCCATCCAAAGACGAGCTTTTAGTTTGTTTATATATCTAATAAATGGTACATGTCGCATAATAGGCATAGTAATAATATAATTATCCATATTCATCTAATCATAGTTTACGACGTATACTGGATCAAGTGGTAGTTGTCTCAGTATACCCGAAAACTAGAACTCGTAAATTTCACGTATACTGGTATAACTACCTTTTTTTCTAAAAGTACAATTAATTTTGAAATAGTAAATATGTAGATTTAACCCAGATAGCCCGACCAGGTGTTATAACACCGATCATTTTTTTTTATAATTTACTCTAATGCTTGTTGCGATTTCAGATATCGCAAAATTTACCCAGGTTCCAAAAAGTGCGTTTAGGGCTATCTGGGTTAAGGAAAATATATTCATTAAAATTATTCGAAAATTTCATTACATTATTTCAACATATGAGTTAGTTATGGCACTTTATACCTTTGAACAGCCCTCCTGTAAAATCGTGATTTTGCACTTGTATCAGTATACGTAGGAGGTGTCGAAATAATCAATATAATCTCCCAATACGGATCGTCGTCACAATTTTAAGTTATATATTTTTTATTTATGTTATGAATTGTTGTCTCTGGGTTCTGGAATTTACCGAACGTGTTTGTCAAGTAGGTATTTGGTTGTTCTTGGACGTAAGTGAAAAAGAAATAAAATAATTCAACTAAAGTATTCTTTAAAATGTAGTCTAGTTAAAGAGGTAAATACAATCGATGTAATAATGAGGATAAAATCGAAAGCACTTATCTCAGATAATTATAGAAACGATGATTCGGGCTTGGCATTATGGTTTTTGATTCCCAATCAAATTCTTCTGGAATTTCACGGTTTTGAGTACTAGTACAAAATATTAACATAGCTCAATCTTTTTTCTTTTTGTATTGTATGATAATTTGGGTTGGGACATTTGGTGGCAACCGTTGTTTAAAAATACACGTCGTCGCTAATTTTAAACAATTTAAAACTCAAACTTTAAAAATATACGGTTAAAATACTACCTACTTATAGAATTTGACTTTGATTTTTAAACAATTAGCTAACCTACTAATGACAATTATATCGTCACACTTTACTGACAATAGAAAATAATAATCAGTTTGCAGGCGAAAATATTTGTACACCTGCATTTGTAGGTCAAACATGGTTGATCCATATACTGAAAACATGTCACCTCATCTGTATCTATGTTTAACAAATAAATTATTTCTGATTTCTGATTTCTGATCAAAGACATTGTCTGAGAAACATTCATGTTTATCTCGAATGTATCGAGATAATTAACTATGTAATAGGTAACTAAAGACAGTAATCAGTCATTTATTTGCTTAAACATGGTATAACTATACAGGTAGTCTTAAATCTATTTACAGAACTACATGTGTCATAGAGACATGCAAATCTTAGGTAGGTATGTGTGTGCAGTAACATCTAATGATACAGCTGTTACAATAAAGTTATAAATCCTAAAAAGTGACAGTGTATTATTTCTCTTTTCGTCTCTGATGATAGTATCAAGCGACTAGTGCGAACAATAAATGCCGTGTTAAGATTGACCTCAAAGTATAATAAGTGTTATATTGCATAATTATTGCATAACGCAACGGAAACGCCGCGACCGGCTCCGCTGAGAGTAGCGTGCGGTAACGTTGTTATAAAAACGCTATCGCTTCTGCGACTGCCCGAGCACCTTAAGTTCCCAAACATTTTAAAATATTTAATAGAATTAAGTCAAGTACAAGTACCCATAATGAAGCATTAAAATAAAAAGTATTTAATGCTTCTTAATTACACTAATATCACAGAATACTTAATAGTATTACATACTAATATTATAAAGGCGAAACTTTGTAAGTGTGTGTTACTTCTTCACGCTTAAATGGCTGGACCAATTTTGATATGAACGTAGCTGAGACCCTGGATATTAATCCAGACCAACATTTCCTATATATTAATATAGGCTACTTTTTATTCCGAAAAATGTAGTGTTCCCGTGTTCCCGTAGGATGAGCGGGTAACATCGCGCGGCGCGGCTAGTAAGTACCTATAATGATGCATTAAAATAAAAAAAATCTTCAATGTCTGTTAATGAAATATAATTATGACACACATATTAATATAAGAATATTGCTACACATTTGACTTTTGTTATGTTACGGAAGATTTGATACTGCCTGTACAAACGGCAGAAAAAGTTTGGTCTAACCAGATCGCCGTGGCCTCCAATATCTTTACCATAAATGACTTAAACATGCAGGTTGCACCTGTAGCAAACGGGGGCATGCAATAGACGTGTAGAATATTTTTTTGAGGATGCCAATCGATTCTATTTTTTATTGGGATCTTATGTATGTGATGATGGGACTAACTACACCTAGACTGCTATAAAAGTCAGAAATGACCGTCGAAGTTCAACAACAACATTCCTACAGAGCGCTAAAAACGCTCCATGCAAATGCAAAATGACCACCTACATGTGACGTCATTTGTGAGTTGCGTACCTACCGATATAAATTATATGGAGACAATAAGTAATTTGGTATTTTCACCGTGAAAAAGTGCGTTCAAGTTCATGGTTGTCGTACAGTTAGGTATAGTTTTTTTAAATTATGAGTATTCTGAAAACAATTACAGAATTTCTTTTGGTTTAAAAAAAGACATATAATTTGCGTAACTTTTAAGTCACATATTTAATAAAAAATAATATTGGTTATATTTTCTTTGTTTCATGACATATTGCGCTAATTTTATATGTTATTTCTATACACAATAAACAAAATCTAACTGGGGACCTCTAACTAACGTACCATAATTTTACAGTAAAATATGTATGTACAAACATCTAATCTGGTTACAAATTTATAAATATATATATAAATATTCGTTAAACATCAACACTCAACTAAGCTGGGTTGGCTGTGTTACTGACCTCCTTAAGAATATACGAGTGTAATAATTGCTTGCATAATAAGCAGATACTTCCGAGCGATTCAACATTTATTGCTGCAGGCGCTGTATTCTGCTGTGTTACGGTAAAAGGTCGTATCTTCATCACCGTGGTTGAAGCACTGGGTGCTGGTACATGCCCCCCGTATGTCAAAGCTTGGTATGAAAATTTAACAAACCTGTAAGAATATAATACTAACCCTAGATTTAAGTATCACCATGTTACTCACGTTATGGACTCTGTCCGAAATAAATGGTTTGTTGAATTGAAAAATTATACGGATGTCATAGTAAGATACGTCCTTTTACCGGTGCATGGCAGAATTGGGCACGCGCGGGCTCTGGCTTTCGTGACTTGCACCTCTAGCACAACTGTGAAAAGAGAATCTTTCTCGCGCGAGAAGTATAACCTATCTCTTTCTTCACTGTACTGGGAGAGAGTGACGGGTTATGCTATGTCGCGCGACAAGAGACGAAAGCGTAGTTGTGTTAGACAGATCGGTGAGTGAGGTGATTGCATTTGCAACTTATGTCTCGCTCTTACGTTTTTAGTCCAGTAAAAATAGCGTTTTAGCCTTTGATATTTTAAGTTTTTGATTTTTCTTCGAGTGCATTATTAATGGTAACGGAGACCTAATTTTGAAAAATTTAGATTATCGGCTCTTATGTTTTTTGACTTTTTCAGACGTAATTATTTAGACACCGTATGTTAAGGTTATTCGGAACCCAAGGGACTATTTCGATACCTTAGAGCACAATCGTAAAAACTTTTTGGAAACAGTCTTTGCAATTAGGACGCTAGTGCACAACTGTATGTGGTTTAAATTTCATTCGCAAAATAATTGTAATTAGTACGAGTGTGAACTAAGATATCGATTTGGTAATTTGCAAATTAAGAGTTCTTGCGTACAGACTTTACCTAAAAACATGCGTATTCCTAATATTCCAATGGTAAAAAATCGTACTTAAAACATTTTTTTGCTTTGTATAAATAACCCCTCGGTTTCCAAATAGCCACACCTTACGATACTTGAACTATTTATCGCCCTGCATCACTGCGTTTACCACAACGGTGGAAAATCACCTTGACTTTGAACTCGACACTCCTTTTCATTTGCATTTTCGTACGGTGCTAATTTCCCCGATGCAATTTTCGACGAGACAATATTTTACACAGACTTGTGAATGCTGCGGATTGGTTTTTGTAATATAAATATGCTTATTGAATCACGTAAATTTTACATAAGTATGCAAACGTCCCAATGTTTTAACATCCTGATTCTCCTTGTAAGTATTATCAAGTTGTCCCAATTTCAATAATTTACAATTGTCTATCACATGCATTGCTAATAATTAAAATTGAAGCTACCAACCACAGATAAGTATACAATAAGCTAGCAAGCCTAGCTTTGAAATAAAGTAGGAAGATGAAAATATTCATAGCCATATCGGGTGGATCTGTTAGAGTGAGAAAGACATAATAATTAGGAGCAAGTAAATCATATAGTAGGCTTCTATATATTTATTTGCTTCAAAGTCTTCAAACTATGCACTCATTTCTGCTCATCAGCTTGCTTCAGCACAGTGAACAGAGAATATGATGTCTTCACAATCTGTAACAAAATAATTACAAAATATTTTCTTCGGTTTCCGCGACTGTCACACATTTAAATAAAACAATTTAAACGGATTATATCGCGTATATTAATTATTTGAGCCTCCCTGACGTTTCAGTACCTTTACAGATACCGTTGTCAAAGGTTGACTCAACCTTTGACACACGCATACGCGATATAATCCGTTTAAATTGTTTTATTTAAAATAATTACAAGTTATGTCGAGGACCTAAAATGGCGTTCGAGGGAAAAACCACCATTACGATCAGGTACTATATGGGCTGCAAGAATGCATGGCCAATTCTGGAGCTCATTGGACTTAGCGTCATTCGATGATGGTCAGGGTCACTGGAGCAGAGCGGAGTCGTGCGGAATAGACCAATCACCTGAGTTGAAATCTGTATCTCAGCTCCGCTACACTTTTGTGATTGGTCGATTCCGCACGTCTCCGCTTAAGACGCACCATTAGTGGACTTCATTGCCCGCTGCTCAGCTGGTAGCTTAGCACTGATGGAAACCAGCTTAAGAGGATGTGATATTATGAGTGCTCCTTTTCGCAGACTATCAATTTACGTTTAGTTTGCACCTGGGAACTAATGGCGTCGGATACAAATGAGGTCCAAACTTAACGTAACCGGCTTATACAAATCGAGGTTTCGTTCTCGTCTGTTTGCTACTCTAAAACTTAACCAATCATTACTCATGAGATGAGAAGGAACATTTCTGTTTAACCGTTTTGATTCTTGCACAAATGATTATAGAATTTGTGTACTAGGCGCCGGTTTTCGGCCGAATTGTGGGCAAAAACAGACGCCTATTACACAAATTTCATAATAAAAACCGCAAATGCCGAAACGGTCCGACACAGAGCATTTGGGTGATTCTACAGGCGTTGTAACCGCCAACAGTACGCTGTCATAAATATCATAGCAATGGGCAATAATATGCTTTAAATTAGATCAAATTATGTAAGAAGTATGGATACAGTATATTATTGTATGAAAGTTTGCAGCTTGGTGTAGCTCATAGGGCTTTTGCACAAATCACGTGAGGTTCAATAGGGAGGAGGGAGGGTCACAAAAAATCACGATAGGTATACCACGTTGGGGGAGGGAGGCCTCACGTGTATTTTTCTACCGTGAACGAACTAAGAAAAAATCGATATTTTTTCGTGGTTTCGTTAAAAAATAAATCTTCACTTGTTAAATACTTCAAAATAGCGCGTCTATTTTACGAAATTTTGGCGGAAAAAAAATACACGTGAGGTTGTAAGGGGGGAGGGGGGGGGGTTAGCAAAGAACCTCACCAAATATCACCAGGGGGTTCAAAAAGTAGCCGAAAAAACCTCACGTGATTTGTGCACAAGCCTAAACCTAAGCCTATACTTTCAATATTTTTAACAGCGGACTGACGGCGGTTGAAACGCCTGTAGAATTACCCATTTCCTTCCCAATCAGTTCCAAAAACTTCACGGAGACTGGTTAAGTTTTGAAGGAGGTAACAGAGAACGATCCTCGATTTGCATGAAAAAATAAGCAGTGGTACTCTTATCCCCATACTCTCTGTGTACTAACCGCCATGAAGGAGGCGAGGCTGAGCGTGGTGAAGCCGCCGGCGGTGAGGCGCGCGGGGCGGCGCGTGCGCACCATGACGATGAGCAGCGCGCGCCGCAGCGACAGCCCGCACATATACCAGCCGCTTTCATACGCTGCGCCTGCGATGTCCACGCTCTGGACATACATTCAACATCTATACATAATAAAATTCCAGATTTGTAAGGTAGGATAATATATATATTTTTTTTATTTTATTAAAGCAGTAACATCCGTCGTGCCGACGATAAAGTCTAAATCTTTACGGTAGATGGCGCTACGATGCCACCCTAAGGCATGTCGAAGCAACTGGTTGAAAAATTAAATGGCTCTGACATCTGATTCGGTGGTCCAATTGGGAGGACGCCAGTGTTGGCCCGGAAAGCCGTTGGAAACGCAGGTTCGAATCCTGTCCGAATCATTAAATTTTTCAATTTTTGCTTCATTTGTAAACATTAAGATTTAATATTGTCCCTTAATATTGATTTATGAACATACACTATCGTGTACACTAAGAGCGTTACTTAACATTATCAGAATGAACAAAACATGCTAAAGTATAACAGTTTTGAGTGTACGAGTATCTTACCTCTTCGGAGAGCTCATTGCCTTGATAACAGTATAGGAACACTTGAAACGTCATGTTCAACAGATAAGTACCCATCGAGAACAGACGGACCAGGTTTCCTGTTTGCTGCAATGTAATAAAAACATTAAATTAGCCTGCTAGTACTGATTGGAAACCTTGAATGACGTGCATCGCCGTTGGTTGTAGCAAATTGTGGGTGTGTCTGTGTCATACACCTAGGCTTGCCTACATCAATAAAACGGGAATTACATCTCGGTAATTGTACCCGTTTTGTACGCTACCTTATTAAATATTCAATACGGATCAGGATGGACCCTGGAAGTGCTTATTGGATCGCAGGATTGATTGCTATGTTTGTTCGGGTGGAATCGACTCACAGCGGCTAGCTGAAAGGCGGTGACGCAGATGATGACCATGGACACGAAGAACTGCGCGAAGGTAGACGCGGAGAAGCAGTCCTGCAGCAGTGCGGCCGCTGCCAGCGCCTCCTGGTGCTGCTGCGCTGCCGTGCGCAGGCGCGCCCGCACCACCTTCTCCTGGCCAGCACTCAGCAAGCCCTAGAGACAATCACAGTACCATGAGTTTACAGTGACAGTACTCGCTACCGACTGCGAAAACAATTTGTACGGCGAATTGTAGTTCTACAAAGTAAATGTTGGGTGTGCTGTACTATTCTCACGTCACGTTAACTAACACATTGGTAAGGGTGCAAGTCCTGGACTGTGTATCCACAAGAGCGGAGAGATAGTAAGTGGTTCACTAAATCACTTCGCAAAAGTCAAAAGTGTAATTTCGTAGAAAGCATATTTCTCCGAAACCGTCCCCGAGCGTTTTTCAAAAAAAGTGTACACGTGACGAACCGGAAAACGTTTTTTTTTAAGACACCGATTTTGAATTTTCTTGGATTATTCAATTCCCCATAAGTTATAGTGTATTATTTGAGAAAATGGCATAAAAATATTAAAACATATAGAAAATATCGACATTTTAAATTCAGATTGTGGTGAAACTAGTTCCGGATAGTCACAAATATAAAATTCATTATAAATTGATTGTAGTATTTTATGGACTAGTTTTAGTTTACACATTGAAAATAAAGACAATGAACTATATAAAACGGGCTTAATTTATAGAATTAATGGAACGAGCAAGCATTGAGGATAAAATAAAGGTCCAGTTCGTCACAATCGCCTCCAAATGACTGCTAAAACATGTATTTTCTTGCATTAAAATGCGTTAAATCAAAGAATAATATTTTTTATTACATTAAGGAATATTCATTTAGTAATGTTAACGCTTAAATATGTGAATTTTTGCACTGCAGCAGCCAGATATAATTATTTTCAACATCCCAAATCTTGGGACAGTAACTAAACGGAATCTCATGTGACTAACTGGAAAATGTAAGGAATAGTGTACATAGATTGAATATATTGAAAGAAAATCACAAAAATAATATGTTATGAATCGTATTTATTGCAACGGAATCAAAATGGTATAATATATAAATTATTACTAGTTTATATATGTAATAATAAAACATGTATAAACTAGTAATAGTAAATATTATACCACCTATATTATTATGTACTCCATTTTTTCTTTGATAACTTTTTTCATCTTCAGTTAATTCAGCTATTCCTTTTCTATTGTTTTTAACCCTTTTTAATATTTTTTGGGGTTTTCTGATTTCAAACGTCCTCTATACCTCTTTGCTCTTTCAGCCGCAGTTAGTCCCATACAATTTTGCTCTAGAAATTACAAACACACAACGATGACATTTCTTGTTAAATTTATTTCTCATGCACTTTACTTAAAATCTATTAGTTATTTATTCATCAGTCAATCGACGATAAATGCACCACTATTTATGTGGTATAAAATGTAACCATCTATATTTATATACCTAATATGTTTTTTAGGGTTCCGTACCCAAAGGGTAAAAACGGGACCCCATTACTGAGACTTCGCTGTCCGTCCGTCCGTCCGTCTGTAACCAGGCTGTATCTCAAGAACCGTGATAGCTGGACAGTTGAAATTTTCACAGATGATGTATTTTTCTATTGTCGCTATAATAACAAATACTAAAAATAAAATAAAATAAAATAAATATTTAAGGGGGGCTCCCATTCAATAAACTTGTTACAGATTATGGTACGGAACCCTTCATGCGCGAGTCGGACTCGCACTTGCCCAAATATTTTATATTATAACCCAAAAACACCTTGAACGAAATTCAGTCCTAATAATATAAAAATATCTGTAAATGCTAGGTATAATGTTGTATTATAATTTTACGAAGGAAGTACCATAACCTTTTTGTACAGAATGAGTATTAATGTTAAAGTGGCGTACGTATAATAATAATAAAATAACAAAAAAAGAACCGACTTCAAAAAAAATTGAGTCACAGTAACCTGTTCATGTACAGGAATCACCTTTTGAAGTCGGTGCCAAACCACACAATTATTACTATGTAAACATATGCCACGCATGAGGCCTTTAAAATACTAAAACCTTCTCCTAAGTGTAACAAATACTTTTCTGAAAACCGCATCAAAATCGGTTCTGCCAAATGCGAGATAATGACGGACAAACATGCATGTATTACAAACATACGGGTCAAACTAAGTACCTGCGTTTTTTTAGAAGTCGGTTAAAACATCGGTCACATTTCGATTGTGTACTAAGCTTTATAGTTCCAATTCGTCACAAAATCGTTCCGGTATTATTTATTATTATTTTCAATTGGGCCTTTTGTGTGCCGCATCGACCATAATTTATCTATTGTGGCAGCCCTGTCTTAAAGCTCACTGCTGCGGCCCGTTGAGTCCAGGAATTACCAGATTCTTTGGGCAGTGAGATGTTGTATCTCCTCTGGGGACACAAAGTGTTGCCCTAAGTGGATACTTCTTTTGTGCATAAGTGGTCCACAGGAGCAGAGGATATGCATAGCTGTCTCCTCTGACTCTTGGCAGAACCTGCACGTTGCGTCCTGTTCCATACCCATTAGGAACAAGTGTTTTTTCAGCTTGCAGTGACCGGTCAGAGTTCTAGTCACCGCACAGACTTTTGACCTTTTGAGCTGTAGTAACTCTTTAGATAACTTTTGAACAAAGCCTTTTATAAGGGCTTTCGAGTGATTTTGTCCTTTCACAGCCACCCACATCTCGATCGCCTTAGATTTGTGTAAATCGCTGAGCAGAGAGTAAGCCTGGCGTTATGTGATTCCACAGAACGGTTCTGGGCCGACAAGGGGCTTGTCCGCGCCATCTCTCGCGAGTTTATCTGCTCTTTCATTTCCGTCAATATCGGAGTCACCTGGTACCCATCTAAGAGTGACTTTGTTGGTTTCGCCTAGGGCATTTAAATTGTTTTTGCATAGTTGGACTAGTCTAGATTTGACCTCTAGTGATTCCAGTGCCAACAGGGCAGCTTGGCTGTCCGAGTTGATGTATATGTGGCAGTGTCTTATGTTCTTGTCGAGGTTTATCTCTGCGCATTTGTTTATGGCAAAGATCTCCGCTTGGAAGATTGAGGCCTCTGTGCCCATGCTGACGCTTGCATTGAGCTTAGGTCTCTGTCCATAGACCCCACATCCTATATCTTTTCCTTTTTTGGAACCATCCGTATACCAGATGTGGCAGCCCTATTTGAGAGACATTTGGTCGTTTAGCCATTCGTCTCTGGAGGGTAGTTCCACTGGGTAGTATTGCGTAAAGATACATTCAGTGAGCATGTCGTCAGAGGGCATGCACAGTAGTTTGTTTTCGAACACTGAAGCCTTTAGCTTGTTCAGTGCTTGCGAGCGCCATTTCGTCTTAGACAGAGTGCAGAGCCTGTAGATGCACTGCTCGGCCTCTTTCCGTACCTGTAAGTGCAGAGGTGTTAGGTCGAGCAGTGCGTCCAGGGCCGCGCCCGGCGTCGAAGACAGGGCTCCTGTTGCAATAATGCAGGCAGTGCGTTGTAGGCCGCTTAGTTTTAGGATCACTGTCTTTTGGTTGGCCTTGTTGCACCAGACAGCGGAGGCATAAGTTATTACGGGCCTCACGACTGCTGTGTATAGCCACATAGCAATGTTGGGTCTTACGCCCCATCTTGCTCCTGCCATTCGACAGCATGTCCACAGTGCCATTTTCGCTTTTTGGATTATATTGTTCAAATGCGTGTTCCAAGTTAGCCTTTGGTCAAAGGTGACCCCTAGATACTTGGCTTCATTTGAAAGTGGTATAGTTTGTCCGTTTAGCTTTAAAGTATTGAGCTTGTCGAGTTTCCTTTTATTTGTGAAGGGCAATATAATGGTTTTGTTTGCATTGATAGACAATTCGTTTTCTCTGCACCATATACAGATAGTGTTGAGAGCTCCTTGCATGATGTTCGAGATTGTGTTAAGGCAAGGTCCTTTGATTATGACTACGATATCGTCGGCATATCCTTGTACGTCATAATCGTTGGCCGCCATTCGAGCAAGGAGTTGGTCAACCGCTAGAGTCCACAGAAGTGGTGATAGAACCCCTCCCTGTGGACATCCTCTTGTGGTGTGAAATTCATGCGTGGTGGCATTTAGGGTCAGTATTACTGTTTTATTGGAGAGCGTACTCCGAACCCATCTTTTTGTGGTGCCGTCTACACCTTTTGATTCCATACCTTTAATGATGGTATCTGTGGGTGTGTTGTCGAAGGCCCCTTCTACATCTAAGAACGCGCATAGAGCTGTTTGCTTGTCCTCTAGGGTTTTCTGCACCTTGTCGACCAGATCTAGCAGGGCAGTTTCTGTTGATTTCCCCTTTTGGTAGGCATGCTGGCAGGGACTGAGTGGCCTTGTTACCAGATATTTAGCTCGTACGTGTTGGTCAATTACCCTTTCCATGGTCTTTAGTAGGAAGGAGGTTAGACTGATGGGTCTGAAGGATTTAGGTTGTGAATAGTCCTTTTTTCCCTGCTTTTGGTATGAAGCGTACCTTGACCTTAGTCCATTGTTCTGGTATCACGCTCAGGGCGAAGCTCGCCCTAAATATTTTTACCAGAAGCGGGAGGAGAAAATCGCGGCCCTCCTGTAGTAAGGCAGGGAATATTCCATCATCTCCCGCAGATTTAAATGGTTTGAATTTTCCCAAGGCCCATTTAATTCCGGTAGTATATCACGTCACTAATCGGACGTGACGAATTCTACCTCGACAATTTAAAATCAAAATTTTAACGTGTCTGAACCAATTCAATGTGTTTTAGGTTTAGTTTCGGATACTACGATAGTTTGTTCAATGTCTATTTGTGTTTAAAAAGTTTTTTATACTCTACTTACCGAAAAAACTGTGACTAACTCGTAATACAATTTTTAGCGTACTGACACAGCGTCCACCTTTCGTCACCGTTTTCAAGGAACTGACGTTATATTTATTTGCAATGAAATCCGATGCCTATAGCATTAAAATGTTGCCAGGATTGAAAAATTAACGCTTTTTGGGGAATATCGATTACACAAGTATGCTAAAATCGCTTGTGACTATAACCGGAAGTTCCGGTCTGTCGATTTCTTTGGACAGTGGAAAAAGTAGTTATTCGGCATTATAAACAGTATTTTTTTTATAAATAAAGCACACGAATAAAATCTAGACTCATTACTTTATCTGTGTGACCACATTCAATATTCATAAAAAAATATTTCGAGTTTCTGCAAGCCTCTGAACATGACTGAGTCGACGTGGGACATACCCATTTTAGCACTTTTCATATCTTTATTTTGTAATAAATCTAGTAATAAATATAATATAATCGTTTTATATATATAACATGAATGCCTCACATCTACATAATCAAACGATACCACTCATATCCCCAAACACTAAAGGTAAAGTAAAAAAAAAACACGTTGAACGTGTGGGACATTCAAATTTTTTGAAAAACGCTCCCCCTTTTTGGGATTGTGATAAAACAAACCTAACCTGACCTAATCAATAGGATGATGCGCCCATCTAAGGGGCACTGGCAGGGTCGATGGGCGTTGAGACAAACAAGTTCTTGGTTCCAAGTCACATTTATTACTAAGAGTATGCATACGATAACATGTGTATAGGAAAAGAGAGATGAGTGTGTGCGTGTTTGTTTGATAAGAGAACAAGGTATGGCACTCCAGTAAGTCAGCCTTTCTACGTCACTGATTAGTTTAATAATTACTTATAAGGAAAAAAAAGTTCGCCGCCAGTCGTACAAAAAAAATGCATTACAATTGTCATGTTCTTTGAATAAGTGTTATTTTGTCGTAATAATTGATTTTAAACACGATTTTATGAGATTCATACAGGTAACAAGGGAATCGTAGTATTATGATACACCACTGGCAACAGAGAAACGGATTGACAGAACCGACCGACCAATCATAGCGCGAGTCTCGCCTGACATTCCGGAGTGCCACACCTTGTCTTCTTATACCATGCACCCATGCACTATGTTCTCACCTAAAAGAGCATTATGTATCCCATTCATAATTCGTATTTTATTCAAATGGTCCTATTATCTTTTGGCTGAATGTATGTATGTATTAGTTGTGTTGTGTTGTGTTGTGTTGTGTTGTGTTGTGTTGTGTTGTGCTGTGCTGTGCTGTGCTGTGCTGTGCTGCGCTGCGCTGCGCTGTGCTGTGTTGTGTTGTGTTGTGTTGTGTTGTGTTGTGTTGTGTTGTGTTGTGTTGTGTTGTGTTGTGTTGTGTTGTGTTGTGTTGTGTTGTGTTGTGTTGTGTTGTGTTGTGTTGTGTTGTGTTGTGTTGTGTTGTGTTGTGTTGTGTTGTGTTGTACTGTGCTGTGCTGTGCTGTGCTGTGCTGTGCTGTGCTGCGCTGCGCTGCGCTGCGCTGCGCTGCGCTGCGCTGCGCTGCGCTGCGCTGCGCTGCGCTGTGCTGTGTTGTGTTGTGTTGTGTTGTGTTGTGTTGTGTTGTGTTGTGTTGTGTTGTGTTGTGTTGTGTTGTGTTGTTGTGTTGTGTTGTGTTGTGTTGTGTTGTGTTCTGTTGTGTTGTATTGTATTGTATTGTATTGTATTCTATTGTATGTTACCTTTTCATTCGGCGCGAGATCGTCGCACAGCGTGCGCAGTCGCAGCGCCAGCAGGCGCAGGCGGCAGCGCACCTGCGCGATGAGCGCCGTCACCAGCGTGTCCTTGGCCACGTTGAGGTACGCGGCCGCGAACAGGGCGCCCACCTGGTGCACGTAGGTCAGCTCGTGCGCCGGCGAGCGGCACGTGTCGTATGGATACCTATAGGACGCAGGAACACGTGCTAGTCAATGATGAGGAATATTACTAACACATAGTACATTGAAGACACGGTTGGCTCAGTTTGTAAGCACCTGCCTATTGAGCCGGCGGTGCCGATTTTTATTTTATTTTTAGTTCACATTATAGTCAAAGATAACTAAGCGGTTTAATAACACATGTTTGTGAATAAATATATTTTGATGTAGGTACAACTATAAAAAAATTCTATGTTCCGTGGCTACATAGTTGATAGCCGATGTAAATTAGGTGTAACGCCTGCGCTGAGTGCATTAAATATGCGGACTGACCAGGCGCGCAGAGGTAGCTGGTTCTTCTCTGCGCTGGAGGCCCAGCCGGCCACCGTCACCGTCGTCAGGCAGAAGTAGAGCAGCTGCTGCAGGCTAGTCTCCCTGTTGCAGCTGCATACATACAATTTGTTTAGTCACTTTACTTTCAGTCTCATTATTGGCACTCAAACCTACATAGATGAGAGCAATCGTTACACATTGAGAGTATACATATTTTTGTCATAGCGTGAACTTCGCTTCATTTGTGGTGAGGGTGCCTATCAAGCTGTCAACCTTCCTGCAGAAGGAAAGGAGGAGGAAGCGGCAAAAGGAGGCAAAAGGTGTAGACTGTCGTGTTCCGGCGATTTCGCGGACGGTTACCCGACACCCAGAAGTTACGTCGCACGTCGCCGAACTAACATGTTTATGTTTATTTTACATTATGGTTTTATTTGATATGTATGTTAGTTTTACGGTAAATATTTATGCGCCACAGTTACCTGAAAATAAATGATATTGATTGATTGATTGATTGATTTAAAATTAAACCTTTATTACTGCCTAAGTGCCTACTCTCAAACGCAACATTTAAATACATTGTTCATGTTTTACATTCTCGGATACATGTTAAGGACCAGTGAATGGCGTAAAAGGTGAAATATAATTAATTGAAATGTCTTAACTGATAAGCTGATAGTGATAACCCAGCGAAACTACACAGTAACCGGTACAATACACCGTCGAGACATTTGACGATGAAATTCAGACGTATATGAAGATAGCCCGTAGACTCTCCGGTTATACTAGCGCGCACCTCCGCACGATATCGGCGGCGCCGCCTTGCTGCGCGGTGAGCAGGCGGTCGGCGTCGGCGATGACGGTGCGCAACGTGCGTGCGCGCAGCAGCACGCTGGCTAGCTTCGTGGCCTGCGCCAGGTTCGTGAACAACAGGAACGCCGTGCCCGTCATCAGCGGCACGTTCCCCCAGATCATGAACATGTCCACCACCTGGATGATCAGGTACGTTCCTGCAACACACGCTAGGACGTTATTTGTAATAAAACAAAAAAAAACATAGAAGTTGTTCAGTAGTTTTGTCTTGTGCATTACTGGTACTAGGGGTCTGTGTGCTGTAGACCTTACGAAATTACACGAGCATATGGTAATTTTTTGATAGAGCTGAAATTTTCTTTTAAACCTCCTGTGATCGCCATTTAATAAAATACTGAATCGACCTCCATCCTGCACAGGAACCACTGAAACGGTTTGGCTCTTGTGTTACTGGTACTAGGGGCTCTTGTAGATCTTACGAAATGAATAATATTTTTTTTTTCAACCCTCCCGTCTTCCCCATTTCAAAAGAAATTGAAATACTGAATCGACTTCCATCCTGTACAGGAGAATAACCGGACATCCGCGAGACTCGCTTGGCTCTCACTCAGTCGCGGCCCATAAACACCAAAAAATAAATACCAAGAAAGGACATTGATTTTTCTGATGTGCGTATTTTGGAATAATAAATAATTCTGCTACTACCCCAGCAGAATGCTGGGGAAGCGTTGAGTTTGGGATTTATTCTTCTTAACTTGTAACCTACCCTGTGTCCGCTGACATACACATATCCGGGTTTTCAGCGTCCTAATTCCAAAGGAATGAAAATAGGAGTCGTAAGAAGGATTAAAATATACTTCTCTTACCCAATAGGAAGATAAAAGAGAAAAAGCCATAGCAGTTATAAAAAAATGTCTGGATGGGAGTCAGGCCCTCCGGTGCCCAGAAGCCGAATAGCTTCAGCACGGTGAGAGACACGCTGATCGACAAATTAAAATTTTTCTCAACTAAAATCATCTTTTATTAATTTACTGACGCCGGGGATATGAAAGCTTTAACGATATTCAGAACTTGAACTGAATTCAGTCCACAATGAAATGTTTTCGACTTTCGTTTATCTTTGAAATGATTGCTTACGAGAAACAGATTACAGGGGCGCGCAACGTTTGTGAACTTTATTGCCTATTCAACAATGTTTTACAGGGACACTTTAAATGAGTCGTTAATTAATTTGGTATGATCTAGACCTCTGTACTCGTAATGGAGGAATCGGGTTACGAATTTAGGTCCGCACTGTTCACACAAAAAAAAGGAGCAACAACCACGAGCGGTAACAAGATAGATCTTTTGATTCTATGAAGTCGACTGTGGCGGGGCGTGGTGGAGCCCCGCACAAAATCAGAAACTAAAATGATGAACGGAAATAATGAGCATAAGCGACGAGCTCGGGTTGACTGAGCCTCCCACAATAACAGAAAAAACAACGAAAATCAGTTTTCTATGGAGAGGTCATGATTTCAGGAAAAATCTTAGTAGCGTGACGCAGGATCGTCATTTTGTTTTGTATGGGCGCGCGGCGCTATGCCAGTCTGGCGCCATCTTTTGGTGATAATTTTCATTGTTCTCGCATCACGCCGAAACGGCTGGACAAATTTTAAGCAATTTTGGTACAGGGATAGCTGTGGACATCCAAAGATGGTTATAGGATACTTTTTATCCGTCTACGGTAGAGAAAAAAATACGCGGACGAACTTGCGGGCGTCTCCTTGTCTTGTCTTGATATATATTATTTGTAATAAAATAACGGCTACAGACTACATTTCATTTAAGCTTAGACGTTGTTTTAATTATGTGACAAAATATCTATAAAAAATTAAGTCTATTGCTTAAAATCACGTGATAAAGGTTGCCGACGGTGGTAAGTGGCGGGTACTCATAATTGTGTGTGCGCACTGAATTACGCTAACCACGGGGTTGGATGTTTAGGTTTAGTAATCGCCGCGCAACCTGCCCTGCCTGCCTGTCCCTGTCCGGTGTCTACTATCTACTGTTAATTGATTTAATCGCTGCCGGTTTAATGGGCCGAATTACCAACGGCTGCCAGGGCCGTATTTACACTTAGGCTCACAAGGCGCGGGCCTAGGGGCCCAGTCAGGGGCCCAGTCTAAGACGCAGGACTTACACCATAATAATGTTCTCCTTATAGTGAAGGGGGCTCCAAGTGTCTAGGGGCCCTGGCCCTCTAAGTCCGGCCCTGACGGCGATATCACAGTTTCATAATACTGACATGAAAATCGTTGAATACAATATATTAATTACTAGGTGATACCTGCGTTTAGTATAATAAGCAGCCTGTGTTCATCCAGGTCAGGCTACCCCCATACCGAACAAAATTAGGAATTAGGTAAGCCTGTAAGGACAGTTTTGTGTGTAAATAAATAAATAAAAATAAAATAAATAAAAATTGGTTCAGCGGTTTGAGCGTGAAGAAATAAAAAACATACAAACACACTCACTTTCGCCTTTATTAGTGTGATGAAATAGTTTCTTCTTTTATCTAGGTAGTTATTTCGAATAGCGCTTTCATTGTGTAGCAACGTGGGTATTACTCGCGTTAAGCTCGCGTTGCTTATTTATTTTACCAGGCGTTTAAAATGATTCAACCATCTTGGACTTCAAATCTTGCGTGGTCGTGCCAGAAAGTGACTACTTGGCACGACTAAAGCGACTGTTAAATTGGAGAAACTATAAGGGTAATTTTTATTTTATCTATAGTAGGTACAACAAGTACAATTATTTTTATGAATTTGTACCGTGATAGCACCAAAAACATCCGCCATGGCCGTGCCAGGAAGTATCACACGGCGTTTTGGAATATTTTGTTTGGATTCCTAATTGCTAAGACTGGATAAGCATTTATGGCCGATACAGACGGATATCATTTGAATTATGGCTCAGTTTCATTGGTCGATAACTCGGTCGATAACTCGGTCGATATACGGCATACGCGGGGACTCCCCGCAGACGATATAACGACCAGTGAAACTCATAATGGCATGCGTTATGGAAATTTACCGCACCCATGTGGGGAAATCGACAATTTTCGCTAATTTTCGTAAATAACTTCAAAGCAGTTTAATTAAACTTTATGTAATATGTATATATATATTTGAGATGTTTATAATGTATCATGCCCCCCAATACTGGCCCCCATGTTAAAATTAATTAATTTACGTTACGTTACGTTACACGGCCATGTTTGGGTCATCAATTTACTTGTGTACCAAATTTCAACATAATCGGTCCAGTAGTTTCGGAGCATATGACACCCGGACGGACTGACACACGAGTAGATAAGGATTCTAAACAAAAAATTACATCAAAGGAACTTTCCATACCACACTTGGACACACCATTGACCACGTATTCCGTTTCTGGGTACGTTTTAGACCTTTTTTAAGGTTCCGTACCTTAAAAGGAGAATCGGAACCATTACAGGATCACTCGTGTGTCTGTGCCAGTCCGTTATGTGGGATTTTATGGCTTACAATCTGACAGCCCAGCCTAGCATTGCCAGAATAAAAAACACATCTTTTTTTATCGAGCAATAAAAATATTGTCAGCCGTATATAAAATCTTGAAGCCAATTCTTTGTATGAAAGTGAAAAGACTGGTGGTGCTGGCCCTAAACTTATAGAGTATAATAGTCTAAGATCCCTTTAAGAACGACCTTCACCGAGATGTTTATTTGATGTACTGTATTTTATATTTAACTTAATATGTCAATAAATATATTGCATATGGGTTGCCTAACAAATTTTAGACCAGGGTATGTTTAATTAATGATTAAAAAAATTTTTTTTTTAAACATTTGATTATTACATAAATTCTATACCAATCGAAAGTATGAAGCCCATAGAATATGCAAACGTTAGGTTGCCTATTCTTTTCCCGTCACAACTATTGGGTAGCCAGGTTTAAACTGGTAAATCTATACTAGCATTTTGCAACGGTCTGATTATTGAATTGAAATTAAATAACATTAAAGATTATTTTATTATGAACACGGTGGTATAGGGTTGCCTGCGAAAAATCAGTCCAGAATTCCGGTTGTCGAATTTTGAAAAGTAAAATATTGCTGCGAGTGAATGTGTGCGACTGAGAGGACCCAACCAAAACCATCCCATACGATAGAAGAGGACACAGCATAGCAGCTGTTTGAAGTCCGCCCATTTAAAAAAAGAGAGTGCGCATGCTATTTGTGCTTGAAAATGAAAAGCATAGCGATAGACTCGTATATGCTGTACATTATTTTGGAGTAGTTTATTATTAAAATAGAGAAATAGTTATTTAACTTTTTTTTATCAATTAATTAATGAAATAATGAACTTTATTCTGCAAGTAGGCCACAAGGGCACTTTTACATGTCTGAGTCTATCGACATTTCACAAGAGGTGACCACGGTGAGAAGAAACTCCGAAAGATTAGATATATTAGATTTGTTTTATTCTACTACCTATGTTTCTACTTGAATCACTTAAAATTAATGCCGTTTAAATACTTTTCACCATTGGTTAAAATTCTCCAACATTTAAAATTATGAGAATCTCTGAACACCATGATGACGTAGGCTTGTGTCAGTCACGTGGTTCGCGAGTCTCGGAAGAGATTACCAGGCGGAGTATATTATTATACCATGAATTTTATTGTATCTATAGCGACAATCTACTCCAAAATAATGCACAGCATATACGAGTCTATCGCTATGCTTTTCATTTTCAAGCACAAATAGCATGCGCACTCTCTTTTTTTTAAATGGGCGGACTTCAAACAGCTGCTATGCTGTGTCCTCTTCTATCGTATGGGATGGTTTTGGTTGGGACCTCTCAGTCGCACACATTCACTCGCAGCAATATTTTACTTTTCAAAATTCGACAACCGGAATTCTGGACTGATTTTTCGCAGGCAACCCTATACCACCGTGTTCATAATAAAATAATCTTTAATGTTATTTAATTTCAATTCAATAATCAGACCGTTGCAAAATGCTAGTATAGATTTACCAGTTTAAACCTGGCTACCCGATAGTTGTGACGGGAAAAGAATAGGCAACCTAACGTTTGCATATTCTATGGGCTTCATACTTTCGATTGGTATAGAATTTATCTAATAAACAAATGTTTAAAAAAAAAAAAATTTTAATCATTAATTAAACATACCCTGGACTAAAATTTGTTAGGCAACCCATATGTAATATATTTATTGACATATTAAATTAAATATAAAATACATTTCATCAAATAAACATCTCGGTGAAGGTCGTTCTTAAAGGGATCCTCTACTATAAATAAAATAAAACAGCAGCTGAAATCAGTACAATTTATTAGACGAGCACATCAGATTTAAATATTTCAATAACATGAACGATAGATTACAACACATTACACTTACAATATTACATACACCACAAAACCATCAATGGATCGGCTGCCAATAAATGTGTTTAAAAAACGATGCCGAGCATTTTATAAAATATATTAATAATGACGCCTAAAAACTTCTAAAAATCACAAAAATTCTCGACAAAGGAATAAGAGCAATGAGAGAATGTATATCCTATCCTATCCTGTCCTATCCCGGGACGGGTCTTCTTCGGAAGGGGAGCTTGAATTTGTAAAACCTTGTAAACACAGGAAAGTCACCTGCCTTACGCTATTTTACAGATTAAATGTTGGAGAGAGGCACGACCGCATGAGCTGATTGGATCTTCTCATTATGGGGCGGATTCGTTAATGTACGACCGGGTTACACAAAGCGATTGGCTTCCTTATTCTCCGCTGGGAACTGAATCTCCTCAAAGTGAGATAGTCATCGAACACTACCTGAGAAAGCATCCCCAAGTCAACATCATCGTCATTTACTACAAGTGAGATTGAAGTAAAGTGACCTATCTTGTATAAAAAATACTATGAAACAGTGGTTAGAGTTTGAGCACCGAGGGAACTGGCTTGTCACACTTCACACCTCGCGGACATTTTCGAACCTTTAACATTTTTACAGTTCTGCTATAATTAATATTGTGAAAAAAAATACACTGATTTAGCCCTCCGCTTCAGTGTTCAGTGTGACGTCATTCCCGCCAAAGAATGCCAAACCTAATCAGTTACCTAGAAAATCGAATTATGTTCTGAGTTCTCATTCCTGCATATGAATATATAGCGTGGTATTGTGACTGAGGATAGCGAAGAGAGAATGGGGAATCCCTTATCTAACGATTCCCCATTCTCTCTTCGATAGACCTTTGCCTAGCGCGATTAGCGCCATTGGTGGCAATACTGTGGTGCTGTGGGGTTAAGATCAAGATGTGGCTACATCTCGTCGCTGCCTGGCCCCAGGTCCAACGTCTCGGCGGCGACCTCGTCGTAGTCCCGCTCGAGGGCAGCCAGATCTTCCCGGGCTTCAACAAACTCACCCTCCTCCATTCCTTCGCCCACATACCTGGGAAAGGTTATTCATGATACTTCTCTTACATCTTTTTTTTATACTACGACATTGGCAAACAAGCATGCGGCCCGCCTGATGTTAAGCAGTTACCGCCGCCTATGAACGCTTGCAACGCCAGGAGCATCACGCGCGCGTTGCCGACCCTTTAAGAACCTATTTACTCCCCTCTTGAAGAACCGCATACTGTAGCCCCCGGGGAAAACCTCCCAATATCACAAGACTCTCTTCCAACTTGTGATCCGCATTTTTTCTTCAAGTGCCCTTCTATATTATAATGATACCATCACTTTGATGGCGCGGTTGGTTTAGTTTGTAGAGCACTTGCCTACTGAGCCAGTGGTCCCAGGTTCGAATCCCGGCCAGGGCAAATATTTGTGTGATGAACATACCTGGGATAACTCGGGGCACCTATACACGAAAGTGAAGTAGCAAAAAATATATCGATGTTACTGTCAACATCTAAATGTCATCGACATAAATAAATATTACTTCGTATTTCTCCACAGATTGTCAGTAAATTGTCATTTTGATTGAAATGACATCCTCATACTTAATGACCTTTATTTAAGAGGCTCGATATCAGATATTTTATGACATCGAACTTTTTTATAGTAATCGAGAATGTTCAATGAGCACATGATATATTAATTTTCACCTCACTAGCTCGGAAAGCCCAGTTTGTTTGTTTGATATCTATTGAGAAAATCGCTTTTTATCCACATGTGGAGAAAGAGTTTTGACGTTTCAACGCAGCTAAAGTAAAATTTGACATGAATAAGCTCATGACTACTCGCTCATACTTCTGAAAAATCCCGTTTAAAATACCTACATAAAAGCTAATTAGACCTTAGTTTTAATAAATGGCAAATTAGTTGATTATTGCAGATATTTTTCAAAGATATAGTACAAACCCTTATTCTTTTTTCCTCGCTGTAGTGAGGTGAAAAGTTTTGTGTTATACTCGGGCGAAAGTTATTTTACGTCTCGTGTATTGAAACACTCGCTACGCTCAGGATTCTATTTTGAACCACTCGCTTCGCTCGTGGTCAATCATAGGATCCTTTCGCTAGCTCGTGTTTCAAATAAACACTCGCGGGTAAAATACAACTTTCCCCCCTTGTATAACAAATAACTATTAATTATATCGACATCTTTTTTATCGATATCTTATCCCTTGAACGTGCCCCGAGTTAGCACAGGTATGGTGATGAACTTACTTATGCTAGGGTCATGGTGTTCTATGTATTTAAGTAAATATTATCTGTATAAGTATGCATATCGTCGTCTAGTACCCATAACACAAGCCTTCTTGAGCTTAATTTGGGACTAGATCGATTTGTGTGAGGTTGTCTGATATTTATTTATATTTATATCACTCACCAGTGGACGAATGCCCGCTTGCAGAACATGAGGTCGAACTTGTGGTTTAACTTGCCCCACGCCTCAGCTATGGCGGTGGTGTTGCTTAGCATGGAAGCAGCTCGCTTTACTTGGGCCAGGTCCCCGCCTACCACTACCGATGGTGGTTGGTAGTTGATGCCGACCTGCCGAAAATTAATGATGAAGAATGAGTATACAATAAATGCCATGAACACATGTTCAGCACTTTTAATAATCTGATTTCGGTCTGAGACAATTCACCTTTAATCCAGTGGGACATCGGTGCATCAAATTGACACAGGCACGGGCCTGCCTCGTAGTTCCGTAGCCACTCCATATCCATTCCCAGCGCAGCACACAGCTCGTGATGTACTTTTCATTCCTTAATAATTACTTTCTGCCTACTTTTCACTTTGAACCAGAACAGAGTACGGGCAGTCTATGAATGCGTATTGCGTACAGACGTGCTGTTTTCCGACGTTCCCCACCACAGCGACCCCGCTGTAGATAGCATGCTATATTACTTACGAGTATGATTATAGTAAAGCACAGACTTTAACTAAATTCACTTGTGCGCCAATGCACGAAGATCGATACCGCGCACGTATTTCGCCTTATTGCGGCTACTACTCGCGAAGCCAGTCCGAGCAAAGCCCGAGGTTGAGCGAATATGATAGTCTGCAGGGGCACTTCGCTGCGGAAACCCATACTTCGACCAACTTGGCCTCGGTCAACTTCGCGAGTACTGTAGTAGCGGCTTTACGTCTCACTTCGTCACGCTAACATCTCACCTTGAATCCAGTAGGGCACCAATCCACGAATCGGATCCCAGCCCGGCCTTTCATGGCGGCTATGGCAGCGTTGACGTCTTTCGGCACCACGTCTCCTCGATACAGCAAGCAGCAAGCCATATATTTGCCGCTCTGTGGGTCACACTTCACCATCTGGTTCTGCGGCTCAAACAGCTCCGATGTGATCTCGGCCACTGACATGCCCCCGTGGTGAGCCTGGAACGATTGGTAGGCTTAACCCTTAAATAAATGCATGTCAATTTGAATTTGAGTCTCAACTTGACAAAGTCTGAATCGACTTTGGGTAGATTTTCAACGTGCAACAGCAACGCGCAGATAGCGCGGCGCGGGGAGGGCAGGCCTCTTGCGCTGTCACTACTGGACTGTCTGTCACTGCATTTTCACTATTACCCACTGATTCCACGCACACTTGACTTATTGTATCAAGAACATTGTCTGAACACGAGATGTTTCTTAACGCCGGAATCACAGGTTTTCATGCTGGAGGTAGAGCCCAACCACCGTCTCGGTTGGCGCCCGAATTTCAACCTCGTCGTTTCAATGTCGTTGATACAATAAGTCAAGTGTGCGTGGAATCAGTGGGTAATAGTGAAAATGCAGTGACAGACAGTCCAGTAGTGACAGCGCAAGAGGCCTGCCCTCCCCGCGCCGCGCTATCTGCGCGTGCGCAGAGGGCGGCAAGAAGAGCGATTAAAAGTGCAGTGGGTCGCGAGTCACGTAGCAGCACGGATAGCTACCCCTGATGAAGAGCTCCAAATTAGTTCGAAACATGTCGGGCCGTTCCTGACAATTTTTACGTGAGTTTATACCGTTTTTATAATTAGTATATATGCATGTATGTTAGAATAGGGTTAGTACTTGATGCATAGCGCTAAAATAACAGCGGCTTGCACCGATTTTAGTTGGATTGTCAACACTACTGCCTTAACATTGTTCACTATCCGTGTCCCATATGTGGGGTCACGGCAAGCCTCTATTACAGAGAATGGGTTCACACCAAATGTCAAACTGTGACAGTGAACGTGTTAAGTTGAAAGCGCCCATCATAATTATTGTACTGGCAATAGAGTTAGTTCACCCTAAGACATCAAAATTTGTTGGCACTTAATGTAAGGCAGGAATCGACAAGGTGGATCTTGTGAAAGTTATCGAAATTTAGCAGTGGATCTTATGGCTGATGACGATGGCGATTGTAACAAACCTTCTCTGCGGAGACGACAGGTGCGTACGCAGCGAGCGGGAAGTGGATGCGCGGGTACGGCACCAGGTTGGTCTGAAACTCCGTCAGGTCGACGTTGAGCGCGCCGTCGAAGCGCAGCGATGCTGTGATCGACGATACCACCTGCACAAGAATCACATAAGTAGGCGTGGCACTACTTTTTTTACTAGGTCAAGTAGGTCACATGCCTGTCGAAATAGAACCCACACATGCGGTCGATGTTAGTGTTCTGTGGTAAAGTGAGATGACAAGTCTTGGGGGGCATTTGTTAATTACGTAAGGGCAATTTAGGCTATTTTTGAACCCCCCTACAACCCCATGTAGAGAATATCCTGATCCTGTGAGAAATCGCTCTTCGTGTGGAGTGGAGAGCTTTGGTGCACGGGATAACGTTCTCAACTGGTCATGACCCTCAGTCATGACAAAGCGAGGAAGAAGAGATTTGTCTTCCTGGAAATAATATATGACTAGAATTCGAGACGCCTACCTGTGAAATGAGCCGGTTGAGGTTAGCGTACGAGGGCCGCTCGATGGAGAGCCTCCGGACGCAGATGTCGAAGATGGCCTCGTTGTCCACCATGAACGCGCAGTCCGAGTGCGCGATGGTGGCGTGCGTCGTCAGCACGGCGTTGTACGGCTCGACGACGGCGGTCGACACCTGGCGCAGATATACAAACTAAATCAGGTTAGAGAGGTTCGGTCGGGCACAAAAAACCGTCGGATGAGGACAGCGGCCGGGCATTGTACAGACCATGCTCAGTAAAAGTATGGACACTAAATTAAAAAAAAATCCGGTCAAGAGCGTGTCAGACTCGCGCACCCAGGGTTTCTTACGAACTATGAAAGCACTGCTCTAACGAAAAGATAAACTGTACAAACCTAACTTTACCGTTGGAAACTGTTGGGTACTTTAAATAAAGACTATTTTAATGATTAAATCAAAAGGATTTTCAGATTGTTCCCTATACTTGTAGTATAAACGGTATTACTTGACTTGCCACATCGTTCTAGGTCAACGGAAAATACCCTTTAAGTTTGGATTCCCTTGCGTCGAAAATTTAAATACTTGTACGTTTTTTGCAGCATAAACGGTCGTTTCATTTTTTATCGTTGACTTATTTTTCATAGTTTTAAGGAACTATAACCTCGAGTACACTTATAGTTTTAATTTCAACTCGGCTCCACGCGTTCCCGAGATAAAGGGTCTCGACAGACAAATGGACGGACGGACGGATGAACAACAAAGTGTTCATATAAGGGTTCCGTTTTTTCTATCCTAAAAGAGGAAACGCGTATAATACAGCGCCGGCAAACTTGATAGGTAGTTAGAATTTTGACACTAACCTACATTTGTCTGAAAACGATGTCCTCACGACGACAGCGTAGGAGCATAAGCGTTTAACCTTAAATACGGTATTTCATGACAGTTCAAATAAGCAACTTTTTCCGAAACGTCAAAGCAGTGTCAGATGAAAGATTTTATGAAGTTACTGGCTTACGACGTCACAAAAATCAGTGATCAAACAAATCCTATATTTATTTTAATTAAAAATGCAATAATGTCCAAAATTTAGTAGCAATTGTATTCTGTATTTTAAAATCTGTTTAAATATAAATCCATTTCAGCTTGGGCAAAAATACTTTAGTATGTGCGGATTTTCGGGTACCGAACAAACATTTTACGAGAATCAGTTGAGAAATGCGGCTTGTAGACGAAAACAGCCACGAAATCTGGACATCCAGGCAAATAAAGCGAACGGGCATACGTCTTCTTTTATAGAAAAACACTTCACCGAATTTTTGAAAATGTCATCCTATAGATTACATTAGGTTAGGTTAGGTTTGTGTTATAACCAGACCTAGGAATAAAGGGCAAATTTTAATGACAGCTACTAGCAGCTAGGGATTGCCTATATCGATGAGCCCAATTATCGATGCTTATCCCATAATATACTAGGGACCGCGCCGTCTTTTGTAAAAATAAAAATCCATTGAATTGAAAAGTTATTGAAAGTATACAAATGAAACAATATACAATTATATATATAACAAAAGGATTTTTAAACTTTCATTCATATATTTTTCCTCATTCCGACGACGTTGACAATTAGTACTCCTTTCATTATATAAGTGTCTAAGTAGGTAAGCAGTTTTTTATCTAATTATGTAAAGAGGTCTATAAAGAGATATTATTATTATATTATTAATATTAAATATATTATGATAATTGTCACCAGAATAGTACCTACACAAGAAAATACAAACTCAAAAAGCGTGCTAGGGGCACTAGTATGTACATCGTCGGGGATAGTGCAATACAGTCGAGTTCATTTACATCTACACACTTACGAGAACAAAAATATCTGAACACGACCCTATTGTCAGGAGCAAAAAGTCGTGTTCAGATATTTTTGTTCTCGTAAGTGTGTAGATGTAAATGAACTCGACTGTACCGCGTAAGTAACAATTATTAAGTGTAGATACGAATCAATATTCAATCAAATGCTAAGTATTTTTAACCGACTTCAAAAAAAGGAGGGGGTTCTCAGTTCGGTTGTATGTTTTTTTTTTTTTTTTTTTTTTTTTTTTTTTTTAATGTTTGTTACCTCATAACTCCGTCATTTATGAGTCGATTTGGAAAATTCTTTTTAGGTTCATGAATAGACATCTCAAGGTTGGTCCCATAAAATTTTGGTGAAGATCGGATGACGAGATCCATGAGGAATCGAAGGAATTCCTGAAATTTTATAGGCACTCATAATATTTTTAATGTTTTTTCTAAAACTACATATTTAAGTATTTGCATATGGTAGTCATCATCTTCTCATGCTGAACTGATGATGGAAGGTACAACTCCTTAACAGTTAGGAGTTAGGAGATATTTCAAACGAGATGCATGCCTTCAAGACCTCCCTGATCACCCCGCCACAAGTATTTTATATGAATCACTAAAAAGCGAAAAAAAAAAAATTTTTAACAAAAAAAAGAACCGACTTCAGTAAAACTAAAAAGCCGAAAATAACCCGTTCAAGTACAGATTACATTTGACTCACCCTTTGAAGTCGGTGCCAAACCTCACGTAAACTTTAATATATAAATATAATAACTGAGTGGTTTGGGATCGATTTCAAAGGGTGAGTCAAATGTAATCTGTACTTGAACGGGTTATTTTCGGCTTTTTAGTTTTACTGAAGTCGGTTCTTTTTTTTGTTAAAAATTTTTATTGAAATGAGAAGTTTATCGACAGCTGTTATTTCGCGGTATTGCACTATCCCCGACGATATGGGATAAGCATCGATAATTGGGTTCATCGATATAGGCAATCCCTAGCTGCTAGTAGTTGTCATTAAAATTTGCCCTTTATATTCCTAGGTCTGGTTATAACATTCCAAAATATGAAGAAAATAAATGCTTTCGATGAAATGAAATTTCTGTGAAATTAAAGTTCGATGAAACGTTTGTCTTTAACCTCCTGACGACCAGCATTCATAACTTTGTCAATTTAATTTTAGCCTTATGACAAATAGTTGACAGTTCACTATTAATTGAAGTTTATGTACAGTCGCCATCAGATATATCGCAGCATATAAGGGGTTCATATATATCTTAAGATGTACTGTAACGCCTAGTTAATAAGAGTCGTGTTCAGATATTTATGAACGCCTCACATAGGGGTATTTGAACCAAAAAGCTGGACAAAACTATTTTTTTCATCTTTTTGGCGTTCTGTTGATTGAAGTATACCTTCTATATTATTATTTTTTATTTTGGACATTTATGACACATTTTTTCTTAATTAGGGTAGTGTAATATACCATATACTTAAAGAAAGTTTATATATTTATATTATAGGTATACATAATTCATTGCCCTCATCATACAGACGATGCGTTCCATTCTTCCTCACAGTTTAATTAATTTCCATCTTCAACATCTGGCATCAAAATCGTCAAATTCGGCATCATCACTATATCTGGAGCAAACATTATGTTTCTAGCAGTAAAACTAAAAGGTTTCTCAGTAATGGATCTGACGTAAGTGGCACCTGGAGAAAGTTCTTGCTTAATTCCTCCTGAATTCTTTAAAGTGCTTGTTTTTGGCCCCTGGAGCCTCTTCTGATAAATATCATATAGGGAGAAGGGCATGCTTTATGACAATATGACCATGTATTAAAATTGTGTGAACTGTCCGGGTCCAACGTAGAGCCTTGCCGTGTTGTCACAAAAGCCAAAAGATAGAGTTCGACAAGCTTGAGTCATAAGACTTGTCGAACTCTATATCTTTTGGCCACTGGATATCACTTTAAGAACTGTGGTAAATCTTATTATCAAATTCAGGTCAATTTCCGTGATGTTTGATGATATCTCGGAATTCGAGATATTTTTACCTTTATTTGATGACGTACGTACCTATATCTCTGACAAAAAAGACCGGCAACAGTTCTCTTGCGAGTAAGTGGAAATTCCAAGGTTCCTTTTAAACATTCCTCATTATTCCTTAAAACAATTGTTTCTGTTCTTATAGAGACTCGCCATTTTGTTTTAAGTTTCGACTTCAATCGCGAAAAATTGCGAAGTAATTAGTTTTTTGTTCTTGAGGGAATGTGGTAGAGGTGACAATCTTATTCTCTACTGCATCCAGTTTCTTTAGAAAGGTTAGCTCATGCCAGTCCTTCATAGAGTTAATACTTATCCCCTTGTCATAATTCTCACGCCCGAAGAATCGTTGAAGATCATTGATGATAAATCATTAAATTAAATTTCACGACCGCAAAATTAACTTTGTTTGGTAAAATACCTTGTTGTAAAAAATGAAGATAAATACCAAATTGGCACTTATTGGCACGCGTTATTATTTCCATATCCAATAATACAAAATGTACTATCGTACAAGTTATAAATCTCAGCTGGGGAACATCCGGAAACATAACTTTTGTACTTTTGAATTGCAGTCAAGTCAATAAATTCAATGTACAAGATGGTATTTACCCAAATGTGAAATACAACATTAATTAGACTTTCTAATTAAAGGATAACATACAGACTACATTTTAAATACCCAGCAAATCATTTTGATGTACAAACATTACCACAAAACTACTTGCGTATATGTTTAAAAATTATATTAAAAGTGAAAATTTTCTTGCGTGTTACTCCGCGCTCGGACCGTGTAGAACAAACGACTCAAATCACACCCGATTGCCAAATACTGTCAACTGCAATCGAAAAATAAATGTAATACTATTATCCATGAACTTCTCAGCTGATGTGTCGTCATTACAGTTTATTGGAATTCTAGAATTTGTTATTTCGACTTTAGTCCACCTTTTACGCTCATATACCCCTATGTGCGCCTTATATGCTGCGATATATCTGATGGTGACTGTACTATGTGTAGGACACGGAACTCAGGAGAATAAAACAAGGGTAAACTATTGTCAAACACCGCATGCCTCATACCTGTGGGGCGGGGTATATGGCGAACTCCAGTTTGCTCTTCTTGCCGAACTCCTCGGACAGGGACTCCATCAGCAGCGACGTGAACCCCGAGCCGGTGCCGCCGCCGAACGAGTGGAACACGAAAAAGCCCTGGAAACAAAAGTAAGGTGCGATGGGGTAAGTTGGAAAACAGGGTAAGATAAAAACCCGGTCATAACTCCTTTATTCGTGCACATTTTTTGTTCCTGGTAACTTTATTGAGAACGCCATTTAGTTGTTCCCCCGCCCCTCATTCATAGCCATTCGCTCAGTGAGTGTGATTGTGAGTTATTGGTAATTTTCGACAAGGTGTGTTTTTTACGCTCAAATCACGTTTTTTCATCTTATCCCATGTTACCTCATTGAGTTCAATACAATACAAGTACTCTTTACCACACACCTCATAATGCACACAGGAGAAATACAACGCAAGAAATTAGAGGTAAACAACAGACGGTCTTATCGCTAAAGAGCGATCTCTTCCAGACAACCTTTGGGTAGTGGAAAACATGAAAATTTAGTTCCAGTTCGTTCTGAAAGTTCGTTTTTAAGAATTGGCACAACATACGTAGTGGCTCCACTTCGCCTGATTGTAAGCAAAAAGAGGAGCCCAAGTCCAAGCTTTTTTTTACGTCATAGGGGACAAAGGAGCCAACGGTTCGCCTGATGGACAGCGATTACCGTCGCCCATAGATACCTGCAACACCAAAGGAGTCACAAGGGCGTTGCTGCCTTTCAGGTGGGAGTACGCTCTTTTCTTGAAGGTTTGAAAGTCGTATCGGTCCGGAAATACCGCAAGCGACAAAGTTTAAGCTTACTTGTAGTCCTGTGCACTGATCGGTCAGCTTCCGAATCCTGTCCATTACGGGCACGAGCACCTCACTCCCCGTGGAGTAGTGGCCCCGGGCGTAGTTGTTGGCGGCGTCTTCCTTGCCAGTGATCAGCTGTTCTGGGTGGTACAGGTGCCGGTATTCGCCAGTGCGGATTTCATCTGGAACGTTGAGGTAAGTCTGCTATACGGAGCTAACAGTAACATGTAGTGAAACGCACAGGTGATTTAATAACAGTGAGCATGAAAGTTCGGACTATCTTCAGAAAAGGTGTCAGACGCTAAACAGTGGGTTCTCCTTGAGCGCAGTTTGGGCATTATACTAATAGGTATAGTTTATAAGTGGCGGCTTGCATATGTATCGCTTTGTGCTCCATATAAGCTATAAATAATAGTGGTCTCTAGCTCAACTTCAACGACTCATAACATCATTCTCTAAGCTGCATCGCTGAACCATCTTGCCTTTGTCTGTTTCTGAAAAGTTGTAGACGCACGAGTCTGACTGAAGGTCACAGCCTCGGAGGCGTGCATGATGGTTTCATCGGTCTTTAAGCCGTGTTGTGGACAGTACAGCTGCCAGCAGGCGATCTACATACGCGTTTTTTTATATTATATACTCACCAATAACAGTGGGCTCCAGATCGACCATAACGACTCGCGGCACCATTTTCCCCCTGTCCGCTTCAGAGAAGAAGGTGTTGAAGCACGAGTCTGACTGCGGGTCAGTCTCGGAGGCAGGCATGAAGGTCCCATCGGGCTTTAAGCGGTGTTATGGACAGTACAGCTACCAGCAGCTACCTAAATATGCGCTTTGTACATTACATACTCACCAATGACAGTGGGTTCCAGATCGACCATAACGACTCGCGGCACCATTTTCCCCCTGTCCGCTTCAGAGAAGAAGGTGTTGAAGCACGAGTCTGACTGCGGGTCAGTCTCGGAGGCGGGCATGAAGGTCCCATCGGGCTTTAAGCGGTGTTATGGACAGTACAGCTACCAGCAGCTACCTAAATATGCGCTTTGTACATTACATACTCACCAATGACAGTGGGTTCCAGATCGACCATAACGACTCGCGGCACCATTTTCCCCCTGTCCGCTTCAGAGAAGAAGGTGTTGAAGCACGAGTCTGACTGCGGGTCAGTCTCGGAGGCGGGCATGACGGTCCCGTCGGGCCGCAGACCGTGCTCCAGACAGTACAGCTGCCAGCACGACGCCCCCATCTGGACTCCCGCCTGGCCCACGTGGATGGAGATGCATTCCCTCTGCTCGCATGTAATAAGGTTACACGTATTACTCGTATTAAACAGTCATAATATCATGTTACTAAGAGAAGATGGTCTTCAAGGCTACTTATCTAACCGATACCTTACAGACAGTTTGACCCACTTTTGTGTAGTTACCCCTTATCGAACCTCCTCAAAGGCTTCTTCCAGCACCTTCATTTATATCGGATGATGGAACCAGTACCCGGAACTCCTTTGGTTCTGGGTAACCAATTCTGAATTCCTTCATTCTAAGTCTGGCAAGGGCATGACATCCACACTGTATGTGCTTCATTGTCTCTGCCTTCAAAACTACTTAACTAATGAGTTTCCATTTAAATGTTAAACCGGCACATCAAATATAAAGTCAGTATTGAGTAGTAAAGTTGGTCTCATGACGGTTTCGTCGACGGATATCCTAATATTATGGAATTCGTATGCATAAAACTAATTAACTACGCATGACAATAGAGTAGACCAGAATAGTATTATAAAAGGGTTCAAGGAAACCCAATAGTCGAGTTTTTTTAAATATGGGACAGTACGTGATCTGACAAGTGTCTCGAGTTTTATCCCTGTCTCCTTCACTCTTATGTGATCGAGATATGAACCTCTCCGATTTCACCCAAAGCCGGACGCCAATCTAAGAACTCATGACTGTGCTTAAACGACGTGATAATGTCTGTTTGACGTGCGGAAGTTACCTTTCTATGCTACTGGTAATTGATAGTTCAGGATAGCCTGGGTTACCCTTGATAACATAATTCCACTTGAGCATACCATTGACAATCTCAGAAAGACTACGTACTGTATTTAATTTGATTATGTAATATAAACACACGGTTAACTTACCATAGTAAACACTTACAATTTTGCTAAAACTGGTATATAAATAATATAAATAAAAGTAGAAAAAAACTAGATTTCTACAAAAATTTTGTGCGGACTGAAATTTTGAAAAAAAATTGTGGATTTCACATCCCCGGCTGTCTGATTGACTTAAAGTTAATGTTTTTATTCCATGTTCGAATTCTTTGAATGTATAAACTTCAACTGCCAGTTACTATGTACAATGAAGTTAACGTCGAGGTTGATAAGTAAAATATAGTTTATATATTATTTGGTTGACGATTTTTTACGTTTTTTATCCGGGTAAAGTTATTATCGAAAGTAACTAACAATTTTACTATGTAATTAATGCCATTTTTGTATCCATATCAAGCTTTTTTCCGATATAATCAAACAGAGGATAAAAACAAATTGGTGGATAAAATTGTATCAATAGTTTAGACGATAAAAAATTTAAATATAGTCACATTTTAAAATTTTTGAAAATTAAATAATCCATTTGAAACGTTCCTCGTTCTAAAAGAGCGTAGGCGACAAGTTATTGGTCACAGCGCAGTAAATCATACAGTCGGATAATAAGACGGATTTAGTATGGAAATTGTACCACTGCACACTGGCAACACAGGAACGGATTGACAGAGCCAACCAACCAATCACAGCGTGATGATGTCGAAAGGCCACCCCACCATTCCGGAGCACCATACCTTATTTTCTTACTTACCATGTTTGCGACATAGGAGCAATCGAATAGGGGTCATAGGTTACTTTTTACCCGTCTTCTACGAGTAGGATGAAACAAACAAGTGGATTATGGTATGCCTTTTTAGGGTTCCGTACCCAAAGGGTAAAAACGGGACCCTATTACTGAGACTTCGCTGTTCGTCCGTCCGTCCGTCCGTCCGTCCGTCTGTATCTCAAGAACGGTGATAGCTAATAGCCAGTTGAAATTTTCACAGATGATGTATTTCTATTGCCGCTATAACAACAAATACTAAAAATAAAATAAAATAAATACCCTAATAAGGGGGGCTCCCATACAACAAACTTGTTATAGATTACGGTACGGAACCCTTCATGCGCGAGTCGGACTCGCACTTGCCCAATTTTTCTCCTTAACGATCGAAGTTAGTCTTACTTATATAGTCCTACAATAGTGTAGAAATAAATAAAAACCAAGTGCGAGTCGGACTCGCGCACCAAGGGTTCCGTACAAACACTTTCCATCCCTAGGTGGTTAAGTTAAGTTTGCACCTGGTATGTATAGCGCCCCATAAAAATTAGGTGCAAAGTTAGGTATTAAAAAAACTACTTATTTCGTTGGTAGCTTTTATAGTAATGTACATACATCATATGTTTTTTTTAGGTTTTTCATTTTCTTATTTTAGAAGTTAGAGGGGGGGGGGGACCAACTCTTTTCCACTTTGGAAGCGTCTGTCACGCAAACTATTCGGTTTAGAAAAAAAATATTTTAGATACCTCGATATCATTTTTGAAGACCTATCTCTATACCCCACACGTATTGTGTTTGATGAAAAAAAAATTTTTGAGTTTCAGTTCTAAGTATGGGGAGCCCCCAATATTTATTATTATTTTTTTATTTTTGCATCAAAATCTTAATGCGGTTCACAGAATACATCTAACCTACCAAGTTTCAACAGTATATGCTCTTATAGTATCGGAAAAAAATGGCTGTGACATACGGACGGACAGACTGACAGACAAACAGACAGACATGACGAATCTATAAGGGTTTTTTGCCATTTGGCTACGGAACCCTTAAAAGTGGTAATACTATTATCGTTTTCTTAGATTGATTAGAAAGAGACCACTACAGTATTGCCATTATTTCAACAATTTTATGTCGTACTGCAGTCTGCAGCTATGTTACTCTACCTACGGTTACGATTTTGATATTGCAGGAACAGTGTTTACTAGGTACATTTGGCAACTCTTTAAAACCAATAATACAAACTAACCGATATTTCTATTTGGCTTTAAGTTTATAGTTCTGAACGAGGGTGCCACGAGGCACAAGTGGCAGGGGCCCGGCCCCCGGCTATTAAGGTCCGATCAATGGTCGCTGGGCCTCTGTACCCTTAGGGCCTGGCCACATGTCCACGACACGGCGTCGTAAATGTAAAACGACACGGTGTCGCGTCGGAGCGCGACACATTATCCACCGTGCGAATATCCGTTGCCGCGTCGTGAAAACACACGACACGGCGTCGTAAACGTAAAACGACGCTGTGTCGCGTCGGAGCGCGACACAAGTATCCACCGTGCGAATATACGTTGCCGCGTCGTGAAAACACACGATGCTGTGTCGCGTCGGAGCGCGACACAATTATCCACCGTGCGAATATACGTTGCCGCGTCGTGAAAACACATGCTGCACCGGGCACCGCAGGTCGCGCCGCGCGCCGGGCAGATTAACTTTGCTGTGTTGAGTAGATGCACGGTGCGGTGCCACGTTCGATTACGACGCCGCAGCTTCTCGTACATGTTCAAAATATTTTGCGATCAGTTTTCAATTCGACATGGATCCTATCACACGTATTCTGCTCTTGTTGCTTTTAAGAAGAAGCATGAAGAAAAAGCAGAAGAAACGAAAATGTTGGATAAATCCATATCTTTCTATTATGAACCATGATGGCAGTCATTTCAAAAGGAAGTACGAGGCTTTAAAAATAAGTGATCACAAGTTTTATGATTATTTTAGAATTTCTGTGTCAAGTTTTGAAGAACTATTATGGAAAATATCGCCTCGTTTAAAAAGGCAAAATGTATTTACCTGCGACCTGCGGTGCCCGGTGCAGCATGTGTTTTCACGACGCGGCAACGTATATTCGCACGGTGGATTATTGTGTCGCGCCCCGACGCGACACAGCGTCGTGTGTTTTCACGACGCGGCAACGTATATTCGCACGGTGGATAATTGTGTCGCGCTCCGACGCGACACAGCGTCGTTTTACGTTTACGACGCCGTGTCGTGTGTTTTCACGACGCGGCAACGGATATTCGCACCGTGGTTAATGTGTCGCGCTCCGACGCGACACCGTGTCGTTTTACGTTTACGACGCCGTGTCGTGGACATGTGGCCAGGCCCAAAAGGCAAAATGTATTTACCTGCGACCTGCGGTGCCCGGTGCAGCATGTGTTTTCACGACGCGGCAACGTATATTCGCACGGTGGATAATTGTGTCGCGCTCCGACGCGACACAGCGTCGTGTGTTTTCACGACGCGGCAACGTATATTCGCACGGTGGATAATTGTGTCGCGCTCCGACGCGACACAGCGTCGTTTTACGTTTACGACGCCGTGTCGTGTGTTTTCACGACGCGGCAACGGATATTCGCACGGTGGATAATGTTTCGCGCTCCGACGCGACACCGTGTCGTTTTACGTTTACGACGCCGTGTCGTGGACATGTGGCCAGGCCCTTACCATGAGTACTGTGACTACTCGCTAGCAAGTAGCAACTTCATAAACGATTTGTATGGAGAATAGACATGTTGACTGATGTTGAATTCTACAGCGTACTGTATAGTTATATGAATAAAATTAGCTAAATATATCACGAAACAAAGAAAATAATCCAGAAAATAAATCCTTTTTGGAAATATGTGACTTCAAATACGCAAATTTTTATGTTTTTTCTTTAATCCAAAAGAAATTTTGAAAATGTTTTCTGAATCCTCATAATTTTACAAAACAGTAATTGTATGACAACCATGAACCTAAACGCACTTTTTTACGGTGAAAATGGCAAATTTCTTAATTTCTCCATACAATTATTGGTACCTATACCGGCCTCTGACGTCACTAGCCTGGACGCCTTTTGTATGGAGCGTTTTTAGCGCTACGTAGGAATGTTGAACTTTGACGGTCATTTCTGACTTTTAGAGCAGTTTAAATGTAGTCAGTCCCATATAGACATTTGATCACAATAAAAAATAGAATCGATTGACATCCACAAAAAAATTAGTCAACATGTCTATTGTAGTTCTACAAAGTAGCCGCTAGGGGCGCGGCACTATTCTCCATACAAATCATTTACGCTGTCGCTAGCGAGTACGGTCACATTAGGTAACTCATGGTAAGGCTACTGACCCTCTATGTATTCATTTGCATATCTGTAAGTGCTCGTTAGCAAATGTGCTGGTACGCGGGACTATTTGATCGAACGAGCCAAGCGACTCCGTTTTAGCTTGGCCCAAATAACTTTCGTATGTCCGGATGTTTGGATGACCAAATACCTTCCGGCTGTTCTCGCCTAGGGGCCGCATTTTTCAACCGATTCTCATGAAATTTTGTGATTAAGTTTTTTGTTGACACTGTTTTTGGTTTTTTGTCTTTCAAATTTTACTAACGTGCCTATGTAGTTCATTAATAGTAAAAAAATACGTATAGAACAAGCTTCATGAATTTCAAGCTGCTGAGAGAATTATTTCCGTTAAATTTCATCGTAACGGAAATAATTATGTTAATTCTCATTTCAATAATTCTAATTTTTTATTGGCAAGATACTAAATCATCTCTATGATGTCACAGACAGTTATTAGTGGGTTAATTACATAACAAGGGTGGTAAACGAGGAATTACAAAAGAGTGTCTCCTTCTAATAAGAAGGAGCTTTAATGTCACGTACGACGTTTTTCATCACACTTTAGAAAGTAATAAATTACTTAGCGCTTTATTTAGAGTTGTGCATCCGTTTCCGAAAACTTCAGGAAAGTCTCCTCAAATTTCAGGAAAGTTTTGGAAATGGGAAATGCCTTTGTTATTTTTGTCTTCGCCCTACGCCGCCCATTGAAATACAAAGTACTTGCCACAAATCATACGCACCAAATCAAACCGCAAACAATAAATCAACTTACCGTCTTTTTATCACCTAATCAGCGTGGCATAGTCATTGAAATGCTTGTAAACAAGTTCAAATATACGATTAAAACGACCTAACCGATAAAATTAAATAAGCAAACTAGTACCTAAGCGTTGTTGCTGCTGCTAAGGAAATAGATTTTAAACCCTTTACACAAAGTTTAGTTTTATACAGTCAAACAAAGAAATAAAAATAGAATTAATTCAATTTCATTGTCGCATAACTCGTTTTATCCTAACACAAGCTTCTTCATTTTAAAGTGCGGATTATTTTGAATATTTAATTGTGTCGCATTGTGTAGCTTTGTGTAGCTTTGCACAGTGGTTAGCAAATAGACGGCAACATGGCGAATCGATTCGTTCTGGTAGGCGTCTCTGAAGTGCATGGTCATTTTGATTAATGTGGTTGGTTTGTTAACAGTGAATAAAATTAACATAATGCATTTAAATATAGCGTATATTAATTGTTCGAACCTCCCTGGCGTTTCAGTAACTTTCCAGTTAGGTACCGTTGTCAAAGGTTGACTAAAAACACAAATTTTCTCTGTCAAAGTTACATTTCTGCAAACTATCCATTTTATAAATATGAATAAAAAAATTAAAATAAAGGTATACATACATACCAGATGGGCCTAATGTGTAAATTAAGATTTTAGTCCAGGAGAGAGTTTTGATGTCAGCATTTTTGACATAATTGTTGTATTACTTACTTATTTATTTAATCGTATGGCAGGGTTATACGTCGAATAAAGAATATGAAGAGAATATGTTGTACTGAAGGCAGTTCTATTATGTGGGATGTGGGAAACTACGGCTACTTATAAAAAGTAAAGGGATTATGGATCGATTCCGATACGTTTTATGGAAAAAATGTGTTTTGTTCGTTGTTCCTGTAATGGACACTAGTACCTACAAAATAAAATCAGATGATATATATATTTTTAAATTCTAACGTGTTTATAAAAAAACCGGCCAAGTGCGAGTTGGACTCGCACAAAGGGTTCCATACCATCAAATAAACAGGTTAAGTTTTCACCTGATAGGTATGGCGCCAGATACAAATGAGGTGCAAAGTTAACGCTACCGACCTCCATTGTTGTATAGGAGCTGTACTTAATTTATTGTTTTTACTATTTGTTGCCATAGGTACATCATCTGTGAATATTTCAACAGTTTAGCTATCACTGTTTATGAGAATAATGAGATACAGCCTGGCGACAGACATACAGACGGGCGGTGGGACAGTGGAGTCTTAGTAATAGGGTCCAATAAGGCCTTTGGGTACGAAACACAAGAAAAATATTAATAAATAAAATATTATATTAAAAGTTATGAAATAACAATATCAAATTATTATAAAAGTTCCAGCTGAATTTGTTACAGCTGTTTTACCAGTAAGTATATAAAAATAGTTAATTATAAAAATAATAACTGTATTAAAAAATATAAAACAATTTTTAAAAATACATTATTATCAAAAGTTCCAGCAGACTCTGTTACAGCAGTTTCAATCGTATCGTACCAGTAAAGTGATATCAGATCAAAAATAATCAATAATGATCAATCAATATCAGCTCTCAAAAATCTTCTCATTCCAGTATAATAAGGTATAATAATTTGGCTTATTAAATCTCGGACCATGGTCTATTGCGTTAACATAGCATAATGTTGGTTAATACGAACATAGCATAAAGTATCAATAAATAAACTTGTTATAATAAGTATATTAAGACCAAGGTGCGAGATTTAATAAGCCAAATTATTATACCCACTGGAATGAGAGGATTTGATTTAAAGCTGGTCATGATTGCATGTTACTTTAAATGCCTTTTACGAAAATAAGCCTGTTCTTAGCTTCCAACACCTCTTCTACCTTAACAACCGCTATCATTTTCACTTTACTACATTTCGGACCAACACCCCGTTACTTTTTCCCTTTACCTTTCCCTTTCGCTTTTTTTTCCGGCGGTGGTTCAGGGATAGGCTCAGGTTCAGGCTCAGGCTCAGGCGGTGGCGTCTTGGGCAACTTCTTGTCCGGCCATTTCCTCGTCACGTATTCTTTTATCAACGCAATATCGATCATCTTTGCTCCCTTCTTCGACGGTGGACCCGGGAAAATACACTGCAGTTCAGCTGTAAGATCGTCATCCAAAGTGGCCCCCAAAGCCTTAAGCCCGTCAGCGAATTCTTTCACGATCATCGTTTCATTTCCATCTTTATGCAACCGCATTATCATAAGTGCTATGTCTGTTTTGGGTTTCATTTTCCCGCAAACGTACTCGCACCTGTTCAGGACAACCTCTCTTGGATCCGGCCCTACAGATTTGAATTTATGCTGTATATATCCATGCGTTACTACTACATTCTGTTTATTTTTCATTTTTTTGATCCCTTTTAATATAACCATAAATTTATCATTCACATTTATACCGTCCATGTTAAGGACCTGCAGTTTGACACCCTTCAGTTGTAGTTTTTGGATGAACATCAAGGAATCTTCTGGATTATAAATTGGATTGTATGACACATTATAAGTGACCATTTTCTTGGGTTTCGCCATAAACAATGTCAGTTGAGTTACAACGTCAGTAGTGCATAGCTTGTTATTACTGATGTCCAAGTGTTTTAACTGTTTCGATAAGAATACGTTTCTTATCGCTTCGGCTTGCTTGAGTCCGCTTAGAGCATTCCAAGACAAGTTTAAGTGTTCAATAGGACCGTCTACCAACTGGTTGACTAAGTTCGTGAGCCCGGAAGGGAAGGAGTACATATTATTTCGCGAAAGGTCTATATGTGTCAATTTGTTATGAAATTCTAAAGCATCGGCCAGAAGTTGGATACCTTTGCCGCTAATATTGTTGTACGATAAGTTAAGTTCGCGAACATCTGAATGCGAATACACAGCGTCAGCGACATGCCCAATTCCAGCGTCACCTAGTTGGTTGCGACTCAAATTTAACAAGCTTAAAGTTCTGTTTGTCGGTAGGCCAGCACAGAGTCTCAACGCTCCGGATTCTCCAATCCTACATCCAGACAAATTCAATTCAGATAGCTTAGTGTTATACACCAACATTTCGCTTAAATGGAAGCAGGCATCGTCATTCAGAAAGTTATCTGTCAGATCGAGGACTTTAACAGTCTTGTTATTGTGCAGCGCTTTAGCCATTGGTCGGATGCCGTTTGGATGAATCCCATAATAAATCAAGTTAATCCTGTCTCCTAATAGCTCTCTGTGGAACATTCTTACGGGGCATTGGCCCATCTCCTTGCACAGGGCCAAGTAGAGATCTTGACCGTCGTCGGAGTAGATGACTTTGGGTGCAGGTTTAAGAAGTGCTTGTGATATTCCAGGGTCAGTGAGACCCGGATAGTTGTAGTAGACGTGTCGGAAGACATCGCTGTCAGATAAGGCGACGTACGCGGCACAGAGCTCGCCGCTGCCGGGGTCGTACAACCCTTCTTCGTATAATACTTTCTTCGGGTTCGGTATTTCTACGGCGTGTTCGAGGGACGACCATTCTGACATGGAGGGATCCACGGACGACGACTCCTCGGTAGGTTCGGTTATGACAGGCTCTATTTCCGTTTTACTTTCTTTGTCAGATGCACTGTGAGACGAGTCGCTCATTTTATAAAAAAAATACTAAAAAACGACGTATAAAGATAGATATTTCTAAATGTAAAAAATATATTACACAAAATATAAAAAATCGTATTAAACGCTAACAAAATAAATGGGTTAAAAATATCTGACTCATGGTCATGATGGTAAACTTTATAGCAATTAATGTCAATGAAAGATTTGACATGTTAATATTAATTTCTACAGTTTCTTCCACTCAAAGAAGTTGCGTTTGTACACGACATAAAAAGGTCAAATACGACTTTCTCTGGCAACCTTTGCCAGAAAGCCGTTTGGTAAAATTAATCTAGAGCCGTTTAGGGTTGAGAATCTGCGCTAGTAGCACACAGGCTGTATCTTCTTCTTCTTCGTTTCGCTCTTCTTCTTCTGAAGGAGGCTTGGGGGCTGCTGTCGCCCGCCTAACGATGTCCCGCCATCTCGTCCGGTTCGCAGCACTTCTGGTACATTCGTGCAATGGTTAGCCCAGAGCAGATTTTATCTGGTCAGTCCATCGCATTGGTGATCTACCACGTGGTCTCGTGCCCTCCACTTTCTCCTGAACAACTTGGCGTTCAATGGAATCACTATTCCGCCTCGACACGTGTCCGAAAAACTTGAGTAGGTATGCGTGATTGTACAAGAGCAGATAGACGCTGCTTGATGCTGAGGTCCTGAAGTATGGACACATTTGTACGATATTCGGTCCAGGATATCCCCAGCATTCGCCTTCAGCACCACATCTCCCGAGCATCTATCTTTTTCCTTTCTATTTCCCGCAACGTCCACGTCTCGTAAGCGTACAAAAATATAGGGAAGACAAGTGTTTTTTCGAGCCGGGTCTTAGTAGCTTTGGTGATGTGTCTATTCCGCCATATTTTTTACACAGCTGTAATAAGCCGTGTAAGGGCTGTATAAGTTCTTCTGCAGCATGTGTGCTACGTGGGTGGGGCACTGGGGGGAAATCGGGTCTTCAAAGAGTGCAGCCAGGATAGTTGATCAGATGCGTGACCGGGGGGATGGATCATATCTCACACAGCGGATCAACGTTACCATACAACGTGGTGCTCCCAGCCTTCTGGGCATACTGAGCGCCGGGAACGCGCAGCAACGATTTGGAGCAAATTTTCTATTTATAGTTTATTTTTAATTCTAGTTTTAATTTTTACTTTAAGGTTTACTTTAAGGACTACTTTATTTTTAATCCGTTGGTTAAATAAATGCTGAATTAATATTTGTGTTCCTAAAATGATGATTTAAGAAGTGGAGGCATGTAAATTTCTGACGCAGGTGGAACGGGAGGCTTTTTACCCTCAGCGATATCTGGGGTTAATAACTGTTTAAGTTGAGGTATTAAGTCCAGTTTGGTATCATTTTCAACCAAGTAGGAGAAGATCAATTCTGAGACAAGAATTGCATCAATTATAAATAATACTGAAAATACTTACAAGAAAATCAATACATTCTTGCTCTTTAATTTTCAGAAACAAACCTATTATAACGTTGTCCACCGAAGCGTCCAGTATTTCAAGAACTTATGAAACTAGGCATATTACAATACATGCAAAATATCCCTTTAAGCCTAGATAATCTTCGTTCTGAATCTTCGGTTTCTTCCGCGTTTGCTCTGATCTGACAAATAGCGCCGACACCAGGGGAGATGGCCGATAGTGTCAGATATCCTGTCAGATGAGATACAGCTCCACAATGATCGCTAATGTGCCGAGATACCATCTAGAGGGGGCAAGGAATATAGAATAATAATTATAGTTTTTGACGATACGGTTGGCGCAGTGGTATTTTTTTATTTTACTTATGGAAATACGTTTTTCAAACGACTTAACTTGTTACTACAAATACTCACTTACTTACTAAGCTGGCTCGGTGACCCAAAGAGGGTCTTGGCCTCTGACACGAGAGAACGCCACTCTTCCCTTTTCTGCGCCACTTCACGCCACTCGGGTACTTCAAGGGCAGTCAGATCTTTGAGGGCTTCGTATACTACAAATGGTCCGGCTATATTATGTATGAATATCAGCAATCCTTTATAGTATGTAATAGGCAAAATAGGCACTTAAACCTCGACGGCAGCGACCGTCGCGTCAGCGGTGTTCACGATGAAGAATATCACATAATTGAAATTAAGATCACTTGGCTGTCGTTGGCTTATCGTCAAGGAAAAAGTTCCTTTGGGGGCCTCTAATGCTTTTATCACGCGATAAATAAGTGGCACAGGCAGCAGTTTATATTTTAATACAGTTTTATTTATTGTGTTATCTTGTAGATTTATTGGTACTAAATATTTTGAGGCCCTTTCCTGCCCACTGAGCCAGCAGTCTTTGATTCGAATCTCGGCAAGGGCATTTGTGCGATGAACTCGAATATTAATTTGTGCTTGGCTCGATCATGGATGTGTATTTAGATTAGATTGATTATTTTACATTTATTTTTATTTTATTTACTCACCGAACGCACATCAAAGGCCAAGCCACCATTGACACGCGTTATACTACGTCACTAAATCACAAACGAAATAAAGTCAACCGTCACCATTGTACTTCCAGCCAATTTACATTTGCCGCCAGAATCACTACAACTACTAACAGTGTCCTTTCTTTCCTATACTGTTCCAGGACTACTAAGTTTACCCGACTGTAAAGTTAGCTTGGTTTTGTATTCCATAGTTTTATTTAAGAAGGTCATATGTATTTGGGATCTCGTATGCAGTTGTGCCTATTTAAAATAGCAGGGTAATACGTCACCTGGTGTTGGACCTATTGTCCTCACCCTCGATGTTCTCCCTCTAGTCCCTAAAGATTTAATTACTGTAGTTTGTGATCGGCTGCTACTGCTCTGGTGGAAATAGTCGATGTCGGAAAGCATTTAGTTTTTCCAATATTTATGGCTTGATAGACGTTTACGATTTATAATCATCTTGAGAACAACAAGGTCGGCATATAATATAATATGGCATACCTATGCAATGTATTGTCCATATGTATAGGTATGTACACAAAAACTACGTAGGTTATAATTATAATATAACCGTTATATATTTAAAGTACTAGCAATAAATCAATATTATACACACATAAACTAAATTAATCACATGATAAATTTTGAAAAAAGAAAAATCAACCTCTCCTTTTTGATAAAAAATAATCGTAGCGGCTATGGACGTTGGTCGAACTACCTTGCTCTTTTTACTTATCATCAAAAATGGTCAACATAATTTATTTCATTGAGACTTCTTATGAAACAATTTTTCCATTATTACAAAACAATTTTTATTAATTTTGATAGAAATCTATACTGAATGAAATTGATGGTGCACATATGTGCATTCAAAGCACAAATATATTAACTTGTCTTCGAATTTAAAATATTCTCTTTATACTAATGATACGCCATCCAAATTGATAGCAAATGAAAGTAAACCTCTACTGCACCCCTAATCCCGGGCCCGTGGGACTGGTGGTGACCATGAATATCAAACGCGCATCGCATAGTGATTTTTATTATTAGGGTTGCCACCTGAAGCCCAAGAAAGGAACGGCTGGCGAATGCTACACCGACAAGAGCGCAGCTCTTAAATTCAAAAAGAAGACCTAATGTTAGCAATGCTGTATGTAGATGGGAAAGCACTATACAGAGTAATATTTCTTTGATTTTACTTTCCAAGGTAATTTCTTTACATGTCTTATGCGAACAAATCCTTTGTCGGGTGTCTGTTCTCCACAAGCTGCGCCTCGCGGTGCCACCCGCTCATCCCACGGGGACATTCAAATTTTTTCGGGATAAAAGGTACCTATTAGCCCATGTAATTTTGACGTTTTTTATTTCAATGAATATGCTTCCAGAATATAATATTTTCGTTGAATTCGCTTGTTAAAAAGTAATTGTCAATTAAACCAATTGATTCAAAGATCAAAGCTTAAAGAAAATTACATTTCATGAATTATAAAAGTAATTGTATAGGTTTGTAATTGTATAAAATAACAAAAATAAATGCATTTCTGGAATTAAAAGCACGAATAACGGTCAGAAATAGCATTAGTCACTAAAAATGTTTTACACGTCGTACGACAGACACACTGCGTTATTTTTGACAACCCTGGCCCAGTACCGCGGGGTTCCAGCTATCTGATCCGGATTAAACCGGTAAAAAGCGGTAATTATTCCGCCTCCGTGGACCAAATGGGATTTTTCGTTGTGCCCACACCTCGGGGCATTGTCGGTTGTGTTTTGTCACTGGGCTGGATGATTTGGATTTGTATTTCCCTGGTTTTTTAGACCATGATCCAAAAATTGCCCAATCTGTGCTTTCATCGGACTGAATACTCAGTATATTTTGTAGGTGCTCAGAGTTGAGTAAATATATCCTGAGTTATCAAGACCTAAGCCCAAATCAGTTTTTAACAGATTTTTAACATAAATAAAACAATAATTTAACCGGATTAAATCGCGTGTAGGTATTCATTATTTTGACTCATAAAAACACAACGACGTCTTAGGTACCTCAGTCATATATTCTTTGCCTCAGTGTCTTACATTACATTACATTTTGTGTGCAAGTAGGTACCTACTTGAATAAGAACGTTAACAATATATTTTCATTGCTGGCAATTTTTTTTCTGTAGGTATATTCTCTACACCAAGATTTCGTTAACTCCTTGTGATTATTCGAGCGTTTTAACCGTCTCATTACCGTAGCCACTATTTTGACGAACCCCGTATGATCAAAAGCGCCATTTTATGTTGTCTTGTAGAAGACGCAGATTTTTAAAATTCTTATCCAATTTTGCCAATATTCTGGTTACGGTAACGAAGCGGTTAAAACGCTCCGAATAATCACCGTATCTGCCTGTCACTAGTATCACGTTTTATATCAATATCATGAAGTGCTAGTGTAAATTGCGTGTAATGCGCTCATATCGTATAAATATAACGCACGCGTTCTCGAGTGTGAACGCGTGTCGGCGCGTGCCGACCATGTGGCTGGAGCCGCGAATCACCGTATTAGCCATATGATACGATATGGTCAGATTGGCAAGTTGTTAATTAGTAAAGAATGGAACCGCTGCCACGTGGCGAGGGTTACTTTAAAATATGTTACAGAAAATCGACTATTTACAAAAGTAACTGACACCATGCTAAGGGTGTCTCCATTGAAGCGAGGCGGAGCTGACAATAATATAATAGGTAACAATAATTCATTTATTTCAGGCATCAAAGGCCCATAGATAAATACCGTACAATCTAACATACCTATATATTAAATATTAAAACACCAAACAACCAGTTCATGATGTGTTGCGTAATTCCGTAGTGTTGGGTAGCCGAACGCCGGAATAAAACACCTTTCGGCCAAAATTCTTCATTCATGAAGGTCGCTAGCTGGTCAGTCGGAAATCGAATAAACCAAACACCTGAGTTGAAATCTGTATCTCAGCTCCGCTTTACTTTTGTCGATTCCGCAAGTCTTCGCTCCAGTGGAGACTGGAAACGCACCTTTAGGCTGTCTACTGAAACGGGGCGGAGAAAATTAACCAATCAGGCTGCGTCGTTGTATAGCCCAAAACAAGTTCATTTAAATCTGAGGAATGTGATGTTTCCATCATAGGTCCACTTCAGTGGACAGGTAGTCTAATGTTAACAAATGACGTCACAACTGTCGCAACGCAACTCTTCAAGACGTAGGTAATACCTTAAGTAGGTACGGTCCATCATAAATAGATTTGCTTCACAATATAACTTGTCCTAGGGTTAGTGTTTTGTAATTAAACAATTAGTCGCTGAAACAATTAAAGCCATAAAACGCCTGGAAAACGAATTATAATGCTAAACTAAAACTAGCCATTGAGATATTTTATTGTGTAAGCTCTATGCTAAGACTGCTTGTCAACTGAAGCGCAGCGGAGAAAATTAACTAGTGAGGCTGCGTTGTCAAAGGAAGTGCCTTAGAATCTGAGAAATATGATTGGCCATTTTACACAGCTCAGATCTACTCTGATGCTCCAGTAGACGGGGAGTCTTAACTAATGGTACTTGCGCCAAAGATGGCCCTGTTCCAAAGATAGCCCACTTCAAATTTTTATAGTTATAACCGTTCAAACGAATTCCAATTCCGCGCCTCTATTTGGTTAGTACTATAGACTTAACTTATGTCTAGAAGTGAGCTATCTTAGGAACAGGGCCATCTTTGGCGCAAGTACCTTATACATCCGGAGATGTTACCATAGCGAAGAACTGGCGAAGTTGACCGAAGTTGGCCGAGGTACGAAGTACGTTTCCGCAGCTCTGTGCCTCTCTCCACACTGTGCCCAAACTATCATATTCGCCGAACTTCGGTCAAATTTGCGATTAGTGTGGAGTCACAATTAAAGCGCGAGTCCAATAAATATAATTATTGCACACAATAAATAAATATTTTTCCAATCACCACGCTTATTAGCTCGACGTGAATATCCGTCGTGACGTAATATTTAACCAATTACGACGGGCAGCCGTGAAATGGGAGCCATCGGCGATTCGTCGCGCGACGAGGCCATGTTTACGTTTATTTATGGCTGATTTTGACGGTAGCTTAGGATAATTGGCGAGGGAAACAAGCTGATTGGATTGTAGCTTAGATGAGAACAAATATGAGATTGGAAGGCACTCAATCTCTTTCAGGAGTAGCAACTTGGTTTTTTTTTTTGGTAAGTTAGTCGCGTTAGAGTGCGTTTGTTTTTTTCTCCTCGCAAAATCGACATGACACTGGCACAGACACTGGCTTAATCTATCGACATAGCCTAGTCGTTCTGCTGTTGATTGTCGGGGCCGATTTGGTTAACTACAGGTATTAAGGTATCGGCGCTCGACCATATTATCATTATATTTCCGTAATAATGTAATGAATAAATAAATACTAAGAGACAATCTTACACAAATCGATCTAGTCCCAAACTAAGAAAGGCTGGTACTATTTGTATTAGCCGAAATAATAAATAATAATTATGAATTATATAAAAATACATAATTATATAGATAAAATCCATGACCCAGGAACAAATATTTAAGTTAATCACACAAATATTTTACCTAGCCGGGATTTGAACCTGGTTTTTTTTAGTTCACTAGATGTGCAAGTTGCAGAAAGTTTCCAAAGAGTTATAAAACTCGAAAATTTAAACAATCTTATAAGAATATAAATAAGTTCAACAAATTCGTAAGCCCTCCGTTGGCAGATCAGGAGTTCTAGTGTAAGTTTGCATGTAAAAAAACGTCTCCAACGCATTTGTGACAATGTTAATTCTTATGGTTATCCCTTTTATGGACAGCACGTCGAGAGACGTAAATTAGGACCACCGTGGCGATGATCACGTTCCCAAAACTGGCACTCCTTCTACAGTCGGAAATTTCTCATGTAGGTAAGTGATAATATATTTTTTTTTTCTTATAAAGCAAATTGCCTTGTGCTGTTTTTTGATAGAGCTTTTTTGTAGGAGTTTCATCTGTGCCGCAGCATGCAAGTTTCAAATGGGTCGGTATTGCAAATCCAGACGTTTTGTTGTGTTGGAAATACTAGCGACAATATACAAATATAGACCACCAAAATCTGTAGCTGGTCCACCGAACCAACACCAAAATCCATAACTTTACTGCATTTAACAACAAACAAAGGCCGCATTTCTCCTGGTGTCAGACCGTTTACCCTTATCGCCATCTGTCGCGCGCACAATGAGTGCATTCATGCCGAATTTTTATCGAAAAATGCATTTTCGGTATCGCTTTTTATCGGAGAAATTGTGCGGTAAGTGGGGTGAGCGTTTTTCAAAAAAAGTGTACATGGCAAAATTTGAATGTCCCACACGTTCAACGTGTTTTTTTTTTACTTTACCTTAAGTATTTGGGTATATGAGTGGTATCATTTGATTCTGTAGATGTGGGGCATTCATTTTATATTTATAAAACGATTATATTATATTTATTACTAGATTTATTGCAAAATAAAGATATGAAAAGTGCTAAAATGGGTATGTCCCACGTCGACTCAGTCATGTTCAGAGGCTTGCAGAAACTCGAAATAAATTTGTATGAATATTGAATGTGGTCACACAGATAAAGTAATGAGTCTAGATTTTAGTCGTGTGCTTTATTTATAAACAAATACGGGTTATAATGCCGAAAAACTACTTTTTCCACTGTCCAAAGAAATCGACAGACCGGAACTTCCGGTTATAGTCACAAGCGATTTTAACATACTTGTGCAATCGATATTCCCCAAAAAGCGTTAATTTTTCAATCCTGGCAACATTTTAATGCTATAGGCATCGGATTTCATTGCAAATATAACGTCAGTTCCGTGAAAACGGTGACGAAAGGTGTACGCTGTGTCAGTGCGCTAAAAATAGGATTTCGAGTTAGTAACAGTTTTTTCGGTAAGTAGATTATAATTAACTTTTTAAACACAATTAGACATAGAAGAAACTATCGTAGTATCCGAAACTAAACCAAAAACACATTGAATTGGTTCAGAACACGTTGAAATTTTGATTTTAAATTGTCGAGGTAGAATTCGTCACGTCCGATTCGTGACGTGATATACTACCGGAACGATTTTGTGACGAATTGGAACTATAAAGCTTAGTACACAATCGAAATGTGACCGATGTTTTAACCGACTTCTAAAAAAGGAGTTACTTAGTTTGACCCATATGTTTGTTATACATGCATGTTTATCCGCCATTATCTCGCATTTGTCAGAACCGATTTTGATGCGGTTTTCAGAAAAGTATTTGTTATCTCCGGAAGAAATGACTAAAAAGCAAAATAACAATTAAAACATTTATAAAAACCGGCTAAGAGCATGTCGGGCCACGCTTACAGTCGAGTTTTTAATTAGGCGAACTAACTTGACAGCTGAAAGTGTTGTCAGAAATGAAGAAAAAAAATTGTTATTGGTTTATGTCGATATAACCTTAAGTATACACCCATAAACCTTAACATATTGCAATAAGGTTTATATTTGTTTATAACTGTCAAGAAAACAAAAGGCAGACAGCGTTCTAAGCGATGTCCTAAAATAAAGTTCGTTCGATGTAAGTATTTTAATTACAACCGTTTTTAGGGTTCCGTACCCAAAGGGTAAAAACTGGACCCTATTACTGAGACTTCACTGTCCGTCCGTCCGTCTGTCACCAGGCTGTATCTCAAGAACGGTGATAGCTAGGCAGCTGAAATTTTTACAGATGATGTATTTCTATTGCCGCTAGAACAACAAATACTAAAAATAAAATAAAATAAATATTTAAGGGGGGCTCCCATACAACAAACTTGTTATAGATTATGGTACGGAACCCTTCATGCGCGAGTCGGACTCGCACTTGCCCAATTTTTTATTTATGAGAATTAAGACTGTTATTCTATATTTTGAAATGTTCATGTTAATAATCTATAAAAATAGATAAATAACACTAATAAAACTTTCAATATTAAGATTGTCATTTACTCATGAAAGATTTTTATGTAATACATAATAATATACATGGTAAATATTTATTATTACTAGTTTCATACAGGTTTTATTATTACATATATAAACTAGTAATAATATATATTATACCATTTTGATTCCGTTGCAATAAATACGATTCATGACATAATATTTTTGTGATTTTATTTCAATATATTCAATCTATGTACACTATTCCTTACATTTTCCAGTTAGTCACATGAGATTCCGTTTAGTTACTGTCCCAAGATTTGGGATGTTGAAAATAATTATTTCTGGCTGCTGCAGTGCAACAATTCACATATTTAAGCGTTAACATTACTAAATGAATATTCCTTAATGTAATAAAAAATATTATTCGTTGATTTGTCGCATTTTAATGCAAAAAAATACATGTTTTAGCAGTCATTTGGTGGCGATTGTGACGAACTGGACCTTTATTTTATCCTCAAAGCTTGCTCGTTCCATTAATTCTATAAATTAAACCCGTTTTAAATAGTTTATTGTCTGTATTTTAAATGTGTAAACTAAAACTGGTCCAAAAAATACTTCAATCAATTTATACTGAATTTTATATTAGTGACTATCCGGAACTAGTTTCACCACAATCTGAGTTTAAAATGTCGATATTTTTTATATTTTTTAATATTTTAATGCCATTTTCTCAAATAATACACTATAACTTATGGGGAATTAAATAAGCCAAGAAAATTTAAAATCGGTGTTATAAAAAAAACCGTTTTCCGGTTCGTCACGTGTACACTTTTTTTGAAAAACGCTCGGGTGCGTTTTTTGGTGATTGAACGGTGTTTTGCGTGGAAATCCGTTGAGGTCATGTCATGTTATAAATTGGACGGCTTCAACACAATTTGTTGCCACTTTAATTAATGTTCTATCTATCTATACATTTCTACAGTAAGTCCCGTTTTAATTTTATAAGATTTTTGCGATAACATCTCAGGACTTAATTATTAATTAATGTTGCGTTTAAGTCACACCAATCGAACGATGATATACATATATTATGGATTTTGTATGTTTTACACAATTTGCAATCAGCTTAAAGACGTGTCAAAGTCATTTATGGATTTAAGCTTGAATGAACGCAATATTTTCAAATTTTAAGAAATTTATTTATTTACACTTTATTGCACAAAAAAAGTCAGTACAAATGGCGGACTTAATGCCAAATGGCCAAACAGAGATACTAGAAGTATAGAAATGTATTGTACCCATTTCAATCATAAGCTCCATCATACGTCCACAAAAATAATAGGTTTACTTGTACTCATTTGTGATTGTACCTAAATTATTTGAAGCTTATAAAATTGAAACTCTTTGAAATAGGATTTGATTATTATTTTCCAGGCGGTACCTATTGTTGATTCCGTGTCTCTTTGAAAAGTGTCACATAATGACCTAAATAAACTATCAATGCATGGGAAAAAGTTCATGCTATTTTTTCCCAAACCACTTATATTTGCAAATCGCCTAAATCCACACTTGAAGCTGCGCGTACGCATCTCTTGTCACTTTTGTCACTGTCACTACACTAGTGTGACATGGGACACGTCTAGTGGGATAATGTGACAATTACACGGTGTTTAAAAAGCCATGAGCATTATAGGGTTAATTTTCGTGCGAAAGTTTATATAGGACTATTTTAAGTAGGCTAATAACTGTTGAGAGTGAAGTGGGATTCAATCCGTGGGATCAGATTTTTAAACACTACCTACATAATATTATAAAAGCGAAAGTGTGTGTGTGTGACTTATTGAAAAGCATGTAGTGAATAGTTGCTGACTATTCTATTGACTAAACGGCAAATGGAAAAGACTTATTTCAACCAACAATTACAATATCGCTTGTAACCTAAATTTGTGTTTTAATAAATAAGAAAGAAAGAAAAAAAAATGTATTTCGCTGCAATTAGGATTACATATTATAACATAGAAATCATAAGTATTGCGCGAATTTGACTGCTGGTGTTATGTGGATCCACGAGTTGAGCGAAACAGGACTGCACGTTATACTTACACTCATATTCCCATTGATCCAAGACTAAGTGAACAAACAGATTAGAATACATTTATATAATTAGTATAGTAGGCAATTATTGTTCATCTCACAAAACCGTGACTAAAACTAACACATTGAAACTTTACAAAATGGCAATCAAACTGTGACAGAATATAATCCGACCTAGAACACGAAAGGCTTACTGTGCTGGATCAAGCTGCTGGTCTAACAAATATAATAACAATTAGGTACAAATTAATCATGCTAAGTTATTAACTAATAGATATATCTCCAATTTCTCTAACAGTTTGAGTGGCCGTGACTTAGGGTGCGTCTCCACTGACGCGGAGCGGAGCGGAGACGCGCGGAATAGACCAATCACCTGAGTCGAAATCTGTATCTCAACTCCGCTTCGCTTTTGTGATTGTTCGAATCTATTCTAGACACAGGCTGCCTATTCACAGAAACGGAGCGGAGAAAATGTAGCAATCTGTATCTTTGTGAACCCAAAAATAGCTGCATTTAAATCTGAGAAATGTAATTGGTCCATTTAGGTACACTCCTCCGCTCTGTTCCGCTCCGTATCTGTATACAGGCAGCTTTACAGTACCTCAATCGCACCAGTTTGCCTATTTGACAGTATTTGCTCGTACAGAGAAGACTAAGAGAGTTTTGCTGCGGCTTGCCCATGCCCATAGAGTAGGTACTTTGCCGCCACGCTAGTGTAAATACCATAAAAAATTATTCATGACACGTGTCTCCTATCAATTTAACCACTCATTATGATATTAGGATATCGTTTTGGCGAACTCAATCCAGAAGTGTTACTTTGGGGCGTCGCATGCGACTCGCACACGACTCACGCGTGACTTGCACGTGACCGGTAACCATCATGTTTTTTAAATAAACAATAAAATTGGTCACTTAGTAATAATGGGCGCATCGTTTAATGGGCGAAGTTGATTAAATAAAGATAAACACATCATTGTAAATATACAAACTGGAGTTTTAGAAAATCTTCAATTTCTTCTAATCACAAGTATAATATATATATATATATATATCATAACTAGTATTTTCTCTGTGCGCGGGGTGCAAGCACCCCGCGAGGGGGTTACGTAGCCGTCCTTGTGTCATCCGAGAGGGGGTTGGCAGTGGAAAGTGCTGGAAGATCGGTGCTCGAGTTTAAAAATTTCCTTAGGGAAGGGCAACGGGAGTTGTAAAATTGGTGGCGTTGTCGCAAAGCGAGTGAGGTTGGTTGGTGCGCGGGGTGCAAGCACCCCGCGAGGGGGTCTGTCCTGGGGTCCTGTGACCCGAGAGGGGGTTGCCAGTGGAAGATGCAGAAGAAAAAGTAGCTCGAGTTGTAAATTGCTTAAGAAAGGGGAGCGAGGTAGAAGATGGAGGCGAATTTGCACGCAGGTATGTTTGCTTGGGAAGCTGTGGAGGGTGCCAGTGTCTGGGTGGGCTCACCCTGCGGGCCCTTCGGGCCCTTGGGCTCGCGCGCTACAGGCGACTTGACTGGGACGCTCCGCACCTTCGGTGCTACGCGGAGCTCGGCCTTCGGCCTCGCGGCGTTGACACTCGCCGTCGGGCCTTCGGCCCTCCGTCGAGTTAAAACTACTTAGAGTTATAGTATTTTGTTGTTGGGCTCCTTGACTGTGACGCTCCGCACCTTCGGTGCTACGCGGAGCTCGGCCTTCGGCCTCGCGACGTTGACGCTTCGCACCTTCGGTGCTACGCGGAGCTCGGCCTGCGGCCTCGCATTAAATTACTTGGGAGAAGGGTAAGGTTCTGGGTGGGCTCGCCCTGCGGGCCCTTCGGGCCCTTGGGCTCGCGTGCTACGGGCGACTTCTCTGGGACGCTCCGCACCTTCGGTGCTACGCGGAGCTCGGCCTTCGGCCTCGCGGCGTTGACACTCGCCGTCGGGCCTTCGGCCCTCCGTCGAGTTAAAACTACTTAGAGTTATAGTATTTTGTTGTTGGGCTCCTTGACTGTGACGCTCCGCACCTTCGGTGCTACGCGGAGCTCGGCCTTCGGCCTCGCGACGTTGACGCTTCGCACCTTCGGTGCTACGCGGAGCTCGGCCTGCGGCCTCGCATTAAATTACTTGGGAGAAGGGTAAGGTTCTGGGTGGGCTCGCCCTGCGGGCCCTTCGGGCCCTTGGGCTCGCGTGCTACGGGCGACTTCTCTGGGACGCTCCGCACCTTTGGTGCTACGCGGAGCTCGGCCTTCGGCCTCGCAGCGTTGAAACTCGCCGTCGGGCCTTCGGCCCTCCGTCGAGTTAAAATTACTTAGAGTTATAGTGTTTTGTGGTTGGGGTCCTTGACTGTGACGCTCCGCACCTTCGGTGCTACGCGGAGCTCGGCCTTCGGCCTCGCGGTGTTGACGCTTCGCACCTTCGGTGCTACGCGGAGCTCGGCCTGCGACCTCGCATTAAGACACTAAGACTTATAGTAAGTGGTTGGGCTCCTTGTTTGTGACGCTCCGCACCTTCGGTGCTACGCGGAGCTCGGCCTTCGGCCTCGCATTAAGTTACTTAGATGTGTAGAAAGTTATTGGGCTCCGTAACTGGGACGCTCCGCACCTTCGGTGCTACGCGGAGCTCGGCCTTCGGCCTCGCGGGGTCGACGCTTCGCACCTTCGGTGCTACGCGGAGCTCGGCCTGCGGCCTCGCATTAAATTACTTAAGTTTCTGGGTGGGCTCGCCCTGCGGGCCCTTCGGGCCCTTGGGCTCGCGCGCTACCGGCGCCTTCCCTGGGACGCTCCGCACCTTCGGTGCTACGCGGAGCTCGGCCTTCGGCCTCGCGGGGCTAACGCTCGCCGTCGGGCCTGCGGCCCTCCGTCGAGCTAAAATTACTTAGGGGTATAGTAAGTTTCTGGGTGGGCTCGCCCTGCGGGCCCTTCGGGCCCTTGGGCTCGCGCGCTGCCGGCGCCTTCCCTGGGACGCTCCGCACCTTCGGTGCTACGCGGAGCTCGGCCTGCGGCCTCGCGGGGGGACGTTTGCCCTCGGGCCTTCGGCCCTCGGTCAAACTAAAATTACTAAATTTTATTTGTCCGATATTTTCCGAATTTGACCGAATCTTCGAAATCCGATTTCAGATTCCGACTCAGGAGCCCCAAAAACCCCCCGATACTGAGTTTCAGCTCCCTAGCACCAATTTGAAATTTTCTCCATACAAATCGATTTTTGTCGATTTTTTCCGAATTTGACCTAATTTTCAAAATCTGATTTCAGAATCCGACTCAGGAGCCCCAAAAACCCTCCGATACCGAGTTTCAGCTCCCTAGCACCAATTTGAAATTTTGAAAAAAAAAAAAGTCGCCATCTTGAATTTTTTTTTCCACGACTGTACTCGAATGGGTGCCCTCTATGACATTTGGTCGAGGACCCCCCACCCATCACCAGCGGTTTACGAGATACGGGCCCCCGAAAATATTCTCCATACAATTTTTTTTTTAATGCTAGAAAAAAAAAAAAAGTTTTTCAGAATCACGGGGCCCCAAACCCCCAACATACCAAATTTCAGCGCGCTACGACCATTTTGAAATTTTTCCGCCATTTTGAAGTCGCCATTTTGAAAAAAAAATGGCGGCTCGTCAAATTGCTTGAAAACCCCTATGACATTTGGTCGAGCACCCCCCCCCTAGCAATAATGGTTTCGGCGGGCCGTTGAAAAAAAAACTCACCTTCCACGGTAGACCAAAAGTCGGATTTTTCCCAGAGGTTTGACGCCGAGCTCTATACGTCAACACCAAAACCAACCCCCCACCCCCCCTCCTTCCCCGAGATCAATTCACTTAGAAATCAGTGGTAATGCAGCTTTATATAGTATTAACTAGTATTTTCTCGGTGCGCGGGGTGCAAGCACCCCGCGAGGGGGTTGTGCTCTTGTCCTTTTGTCATCCGAGAGGGGGTTGGCAGTGGAAAGTGCTGGAAGATCGGTGCTCGAGTTCTAAAATTTCCATAGGGAAGGGCAACGGGAGTTGTAAAATTGGTGGCGTTGTCGCAATGCGAGTGAGGTAAGCACCCCGCGAGGGAGTCTGTCCTGGGGTTCTGTCACCCGAGAGGGGGTTGGCAGTGGAAGATGCTGAAGAAATGGAGTTCGAGTTTAAAATTGCTTAAGAAAGGGGAAGCGAGAATAGAAGATTGATGCGAATTTGCACGCAGGTTTGTTTGCTTAGGAAGGTTTGGAGGGTGCCAGTGTCTAGGTGGGCTCGCCCTGCGGGCCCTTCGGGCCCTTGGGCTCGCGCGCTATGGGCGCCTTCCCTGGGACGCTCCGCACCTTCGGTGCTACGCGGAGCTCAGCCTTCGGCCTCGCGGGGTCGCCGCTTCGCACCTTCGGTGCTACGCGGAGCTCGGCCTACGGCCTCGCATTAAATTACTTAGGGGAGGGGTAAGGTTCTGGGTGGGCTCGCCCTGCGGGTCCTTCGGGCCCTTGGGCTCGCGCGCTATGGGCGGCTGCCCTGGGACGCTCCGCACCTTCGGTGCTACGCGGAGCTCGGCCTTCGGCCTCGCGGGGCAGACGCTCGCCGTCGGGCCTGCGGCCCTCCGTCGAGCTAAAATTACTTAGGGGTATAGAAAGTTTCTGGGTGGGCTCGCCCTGCGGGCCCTTCGGGCCCTTGGGCTCGCGCGCTACCGGCGCCTTCCCTGGGACGCTCCGCACCTTCGGTGCTACGCGGAGCTCGGCCTTCGGCCTCGCGGGGCTGAAGCTCGCCGTCGGGCCTGCGGCCCTCCGTGGAGCTAAAATTACTTAGGGGTATAGTAAGTTTCTGGGTGGGCTCGCCCTGCGGGCCCTTCGGGCCCTTGGGCTCGCGCGCTGCCGGCGCCTTCCCTGGGACGCTCCGCACCTTCGGTGCTACGCGGAGCTCGGCCTTCGGCCTCGCGGGGGGACGTTTGCCCTCGGGCCTTCGGCCCTCGGTCAAACTAAAATTACTGAATTTTATTTGTCCGATATTTTCCGAATTCGACCGAATCTTCGAAATCCGATTTCAGATTCCGACTCAGGAGCCCCAAAAACCCCCCGATACTGAGTTTAAGCCCCCTAGCACCAATTTGAAATTTTCTCCATACAAATCGATTTTTGTCGATATTTTCCGAATTTGACCTAATTTTCAAAATCCGATTTCAGATTCCGACTCAGGAGCCCTAAAAACTCCCCGATACCGAGTTTCAGCCCCCTAGCACCAATTTGAAATTTTGAAAAAAAAAAAAGTCGCCATCTTGTTTTTTTTTATCCACGACTGTACTCGGGTTGAGGCCCCCTATGACATTTGGTCGAGCACCTCCCACCCATCTCCAGCGGTTTACGAGATACGGGCCCCCAAAAATATTCTCCATACAAATTTTTTTTTAAAGCTAGAAAAAAAAAAAAAAGTTTTTCAGAATCGGGGGGCCCCAAACCCCCTACATATCAAATTTTAGCGCGCTACGACCATTTTGAAAATTTTCCGCCATTTTGAAGTCGCCATTTTGAAAAAAAAATGGCAGCTCGTCAAATTGCTTGGTAACCCCTATGACATTTGGTCGAGCACCCCTCCCCTATCTGGTGCCGTTTAGCCGGGCCGTCGATGGAAATTTGACCCCGAAGAGGTAGACCCAAAGTCGGATTTTTCCCGGGGTCTCGGAGCCGAGCCCTATTCGAAAATGGTAGTCACAACCCCCCCACACCCCCCCTTCTGGGAGAACAATTCTTCTATACGAAATCAGTCGTAATGCAGCTTTATATAATATTAACTAGTATTTTCTCGGTGCGCGGGGTGCAAGCACCCCGCGAGGGGGTTACGTAGCTGTCCTTGTGTCATCCGAGAGGGGGTTGGCAGTGGAAAGTGCTGGAAGATCGGTGCTCGAGTTTAAAAATTTCCATTGGGAAGGGCAACGGGAGTTGTAAAATTGGTGGCGTTGTCGCAATGCGAATGAGGTTGCTTGGTGCGCGGGGTGCAAGCACCCCGCGAGGGGGTCTGTCCTGGGGTTCTGTAACCAGAGAGGGGGTTGCCAGTGGAAGATGCAGAAGAAAAAGTAGCTCGAGTTGTAAATTGCTTAAGAAAGGGGAGCGAGGTAGAAGATGGAGGCGAATTTGCACGCAGGTATGTTTGCTTGGGAAGCTGTGGAGGGTGCCAGTGTCTGGGTGGGCTCACCCTGCGGGCCCTTCGGGCCCTTGGGCTCGCGCGCTACAGGCGACTTGACTGGGACGCTCCGCACCTTCGGTGCTACGCGGAGCTCGGCCTTCGGCCTCGCAGCGTTAAAAGTACTTGGAGTTATAGTATTCTGTGGTTGGGCTCCTTGACTGTGACGCTCCGCACCTTCGGTGCTACGCGGAGCTCGGCCTTCGGCCTCGCGGGGTCGCCGCTTCGGACCTTCGGTGCTACGCGGAGCTCGGCCTGCGGCCTCGCATTAAATTACTTGGGGGAGGGGTAAGGTTCTGGGTGGGCTCGCCCTGCGGGCCCTTCGGGCCCTTGGGCTCGCGAGCTATGGGCGCCTTCCCTGGGACGCTCCGCACCTTCGGTGCTACGCGGAGCTCGGCCTTCGGCCTCGCGGGGCTGACGCTCGCCGTCGGGCCTACGGCCCTCCGTCGAGCTAAAATTACTTAGGTGTATTTTAAGTTTCTGGGTGGGCTCGCCCTGCGGGCCCTGCGGGCCCTTGGGCTCGCGCGCTGCCGGCGCCTTCCCTGGGACGCTTCGCACCTTAGGTGCTACGCGGAGCTCGGCCTGCGGCCTCGCGGGGGGTCGTTTGCCCTCGGGCCTTCGGCCCTCGGTCAAACTAAAATTACTAAATTTTGTTTGTCCGATATTTTTCGAATTTGACCGAATTTTCAAAATCCGATTTCAGATTCCGACTCAGGAACCCCAAAAACCCCTCGATACCGAGTTTCAGCCCCCTAGCACCAATTTGAAATTTTGTAAAAAAAAAAAGTCGCCATCTTGAATTTTTTTTTCCACGACTGTACTCGGGTGGGGGCCCTCTATGACATTTGGTCGAGCACCCCCCACCCATCTCCAGCGGTTTACGAGATACGGGCCCCCGAAAATATTCTCCATACAAATTTTTTTTTAATGCTAGAAATAAAAAAAAAAGTTTTTCAGAATCGGGGGGCCCCAAACCCCCTACATACCAAATTTCAGCGCACTACAACCATTTTGAAAATTTTCCGCCATTTTGAAGTCGCCATTTTGAAAAAAAAATGGCGGCTCGTCAAATTGCTCGGGAACCCCTATGACATTTGGTCGAGCACCCCCCCCCTAGCTATTATGGTTGAGCCGGGCCGTTTAAAAAAAAACTCGTCTTTCACGGTAGACCAAAAGTCGGATTTTTCCCGGCGGTTTGAAGGTAACCTCTATACGATGGTATATGTCATTACCCCCCCACACCCCTCCTTCCAGGAGATCAATTCATTAAGAAATCAGTGGTAATGCAGCTTTATATAATATAGACTAGTATTTTCTCGGTGCGCGGGGTGCAAGCACCCCGCGAGGGGGTTGTGCTCTTGTCCTTTTGTCATCCGAGAGGGGGTTGGCAGTGGAAAGTGCTGAAGAGATCGAGTTTGAGTTTTAAAATTTCCATAGGGAAGGGCAACGGGAGTTGTAAAATTGGTGGCGTTGTCGCAATGCGAGTGAGGTTGCTTGGTGCGCGGGGTGCAAGCACCCCGCGAGGGGGTCTGTCCTGGGGTTCTGTCACCCGAGAGGGGGTTGCCAGTGGAAGATGCAGAAGAAAAAGTAGCTCGAGTTGTAAATTGCTTAAGAAAGGGGAGCGAGGTAGAAGATGGAGGCGAATTTGCACGCAGGTATGTTTGCTTGGGAAGGTGTGGAGAGTGCCAGTGTCTAGGTGGGCTCGCCCTGCGGGCCCTTCGGGCCCTTGGGCTCGCGCGCTACAGGCGACTTTACTGGGACGCTCCGCACCTTCGGTGCTACGCGGAGCTCGGCCTTCGGCCTCGCGGGGTCGCCGCTTCGCACCTTCGGTGCTACGCGGAGCTCGGCCTGCGGCCTCGCATTAAATTACTTGGGGGAGGGGTAAGGTTCTGAGTGGGCTCGCCCTGCGGGCCCTTCGGGCCCTTGGGCTCGCGCGCTATGGGCGGCTGCCCTGGGACGCTCCGCACCTTCGGTGCTACGCGGAGCTCGGCCTTCGGCCTCGCGGGGCTGACGCTCGCCGTCGGGCCTGCGGCCCTCCGTCGAGCTAAAATTACTTAGGGGTATAGTAAGTTTCTGGGTAGGCTCGCCCTGCGGGCCCTTCGGGCCCTTGGGCTCGCGCGCTGCCGGCGCCTTCCCTGGGACGCTCCGCACCTTCGGTGCTACGCGGAGCTCGGCCTGCGGCCTCGCGGGGGGACGTTTGCCCTCGGGCCTTCGGCCCTCGGTCAAACTAAAATTACTTTTTGTTATTTGTCCGATAATTTCCGAATTTGACCGAATTTTCAAAATCCGATTTCAGATTCCGACTCAGAAGCCCCAAAAACCCCCCGATACCGAATATCAGGTTCTTAAGACGAATTTGAAATTTTCTCCATACAAATCGATTTTTTTCGATATTTGCAGAATTTGACCGAATTTTCGGACAAGATTTCAGATTCATATTTTTGAGCCCCGATAGCCCCCTGCTACCGAGTTTCAGCTCCCTAGCACCAATTTGAAATTTTGAAAAAAAAAAAAGTCGCCATCTTGAATTTTTTTTTCCACGACTGTACTCGGGTGGGGGCCCTCTATGACATTTGGTCGAGCATCCCCCACCCATCTCCAGCGGTTTACGAGATACGGGCCCCCGAAAATATTCTCCATACAAATTTTTTTTTAATGCTAGAAATAAAAAAAAAAGTTTTTCAGAATCGGGGGGCCCCAAAACCCCTACATACCAAATTTCAGCGCAATACGACCATTTTGAAATTTTTCCGCCATTTTGAAGTCGCCATTTTGAAAAAAAAATGGCGGCTCGTCAAATTGCTTAGGAACCCCTATGACATTTGGTCGAGCACCCCCCCGCTATCTGGCCCCGTTTAGCCGGGACGTCGACCGAAATCTTATCCCGGAGAGGTAGACCCAAAGTCGGATTTTTCCCGGGGTCTCGGAGCCGAGCTCTATACGATGGTATATACCATAACCCCCCACCACCCCTCCTTCCGGGAGAACAATTCTTCTATACGAAATCAGTCGTAATGCAGCTTTATATAATATAGACTAGTATTTTCTCGGTGCGCGGGGTGCAAGCACCCCGCGAGGGGGTTGAGCAGTCGTCCTTGTGTCATCCGAGAGGGGGTTGGCAGTGGAAAGTGCAGAAGAGATCGAGTTTGAGTTTTAAAATTTCCATAGGGAAGGGCAACGGGAGTTGTAAAATTGGTGGCGTTGTCGCAACTAAAGTGAGGTTGCTTGGTGCGCGGGGTGCAAGCACCCCGCGAGGGGGTCTATCCTGGGGTTCTGTCACCCGAGAGGGGGTTGCCAGTGGAAGATGTAGATGAAAAAGTAGCTCGAGTTGTAAATTGCTTAAGAAAGGGGAGCGAGGTAGAAGATGGAGGCGAATTTGCACGCAGGTATATTTGCTTGGGAAGCTGTGCAGGGTGCCAGTGTCTGGGTGGGCTCACCCTGCGGGCCCTTCGGGCCCTTGGGCTCGCGCGCTACAGGCGACTTGACTGGGACGCTCCGCACCTTCGGTGCTACGCGGAGCTCGGCCTTCGGCCTCGCAGCGTTAAAAGTACTTAGGGTTATAGTATTCTGTGGTTGGGCTCCTTGACTGTGACGCTCCGCACCTTCGGTGCTACGCGGAGCTCGGCCTTCGGCCTCGCGGGGTCGCCGCTTCGCACCTTCGGTGCTACGCGGAGCTCGGCCTGCGGCCTCGCATTAAATTACTTGGGGGAGGGGTAAGGTTCTGGGTGGGCTCGCCCTGCGGGCCCTTCGGGCCCTTGGGCTCGCGAGCTATGGGCGCCTTCCCTGGGACGCTCCGCACCTTCGGTGCTACGCGGAGCTCGGCCTTCGGCCTCGCGGGGCTGACGCTCGCCGTCGGGCCTACGGCCCTCCGTCGAGCTAAAATTACTTAGGTGTATTTTAAGTTTCTGGGTGGGCTCGCCCTGCGGGCCCTGCGGGCCCTTGGGCTCGCGCGCTGCCGGCGCCTTCCCTGGGACGCTTCGCACCTTCGGTGCTACGCGGAGCTCGGCCTGCGGCCTCGCGGGGGGTCGTTTGCCCTCGGGCCTTCGGCCCTCGGTCAAACTAAAATTACTAAATTTTGTTTGTCCGATATTTTTCGAATTTGACCGAATTTTCAAAATCCGATTTCAGATTCCGACTCAGGAACCCCAAAAACCCCTCGATACCGAGTTTCAGCACCCTAGCACCAATTTAAAATTTTGTAAAAAAAAAAAGTCGCCATCTTGAATTTTTTTTTCCACGACTGTACTCGGGTGGGGGCCCTCTATGACATTTGGTCGAGCACCCCCCACCCATCTCCAGCGGTTTACGAGATACGGGCCCCCGAAAATATTCTCCATACAAATTTTTTTTTAATGCTAGAAATAAAAAAAAAAGTTTTTCAGAATCGGGGGGCCCCAAACCCCCTACATACCAAATTTCAGCGCACTACAACCATTTTGAAAATTTTCCGCCATTTTGAAGTCGCCATTTTGAAAAAAAAATGGCGGCTCGTCAAATTGCTCGGGAACCCCTATGACATTTGGTCGAGCACCCCCCCCCTAGCTATTATGGTTGAGCCGGGCCGTTTAAAAAAAAACTCGTCTTTCACGGTAGACCAAAAGTCGGATTTTTCCCGGCGGTTTGAAGGTAACCTCTATACGATGGTATATGTCATTACCCCCCCACACCCCTCCTTCCAGGAGATCAATTCATTAAGAAATCAGTGGTAATGCAGCTTTATATAATATATATATAGATATAGAGAAAAATATGGAACATGGCTATGGATAGAGTTAGATAGAGAAAACTACATACTTCATCAGCTACATCGATCAACAAGAGTTTGATTCTTAAATTTATGATGATGATAGAAAAATACCTATTGAACACGCATTTCAAACACATAAAAACTTTTCTCTCAATAATGATTATTATTCTAAAAAGCACTTAATAAAAACCTGTTCAATAACTTGTTAACCTAAATGCCTAAAACTCTTATAAAAAATTTCCACCAGCTTATCATCAATGAAATAATTAAAGTGCAGATGTGCTCTTGCCTCGAGTGACGTCACTATTATCTCTACAAACAAACCTACAAAGCTACGGGTAGTTTTCAATCAATCTCGAGAGGCTAAAGAAACACAAAGTACCAAATGTTACAATAATGTTTGGTAGCAACCCTAAATTCAGTTCACATTCGTTCTCACCTCCAAACTCACCGACATAAAATTCAATTTTGATTGTATTACCGTTCGAGTTAACTTGGTAACGCTTTACAAGTAAATCGTTGCAATGTGAAATGTATTATTGTAGGGATAAGGTTGAGTTTTATTTTAGTAAATTGGTTGCATGCTTCGTAAAGTTTTCAAGTGTTTACGGTTGGCGAGAAGACAAACAAAATACTGTACAGCACATGCAATTTCAGTTTGATACAATGTGCTCTGAATTGCACATTTGGCTTTTGAAAATAATTCCAAAACCGGACAAGTGCGAGTCTGACTCGCGTACCGAGGATTCCGTACAAATACGTATCCCAACTTAACTGGCCGGGTTAAGTTAAGTTTTCACTTGGTATGTAGGTATGGCGCCAAATACAAATGAGGTGCAAAGCTAACGCAACCGATCATGTTTGTTGTATGGAAGCCCCCTTAAATATTGATTTTATTCTGTTTCTTAGTATTTGTTGTTATAGTGGCAATAGAAATACATCATCTGTGAAAATTTCAACTAACTATCACGGTTCATGAGATACAGCCTGGTGACAGACGGACAGACACACAGACAGCGGAGGCTTAATAACTAATAGGGTTCCGTTTTTACCCTTTGTGTACCGAACCCTAAAAACTAAGTGTTGGAGATAATATTCTTACGAAATGTTTTGTTAGTGTTAGTACAAAATTCGGAGATAGGGAGGAGAGAGGACGACGCGGTTAGCTCGGTTTGTAGTGTAGCTGCCTACTGAACCGGCGGTCCTGGGTTGGAATCCCGGCCAGGGCAAATGTTTGAGTGATGAACTCGAATATTTGTTCCTGGGTCATGGATGTTATTTATGTATGTATTTATATTATATTATGTATATGGTCGTCTAGTACCCATAGTACAAACTGTGTTTAGTTTGGGACTAGGTCGATTCGTGTAAGATTGTCAATTAATATTTATTTATTTATTTATAGTTTTCGAAATGAGAACATAATATAGGTTTGACACACGAAATCCTAAAGTAATCAGATATCTTAGACTAAATTATAAAGTGAAATCAAATTAGAAAATTATACCTATGTTAAAATGTAGAGTACTAACAGTTCGCCAGTTATTTATCCACGGCACAGTATTAAGGCAGCACTGCATAACTCCTTACAGCACCGAATATAAAAACAAGAGGCGTAAAGATATTGTTTGCTCCTATAACATGCAAGCAAAACATGCTTTCTCTACAAGATTTTTCATATTTCTGGGACCATTTCTTTACAATAGACTAAATGCGAAATTGGACCTATATCCACTAAGCTTCGCTCAATGTAAGAAAGCGCTTCGTGAGTCACTACAAACTATGACGTACGAAGATACAGAGAACTTACTGGCTGTCATGAAATAAATATTTGTTTAGTTGAATTAAGTTCTTTAGTGTAAATTTTAGTAGTTAAGCTACAATAAGATTACTGTAAGATAGATGAATATGTACTTAAATTAAATAATGTAAAGGCTTTCCTATTGCCTGAAACACAGGGGCAACCCTAGTTCAGGTTATGTAAATTGTGAATTCATTTGTTTTTTAAGTATAGAATTTAACCGTCACCTCTGTACATTATGTTTTATCAATAAATTATTATTATTATTATTATATTATTATTATTATTATATTATAAAATACCAATAAAACACTAAGGGCCCAATTGAATTATTATCATCAAGAAAATTAAACAAATAACCAATATGAATTTAAGGCTAGAACTGTGTCATAATGATAACGATAAACACACGAATGAAATATAAAAGTACAAATCAATATTCTTATTCTATACACGGTTCCACAGTTAAATGATTTCGGTGGTACAAATCGTTCAACCAATTTTGTGGGATGTCTTTCATCCCGGCTTAGCGGTGACAGCGGCCGGGGGAGCTAATGGTTATGAATATTGCGATGGTTATGGCTAAAATTATGACTATTTACACAATTGATACGATCGAATGAGATTTCATTTCGTGCGGTGGACGGTTCGGTTGTTGTGGTGATTTTTATTTCGAAATACAGTGCCGATATAATAAGCCTGAATCTCGGAAAACATGACTTCCGAAGTTAGTAAGAACGTAAAGGGAAGTAGGTACTATCGGCAGCAAAAGTGCATACCCCTTTTTAAACGCGAATGCTTTGAAGCCAGTCAAGACGGTTGAGCTATGTCACGTACTTCATTAGTTTAATAAGATCCCACTAGATGGCACTGATAAAAACCAAATATAAAATAAAATATGTTTTCTCCCGCAAATCCAATATTTAACTGACATGATATTATTATTATGGTCGTTCTTTCTTGTCCAACATCCAGAAATTATAGAATGCTATACTTCGGCCATTTATGTTATTTTGTAAGGATGAATAAATACAAATCATATTTTAATCTACCAACGAAGATTCACACAACATCCAAAAACATTGTATTTCTTCGTAATTATTGCGAAGATTTGAACATGGACCCTCCGACATCGAGACAGATGTATTCAACCTCCAAGCCAGCGAGACTTAATGAAAGCTGACGAAATTCATTACCATACTCAGAATAACTTTAGTTTACAAGAAAAACAAGAATTTTGTTTAGTACTAATACTTTTTTAATGTAAATAACAATTTGTAATAGCAAAGGAAAAGCTTAAATAAAGCCTTAAAGTAAAAATTAAAAACTAAGACTTAAAATAAACAATAGATAAAGAAATCTTATCTATTTTTTAGTGTTATCAAAAAATAATTGCAATTTTAAACAAATACAAATTAAATGAATAGTAAGTAAATTCATTTGGTATTCTTGTTGAAATGGGCAACTATTATCTATTGGCATACTTACACTCATAGTTACTTAGAGGGTAGATTTAGAACATCAAATATATACCGTTCCAGTTTTTATTACAAAACAGTTCGTCCGCTAACAGTAGCTAGTTCCGTTGATTTGATTGTCTTTTATTATTGCTTTTTATTACTTATCGAATATTAAAATGAGTTCTCATTGCAATATCGATTTAGTGAAAAGGTCACAGATCATTGCCTTGCATAATGAAGGCAAAAATATGGCAGAAATTGCCAGAGAAACCGGTGTAAATGTAAGTAGTTGTTTTAAGGTTCGAAGTATATTTTTATATATAATACAAACATAATAATTATATTTGAACGATATCTGTTTTATATTTTATCAATTATTATAATATATTCCTAAATTTTGTTGCAGAAAAAAACGGTAGCTTTATGGGTGCGGAGATTCGGAGAAGAAGGGTCATTATTGCACCGCCAAAGAAGTGGTCGACCACGGCTGATTGATGCACAGCAGCGTGAAATGTTAGTACGGGAGTATGAAGCAAACGGCTTTCAACCAATAAGACATTACGCCCGTTTATGTGACTCAAGTGTGGATACTATTCGTCGTGTCCTTCATAGTGAAGGATTGCATCATCGTAGGCATGCAGTCAAACCTTTGCTAACCCCACATCACAAAGAAGAGAGATTAAAGTTCGCCCGGGAGCACTTAAATGATGATTGGAGCAATGTCATCTTTACCGATGAAAAAACATTTAAATCGAGTCAACATGGACGTCTAAGCTTATGGCGTCGCGACAACACTCGGTATGACGCTGACCACGTAGTGCCTAATATGGAATCAGGTCGTATAACTGTGAACATGTGGGGTTGGATGAGTGCGGCTGATCCGGGAGAATTGGTCCGAGTGCCGAGTAGGGCGAAAAGTGGTGACTATTTAAATGTGCTGGAAGAAATCATGTTACCAACTGTTAGGAATGTCTATCCAGAAGGAGAATTACCACTAATTACGTTTGTTCAAGATAACTGTCCTATACATCGTTCGCAAAATGTGCGTGAGTGGTTTCGCCAGCACAAAGATATAAATGTCGTGTCGTGGCCCGCTAGATCACCTGATTTAAATCCCATAGAAAATTTATGGGGTGTTATCGTTCAACGTTGGGATAACCGAAATGAGCGAACCTCAGAAATATTGGAGACGCACTGTGCTACAATATGGGATAGTATTCGTGGTTCGGGACTGTGTGAACATTTAATAGAATCGATGCCTTCCCGCTTGCAAGCCGTTATAGACAAAAATGGTGGCTATACTAGTTATTAATGCAAAAGATGGCAATTAGCGGAGACCGGGTTACATTAGTAAATAAAACAATATTTTTTTAATTCTGCAACATGCTACATTATTCATTATTGTTTGAAATCGAAAAATATATATATATTTTTAGTATTTATTATGAACATGAACATGATAATTGCTTCTAATATAACAAAAAGAGTGAAAAACCATGTTTAATATTTTTACACCATTTTGTGATAGGTATTGAGTTTATTACAATATTTTTACATCACGAGAATTTTCTATAGCTAATTGATAAATGACAAGCAAAAGCGTTTAAAACACTAAAATCGAAATATAACTATTTATATAACCCGGTCTCAGTTTTGTCTTTAAAATTGATTCACTAATAAAATAAACAAATGTTGTTTTGATTAAGGTGAAGCTTCAATCCTCTTTCTGATTTCAGAAACGAATAATTAAGCTTTTTACCTTCAACAAAACGTTAAGTAGTGGTATTGTTTTTCCCTTGAATTACATGAAACAAAAAACATGCTGTGTAAGTAATAAAGAAACTATGATTTTTAGTTGTTTTATTATTGTAGATCTATTAGTCCTGTTTAGTTAATTTTATAGTAACAAAAATCGCGCCCGTTCTGGTGGGGTTTTCTGTAAATGTAACTAACATATTATGGACCACTGTCTGAAATAAATTATTTTGACTTTGCGACTATAAACCCCAGTGATTAAAAAGTTTGTTTAACTGTTTAGAGTTTGACATGAGTTTAAGGCTATATTATACAATTAGATTGATCCCTATACCTATGAATTCAGGTCATGTTTTAAATTGTTGATTGTAGAATCCTAACTGATTTAACACTCAATATTTTCATACGAATATCTGCATAAATATCGTGTTATGTTTTTATATTAAAAATGATGATGTAACATAACATTTTGATTTCCACATTTGTATTATTCCAATTGTAGTGTTCCAAACATCTTAAGCACAAACATAAATTACCTAGGTATATGTTTAATTTGAGAGCCTATGTTTTCTTTTTGATAAAAACCTCATAACCATGAAATTGGTAGGTATTATTTGGTTTGAAAGCTTTATACAAATAAATGACACGAATTAGTGTCTATTACTCATGTCGTGTCTTTTTTTAAGACAAGAGTAATGATAAACATGACTTACTCTTACGATAACCCCGCATATTGCCTAAATAATTAAATTTCCTTTACATTTAATTTTCTGTGATTTAATTGAAGTTTTATTAAATCACACCTCTTGTGTATAAACTACGTAAACTTCATATTCATTCCTGATAATTTTTTGGCATATGTTTATAAAACCGTGAAACCGTGGATAAAAACATTCGTAATTTTATAATTACGAACTTACTTTGTATAAAATGGCGTCAAAAGAATCTGTAACGATGGGTTTCTTTGAAATAACGCGAGCGGTTTTAGAAGGGCAACATAGTTAAACGAACTGGGTTGCCAGTTAAAAAGACGGGTGGACGGACGGTTTCGGTGTAAGCTATTTTCAATTTGATGATAAATGTATATTTTAATTTGTCCGGTTAGATTATTAAATAGTAGAAGATTTTTATTGACTATAAGCCTATTATATTCAATTATGCCATTAAAATCGACAGCTTTGGACACAAAGACGCCATCTAGTTTGTTAACTGCAAACCTTGCCTACAGCCGTCCAAGCCATTATCGCCTCAAGGGGGTCCATGCAATTTTGCAGCCGATAGTACATTTATTTAAACCATTGATACCTACAAAGATGAAAGCACAAAGAAAAATTGAAACGCGTAACCTAGCGGAAGAGACCGGTATTCAAACCCGGTACCTCCTGTTTCCGGTCCAGCGTGTTAACCGCTCCACCACCCTAACGCCAAATAACCTTTCGAACGTTTCCTTATTATGAGTCGATCTTTGCATTGTCTCTCGGTTCTTTGTATCAATGGTTTAGTATAAATAAATGGGGTACAATACAATACTCCGAAGTTTTTTCCAAATGCATCATTCCGAATTTTCATAATTCCGAAAACCATGTTCTGTCAGATAATGATATCCCAAAAAAACCTAAAATCAGAAGTTCTGATTTTAGGTTTTTTTGGGATATCATTATAACCATAACCTAACCTAATTATAGCAGGTATGTAACATATGATCCATGGCGAAAATAACTGTTTCGCGTTATTTCACTTCCGGAATTTTGAAAATTTGGAATATTGATGGTTTCTGATAAATGAAACTTCGGAATTTGTGAGTGATCCCAAAAAATTGTGGTGTGTACCCACATAAAAATAATGAGACATAACATGGTTCATAATTTTAGTACATTTCTTTGCTAGGGTTGTGAAAGTTAACTTTGGCTGCTACCTTGACATCGGTTTTACATGTAACTCATAATCATAACATACCTTACGAATATGCTCGTAATTTCAGTATTTTTGCGTCACCCAGGCCGTAAGTGAAAATCTCACTTCCTTGCTAAGGCAAACGTAAAACTTTAGACAAACCACGGGCGGTAATTCGTAAATCCCCAGATCGCATATTCACAAACACCTGGAATCTAGAGCTTACACATTAATAACTACCCTAGGTATGTAATGTGTACTTATCACAACTATTTTTTTTTACTTACTAGACAAAGTGTACTTTTTCTATAACTTCGTCGCGTACATCGCGGGATAAGCTCTATGAAACCTACTGCGTCCACAACTTCATCAAAACGAAATATAAAATCATTAGCCAACCCCATTAAAACACCCTAAAATACGATCACTTTAAAAAGTAAAATCAACAAACTTTCATTATTACAAACTTGTATTTGCGGCCCATGTCGCTAGAGTCGCTTTTAACCCATAATGTAATTGAACTTTATTTAGAAATAAAAATTCAGTTTCAGATTCAGTTTATTTATTGCCTTCATAGGTGAATTATAATTTATTCGTTTATTTATATAGGCTTCAAGTTCTACTTTTATATATCACGACGAGTCTTTAGGTATGATTTACGATACTTTACAGTCTATGCATGTTAAACAGCAAAGTAACGTCATTAAGAACAATCATACGTAACATGTAAATCAATTATTTGTATGCTTCGCAAAGCCGTACCCAAAGAAAAGTCTTCAACTTTTCCGTAACATTCCCCCTATGATTTTAAATTTTCAACAAATAAGTACGTTCAGTTTCAAGGAAACTTGCATCAAATATTAGTTCCATTTTCAGCCACCTGCTTCTTTTATCTTTGTAATGGTATATTAGCTTAGCGCACTGAACAAATACCGTCATGAATATTAAACAAGACGCACAAACAGACAGACAATGACTCAATTAGCCCGGGGCTGGACTGCATGTGTTCTAGTTTGCTTTGTTAGCTGTTTTTATTGTATAAGGGTCAATTTGGAGCTTGTTTGATCGGGTAACGGTGGATTTTTATTACTAGGTCAATGTGTATTTCAATGTAATTTGATTAAGTTGTACTTGTCATGTTAAGGCTACAACTTAAGGATGTACTGAAGAGACACCTTACCGCCAGCAGTATATCCCCCGATGGTTGGGAAGCCACGAGCCGTAAACAGGAGGTATGGCGGTCCACTGTGCGCGTTAGAGTGAAGGAGTTTGAAGGAGCGCTTCTCCAAGCGCTGGATATGAAACGTCAAGAGCGTAACGCGCGGCCAAAGCGATCTTATGGCTTACACTTACAATGTCCGTGGTGAGCTCCACTGCCCGCACGGTGACCGGATTTCACCAACAAGCTGGGTTTTGCGAGTCATATCCGCGCCCATCGTCGTAGGAGTCCTACGAGCCCTACTACTTGAAGTCGCGGTCACCGGACCCGATGAAGAGGACATCATCATCATCACAACTAGAAGCCGTAAAGTAAACGTCCCTGTGCTCGACACGCTAATATTTAATAGTCGACACCATGCTGTCACCTCTATTGCTTATGACAATAACATTCAAGATGGCAACTATTGGGATAGTCTCGAGCTCAGGGACGTTTACCTTATAGACAATATTAAATAGTGTGCAACGACGGTGCGAACCCGGGATTTTTACGTAAAATTATAGAAATCCGGGAATTTTCATAGCTCTCCATATCGAAATTTCCCGGTACCGCAAACCCTATCTATAAAGCCTTAATGGTTTGTAGGCGTAACTAATGATCGAAATGATCGAAGAAAACAAAATGTGTCGTGATTTAGGGCTGTCACAGATTTTTCTTAATTTTCGTTCGGCTTCCGTATGGAATGACGTCAGCAAGCGAAACGACGCCATATGACAGACAGAGACAGATACAGTTATTTTTATTAAAGCAGTAACGTCTGCTAACGTAAACCAAATGTTTACAATGAAGCGAAAATTTACAAATGTAACGATTCAGGCAGGATTCGAACCTGCGTCTCCAACGGCTTTCCGGGCCAACACGGGCGTCCTACCAACTGGACCACCGAACCTAATGACAGAGCCGTTAAATTTGTTGTGTTGGCCCGGAAAGCCGTTCGAGAGGCAGGTTATAATCCTGCCTGAAGCGTTATTCTTTTTAATTTTTCGCTTCATTGTAAACATTTAGACACAGATACACTTTATGTTTTTTTTTGTTGGCTTTCAGTTCAAACAATACCTACAATATCCAACTGAATGGTGTCTCAACTCAACCAGGGTCCACCAGGAGCTGTCCTTCCATCTGAGTTACAGTCAATAACAGCATAACGATAACTTTTAAAAGTCTGCAACGAATTTGGCTTATTTTTGAATGACAGAATCTACTTAACTCCAAAGTATTTATTTATTCGGCGAATTATTATTACTATTCAGAAAGGGGAGACAAATGCGCAGGATTAGCCGGTGGCGAATCCAGAAACCGCGAGGGGCGCTTAATTACATTTAGCAAGGTTGACGACGCGACTCGGGACCAATTTTCTACCGAAAATGTGTACCGATAATATCGATCACTATGTCTCAGCGATTTTATTCGCATCACTAATGTAATTTGGCGGGTACCAGTAATTGACCACACTGGTATGAAAACTGTGGAGATTGATGTTCTATCAAAAATTTAAGTAGCAGGATCTTTAAAGGCTGTGATGAGACCTTTTTTCACTAGTTTCTTTAGTTATCTTAAAGGGCCCAAGGTTCTACCGAAAATGTGTGACACCGCTAATATCGATCACTATGTCAGTATGTCTCAGCGATTTCATTCGCATCACTAATGTAATTTGGCGAGTGTACCAGTAAAGTAATTGACCACATTGATAAGGCTTTTTTTCAATCGTTTCTTTAGTTACTTTAAAGGGAACGTTTTTTGTCCCTTTGATCACCCATCACAGTAATCTGATCGAGAGAGCAAGTTATATAAATATAAGTATGCATTACTTCACACTGCCAAATTATAATGATTCAAATCGAAATAAATAAATTTTCGTCGACTTTGACTGTCTCTTTGAAATAGGATTTCATTATCATGCAATATGGGATGAACAAGACAAGGTGATTATTAGATTATTGACCCAGCGAGCGAAGCGTCTCCGTTCAAGCTTGGCCAATGTTTATTTCATACTTATAAAATGTATAAAGACGTCAACGAGCGCTCTATACTTCATGATCTTATAGTTATATATGTCAGTTTCTCGAGAAAAAATTGGGGATTATCGACAGCAGTTCTTGGATTCTATCATCACATCACATTTTACTTTCGTCGAGAATCGGAGCGTTCAGATGGTTTAAACTATCAGATAAATAAAAAAAAATATATATCATTTTATAATCGATGGAGTTCTGAGGCAATGAAAAGTACAAGTAGGTACGTCACCTTAAGCTTTTTGAAGTTGGAAGTCGGTTATATTACTAACTGAAATTTTGAAGAGGTTCGTAATATGCAACTGTAAAGTACCAGTTGTGTTGTATTTAATGTGCAATGAGCTGCACAAATGCATGGCCCATTTATGAACGAATGCATTTTATAAATGGGCCATGCATTTGTGCAGCCCATAGTACCTACAAAAACAAAAAACAAGTTCTCCGAAATTCCCTCGCAAGCCTCGAGAGGCAAACAACGGGTAGGCTAAGAGCTGGGGTAGGAATTAAGTAATTCACAAAATGTGTCGGAAATGAAAACATCCTTAATTTCCTGTGACGAATAGTAAATTAAAACGTCCCCGCGATCAGCTTGCAGATGTGAGCACAAATCTGTGATGGAACCGATACGGCGTGACGTGACGAATTAGTCATTATTTCATAATTATAGACCTCACATAATTACTTTGGTTGGATTTAAAGATGTGGAATAGGCTGGGTACAGTTTTATTTTTTGAAGATCGTTTTTTTTGATAGTCCTTGCTGCAAGAATCGAACTGCAGGTAAGTAAAAAAAAGTAGTCGATGGTTTACACTTGTCAATGTCAAAATTTAACGACATGTGTCAGAATTTGAATGTTTTGACACTGACGTGAGTCAAAACTTCAACGGTTTGATAATGAGAAGTGCCGGCCATGAACAATTATTTTAATAAGCAAAGATCGCTTCAGCCAATTTTATCGCGACCTGTCAAATTGTCAACAAAACATTAAAAAAAAATATGGTATGGAAAAACGAATAACTTGCAGTTTGTAGACCCTTACATGTATGTAGCAAGGATTATAAAAAAAACGGTTTTCCAGAAATTTTACACAGATGAAGTGTTTTTTATCGTTTCAGCAATTACTTGTATGCCTACTTACCTCCTGAAAAATAATTGTATGACTATTAAATCTTTATTCTTCTGCAGCATAATTTAGAACCCTTAGTGCTTACCGCTCGATTATAAATACAATAGTTTGTCCTCATTCAACGATGTGATTATTTGTTGCATAGCATATACTCGTAGAAATTGATCATGGGTCGGTGGCGGAGTGTGTTACTACATTATCTAAGCATATTTATTTAGAAGAATCGGTTTAGGCTCACTTCGTTTGTATTCTCACATTGCTTACTTAAAAATACTCACACTTCAGGCAGGCTGTCCTAAATCCTAAACACGCTTAAATAAGAAGTCAACAAAATGAGAATTTGGATAGTGAACCTCGGCGGGAAGATCCACAGTTTCCGGTGTCCTCCTCCGTGCATCATTAATATCATTATCCTCATTACTGAGGGTCATGACATCCACCATGGATTAGCTTCTTCCGGATGATGTTGCGCCACCTTCCACGTTTCTGTTTGCGGAATATTTAAAGCAAAATACCATTGCCACGCCAGTCGTAGCCGGGGTGATTATGTGAGACATGAGGTTTTTTTCCTAATTTGATGTAATACTTCTGTATATTCTCATTACTAGGTACCTATATTAGCTTTATGCTACCAACTTACTTGTTGAGTCAGGTTGTAATGTATACCAGCTAAGTACTTTTAACTCGAGAGTTATCCTGAGTCACGGGACCACCAATCGTAATGTATGCTAAGCTCTAACTAAAGGAACCGGTCCACTAATCGTAACGCTTACGACGACGAGCTACCTAAACTACCTCCTGGTCCTACGCCTGCTTCACCCTCGCCACTAAACTCTACTCCTACAACGAAGCCCTAAGGAAACCCTACAACAATTACCTAAGAATATCTTAACAGCAGCTCCCAGTCTTCTATATCCTACAACTAAACAAATCTAAATATGAAAGGATCTTTATAACAATTGAGTCTGAACTTTTCTTAATAACTAATGGCCAAAAAAATGTGATCGATGTAACCGTTGTGAACGTCTAGATGTGCAGGGCCCAACATCGTTGTAGTAACTCAAGCTCTTTTAAGAGAAATCTAACCGTGATGTGTCGCCAAGTGCTTCCGTACCCATATACTGTGCTATGCTACCATGTATTACCAAATAAATGTGTATTCTCTTACTTATTTAATGCAAGCTTCTCCTATCCTACTGCTACCTTGGTTCTTTGTACTAAATTAAATTTCCAACTTAACTTAATGCTATCTATCCTCAAAATATAAACTGTTACTTCCTATGTAGTCTAGCTAACAAAACTATCTATAGTTCCTATAGCAAGATTCAATATGGAATATTATGGATACTCTTATAAACGTTATTTAATTCTATATGAAATATCAAATTCATTTAGTCCATAGTCAGATATAGTTAAACTAGATTACCTTATGTAACAATAAAAATCAATATGTGATTCTATCCAAATTTTATTAGGATTCTGGAATGAAAGGTAATTTAGTTTTTAAAATTGCATGTTCTTACTCCAGAATGATTAGAAATCAAATGTCTATGTACAATATGAAACTACACTTCCTTACCAATCTATAAATAGATGAAAGTTACAGGATCTATGAATTTTTATTATGAATTTAATTGTTCTTAAGTTTTCATATTTGACAATATTGAATAAATTTTGTCATTACTCCTTAATCTGAGAAGGTGGTTACCTCCCTTAAATAAACTATAGTAGACCAATCTGAAGTGGATTCTAGACCTATACAATAAGTAGGAAGTCGTTATAGTCTTCACAAATAAGAACTAGTAAGGACTAGATTATAGTATAATGGAGAAGGTATCTTTATTGTGTATAAAAAAAAATAATATAAATTTTTTGTTAATAATCCCCTACCACCCTGAGTGTGCGGAGAGTATCACTGAACGCTTTACCTATCTATTCCTGAAAAGCAAATCGAATTAAAGCGTTCAGCTAGAGGATGGGGAACTCCGCTCCTAGTCTAAGCTGAACAAACCACTGTGGGATCTCATCACATCTATGCATGACGTCCTACCTAAAGCAAAGTGTCAAGGATCCATCTTTTAGGGAAGCCTTTTGGCGCAAGCTTCTTAAGTTAACTACACAAGGTCTACTCTAAGGATTTTACCTACCTATTTAACTAGTTAAATATATGTGATGGCTGCAAAGACTATGACAATGTAGTTATAATTGTATTTATAAGATCTCTAGTACACTACTCTTCCTTAGTAGGTAAGAACCCTTCTAATAAGTTCTAGAACTTGGTTTTCGTTTGACCATACTCATAAATGTAGTACACCCTTGAAATCATGAAGACTATTGTGTCCGTTCGGAGTATCTTTCAACTCTCGACTGACTCATTCTGATAAGGGAAATTACTTTCAACCCTTGTGATATAAATTGATTTAGTTCTGAGATCTGCGATGTAAATACGAGAACGAATAACTTTCATTATTGCTATCCATGAGTCCTCGGCTTTTCTTAGCAATTTACACTTCAGATACTCCACATCCAGTCTTAGGAATGCTTTGCATTTCCATACTATACGACGATCCACAATTTCCTTATCAAAATTATAACAAAGTTTAAAATTATTTCTGCTCATTGAAAGGGCGAATGTCATCGGTCAGCTGATTCGACTTAACTTTAGTGTTGCCATTCTATCACTGAGGCTGTAACATATGTACATTACTTTAAATCATAATCAGTAAATTTTAACTAATTATTTCTATATATATTGATGTCATATTAAAGGTTCTAAATATCTGATTGGTTTAAATAACAGGTTTCTCTATTCCCTTTCTTTATAAACTGTTACAAGATTTTGTTTTTCACTACTGACATCCCGAGTCAGAAATCAGCTGTTTGTATCTATTATACCAGACGAGATTAAAATAATTTGAATAAATGTTATGTTAGTTAATGATGAATGGCCGATTGCTCGGAGGATAAAAAAACCCCGTTCTAATATTCCTACTGGAGTGTACCTATCCCCATACCCCCATTTGCCCTAGCTAGCACCATCAATACTAGAGGCCTAAACCTCACATTTACATTTAAACGTGTATGGAACCTAGGTAAGCTAAACTATAAATTCGGGAGATTAACCCGAGGTTGGACTAGAATCAGTGTAAGTGGGTCCCCCCTTGCGTGGCTAAGACACCGGAAACGCAGAGTAACCCGCCCTAATATGTGTATATAAAGCAGACATATAAATATATAAGTATATGAGACCGAGCATGGAGGTCCATTTGGCTTCGGCAAGCGCGGAAAGGCCCGCATGTCCAACACGTGTGGTCCTTGCTTCCACCAAACAAAACTATCCACATTTGTAGGCTATTCACTGCACTTATATATGGCCAGTGCCCGAGCTGCCTAACTCGGGTAAAACTAGAAGGGTCTGAAAGATATTCGTTTAACAGCCGCAAGGTTAAATATCTTTCATCTGGCAACCATGTACCAAAACACTATTTCTGGCATGTAATTATGCTTAATAGCTCTCAAACAACAAAGTCCCAATAAATTTTAATAAATAATTATAATCCCGAAAAATAATCTAAATTCCAACAGAAATTCCCCTTAGAATTATATTTAGTAAGTACCTTAATGCCAGAGATCAGTGTTACCCGTTCGAAGTTGCAAGAAAGAATGAATCCCATCCTTCAATTCCCCTCCGTATTTATACTTAACTGTGGACAAAGTGGACAAAATGGACAAAATGGACAAAATGGACAAAATGGACAAAATGGACAAAATGGACAAAGTGGACAAAATGGACAAAGTGGACAAAGTGGACATTCTCACAATTTTGATCCTTACACAGTATAAATAAAGCTCAATTCTTCCGTTGGTAATTGTTGTGAATAGTAATTTGCTATTCTAAAAAGGTAGGATGCTTAGCTTTTGGAATATTTTTACTTGCTTTCGTAAACATTCATACTGCTAATTCTTTTAGGCATTTGTATTGTATTATAATTATTAAGTGATGATTTTAGTATTAGATGGCGAAATATGAATTTTTGAATGTTAAATCGTTTCGTGAATAAAATTATGTTTTTTAAAATAATAATACTTATATACGGATTTGCTATATACGAGTTAATGTTAATTAAATTTGTATACGTATTAAGTTATAAATGATTTTTATGTATTGACGTGTAATATTGAGAATATTATAAATAAATGAATATGATGCCAATGTGTTGGGAAACTGATGATGACAATGATGATGTGAGTCTTACGATGGCGAGCACATGACGAGAACATGTGAATCGCTACAAGGTCATAAAATATGTTAACTAACTGTTAATAAAATCATAGCCAAAAAATATGTACCTATATGTGATATTATATACAAAGTCAAAACTTAACATACTTGACACCTGACACAATCTCGTCGTCTCCCTGAGTGTAGACTTATAGCTACATTGTATTACTGTCATAAGTTTATTTGAAACGTTCATGTAAATACGCCATACGATTAAATAAATGAAGAGCAAGTCGAAGCTCTTCCTTACTACGCTGACTCAGCGACCCAAAGTGATTCTTGGCCTCCGACACTAAGCTCCGCCAGTCTTCCCTGCTGTGTGCAGTACGTCTAGCACAACTATGATACGCGACAATCACTACTTATCACTTTCCATTAAATACAGAGCAAGCAAGACAGGTGACGATGAGTCGATATGCGAAGTCAGGGCAAGATATGCTTGCAATTCAAAATCAGCTCCAAGTTATCGAACAGACAGTATAAATAGCAAAATTGATCGATCATGCAATACTTATCCATCCAAACAATCCTCCATATTATTATTATAAATGTAATGCTATAACACCCAAATCATTGGAGCAAGCAACAAAATAGGCCGTAACGAATTTCCAAAGCAAACATTACTTTTCGCAACTCAATCCAACGGGTGCCCTATTACCCCCTTTTAACCAATATATTTTGCTTTTAATTTTATCTTAAGTCTTTAATATAAGGTTCATATTTCCTTGGTTGGATTGTTTGGGTTAGTTGGTAGTTGTCAAAAGATTTTGAACAATGCGTGCGCAAGTTAGGGTGCGCCTGCGCTCCCATTCACAAATTTTCGCTCTTTAGCTGCCTTTGTTCCACATTTGATTTATATTCATACCCGCTTGTACTGTAAGCAGTAAATCAACTATGAACTTCCTCATTTAGTTTTTTTTAATGTTTCTCCACTGGGCAAAGACCTACCCTTATTATGCCCATCGTCCCTAAAATACTTCACTTGTTTTAAAAGTTCATCGTTCCATCATCTTTTGTTTGATTGGTGTTTCATTTGCGTTTACAATGAATGAAAATGTTTGTTGTAGAAAATATTTATTACAAATTTTAGCAAAATATTTCAAAACATGACTAGACTATACTCTTTGGTAAAACTAAGTATTTTTATTATTGTCTAAAGAAAAATCACAATTAATTGTTCCCTATCGTAACCTTACTAAATATTTTGGTTCATTATAAATAAATTCAGATCAATGAAACCTTTCTAAATGTATTCTTACACGTTTAACATTTTCAATATAGTAATATAGTAAGGTTTTCTTGTCCTCAATTTATTTATATTACAAATTCACTAAATAAACTGTGTACACAAATGACTAGAAAAATACACAACCGTTTAAATTTGAGCATTCACAATACTTTGTCTATTATAAAAATTCCTGTACAGTCTTTGGTCATTGTTATAATAGTTATTCGGATAATTATATTCGCTTACTCTATTATAGTCCTGTATTTCATTGTATCCGTAAATATTTGTATACTCTCCATAATTCGCGGTATAATCTTCGGTTTTCGGATGCCTTTTATTGCTCTTCGCTGTATCAAAAGCATTTTTGAACATTTCATAATTCTTTTGATTGAAATATTCTTCTGTATTATTTACGGTAGCGTCATACATGGGATCACCGGTATTGATGCATGGTACATATGGTTTTTGGTAAAAATAGTTTTGTTGATTAGCATCATCTCCGAAACTAGACGGGTGGGTGAAGAAACCACTGCCAGTAGTGGAAGTTATGCAGTTCCCTCCCTTGTTATTAACTGATACTGTGACATTACCCACATTTATAAGGACACCCTCAGAGGTTTGCAGGAAGTTGGAACCATTTGGGAAAGGCTTGCTAAAGCCTTGGAAACTTCTGTAACTCCCATCATTATGCAAATCATCAGGCTTGTTATTTATAGAAAATATATCTCTAAATGCGTCTCTTGCGATTTTCTCGTGGGCTGTCGAAAAATTTTGAAGTTTCTCACAACTAGAGTTTAAATTTTCTGCAGGTGTCTGCCCAGAGTTGATATTATCTAAAGATTCTAATGTTTGGCTTAGAGCAAAGATATAATTATGGGCAAATCTTAGTGTTTCTATTTTGGTTAGTTTTGTATCTTCAGGAAAAGTTGGTAGTACACATCTCAGTCTATCCAACGCCTCGTTCAGCATATGCATCCGATTCCTTTCTCTATCATTAGCCTTCATTCTTCTATTCCTTTTTATCCTCATGATTTGAGTCGGGCTCTTGCATCTTGTGACTCTATTCTTTCCATTTGCGTATTTCCTCTTCGGTTTATTCGGATCTTTTGGTTTCCTTTCCTTCTTGATAGGGGTAGAAGTGACTGCCGTTTGCAGGTTTTCTTCGAAGACTTTTATGTCTTCACTTTGTTTTTGAAACGGGAACTCATATGAGTCACTGAATAGTTTCCTTCTTGCTAGGGATTTGATAGGAGTGACACAGCTACCAGGGTCCGAAGTGTTGTGCTCCAAGGAAGTGGGAGTGACTGGATTAGGGGTGCCATGGGAGTCGTTGTAAGACTTTTCAAAGCCGGAATCATTGCTGCAAATGCTGTCATTGAAGTCACAGTAGTCGTCGAAGTTGGTGAACATCTTGAAGAGTACCTAGAAAAAGAGAAAAAGTGTGAATATCTTTATATATAGGTTATTAAAGCCTATATCTAATACACAAATAAAAAATAGGTACCTTTTAGGTAAAAGACATTAATATAAAGTAAGTATGGCGAGTGAATTATTACTGCGATGGTAAAATTTTACAGAAACAAAGCATGGACGTAAATAATGGTTACAAAGTAAAGCTTAACTAATACTTTGTTTGTTCCGGTTAAATTCTAGGAAAATTCGACACCCTACACGCTTCACTCTTGACTCGTGCTAAGTACAATTAAAACAAAAGTACAAGCCAACAATGTGTCTATTCCCCTATGTTTGGCGAGCAGTAATTTTCGTGTCAGACAGACAGGTGACCGCTGCGTGACCAAGTTACAGCAACAGTTGAACTTTATCACTTCCTACTTCCGGGGAGTGATTTCCGTTGAGGGGTCGGTTTTTGATTTCGTTGACTCTTAAATGCCGCTAATTTAATGCAGTAATTTCCGCTCTAGTTTAAAACACTACAATCACTCCTACAAGCATTACCCCTTAAAAATTACTTCCAAAAGCATTGGTCCGTGAAATATTCCTTCAAATTAATATTAGTTAGACAGGGCGGGACACTTTCTATTAACCTACAGAAGGTAAGTATATCCGTTTGAATAAGATTTAATGTCAGTGCCTACTTCCGACATAGAACGTGATTTGGTACTCCGCCAAGTAAAACCATCTACTTACTGCCTATGGTATTATTTCAATCTTTATTGTCTTAGTAAACAATCAGTTCTTTGATCTGTGATAATTAATTGCATCATGGGAAAATTCCAGTGATTTTCATCTGCTAATGTCTCTTCGTCACATATCAGCACACTCGCAACTTGGAATGAGGAACAAAAGTAAACTCCTCACCCCTCCCTCCGTCGAATGAGAGGGCGCGAGCACCTGTGTCCGTCGACACGCGACTCGCACGTGGCGAACGTATGGGAGCGTGACGAAGTTAATGATCAGCCGATTTGTATACGGAAACAATTTGATGGTCATTTGGGGCTTAGTGAAATGTGTACTGTACTTGCTCAAAAGGCGATAGAGCGAGATATGCTCGGAGTTTTCTTGCGGGATCGAATCCGTTTATATAATGATGAGATACGCAACCAAGGTTGTAGAATGTAGCTCATACAGTGTATATAGCTCAGACAGTCGCCAAACTTAAGTGGCAGAGGGCGGGGCACATTGCTCGTACAATCGATGGCCGTTGGAGCAGAAAGGTTCTTGAGTGACGATTGCGGAGCAGAAGACGCAGCGTGGGAAGGCCCACAACAAGGTGGATCAGCGATCTGGTTAGGATCGCGGGCAGACATTGCATGACGGCGGCGCAATACCGATCGTTGTGGAGAACTTTGGGGGAGGCCTTTATCCAGTAGTGGACGTCTATCGGCTGATATCATGATGATGATTACTTGCATAAGTATATGGAATTTAAAGGGCTGTAGCATGGAAAGTGAAATTTAGGCTGCGTCCGAGGCAAATACAACGAAGGAGTTCTAGTGTGTTACGAAGTGATGAATGTGGTATCAGGTTATCAAACTATGCAGAATAGGCGGAGAGTATGAATTCCGTTCGATTGCGAACCTCAGCCGTAAAGTGTAATGCCATGAGAAAACAGCTCAAGACAAATTGAGTGCAATTCCAGATTATAGGGTTAATATTATGGGCTACAATTTATTTTATCATTCGTAAAACGTGGATGTAGGATGTCTTCTTGGGTGTTTTTCTTTGCCACAGTACTTGGCTTACGTTAAGTGCACGGTTATTAGTTCCCAAATCAAATATCAAATCTTTTCAATTGCAGTTATCTTGGGCTATAACTGCATAAGATAGCTACTGCTTTTTTTTCATCCTATCTTATCCGCCAACACAGCAAAGCAGAAAATGGATACTTTGATAGCGAGAAACATGTAAAAATTATACTTTGGACAGGCCTATAGGGAAAAATTACAAGAGCACCCGTGCAGTTTGTGACACGTTTATTGTGGCGTGACGAAGTTAATGATCATGATCATGCGATTAGTGGAAGGGGAACACTTTTGAATGACCATTTTGAAACTCGGAAATGTCTATCAACTTACATTGACTTACAGGCTTTTTGGGGACTAATTTTCGTCAATGGCGTCTAACTGTTGAGTGTTCTCGCCTAAATATTTTGCTTTATACACAAAACAAATAATATTTTTCATAATTAAGTAATTAACGTATACGTCCAAACGTCTTTAACAATATAATAAGAAATGGGAAAGTCATCTGTATGGTTTTTACACCAAATATTTAATGCATTTAACTACTCAGTAAAAGGCTCATTGAGTCTACTGGTGACCGAAGAGCTGGCAGCTTCCTCGCACAACGCATCAGCATTGCGATTCAGCGAGGAAATGCTGCCAGCGTCTTCGGGACCATGCCGCGGGGCACAGTTTTGTAGATATATTTTAGCTTAATTTAATTTATTTTAGTTCTTTTGTTTAAGCTTAATTTAATTTATTTTAGCCCTTGCAACCGAAACAGGTGGACAAACAACTAATAGAAAGAACATCATACAAATAGCTACGGAATACTATCAAAACCTTTACAGCGAGAAAAAAGTGGTCGAACCGTTACAAATACACGACGCGACAAACGACGTTGAAAACACACCACCACTCCTGGCGTGCGAAATACGCCACGCCATAGATGCGTTGAAAAATATGAAAAGTCCAGGTGAAGATAATCTTACCAACGACGTCATCAAGGCGGTAAAGGAACCTCTAATTCCAATACTAACCTCAGTTTTCAACGAAATTTTAAATCAGGAATACATTCCAAAACAATGGGAGACTTCTGTGATAACTCTTCTCTACAAAAAAGGCGACCCCCTTAATATAAGTAACTACCGGCCCATCAGCCTTCTTCAAAGTATGTATAAGTTGTTTACAAATATTATGCTCTCAAGACTAAGAAAACAACTAGAATACCAACAACCCAGAGAACAGGCCGGATTCAGACAGAACTACTCTACTTTGGACCACATCTTTACTATCAGGCAAATTGTCGAAAAATACAAAGAGTACCAAAAAACGCTCTACCTTTGTTTTATCGACTACTCGATGGCATTCGACTCTATATCGCACGCGGAGCTCTAGACTGCCCTAAAGGAACAAGGAATTAACACTAAATACATAAACATCCTGAAAGTAATATACCAGAACAGCAAATCATTGGTCAAACTAGACAAGAAAGGAGACCAATTCGAAATACAACGAGGAGTAAGACAGGGGATCCCATCTCACCAAACCTTTTTAATTCACTCCTAGAACACATCTTTAGAAAAATGGAGTGGCCCAGAATGGGCATAAATGTAAACGGGGAATATTTAACTCATTTGCGCTTCGCCGATGATATTGTTTTACTTTCTGAAAACCATAAAGATCTCCAGTATATGATAGAGACGCTTAATTTTCACAGTCAGAAATGTGGCCTTGAGATGAACCTAGAGAAAACTTCTTTAATGACAAATGGAGAAGAAAAGTGCATAAACATAGGAAATACCAACTTAGAATATGTAATCGAATATAAATATTTAGGCCAAATCATCTCGATGAATGGACGCTACATAGAAGAGGTAGAAAGAAGAATTAAAAAAGCCTGGAACGCATACTGGTCACACAAAGACATCTTTAAATCAAAGCTGGACATCAGACTGAAAACGATAGCTATAGATACTGTAGTAACACCGACTTTACTTTACGGATGTCAAACATGGGCAATAAACAAAGAAATAATAGTCAGGATACAGAAATTTCAAAGAGCCATCGAGAGAAGTCTTCTAGGTATAAAATTAAAGGACAAAAAAAGAAACTCGGACATTCGTAAAACAACAAAAATAATAGATGCCGCTGAAATGGCTTGCCGCCTTAAATGGCGTTGGGCCGGACATACAGCAAGGACGAAAGACGACAGATGGAGTGAAAGAGTGATGCACTGGTATCCGCGGGGCGCGGAACGACCGCGAGGTCGGCCGCCCCGCCGCTGGCGAGACGACATCACCGAAGAGGCAGGCATGGTCTGGACCAGACTAGCTGCCGACAGACAACTGTGGGGTGAAATGGAGGAGGCCTTGTCCAAAAATGGACAAACCCAAAAAAATCTTAATATTTTTTTCTTTGTATATATTTCTCTTTTTTAAATAAGTTGATTTATCTTTTTACTTTGTACCTACTCTTGTATTTTTATTTTTATTTTTTGGGAAATAAATGGCTTTTATTATTATTTATTATTATTATTAGTTCTTTTGTTTTATCTTTATACATAGTTTTAATTTTAATTTAATTGTCCTTTTATATTTTCTTTTCTTATCCCGAAGTTGGTGCCTCTTAGTACAAACAAACATAATATAATCATCATCGTCGTCGGTACTTAACAGATGAATTAAGCAGCGTTTAATAAAGTGCGGCACTTATGGAGATGGCGCATTAGCCACATTATCATTTGTTCGAAAGATTTTTATTTTTGAAACTCGATTTTTTTTATTTTTATAAACATTGTTTTAAATAACCCATTAGGTTAAGTTAGGTTTGTTTTTTTTTTTTATTCACAGACTGACCGGCGATTGACCTCAGTATCACCTGATGGAAAGTGACTACGGGGTCGAGGATGTAGCTCGCCGGTTCAGTAATAGCCTATTCACTCTTACCTTGAAGATACCTAAATTATATATTTTTGGAAATACACACATTTGTTTTATAATTATTCTGAAAAAAAAAAACAGTTTTGAAAAATAATGGCTTTCAGACTTATGAAAATTTGGCAAAACGTTATAGATGGGAAACGAAAATTAGTGTTTCAGATAGGTAACTGATCGTGATCATTTTGACTATTCATCGTGGCTGGGTTGGGTTTATCTTCAGTGCCGCCATTTTCATATCGTAAAGAGGAGCTAGAGCGTGCCGGCGGCAACCCTAGAAATTTTCCACCGTAGTCACCATTCACCACAAAATCCCTGTAGTTTAATTCCAGGTTATCCCCTACAATGTTCTAAAGTCTACTTTAATTGTTTTGTCAGTGACTTGATAGTATTCTTATGGTCTGTGGACTTGAAGTAGGTGTTTCCTAAAACCGTTGTTATCTTTTTGTTTTTTTTGCAGTCGGAGAAAATATTGGCCTTTTCGACTCAGGACTCTGATAACTTAAAGATCGATTTAGGTGAGGTTGTGCCGATATTTATAAAAATAGCTTACTTAGATATTAAAAAAGTAACGCTTGTTTTTCAATAAGTCCTTAGTTCAGATTAACTAAGGAGTTATGAAACTGCTGTGAAACTTGTACTTGGGTACATAACGAATAACCAATTTGAAATAACACTTAAAAGAGTATATTGCTTGTTTAACTATTGTTTTTAACACGGCCCAGGCTTGACCTAAAATTTTCTGTCGCCTTGTGTTACCTACATAAAAAAAACTAGTAGGTACGTTTATCTTTACTTATTAACTGACTTCGAAAAAAGAGTAGGTTCTCAATTCGACTGTATGTTGTTTTTTGTATTATAACGGCACGGACTTCGAAAGGGTTATTTTTGACTTTTCATTTTAATTTGAGGTCGGTTCTTTTTTTATTTAGTTTTTATTCTAAACGGTTATTACTGTTGGTAAAAAAGCATAATATAATTATTTGTTATGTACGTATGTATCAGTCGTATGCCGCTTAAACTCTCCTTGTGCGAGCCAGAGAGAAGCTTGACTTATTTATCTTGAAAAAGGGTTCAATAAAATTAAAAGTTATATGATAATGATATAATCATAAAAGTCATATTACTGTCAGTTGGGCAAGCCGGTAGAAAACGAATTATGCGGGCACTACGTCACTGATACTAATACTAAAAATAATTATAATAAATAGGTACATAGATTACTTACTTTTCCTCAGCAGCTGCTCTCATCCAACTGTTTATCCACGGAATAAAAATCAATCACCATCAAGAAAAACCAACATATCACTAAAAAATGTAAAGTCACAGGTCAACAGGTCGTATTCGCCCACTGTTCCCGGCCGAGAGTGCACAGTGGTGCGCGCGCGGCGCACTGTGGGCGCAGGCGCGCGCCGCCCTGTTATAACGGGGGTGGACACGCCCCTTTGGTGGTACTTCAAGGGTCAGGTTAGAATAAATACTGGGAGTTTTTTGTAGGTTTGTACGGATTTTAAGCAATTTGGATCTTGAGAATCGAAGTGACAGTATTAACGTAGGTAAATATTTTTATTTAACGACGCGGTTGGCGCTTTTGGTAATTAATGCAGCTGCCTACTGAGCCGGCGGTCCTGGATTCGAAACCCGGCAAGGGCAAATATTTATTTGATGAGCTCGATTATTCGTAAGTATATATTATGTATATTATTGTTGGGTACCCATTTAACATAAGCCTGCTAGTGCTTTCTTTGGAAGTAGGTTTTATGTGAGGTCGTAAAAAATAAAACATTATAATGGTACATGTAGTTGACGATGCGTTTGGCTCGGTTTGTGGACACCTGCCTACTGAGCGGCGGTCCCGGGTTCGAATCCCGTCTGGGCCAAATATTTTTGTGATGAACTCGAATATTTGTGCTTGGGTCATGCTTGTTCTATGTTTTTAAGTATATATTTATCTATATAAGTACGTATATCGTCGTCTAGTACCCATAACACAAGCCTTCTTGAGCTTAATTTCGGACTAGATCGATTTGTGTGAGGTTGTCCGATATTTTTATTTATTTTATGTAGTAAAAAAAAATACAATTGGGTCCTACAATGGCACCTACCTTGCACGTAACGGCACATTTCTCTAATAGCTTAATAGTGCGTGAAACGCGCGTTTTTTATTGCAACCCTTTTATTGACATGCAATAAATTATATCAATATTTGATCAGACACGGATTCGGGTGATTTTTTATTGATCTTTATGACACGTGCACACATCTGTTGCGACTCTCGGTTTCTTTGCAAACATTAAAAAAACATCAAGTCAATAACTGGGACATTATTTTGTTTTATTACTTCAGTAGGTACCTCTTATTAATCGTCACCAATTTGTTATGAGTATAATTGGGACTAAGTAGTTTTTTCTTTCTCTTTTTTCATATATTTTCCTTCCTTCGATCTATCTTCTATTGTAATAAAATTAACAAAGATGCCAACAATTCATAACAGTTATATTGAAACACTGAGGCCTACTAACACTGATTTAAAAAAGATCTGTTTCATGTTCATTTCTCTTGCAAGATACATAGGATCAAATACACATACTGGTATTACCGGTACCGATACCGTGTATCTGATCCTACATTGCTAGAGAAATTACACATAAATAAATAAAAAATATGAAAATAAATTTCACGTCAAAAGACCTGTCTCAAACTAGTCGTCAGCCCAGTCATTTATACTGTGCAGTGACTGAAATTAGATTTTTACGTGAGATTCGATAACGATACTGTCTTTAATTATTCAGTTCTATAATTAGTCACACATTCCACACCAGCAGTCGCAAATGGTGAAGTAGGAAAATAATGCAACAAAATGGTTACTATTGATACAAAATGGTTACCGTCACAGTTCATCGCCGATTTCTCGCCAAATATTGATAAATCGCGTCATGCATTTGCCGAAAGGGTGAAAAGGTCATAATTTTATGCTCTATTAATATCACTAAAAAATCTCATTTTCACGGACTGTTTAAAACTGAAAATATCAGAAAAGTCTGAAACTTTAAGGGTGCTCGTTATTATAATAAAACGGGACAAAATCGCGTTTAAAAAAGTGTTTATTTAATTACCTCGACGTAACTAAACGAAATAAATACTTAAAAAAAAACACAAAACAAAAAAACGTTTGATTGAATCTAGCCTAAGTAAAGCACTAAACCAATTCATGGTAAATGATTAAAAATGTTTTTCTTTTTTATTGGCTATATTAAAATTCTGATGAATACGTATGTTTAAAAAAGTCGTTAATAGACGTCGCTATAGCCCATATTTTTAAATTTTGAGACTAGCCCAACCCTACCATTGCTCCAATCTGAAAATTATGAGTTGCCGTTTAAAATAATAAATGAGAGCCTGGGGTGTGTCCGTTTAGTTACTTTGCGCCGCCACGCTCGAGAGCCCATGAATGCATTACTACGACATGTGTAGCAGTTGAAGGGTTAGAAGCTGGAGAGTAGGGCTGTCAACAACAAAAAATATCGATACTTAATGATAATTTGATAACATTTACAGATGTAAGCTTGTAATTTGTAAAAAAAATTGTATGCTTTATTATTAGATTCGTATCCCAATCCCAACTCTCATTATAGTTTCACGACTTTACAAGAGATAATTACGTTATGTTAATAGTTTTACTTTCACTGTCTGAATAAAATGTATTCGTTCACCGTCCATGCTTAAATCTGGGCTGGGCTGGTTTCATATTTTTGTTTACATATCAAAAGTAATTAAATAAGTGTCATAATCATAAGTAAAAAGTCAGTCAAACAAGTTTTTGAAACCGTTTGATTTACGGAATATTAAATCAACGTTTTTTTGAAGTGAAAACTTCTTTAGCGGCGCTTGGCACTTTTTTAGATGGGTAAAAAATGTTAAACTCGCGTCAGACATTGTCAATCGTCAGATCCGGGGCTAGTACAACATGGTGCGACTTTGCATGTCACGCGACTTAGCGTCGCCTGTCTTTTTTACACAGTATTGACAGGAAAGTGACAGGTATAGTATATGTCGGGCGAAAAAGAGTCGCGTGTCAAAGTTGTGATAGACGTGCTGATCGAAAAGCTTAGCTCGTAGGACGGATTTGACGGATAGAGATGGGGTAATATACTTAGCGCCTGCGCGTGTGTGTTGACTGCTCATGTGTCAATCGTTTGTATACTTGAGAAATTCGTGTATATAAATAAAGTGCTTCAAAGATGAAAATGGAAGAAAGTGTATTTATTATGGAAAAAAGGGACGAAGAATTCAAAGATGGAAATGGAAGAAAGTCCATTTATTAACGAAGAAGTAGCGGATGAAAACAAGTGAGTAATTTATAAAAATATACACATAATAGATGTAATACAAATATATTACAATACGTGAATGTTTGTATGTAAAGTCGCTACATTTGCAATTTCAATTGACGGTGACTTTACGTTCCACTATTGCGCAAAAACTACACAAAAGATTTGCGTAAAATTCTGCAGTAATGTAGCTTAGATATCCGAATAGGACATAGGCTACAAATTTTGAGGGCATTCATTCATAAAAGGGTTTATTTAACAATAAATGGAAAACCATACAAAACACCACTTTTTATTCATTGTGACATTTTAATTTCTAAATAATGTATAAACAATTGGTAACCTAGCAACCGTGTCTCTTTCAAAGAAAGGGGGCCTTCGAACAACAAAATGTTGTAAGTGACAGATGGTGAAGCGTAATCATAAACTTACATTAGTAAGAAATACAGATTAAAATAGAAATCAAGTGTCAGTGAGATAGAATAAAATCGGATAGTTCAAACGCACACAAGGCGGACTTAATGCCATTGGGCATCAATACCAGTCAACCTTTGAGCAAAGCAGATAAGTTGTAGGCGGTGAAAAAACAGGTTTTAATTATCTCACTAATATTATATAGACGAAAGTTTGTGAGTGTGTGTGGGTGTGTGTGAGTGTATGTTTGTTATTTCTTCGCTCTCAAACGGCTGGACCAATTTTCATGAAATGCGGTATGGAGGTAGCTGACACCCTGGATTAACACATAGGCTACTTTTTAACAGCGGGTAGCACCGCGGGGCACAGCTAGCACTTGTAATATGTTTCATACTTTATAGCGTTAATCTATATATACGCGCGACAAATTTTAGCGACATACAATACAATACAACAATACTTTATTGCACACCAATAAAAGTTTACAAAAGGAAACAAGACAAATACAATTTATAAATAACGGTACACAACAGGCGGTCTTATCGCTGAAAAGCGATCTCTTCCAGACAACCTTTGGGTAGTGAAATTGATGAAAATTTTAACTTAATACAGAGTAGGTGCAGCAGAAGTGCGACATATTCGAGGGAAATCGTTTATTTTTCAATAATACATTAAAGCAATGCGCGCGTGACTCATTGGTTCTTGATATTAGGAGTATCAATTGTGATACATCCACATTATAACATGTATTTATATTTTATATATGTAATTATTAGTAGTCTTATTATTTTTTTAATACCTTTTTGTACACTGTGTTAGTTTGTCTATCTTCTTCTCGTACTCACTCTGCTCAAAGGTTAACTGGAAGAGATCCCTTATAGGGATAAGTTCGCCTTTGTACAATACAATACAACAATACTTTATTGCACACCAACAAGAAAAATATTACATGAGAAATCTTAAATGAAACAATGGTAGACAATAGGCGGTTTTATCGCTAAAGAGCGATCTCTTCCAGACAACCTTTGGGTAGCGGAGAAAACAAATTTAAACAGAAAATAGTAGGTGGTGAGAGTTTGTACCATGTTATTTGTAATAGATATATTTTTTAACTGTTTTTGTGTACAATAAAGTGTTTACTTACTTACTTACTTACTTACAAGTTCGCCTTTGTACCTATATGTTATTTGTTATAGATGTATTTTTAACTTTTTTTGTGTACAATAAAGTGTTTACTTACTTACTTACTTACTTACTTACTTACAATTTGTGCGAGATTATTCCCTAAACATTCCAAAATATTGAAAAATGCACAACGTTGATGTTTAGGTTTTCACTTCTGTCGGCACTCCCGGAGTGCAACCCGTCCTTTTTTTTTGTTCCACCTTGCCTACGTCCTTGTCTTAGTTGTTTGTCCTTACTTGCTTTATTAAAGAAATAACTTTCTGACCTCAAAATGTACATTTAATGCCATAGCCGACTGTTTTGAAGCAAATAGTATGCTAAATATCCAGGTCATAGTAAAACTGTTTCTTTTTTTGTACGAGAAAATTGAAGTTGGTGATGACGATGATGATTTGGTGTAGGGACGCCCGGCTGGAGACAGGCTCGATCGCTTGTGGTTGCGTTCAGTCAGACCAATTCCCAGTTAGAGCCAACGGTTACTGCTCCGCCGGCGCTCCCATACAGCCTTCTTCTTATTGAAAAATCTCTAAAATGTATGTTACTTTGAATGTTTAAAAAAGAAGAAAGGGCGTAACATCGATATTGTGTCCCAACACTAGCCACTACCCCTGTGCGCGCGCCCCACACACCGATCTCCGCTCGCCACCGAGCATAATTCTGTGGACTCGCGGCGCATGCGATTATTCGCTTGTTTCAAGCTTATCAAGTCGCCATGTTTGATTAAAGGCATTTCTAACAAGCTTTGCTTTATAATACTCATTGCACACGTTCATTGATATTCTTTATAGGTACGTCTTTGTTGTTATTGTTAATTAGCGATTAATTAGGTTAGCTTTTTATCCCGATGCATTATTTTCTTGGAATGTGCATTTATTTTCGTACGTTTATATGGAAAAGTGAAATTATCTGGATAAGTACAGCCAGTCTTTCAGTCATTCATGATTTTGCTCAGTTGTTTTGTGACGGTATTGAATTCGAAGATTAGGAATAGCTAGGATTCAACACAACACCAATTTCATAGACAACGATTATTTATCTGACAAACAAATAACAACACGTATCGGTTGCATTCCATAGAAGCTCCATAAAATTAATAATATTTTACATTTTCGAGAGATGCAATAAAACCTAAATTAATCAATACTTACGCTTGAATAAATATTTATTAGTTATTTATTTGCGCGAATAAAATAATCCCGATGTATTAAAAAAAAATTACTACCTATTAAAATTAATATTTTCAGCAAACAACAACATTTACTTGTACTCAAATACGGTACATGACGCTAATCTTTTAAATATTAAAACATTTACAAAGTCCCAGTAATCCCGACAGGTTAGAAAAAAACATACATCATCCTTTGTTGGATGACGTTTTAAAATGTTAAAAAGGTTTGTTGTTAAGGGCTTATCCAAAGGGTTGTAAATAATGACCGAGCAACTCTATGCGGACCCACTGTGCACTAAACGGTTAAAGAAAGGGTGAATGTGAGTGCAAAATGTTTTTTGATGGTGAAGTTTTATTGTTATTCTGGATCTGGACTGTGGTTCGGTAGGTGGAAAAAAAATTAAGATAAATACCGAAATTTTGGACATTATATATTGCAATAATATAATTTTTTTACTCGTTTTCGGTCGAGTGTACCTACTTGAGATTTAAATGTCTCAACTCACAAGACAGATCTAAACAACTGCCTATGGCTTGAATTTCATGAAATTATTTAACGTACACCTGTCGACAATAAATTAAATATCACCATCAAAAAATTGGTTTTAAATTATTTAGCTACAAATACAAAGTTCCCTGTTATGCCCTCTGAAGAAAATTCGACTAAACAAATTTCGTAATAGATACGGCAAACTTAACGTTAAATAATAAATATCTCGTTTTTCAAACTTTATAGAAACTTATTACTTAAATGCACATTAAACTGAAGCACAGAACTTGTAAGTAGAACATGGTTATCATTTTTAATTTATTCTTTGCTTGTACGTTGAATCGGTGCATTTGTGCTCATGATAATGCACTTCGTTGCATATCAAATGAGCTCTTATCTCGACAGGCATTGACAAGGTGTCAAAACCTGACATTTTTATGAGTTTTATTACATCCAAAACAATAGTAAAACATGTAATACTTGACGTAAACTCAATGTTATGTTAGTATTTTTGTTTAAATATATACAAATTTCGTATAGAGACATATGGTACAAGATAATACCGTGGGAAAGTTTCGGTCACAACAGGTGCGAGTTAGATAGTGCTTTCATTAATTTTTGCAATAATACTTTTATTGGAATAGTAACACATGCAATTTCACCGCGCACTGATTTATTTCGGACGAAATTTTGCGTTTTGTATTGCTCAGTAAATATTAATAATGGATATTGTTCATTTATATATTTATATTTGTAACTGCTGAATATTTTCCTTGATAAATTGTGCGATAAGTTTTTTTTTGTTTCGAACCGCATATCGTTTCCTATAAAAATGAGACACTCAACAATACAAAGAAAATAATGAGTCATTATTAGTGACTTCAACTTGCATAAAAATTTTTGTATACCTGCTGATTTGTATATTAGATGTCTTATTTACAAATAAGTGACTTTTATAATGCAAAAATTGTCTTGGTCCTACATTGTGCATTGCACGTTGATGGGTAACGCCTATCATTTGAACAGTCGCAAGGCAAGGATATACAGAATTGGTTGCCTTTTTCTGTATCGACTATTACATGGGTTTTCAAAAATTTTAAATGGGTAACTAATATGCAAACCGATACAAACCGACTGAATTAAAGCCTGACCAGAAATATATGAGGATGCGCCATGTTGCGGAATTTCACTGGAACTAATTTCTTACACTGGCAATGATTTTATGATGGTTAGTCAACAATGTCAATTTCATTCCAGGTGGTTTCTTTAATAGACAAATATTTAAAAATATCCAAAGAAAATGCCGAAAACCATTTACAGCCGTGTACGTAATATTATAAATAAAGTGTACATGTGTTGACTACACGAAAAATAGCTGGGAAAAGAGTGCATTCCATTAATTGATATTACGAGGTTACCATAGGAACTGACAGATATTTAAACTAATGCCATTATAGTGCGGTTGGGATTGGTTGCAAAAATATTGCCATATAAATCTTATAAATAGCGCCCTCTTGACAATCCTCATATATTTCTGGTCAGGCTTTATATATGGTTAACAATATGAAGATTCAACGATGATAATTTTATAGAGCGTATGTTCAAGAATATAGAATTATGCTACTTATAATGGCAAATAACACAAAATGGCGAATCTTACTTACACTAAATACGTTTTCTGCAGTTTGTTTGCATTAGGAGCTGTTATTATGATTATATAGAATAAGTCACAGATTTTTGAACCACTTAGTATATCCAGAAATAGGTAGGTTTTAAACGTCGAACAAATTGTTAAGAACGAGGCTTATTCTAAAGATCATAAGTACATAAAAGTTACCTGATTGCACTTTGAGTAAACACGTACAGCTTAACGCAGGTATAATTAATGATGATGAGATTTTTATATGAGATATTTCTTAAAAAAACTTTTATATGTGTTCTAATAAATATTATTATATTTAACACTCAACTGAATTAATTAATTCAGAGTTACGCTTTCAAATTGGCGTTACAGACTTGACAAATCGCGCTTTGCTTGTTGCGTGCGTGCGACGCTCTACAGAGCGGGTAGGAGCGTCTATACCAAACTAAATACACTTAAAACACGTGCAAACCCTGAAGATACTGAAAAACAAAATAAACCATAAACAAATAGTGAATATCAAACAAATCCTCATATTTGCACAATTGTTCGATTTTGCAAAGGTAATAGCCGATTCAAAATCATTCCTGGCCACAGTAATATTGATAAAACCACTAATCCTTATTTACACTGAATGTGGGTGAAGTGGGTGGTCAGATAAGGATGCAGGTAGACCGAATCAGCCATTTCTATTGGTGGATTTTTGACTTCATATCGCCAATTTGAACGCAAATCTGCCATAAAATCAACACAATGAGGGATAAATTTATTATCAAACTGGGAAACACCTGTAATAATAACAAAGTGAATTTTATTAAGAAAAAATATAATATTTTTTGTGTAGATTTTATTTGCATTGGCACCAACGTGCGTGGTTTTGAACGCGCGCGGCTTTTTACGACCAACTTGTTTGTTCAGTTGTGGGTGGCGCTACTTTCTGTGATAGTAGCGAGTACTGTATGTAGATAAATTAGTACCAAAGTAATCCACATGCAATGATATGTTGGTCGACTTGTTTCGTCACTGAAAATACTCAAAGTTATATTTTAAAATACTTACACTGAAGCTTATTTAAGTACTTAATGCTAGACTACCAATTTGTTTTTATATCTTCTATATCAGATTAATTTTCATTAATTGCAACAGGCTCTTTAATATTTATCAAATTACCTACTATCTGTAACTATACGTTTTTGTATTGTTTTCACGAAAAACTTGATAAGTAGGTACAGTCAAAAGTTACCACTTTAGTTTTGGACAAGGTTTAGGGGAGAAACAAACAGAATAAAAATTAAACAGTGATTTAATAAAATAATAATAAATGTGTTTTCCTGGTACCTACCTAACATTTTGCAGTTACTGAAAATTTTATCTAATTTAAAAGACATAGGACAAAATCGGAAGCTATTTTCGCATTACATGTCACCTTAAAACTTAAAAACTGTCTAGTGGGACGATTTATTTGTCAATCTTCGTAGTTTGCCTAAAGGCTAGGTATGTAATGGGAATCAAAACCAAGGGTAAGAAAAGAAGAACTTTTTTGTTTGACCTATAAGTATAGGTACCTACCTACCTATTTTGTACAACGCATTGTATAAAACAAATGAAGGTTTAAAATTAAAAACTACCAATCTGTAGGTAGTTATTTGTAACACAGAATAAAAAATATTCAAATATGAATATCCTAGTTAGGTTAAGTTTTCCACTTGTTTAGTACTTAGTGTGTATGCGAGTCATTAGGGTACTGATGGCAGCTCTATCTTAACGTTACAGGGCTAGCATTATCTAGCCGCGACCTCGCTTGTCGCGCGAGTAAGCATCTCCTGTCTTGCTCACACGGTATGGAAAGGTAAGTGACAGGTAGTATTTGTCGCGCTACAAAGAGTCGTGTGTCAAAGTAATGCTAGACGTATAAAAGATAGTAAACTAGCTGACAATTTCACTACAGGCTTATGACAAGGGGTCGAGTAGGCTAAGCTAAGAAAACTGGCCCCCATACCTAAGGGATTTGGTTATACTTTTAGGTGGAGTTGTGGCTGGGTCTAAGAACGTGGTAGGTATGCCTAATATCAGCTTCGATCTTCGATCAATTTATTTAGAATTGAGGAGGATATAATGGGCTCAATAATGCATATTTTTACTGACCTTCATGTCCTTAAACATAGATAAAAAAACTCCCTTTTTTTTCGCTTACTGTCAAATGGTCCAACATTGCCCTCCAGGGTATCTTTGCCCAAAAAGCAACTCGTGAACATTTTCATTCGTGGGGTAAGTATTTACAGATTTATGGCAACACTGCTATTTTTAGTAGAAAATGGTTATGTAGGTGGCCACACTGCGCGTCGCATTTACCCGTAGCCTTACTCAGCGGCTTGTCAGAACTCGTCGAGTGAGGGTGTGTTTTTGCGAGCCCATTCCGGCGGACAATTGAACGCGTATCGTACGAAATGACAAATCCAAATGTAATTATGAGCATGTACTTAGAAATTAATATGAACTGTAGATTATTTTTATTTTATTTCTAATAGTAATAACTTGATAATTTAATCGGAAATTGTGAAACCGGGCAATGTTAACCTACAATGTTCATGCTGGCTTAAGCCAACATTGCCCACAATAATGTTATTAAAACTATTGTGAGACATCTTTACTAATTATAAAAACGGTATAAACTCACGTAAAAATTGTCAGGAACGGCCCGACATGTTTCGAACTCATTTGGAGCTCTTCATCAGGGGTAGCTATCCGTGCTGCTACGCGACTCGCGACCCACTAAACTTTTAATCGCTCTTCTTGCCGCCCTCTGCGCACGCGCAGATAGCGCGGCGCGGGGAGGGCAGGGCTCTTGCGCTGTCACTACTGGACTGTCTGTCACTGCATTTTCACTATTACCCACTGATACCACGCACACTTGACTTATTGTATCAACGACATTGTCTGAACGCGAGATGTTTTTTAACGCCGGAATCACAGGTTTCCATGCTGGAGGTAGAGCCCAACCACCGTCTCGGTTGAAATTCGGGCGCCGTCCAATTTCGATAGCTTCACGTATAAGCAAGCGTTGTAAGCTATCGAAATTGGACGGCGAAAGTGTAGTGGGTCGCGAGTCGCGTAGCAGCACGGATAGCTACCCCTGATGAAGAGCTCCAAATGAGTTCGAAACATGTCGGGCCGTTCCTGACAATTTTTACGTGAGTTTATACCGTTTTTATAATTAGTTAACATTGCCCACCTTCGAAAACGACTTAGGGTTGTCACTTTCGATTTTGTTAACCTACTGCGCAAGGAAATAAGTAATGTTTTATGGACATATTACCTAATGCTTCTGTTATTTCAATCATTTTATTACTTCACGATGTTCATGTGCATGATTAAGCAGACATTTGGCAAAGTTATATAATATTATATAACGTGACAGTTAATTGTTGTGGTATAATGCGAGGAGTCCGAAAGATTTTAATAAAAAAAATACGTTAAATAGTGTTTTAGTACCATAAATCACTCATGCCAGATACAAACAGATACCTTCAATAAAAAAACCATGCTCACTGAGAATATATAAAACGTTTCACCATTTGACCCTAAAGTGTCAACCCTAGCAGTTTGAAATTTCCTTTTTGCACTTTGTATGGAAACAACCTAAAATGGCTATGTAACATTGCCCACGCCCACCCGATTGCCGACTTAAGTTAAACTAATAATGAGAGGATGTTTAGATAAAATATTGACGACGCGGTTGGCGCAGTGGTTAAGCAACTGCCTACTGAGCCGACGGTCCCGGGTTCGAATCCCGGCAAGGGCAAATATTTGTGTGATGAACACGAATATTTGTGCCTGGGTCATGGATGTTCTATGTATTTAAGTATTTATTTATCTATATAAGTATGTATATCGTCGCCTAGTACCCATAACACAAGCCTTCTTGAGCTTAATTTGGGACTAAGGTTGATTTGTGTGAGGTTGTCTGATATTTATTTATATTTATTTATTATACCTCCTACGTATACTGATACAAGTGCAAATCACGATTTTACAGGACGGCTGTTCAAAGGTATGAAGTGCCATAACTAACTCATACGTTGAAATAATGTAATGAAAATTTCAAATAATTTTAATGAATATATTTTCCTTAAATCTACATATTTACTATTTCAAAATTAATTGTACTTTTAGTAAAAAAGGTAGTTATACCAGTATACGTGAAATTTACTAGTTCTAAGTTTTTGGTATACTGATACAACTACCACTTGATCCAGTATACGTCGTAAACTATGATTAGATGAATATGGATAATTATATTATTATTATGCCTATTATGGACATGTATCATTTATTAGATATATAAACAAACTCATAGCTCGTGTTTGGATGGATCTGATCGGTTAGTTTCATCTGATTTGTCACTTGTACCAGTATACGCCTGAATCATTCCGTTATGTACCAGTATACTGTTAAGGTTATTTTGTTTGTTATGTCCAATATAGTAAGTTCAGAGGTTGGTATTTTGGATATTTAAGCAAATTACGTTTGAAAGACAATAAATAAAGCAAATATACACTAAAATTACGTTTATTTAAAAGGTAACTAAAATCACAGCCCGCATTTAGGGTATGGTGTTTTTGTCTTTGTTACAGCGGTATTATCAACATTATTACTGTTTTAATATTTATATATAGTAGATTCCGGTTCCTATTTTGTCCATCAGAATTGTCAGACCAAAACCTGAATTCATCTACATCATCTTGAAGTATTAATTTAATTAAATCAAATAATTTGTCATTTAGTCATGTCAACAGTACCTAACAAGTAGCATTCCCGAACCAAATGCTGTGAATTATACAGTTTAAGTTTTTATTGTAACAAAACATGCTTATATTACCGTGAGGAGATGACGAGGTTTTTGAAGGTCGAATACAGCAGTCGCATTTTTTGTTAAGTTTGATTTTTTTTACTATTTATTTCAAGTCTCTTTCCTCCATGTGCCAATGTGTTTGGATGTTTGTTTTTCAGTAGGTGTCTTCAAATTCTCGTAAATGTGACAAGCGTCAACTTAATATTTTGACTGAAAATATCACGGTATTGTCGAACAGACTAAGTTTGCGCTTCGTATTTGGTAGAATTAAACGACTCCTTGTACAAATTATACATCTTTTTTGCTATTTTACTTTACAATTGCCTGTCGTGCCAACTCAGCATCTCTTAATTCGCTGAATACGGACAAAGACTTAAAAACCCGGACATTTGGCGTAACTTGCATTTTCCCCGAAAATAATAATATTAAAAAAATAATTGCTTTATTTTTTATTGACATTAAACCCCGGACGGCTTCAAACTAAGACAAATCCGGGGTAACCCGGTCGGATGGCAGCCCTAGTGGTGACTCTGGTTTACTGTAGGTAATGGCGACATATGGCTATTATTGTACTCCAAACAACCATCGGTACTGATTGGGGAAAACTGTATCATAACCAAAAGTAAGCCTAATTTGATACGTAGTAGGTAGAAAAGACGTAGGCCGCATCGACTGTCCGTCGCGCATAGTGGGACATCTTACGTCCGCAACGATGACGAGCAAGCATACTGAGATAACTGCCACTTGTACTTGATAGGTGTACTGCGTACAGTGGTACAAGTGACTTATCTCAGTATACGATGTTCTAAATTAAAAAAACGGTGTTAGTTGTATCAGTATACGTCACTTTATTTCGAAAACTAGCAGTAATTTTGTCATGAAAATTTTATAGCATGTAGATATAAGTATTTTGACCCTAAATATGCAAAAAAACGAAAATCGTAAAAATGTCAGTTGCATCAGTATACGTAGGAGGTATCGGTTGATGCTGTTGCTAAAATTGCTCGAATTTTTGTTGTAGTATTTTTTCCGTTATTTTAAGAGCTATAATTCTGTATTAAATCGGCGTGGGCAATGTTGGACAAAACCCCGGGTAACTTGAACCGCCTCTAAAATCGGCCAAAATCTTGATTAAAAATGTGTTTAAAACTTCTTTTTCGCAATGAGTACACGCCCGTGATCATACTTGTTGCGATGGACTAAAAAAACACTAGCATCAGCATAGAAAAAAATTGAAAAATTTATCGTTTTCCAAAAAAAGCGGGCAATGTTGGACCATTTGACGGTAATATTTTAGGCCACTTCTCGCGGAGACACAATTACCAAAAAAATTACGTGACAAGCCATATTGATCAACTATTACGTATACATTCAAAAACATTTTCAAATATTACGGTTCGCCATACTTAAAAAAAAAACATACGTTTTTGGTAGTTGTGTCTCCACGAGAAGTAGCCAAAAAATTAAGCGAAAAAAAGGTTTTTTTTTCATGTATGTTACTGAAATGCTCAACTTCTTTTGTTGTTGACTGTACATTCGCTGTTTTCATTCCAAGTTATTTAATAAAGTACTTACTAGGTATGCATTTTGTGTTGCATTAGTACGAGAACCTCAGTGCGTGAGTCCTCATCATCATCACTCATGATTTTTTACAAATTACCTTTATTTTATGTTGGTAAAATAATAATTATCAAATCAACACTGTCTTAAATTGCTGCGTAAAGCGGCTTTTTACTGTAGGTACATGTACAAATTTATCACTTCAGTAGATAGCGTCGCTAGTATCTACGTGACTTAGAATATAATTCTTAATGATCTGATTGGTTCTCCATGTATTCGTCAGCACAGATAAGTTGGTGATGAAACTATCTGTCAAATTGACATTGTCAGTATTAGTTTGGTTTGTGGTTTGAAGTTTGTTTACGTCAAAAACTATGTACTTAAAATAAGGAAGGAAAAGCTGCACAAAATACTACTGCAATGTTTAAATTAATTACAGCAAGTATTAAAATCCTGGTGCAGGCTCCGAAGCGACTCATTCGGAGTCTGTCTGTTGCTCCAGAAACAATGGTGAATAATATTTATCGGATTTTTGTGTTGTTAAGTGTGCACGTTCTGAACACGAAGTGTAGTAAAGTATGTACAAAGTTCAACCGCTATCACACTAGACCTGAAACTTTTTAAAGATATTTGGATGCCAATTATTCTATCACTCATGTAAATTAATTGAACTTGACTACTGTTTTAATACTTAGTTCAAATATTTCATAAAAAATGGTATTGTCTCAATTTTATTTATGAGTGATGTTTAATAACTAGTTTGAAATAAAATTTTGTGTTTGTTTTCATTCATGAAACCTTGTTGATAGGGTGATATTAAAGTACGGTTTTGCAATGTTTCTGTGGGATACAAACCTATCTGGGAAGGAAGGAAACATTCTATGTGTTAAGCAAATAATGTTTTCCAATTTCCCACATTTAAATGAACCAAATGGAACTATTTCAAATACACAAAACAATGATATTGCACAAATATTCATACTCTATTTACTATGCTTGTTGATTAAAAAATATACCTACATATTTTGTTAAAGTCTAAAATTATCATCAAGTCACTTAACATAGCAGTAGATTTCCAAAATAATTTGATACACATTTATAAATTTTGATCCAATTATAATTGTGTCATGTTACTTGAAATGGAGTTTTAACAAATTCAATCTGCATGGTTTTGTTTTATATTGAAATTAAAGTACCTATTAACAATTTTCACGTTAATGTGTGTACAATTTTTGTATGATTTTTATGAAAAAGTCGTTTTAGCTTCTAAAATGAGATGTTATTTAAATTCCCAGCATGAGCCGGTTGTGACAGTGACGCAGGGCAAGCTGCAAGGCTCACTTGACACTCTGTACGATGGATCATCCTTCTATAGCTTCAAGGGTATCCCGTACGCCCAGCCACCAGTTGGAAAACTTCGTTTTCAGGTATGTATAACTACAAGTATTAAATTGCACTCGTGTGTAGGTACACATTGTAGTATATGTATTAATGTAAATGAGTTTTTTTTTTTTTATCAGTAATGGATAGGACTGGAAATTGTACTGTAAATAATTTTGAGTCTATTTCCTACTAGCGACCCACCCCGGCTTCGTGCAGGTGCAATGCTGATAAACTCGGATTATTCGACGCTCATGCCATTATTGTTTCTTCCTATTCGTAATTCTGCACAATATGGATTCTACACATTTGCATTTGATCTCATTCCTTATTCTTCGCAGTTATTAGTTTTATACAATCCGGTTTCTTCCTAGTCGCGATTCTGCACAACGTTCACGTGTTGATCACTTTCGTTAAGCTGGACACGTCTTACTTTACGTCGTTTTATTCTGGCATAAGAAAGTGTAAGGGCAAGCGGGGGATTGCTTGACGAAAAGCTTTTTCGGAGATATTGATCATATTAGTCGGAATGGCGTTTCTTACTATTTTAACTATTAGCACGACATACCCCGACTTATCCATTATATAGTATACAAACTGTTTCTTTATCAAAAATAAATCACTTCACTGGCCACTTGACGGAGCCATTGTCACAATTAACATACTCTGAATTGTCAAATGGTTTCCATTTCTCAGTACAATAATTATATGTTTATACGATTTTGAGTGATTAAAGTGATAATAAACTGAAAGATGGAGGAAAACGACGATAAAGTCGTATTTATAAAAAGCGAGAAGGGGAAGGATATTCTTCTCAAAAGTGGATACAAGTAGTATTTTCGAGGTAACCGTGCCAAGGGATCAAACTGGCGATGCGTAAATATGATATCGTGCAGTGCATCAATCACCATTGGCAAAGATAACAATGTGCTAAAACTGAGTAAACATATGTGTAAGCCTAATAAATTTCAAAATAAAGTCGATGTTTGCTTAGACAATTGTAGGTCAGAAGTGACCAAAACCATGAAACCCGTCCAAAAAGTATTTGAAAAGGAGTTTGCACTTCTAAAGGAGAAAGCGTCCGTGATTGAATCTAAACAGATTCCTGAGTTTAAAACGGTAAGAGACTCATTATATAAACGAAAGTACAAAGCGTTAATGGTCGACAAAAGTACTTTTCAAAATATTGACGACATAATACTGCCCGAAATTCTTAGTTCAATATTTATGTGTTTGCTACATCTCTAAAATGAATGACTGAATGTTCTTTTTATTGTATTGTACCCAGTTTATTGACGCATTATACACATACTCACACATACACATGCAGACACGCACACGCGCACACACACACACACACACACACACACGCACACGCACGCGCACGCGCACGCGCACGCGCACGCGCACACGCACACGCACACGCACACGCACACGCACACGCACACGCACACGCACACACACACACACACGCACACACGCACAAGTCGTAATATAATATAACGTATAGTAGATAAGTAATGTAATTTCGTTATACAAATGTATATCCAAATTACGTTATTTATTTATATTATATTACTAAGAAATAGTCGTAGTGTATAAATAGTGTTATTAAAATTACATACCTAGTAAATAAATAAATGTGATTTGGTTATACACATGTATAAATATGGAAGAGCGGGACCTCCTCACACAAGTATTTACAAATACTTAAAAGAAGATCCCAAACCTGTAATATGTAAATTTATGTAAACCAATAAACATTTTCATTTACATTTTTTCATTTTTCATTTTCATTTCATTTTCTAGGCAGGGAAACGATTCAGAAGACAACAAGTTTTTTAGGGGATGGAACTTTTAAAGTAACACCTTCACCATTCTTTCAATTATATACGCTGCATGCAGATTTAAAAAGATACTCGGATGAGGCTACTACTATCGTACCATTCGTACCTGTAATTCACGCTTTACTCCCAAACAAATCACAAAATACATACGAACTATTGTTTTCAATATTGAAAGACAAACTGTCACTGAATGTATTACAATTTAAAAGTGACTATGAACTAGCCGCTACAAATGCGTTAAAAACAGTATTCAATAATGTGATTATAAAAGGATGTTTTTTCCATTTTCAACAATCCATTTGGAGAAAGGCTGAAGAACTTGAAGTAACAGGACATCCCCTTGGTAAAAACGTAACAAGACAATTATGTAAATTAGCATTATTTCCGCCAGCTGATATACCGGAAGGTTTTCGTATCATTACTGAATTTATGCCTCATACACAAGTATTTAATGTGTTCAAAAAATACTATAAAAATGAGTGGATGAATAAAATAAAACCAGAGATGTTTAGTTGCCACAACGAGCTGAATAAAACTACCAATTTTCTGGAAGGTTGGCATAATCGAATTGGTATCAGATTTGGTCGCCACCCTAATTTATTTTTGTTTCTAAGTCAATTAAAAAAAGAAGCTAAACATCAAGATTTCCAGATTAAACGAAGTCTTGCTGGATGTAAAAAGCAAGATCCCAAAAGACGAAGAATTGATCATTATACAGGTGCAGATATAATTGAGAAGTTTGCAAACCAGGAAATATCAATAGCAGCAGCCTTAAAAGCCATGTGTAATTATGATGATTACATTTTTGAAGATTATGACAGCCCTAGCTCAGAATCGGATGAGAGTAGTGGCCTAGAAACGGATGCCAGTTCTGATCATGATAATGACCACGTCGTACAAAGTGACAGTTCGGACTACAATATTTTTTAACAAGACCCTACTTTAGACTTTTTTTTTTGTTAAACTGCCTGTAAATAAATATTTTTTTATGAGTGTTCCTATGAGGTTTTAAATATTTAATCTGTTACTTAAGTATAGTCATCATCAAAACAGTGATAGCGTAAAGTTGGTTTGGCAACCTTGGTTGTATTAATATTATGTTGACTTGAACTTACTTCTTCTTTGAAAAGACTTACCAATAACATAGTTAAGTTAAAAGTATTTTTTTATAATGTTAGAAAGTTGTTTAAAATATTTTGATCGGATCGGAGCCGGACAGTTTGGTACCTTTCTTTGTAAGGTCGAATTTTAAAGTAAATGTGTATGGTCAGTTAAACAACTCTGCCTGGGTAAAGGTTTATTTATTTTTATTTTATGTAAGAAAATAAAGCGATTAAAGAAACTGTTACAAAAGATGTATATGCATATTTTAGTTTTATTTATTTTACTATTTATTTTCGTTTATACAGTGTGGAAATCCAATATATATATATATATATATATATATATATATAATTCAATATGTTACTATTGAAGATTTATTTGCATACCGGTTAAAGATAGTTAAAAGGTTTAATCTCGCTACCGGTATCTACACCTGCCTCAAATATCAAGTACAATCAGCGCCATATCAGTCAAAATTATCAAATAGTTGGTCACACCATAGAAAATGTATGATGTGACAAACCATTTGGCAACTTTGACTGCTACAATATATCTGACGCTGACTGTACCTAATGGATTATAAATACTCATAATTAATATATATCACCATATTTATTTGGCTGTGCTACATTTTGCTGTTTGGTATTATTTAAAAAAATCGGCCAAGTGCGAGTCGGAACTCGGCAATTAGTGTTCCGTACTATCGCAGTTCTATATTGTTCACCTTTTACGCAAAGTCCGAAGATTCGTTCATGTATTTATCCCCCGCTTGCCCTTACACTTTCTTATGCCAGAATAAAACGACGTAAAGTAAGACGTGTCCAGCTTAACGAAAGTGATCAACACGTGAACGTTGTGCAGAATCGCGACTAGGAAGAAACCGGATTGTATAAAACGAATGACTGCGAAGAATAAGGAATGAGATCAAATGCAAATGTGTGGAATCCATATTGTGCAGAATCGCGACTAGGAAGAAACCGGATTGTAAAAAACTAATGACTGCGAAGAATAAGGAATGAGATCAAATGCAAATGTGTAGAATCCATATTGTGCAGAATTACGAATAGGAAGAAACAATAATGGCATGAGCGTCGAATAATCCATAAACTATGCATGTATTATACATATAAACTTTCCTCTTGAATCACTCTATCTATTAAAAACGCATCAAAATCCGTTGCGTAGTTTTAAAGATCTAAGCATACATAGGGACAGACAGACAACAGGAAGCGAGTTTGTTATATTATTATTTTATATTATTATTTTTATTTAATTAATAACTATGAGTCGAAATGTTACTTGAAATAAATGAATTTTAATTTAATTTATATACAATTTATTTATTTATTTAATGCACAGGCAGCTTATAGCTGATGCGTGTATATCACTATTCACTTGTGTTCTGTGTTTGTAAATGTTTGTCTAGTCTATTTTTGAAAGGAGTTTTATACAATGTATTCCAAATAAATTAGATTAAGATTATTCAAAATTCTTTGTTAACTATGAAATGTTGTATTAACAATTGATCAATTCAATATAAACATTTTTTTCCAGGCACCACTACCACCAAAGCCCTGGCAAGGTATCAGGGATGCAAGCAACCACTCAGACGTCTGTGCTCAAGTTAATTTACTGGCCCACGGTGGCTTCGAGGGCAGCGAAGACTGTCTGTTCCTCAACGTCTACTCCAAGTCCCTCAAACCGTCCTCTAAGATACCAGTGATGGTCTTCATTCATGGTGGAGCATACTTAGCAGGATCAGGAAATGATGATTTCTATGGACCAAAGTTTCTCCTGCAGCATAATGTTGTCCTTGTCACATTAAACTACCGGCTTGAAGTGCTAGGCTTCTTGTGCTTAGATACTCCCGAGGTTCCAGGGAATGCAGGTATGAAGGACCAAGTGGCTGCCCTGAGATGGGTGAAGAAGAATATTGCTCAGTTCGGAGGAGACCCTGATAATATTACACTTTTTGGAGAAAGTGCCGGAGCATCATCAGTGGTATACCATATGCTGTCACCAATGTCTCAAGGCTTGTTTCATAAAGCTATCACACAAAGTGGGACCAGCATCAATGATTGGGCTCAAGGAAAAGACGGCAAAGAGAGGGCATTTAGAATCGGCAAATATTTGGGAAAAGACACTAGCGATACCACTGAACTTCTTGAGTTTTTGAGAGAGGTACCAGCAGCCAATTTAACGAAATTGACATTTAAATCGACGACACCGGATGAGAATTACAGAGGATTACGGATTCATTTTGCACCCGTCAGAGAAAAGAAGTTTGACAATGTCGAAGCATTTCTCAGTGAAGAACCGATGGATATTATTTTGTCAAAAAAAATGTGCAGTGTTCCTCTGATGCTGGGATATAATTCTGCGGAAAGCATAATCATGGTCCAAGACAGATTGAAAAAGCTAGATTTTTATAATAAAAATGCCTCTTACGATGTTCCTAGAGAAATTGTCGATAAAATAACTCAAGAAAAGATGATAGAACTGGGTGAAAGAATAAAGAGATTTTACATCGGTGATAGAGACTTTAAAAATGAGGATGTGAAGGAAATCGTGGATATGTTATCTGATATGCATTTCGTATACAACACGCATAGATTTGCTCACTTGTATTCCAAATATAACAATCCTATTTATATGTACAGATTCAATTTGGTGAGTGATCTTAATATTGCCAAGAACTTCTCAGGAATTGATGTAAAAGGGGCTTGTCATGCGGACGAGTTGTTTTACTTATTTTCCTCAAATGTCACCAAAGATGACTACGAGTCTCAAGACAAGCTCAAGAATTACGTGTGGAAAATGACTAAACTGTGGACGGATTTCGCAAAAACCAGGTTAGTCATACATTAATATTGCGGTAAAAAATAAGAATGCTTCTTAGTAATTGTAAGTACCTAGATTATTTTACATTTGTAACTAGTTTTCCTCATTGTTCATGCATTGTATGTTAATGAGTAATTTGTTATTCTATTTTATCAGACCAACTAATTTAAGTAGGTACTTAGTATTATCGGTTGTTAGAAAATTATGCCTTTATAAAACGAAAAGAAATGAGGTGGATTTTCTGCAATACGCACATCGCAGGGAATCTCTGGACTATTCTATTTACGACTAATTATTGCAAAAAAAGGTTAGAGAATGTTCAAAAGAACAAAAGCTCTTCACAAAAGCCGATTTACAACTATATTTTATTGGTTGTTTGTGTAAAATTATGACGCAACTGGTATTGGGCGTGGTGAGGTGACCAGCTACATGGGATACACCTCTATAACCGCGGACGAACGCGCGACTTTTGTCCGGAGAAAATTGGAGGGCGGAGTCGAGCTCCTATAGGTACATGTTGATGCGTCGGTCGGCTATTAGCGCGGTACGCGGCGCGGCGTGATTCCCCAACCTAGTCAGAATGAGAGTAATGTTGATCAAGTCTGAAGTTGTACGAAGTCTGATCAAAGCAGGATAAAATATGTATGTTTGTTTCCACGATTTATGCTAAGACCTGACTTAATCTTTTGACGTCAGCTTAATATACTATGGTGAAATTGTGTCGTTTATGGCCAAGCGAGAAAAGCCACTACAGGTCGATTGAAGTTTTCGAAAGTTTTCGGAATGGCACTGATTGAAAATGTAAAAAATGAGAACCCACTTTTTGATATGGTCGAAATAGCTACCTATTTCGACCATATCAAAAAGTGGGTTCTCTCTGCCTTTTCTCTGAAGCATTTTTCTCTGAAACCGTAAGCTATTTCGATAGGATGATATGTGCAATAATTATGAAAAATTATTGAAAATTCGACGAATAATAATTCTGCGAAATAGCAGAACCACCACAAAGCGTTCGCGAACTGTAAAGTCGAGTGCATTTACATCTACACACTTACGAGAACAAAAATATCTGAACACAATTTTATGCTCCTGACAATAGGGTCGTGTTCAGATATTTTTGTTCTCGTAAGTGTGTAGATGTAAATGAACTCGACTGTACACAGTTCGCAGTTACTAGTAATAGTTCTGTGATAGACAACACTTGTATAAATTCCTTATGTATTTCTATTCCAGCAACCCCTGCTCCGACCCTGGCCTCGGCGTGTCCTGGCCGCGGTACTCGGTCGCCAACAAGGAATACCTGGACATCGACGTCAAGCTGACTCCCGGCAAGTACGCTGAGCGGGAGCGAGTCCAGTTCTGGAACGGGCTGTACTGTGAGGCTGGCTTGCCTTGCATTAGCGAGAACAACAATAAGAGCAAACTGTAATATTACAATATTTGACATTATACAATATGTACATTATTGGGCGTTAAAATACTCGTGTGATTCTGTTACGAAACTCGCCTTTGGCTCGTTTCATAAATCCACAGACGATCTAGGCGGGTTCTAGCGAACTCACGCTACAGGTTCAGTCAGTTTCTGAGGTATGGGGAGTTGGAAGAAGGAGTCTAGTCTGAGGAATTGATGAATGATGATCAATATGAAATATTATAGTACTTTTATATTATGTTTAATCAATATTTATTGTTAATCAATATTTGTTCAAGCAATTTGTATTTTTCTGATACCCTTTTTATTGTTTGTATTGTATTTAGTAAGAGCAACTTGTATTCTAATATTATTAAGTGACAAATTTAAAATACGTTGATCAACATTGAACTTCGGAAAAACTTAAATGTGATATATGCGACAATAGATTTGTACAAGTGTCAAGTCAAGTTTGCGTTATTTAGGAAACGTAAATTTATCCGGGCTCAAAAGAAAACGTACACAACAACATTAGGCATTTTCTTCCAGTCTTTTCTACTTCCTGACTTATTTATATACAGGGTGTCCCTAAAACCAACGCCGAAATGAAGAGGGGTGATAGAACAGCTCATAAGCAACCATATTAAGTTAATTTGACCTTAATAAAAAGTTCATGGTTTTCGAGATATTTGCATTTTTTTTAAACTCGTGACTTTTGATGCCCTGCGTCAGTATGTCGATTGCCACCACTGCAAATTTAGGTATTTTGTAAATCTGTTTTTTGCAGGATGTTACTAAGAACATATCCTATCGAATGTAATTTAAATTTATTACATATCATGATGCTTTGTCGGTAAAAATAATAAAAAAAAACGAATTATAGCAATTTATAAAATTTAGCCAGCGGTTTTGATCGAGTTTCATTTAAAAAAAGTATTGTAAACTAACATGGCACACAACATAAAAAGATAGTAAATTTATTGTAGTTTTCAAAAAGGTACAGCATTTTCTAATTTACGCAGCAGTTTACGAGATATTGGTATTTTACACTAACAGGAGCTCATACTGCAGTTATTACATAGTATGGAACCAGAGCCCCTACTAGGCTCAGAGGTTGAATTTCGAACAAAAAATAGATTCAAAGAATACACAATTTGAAATTGGAACACAATTTGAAATTCGAATTCAAGTCGGCTTTCTGATTAAAGAGTATTTTAGTAATTTTAGGACACTTCGTCAATTCGTTTGATGTTCTTTATTTAGTTTTGTTTCTTATTTTCTTAAATAGACTTGATTTACCAATAGAACTCGTGTTTGCCTTGTGATTTGGATTTTTGGTACAATTTAACTTTGCTTTGTGCATCTTGGACTCGAGTTCTGCCTATTGATTTTAACTTCGATTTACTTTGGCTCTGTTAAGATTAATTGTAGTGCGTTTGTTACAAATATGCCAGAGAATTATACTCCTCAAGAATATGCCAACATGCATTTTGTCCATGGGGAATGTCAGGGTAACTCTTGTGCTGCAGCTAGACTCTATCGGGAAAGATATCCAAATTTAAGGCATCCGGACCATCGAGTATTTCGAAATGTTCATCTCGCATACTCACAAGGCGTTTTGCCTGGCAATCGCGGTGGATTGGGAAGACCTAGAGGAGATTACGATGAAGATGTTTTACAAGAGATTCAAAACGACCCATCCACTTCGACACGGAACATTGAACGTAACTTAGGGATATCAAAATCTGTTGCCAATAGAATATTACGTCGATATGGATATCATCCATACCACATACAACGTGTTCAAGCGTTGCTGCCCCGTGATTACCCACTTCGTATTCAGTTTTGCCAGACAATGCTGCAAAAACACAGAGAGGATCCCAATTTCATAAATATGGTTTTATGGTCTGATGAAAGCACTTTTAAGAGAGATGGATTTATGAACATGCACAATTTACACAGTTATGCATTAGAAAATCCTCATTTAATGAGGGAAGATCGGTCGCAGTACCAATTTAAAGTGAACCTCTGGACTGGAATATTAGATGGGAAAATAATTGGCCCATTTGAATTACCAGAAACGCTGAATGGTCCAAGTTATCTGCATTTCTTAGAGAATGAGTTGCCAAATCTTCTCGACGACGTACCTTTAGCTACGCGGAGGTCAATGTGGCTGCAGAATGATGGCTGTCCAGCACATTATGCACGCGAAGTGCGACTACATTTAAACCAAACTTATCCACAGAAATGGATCGGCCGTCTGGGTCCCATTTTGTGGCCTCCTCGATCTCCAGACCTAAATCCTCTGGATTTCTATTACTGGGGTTATATTAAAGAAAAAGTTTACAATGAACCGATCAACAGTATAGCGGAGCTGAGACAACGCATTTACGCAGAGGCCCAAAACGACGTATCAAGAAGTGCACGTCACATCAGTCGAGCATTTTTAAGGAGATGCCGAGCTTGTATTCAAGTCAATGGCGGACAATTTGAACATTTAATTTAGTTACATAAAACAGGTATCGTATTTTTTTAATGTTTTTAGTTTTTTTATTCACTTAACAGATAAAAATGGCAACCAGTATTATTTTCGCATTATCTTATAAACCGCTAAATAATTAAGTCACTTCAATACCATTTTAAAAACAACTCTAAATTTGCTATCTTTTTACGTTATTTGCCAGGTTCGCTATGAACATTTCATTTTTTTTATTCTAAAATTGAATTGTGTTCCTATTCTAAATAAAGTATTCTTTAAATCGATTTTTTGTTCAAAATTCAAACTCTGTGCCTAGTAGGGGCTCTGGTACCATACTATGGAATAACTGCAGTATGAGCTCCTTTTGGTGTAAAATATCAATATCTCGTAAACTGCTGCGTAAATTAGAAAATGCTGTACCTTTTTGAAAACTACAATAAATTTACTATCTTTTTATATTGTGTGCCATGTTAGTTTACAATACTTTTTTTAAATGAAACTCGATCAAAACCGCTGGCTAAAGTTAATAAATTGCTATAATTCGTTTTTTTTTATTATTTTTACCGACAAAGCATCATGATATGTAATAAATTGAAATTACATTCGATAGGATATGTTTTTAGTAACATCCTGCAAAAAACAGATTTAAAAAATACCTAAATTTGCAGTGGTGGCAATCGACATACTGACGCAGGGCATCAAAAGTCACGAGTTTTTTTTAAATGCAAATATCTCGAAAACCATGAACTTTTTATTAAGGTCAAATTAACTTAATATGGTTGCTTATGAGCTGTTCTATCACCCCTCTTCATTTCGGCGTTGGTTTTAGGGACACCCTGTATAAAATCAAGAGATTGTATGGCTGTCAATGAAGCGGTTACGGCGCGGCCACGACTTCGGTCACGTGCGCGGTACGTGTGTCTCGCTCACTCGTATGGCTGTCACTCGGATCTCTCGCTCAGACGCTCGCCGCGCCGCTTGCCAAAAGTCGTGACATGTCCGTTACACGCCCACGGTCAGTCTGGCGTCAGTTCAATCCATCAGTCTGCTTAGAATGACGAAATAATGATGTACTTAACTGACAAAAACTGACATTCCAGAATGATAGAGTGAACTGACACCGGAATTAGCGAACAACCGATGTCTTGTTGGGTGTAATAGTGACCTATAAACGTGTTCGTCAATAGCATGATGGTAATAACGTGCAACCTTCAAGAAAAGAGCGTACTCCCACCTGAAAGGCCGGCAACACACTTGTGACTTCGCTGGTGTTGCAGGTGTCTATGGGCGACGGTAATCGCTTTCCATCAGGCGATTCGTTTGCTCGTTTGCCCCCTATGACATAAAAAAAAAATCAATTTTTATTGTACATTATTATAACGAAACGGGACTTAATCACGTTCAAATAGTATTTAATGCAATCGTTGCACAATGAAGTTTCTTAAAGTCGAGTACCGCGTTTAGGTCACGAGGCTTGCCGAGTGGCCTAAGTAAGGTAGGTACTTACGGGATTTTAAGACCTAATTGTGTAACTATTGCATACAATACTTTTTATACGAGCAAACACAGAAAAATATTTTTGACGTGACAATGTCTAATAAATTGATGAACGCCGGCCGCGCATACGAAAAAAGATGACGTCATTGTAGCAATACTTTGTAGCGCCGTGGAAGGGAAGGGGAACCACGTGACTGACACAAGCCTACGTCATCATGCTGTTCACAGATTCTCAAACTTTAAAATGTGGGAAGAGGGAAGAGGGAACAGTCGGATACAAAGACTATCTATCTATCTATCTATCAGCCACAGACGTCCACTGCTGAACATAGGCCTCCCCCATGACTCGCCACAAAGTGCGATCCTGTGCAGACCGCATCCAATGATTCCCCGCTACCCTCACGAGGTCATCCGTCCATCTAGTCGGGGGCCGACCCACGCTGCGCTTTCCTATGCGTGGTCGCCACTCTAGGACTTTGCTGCGCCAACGGCCATCCGTTCTCCGGGCTACATGGCCTGCCCATTGCCACTTCATTGGAAGAGGGAAGAGGGAAGAGGTAAGAGGGAAGAGGGAAGAGGGAAGAGGGAAGAGGGAAGAGGGAAGAGGGAAGAGGGAAGAGGGAAGAGGGAAGAGGGAAGAGGGAAGAGGGAAGAGGGAAGAGGGAAGAGGGAAGAGGGAAGAGGGAAGAGGGAAGAGGGAAGAGGGAAGAGGGAAGAGGGAAGAGGGAAGAGGGAAGAGGGAAGAGGGAAGAGGGAGGAGGGAAGAGGGATTCATATCAATAAATATTCTACCGAGAATAACACGTTGTCACGTAAAATCTTCCTTCGCCCCGTAAAACCGACTTTACAGGCAACCATTTTTTTTAATTTAATCGTCATTCCCAACTATGAATTTTTATTTTTGATGTAACCTTTTTCGTTTAACTAAAACTGACCGATTAAAAAAACATGATCCGGATGGTCATGGCGAGTGCCTCGTGATTGTTTACATTTTGTGACAAGTAGGTACCTAATTTCAACCAATCAGTAAACAGGAGCGTGCGTTTTTAAATCAAATATGCTGACGTTCTTTTTTTGAAATTATTTGAGTTGAGTAGAGAGATGTCTTATGAATATTAAAGTTCTGTAGCGGGTACCATAGAGTATATAATTTTGGTACAGGATTAAAAAGTGCGTTTTTGTGATTTTGTCTGTGACATTATAATTGACAGATTAAAGTACGCGAGTATAAAAAAAGTTTTTAATGACCTCGACATTCACAGCAGACGAATAAGGGGGCAGAGAACGGGCAGTCCCTTCGAGACCATGAACCTAACATCACGTTCGAAACGTCGAGGTAATAAACTATTATTGAACGCGATAAAGTCCCGTTTTGTTATAAGATAATGTTATAATAATAGTGAAGATTGTGTAAGTAAATCAATACATTTTATCATACTTTTAATTATTTATACAAATCACAAAGTGTGTTTTTTGTTTTGATAAAATCACGATGGTGAAAAAAGTCATAACTTCTTTTTTTCACAGTATTATCTTTAGAGAAAGTAGAGTTGTACTGCAATGGATCTGAGTATCCATCTAACCTAAATGTGTTCTATGATAATGTCAAAAATCCGTTTATTTTTAATTTTTACAACCCCTAGCACCATCTAGGTTGAAACAAATAAGTACATACTTCTATTTCGAGATTAACAGGTCTTGTGTGTTCAATACCTGCTTAAGTTCCTACCTCTTTTTATACCTCATAATATATACGATGGCTTTATAGTTATACGTACTTTAGAGAAGTATTTTACTAGAACCCGGTCGAAAATAAGTAATTCAAATCGGCCTGTGAAACTATAGTGTTACCCTAGCTCAACAGTACTCGCGAAGTTGAGTATGAGTATGTGAAAAGTATGAGTATGAGTTGACCGAAGATGGCCAAGGCGAAGTTGGCCGAAATATGGGTTACCGCAACGAAGTGCCCCTCCACCACACTAACATATTCGCCCAACCTCGGCCAACTTCTTGAGTAGAGTAGTGTGGAGCTAGGGTTACAAGTACCGGGGGAATTCCCGGTGCTGTCATAAAAAAAAAACCCGGTTCTGGGTCATAGTTACAAGTGAATTTTGTTCATGTCATTTTTACAGTTCGTTTACTAAAATGTTGATGTTTTAGACGATTACCGCAATTTTTAGTGACTTTTATCGCTATTTATTGTATGAATATTACAAATACAAAGATATAAAACAGTGAAACAAAAAAATCAATATTTAAATAGGTATATAAAAAAAAAGCTAGGTCAAGCTCTAAAAGCATTTCGCTGTTTTTATCTTTTTTAATTTTTAGAGTTACCTACGTGTTTTTATTAAAAGCGTTAAGTATAAGAAATTGACGATTTTCTATGACGAAGGATATTGTTACAGTTACATATTTACAGTGCATGAGCTCAGTTTACGATTTGGGTTTGGATGAAAACTGAGAGGTACTTATCTGGATCATCTACGAGCGAGCGAGACAGGTATAAAACGCGAATCACATTCTGACAGCTTACGCACCGTAAGTTATGTTTCATTAATCATTAATATATTTAGCGTGAAGCCAGACGAGCGCAATTTGAGTCGCGTGATTTCGGTCGCGCCATACATCATGTCACGTGATCACGTCACACTAAGTATGGCGCGACCGAAATCACGCGACTCAAATTACGCTCGTCTGGCTTCACACTTTACTCGTAATCGTCGATTGAAATGTCTGCCATGATAAGGGCGCGTCTCCACTCGAGCGGAGCGAAGCTTAGACGTACGGAATAGACCAATCACCTGAGTTGAAATCTGTGTCTCACTCTCAGCTGCGCTTCACTTCAGTAAAGACGCACCCTTAGTCTAGTTCTTGTACCTCTAGATTTACGTGTAATCTTTTATTTTCATATTGTTAACAGTTTTGCTTAAATATTAATTGTAAATTGTAATATATCTTCAATATTGAAATAATTATTCACGTATGATTTGTACGAAACCCAATTATGTAGTACCTACTATAAATATTGTGGTACAGATTTTTATACCCATATTGTACGTATAATATATATGTTATAAAAACTGTTTAATGTAGGTATACCTTTGTTATTATTTTTTATATTAATTGTTAAAAAATAAACGTGCCTCCAACATTGTTACGTACTATTGCATTTAACAAAATTCTACGTTAAGATTACCTACTAAATTATTATTTCCTATGTATCCCAGAATAATCATGGAACTTTAATGTTGTGTTAAAATATTGGTTTATGTTTAACACGGTATCGGTATATAGATAATATGTTTATCCACCGTTTTTGCCAAGTTCTTCTTAGAATGCTTTCTTACCAACTTCGGCGAAAAAGTTAAGATGAAAATATGGAAATGAGTTTTTCCGACAAAATCCGACAGAAAAACATTGTGCACTATTATTATACCTACCTACTTAATGTTAAGCAGCAATAAGTCTTTACTTTTTAAAGATAATATTGTCGTCTAGGAATATATTTTAAACTCAGGGCAAGCCGGGTTAGATACCGCTTACTTTTTCTTCAATAGCAAAAGATAACTGTACCTACTCAGTCGCCCTGAAATGGGCAAGGTGGTGGGAATCGGTTTCTATGGAAGCCACGCCACTGGTACTAAATCTATTTCCTTCGATGTTACGGGCGTGTCTGAAATTTGATGCACTTAAGTCCCGTTTTGTAATGACAACGATAAGAAATATCAAATAAACAACACAGCAAAAACATTACAGGGTGACTCAGAATAAGGAAAATTTACCGGATAGTTCCATTTATTTACTATGTCATGTCAGTATAGCTAAAGAAATACGGTGAATATTGTGAAGTGGCTTAGTCAAAGTCTGTCTCGCTCCAGTGACAGTCATGTGCAGTTTTTTTTACTTGGCGCTGTTTAGCGCTTACATACTCGACTCCGCAAGTTATGTGAGATGTACAAAGGTAAGGTATTAATACATATTTTACTAAATTGCTTTAGGTATATGTAGATACAAAGATCAACATTCAAAGAAAAATTAAATTTCACTCATACTTAGTTCACACCCGGACTCGAACCGGGTATCTTTGGATTACCGGTCCACTGCTTAGCCTTTCGACCATAGACACACACACGCTTTAAATTTCTTCATCGTTTTGATTTCTGTATGTATTTGTTTTTGAAAGGTATTTAACTTTCCTCCATACCTATGGAGCAATAAAAAAATGTGGTGTTACTTTACCCACATTAAAAGTGCAATGCAAGTGTATACCGGCCTGAATATTTTTATCATAAAACGGCAGTGTGAAACAAACATGAAAAGTAGGCTAAGGCGATTTATTTCATAAATTTTCAGTTACAATATACCTAATTGTGTTTTACAGAACGATCCAGTTGTGAGTGTGAAGCAGGGCAGGCTACAAGGCCTGGTGGACACTTTGTACGATGGATCCTCCTTCTACAGCTTCAGAGGCATCCCGTATGCCCAACCACCAGTAGGACTGTTTCGGTTTAGGGTACGTATCCATTATGGGTAAAACACTCTCAGGTATAAGTCAGGGTTCGAACTTGGGGCCATTGCTGTTTAATATTTTAATTAATCACCTGCCGAATCAAGTCCAAAACTCGAAAGTAATGATGTTTGCAGACGATGTTAAGTTAATTAAAGTAGTAGGCACATCGGAGGATTGTAAAGCTCTACAAGACGACATTGACGCCTTACATAAATGGAGTCTTTTAAATAAATTATAATTTAATATAAAAAAATGCGAAACAATGAGCTTCACTCGATCATCTCTTCCGTACCATCATCAATATACTCTAGATGGTAATTCAATAGCGAGAGTATCGTTGGTTCGTGACCTTGGCATTTTTTTCGATCCACAGCTCTCAATTTCGGGAGCATGCGAATAGAGTTGCGAAACGCGCAGCGCAGAAACTAGGCTTTGTTTGTACTGCGAAATGCACAACTTTTAACACCGAACTGTCTTCGAGCTCTCTATGCGGCACTTGTGAGAAGTGTGCTAGAATCAAATGCTTCAGTTTGGAACCCTCACGAGGCTAAGTATATCTTAAATGCTAGAGAAGGTCCAAAAGAAGTTCTTAAGGATTTATACAAGAAGCTATACCTATGCTTATTATCCGTATCTCTATCTCTACCCCACACTATTCCTATTAGGAGTACTGGGGTACAATTCGCTAGAAGTGCGGCGATACCTGGCACTAGCTAAGTTTGCTCTGGGCATAATTCGCGGCAAAATAGAGTGTACTGGACTAGTGGAGGAAGTGGTGCGACTATATGCGCCTGAGGCACGGTCACGACTACGCCACCATGCTCCCTTGTTAGCGGTGCCTGGCGCGCGCACCGCGCTCCTGCGCAACGGTCATGGTAATATGTTTTTGGTTATGTAATCCGGTGAAAATGTATGTCAAAGTTGTCATATAGGCGAAGGGTCACTTTGATAGGTACTGAATAAATTAACCGACTTGGTTTAATATTGTATCTCACAACTTTTTTCGGTAGAAGGTTGCGAGACTTGCAATTTTTTACATGTAATGTTTTTGATGGGATTTATACTTTCCAAATAATTTAGATTAAGGTTATTCCAAATTCTTTGTTCAATATGAAACATTGTATTAACGATTTATTGATTCAATATAAACGTTTTATTCCAGGCACCACTACCACCAAAGCCCTGGCAAGGCATCAGGGATGCAAGCAACCACTCAGACGTCTGTGTTCAAGTTAATTTACTGGCCCACAGCGGCTTCGAGGGCAGCGAAGACTGTCTGTTCCTCAACGTCTACTCCAAGTCCCTCAAACCGTCATCTAAGATACCAGTGATGGTCTTCATTCATGGTGGAGCGTACTTAGAAGGATCAGGAAATGATGATTTCTATGGACCAAAGTTTCTCCTGCAGCATAATGTTGTCCTTGTCACATTAAACTATCGGCTTGAAGTGTTAGGCTTCTTGTGCTTAGATACTCTCGAAATTCCAGGGAATGCAGGTATGAAGGACCAAGTTGCTGCCATGAGATGGGTAAAGAAGAATATTGCTCAGTTTGGAGGGGACCCTGATAATATTACACTTTTTGGAGAAAGTGCCGGAGCATCATCAGTGGTATACCATATGCTGTCACCAATGTCTCGAGGCTTGTTTCATAAAGCGATCACACAAAGTGGGACCAGCATCAATGATTGGGCTCAAGGAAAAGACGGCAAAGAGAGGGCATTTAGAATCGGCAAATATTTGGGAAAAGACACTAGCGATACCACTGAACTTCTTGAGTTTTTGAGAGAGGTACCAGCAGCCAATTTAACGAATTTGACTTTTAAATCGACGACACCAGATGAGAATTACAGAGGATTACGGATTCATTTTGCACCCGTCAGAGAAAAGAAGTTTGACAATGTTGAAGCATTTCTCAGTGAAGAGCCGATGGATATTATTTTGTAAAAAAAAATGTGCAGTGTTCCTCTGATGCTGGGATATAATTCTGCGGAAAGCATAATCATGGTCCAAGACAGATTGAAAAAGCTAGATTTTTATAATAAAAATGCCTCTTACGATGTTCCTAGAGAAATTGTCGATAAAATAACTCAAGAAAATATGATAGAAATGGGTGAAAGAATAAAGAAATTTTACATCGGTGATAGAGACTTTAAAAATGAGGATGTGAAGGAAATCGTGGATATGTTATCTGATATGCATTTCGTATATAACACGCATAGATTTGCTCACTTGTATTCCAAATATAACAATCCTATTTATATGTACAGATTCAATTTGGTGAGTGATCTTAATATTGCCAAGAACTTCTCAGGAATTGATATAAAAGGGGCTTGTCATGCGGACGAGTTGTTTTACTTATTTTCCTCAAATGTCACCAAAGATGACTACGAGTCTCAAGACAAGCTCAAGAATTACGTGTGGAAAATGACTAAACTGTGGACGGATTTCGCAAAAACCAGGTTAGTCATACATTAATATTGCGGTAAAAAATAAGAATGCTTCTTAGTAATTGTAAGTACCTAGATTATTTTACATTTGTAACTAGTTTTCGTCATTGTTCATGCATTGTATGTTAATGAGTAATTTGTTATTCTATTTTATCAGACCAACTAATTTAAGTAGGTACTTAGTATTATCGGTTGTTAGAAAATTATGCCTTTATAAAACGAAAAGAAATGAGGTGGATTTTCTGAAATACGCACATCGCAGGGAATCTCTGGACTACTCTATTTACGACTAATTATTGAAAAAAAAGGTTAGAGAATGTTCAAAAGAACAAAAGCTCTTCACAAAAGCCGATTTACAACTGTATTTTATTGGTTGTTTGTGTAAAATTATGACGCAACTGGTATTGGGCGTGGTGAGGTGACCAGCTACATGGGACACACCTCTATAACCGCGGACGAACGCGCGACTTTTGTCCGGAGAAAATTGGAGGGCGGAGTCGAGCTCCTATAGGTACATGTTGATGCGTCGGTCGGCTATTAGCGCGGTACGCGGCGCGGCGTGATTCCCCAACCTAGTCAGAATGAGAGTAATGTTGATCAAGTCTGAAGTTGTACGAAGTCTGATCAAAGCAGGATAAAATATGTATGTTTGTTTCCACGATTTATGCTAAGACCTGACTTAATCTTTTGACGTCAGCTTAATATACTATGGTAAAATTGTATGTCGTTTTTGGCCAAGCGAGAAAAGCCACTACAGGTCGATTGAATTTTTCGAAAGTTTTCGGAATGGCACTGATTGAAAATGTAAAAAATGGTAGCTATTTCGACCATATCAAAAAGTGGGTTCTCTCTGCCTTTTCTCTGAAGCATTTTCGATAGGATGATATGTGCAATAATTATGAAAAATTATTGAAAATTCGACGAATAATAATTCTGCGAAATAGCAAAACCACCACAAAGCGTTCGCGAACTGTAAAGTCGAGTGCATTTACATCTACACACTTACGAGAGCAAAAATATCTGAACACAATTTTATGCTCCTGACAATAGGGTCGTGTTCAGATATTTTTGTTCTCGTAAGTGTGTAGATGTAAATGAACTCGACTGTACACAGTTCGCAGTTACTAGTAATAGTTCTGTGATAGACAACACTTGTATAAATTCCTTATGTATTTCTATTCCAGCAACCCCTGTTCCGACCCTGGCCTCGGCGTGTCCTGGCCGCGGTACTCGGTCGCCAACAAGGAATACCTGGACATCGATGTCAAGCTGACTCCCGGCAAGTACGCTGAGCGGGAGCGAGTTCAGTTCTGGAACGGGCTGTACTGTGAGGCTGGCTTGCCTTGCATTAGCGAGAACAACAATAAGAGCAAACTGTAATATTACAATATTTGACATTATACAATATGTACATTATTGGGCGTTAAAATACTCGTGTGATTCTGTTACGAAACTCGCCTTTGGCTCGTTTCATAAATCCACAGACGATCTAGGCGGGTTCTAGCGAACTCACGCTACAGATTCAGTCAGTTTCTGAGGTATGGGGAGTTGGAAGAAGGAGTCTAGTCTGAGGAATTGATGAATGATGATCAATATGAAATATTATAGTACTTTTATATTATGTTTAATCAATATTTATTGTTAATCAATATTTGTTAAAGCAATTTGTATTTTTCTGATACCCTTTTTATTGTTTGTATTGTATTTAGTAAGAGCAACTTGTATTCTAATATTATTAAGTGACAAATTTAAAATACGATGATCAACATTGAACTTCGGAAAAACTTAAATGTGATATATGCGACAATAGATTTGTACAAGTGTCGAGTAAAGTTTGCGTTATTTAGGAAACGTAAATTTATCCGGGGTCAAAAGAAAACGTACACAACAACATTAGGCATTTTCTTCCAGTCTTTTCTACTTCCTGACTTATTTATAAATCAAATCAAGAGATTGTATGACTGTCAATGAAGCGGTTACGGCGCGGCCACGACTTCGGTCACGTGCGCGGTACGTGTGTCTCGCTCACTCGTATTGCTGTCACTCGGATCTCTCGCTCAGACGCTCGCCGCGCCGCTTGCCAAAAGTCGTGACATGTCCGTTACACGCCCACGGTCAGTCTGGCGTCAGTTCAATCCATCAGTCTGCTTAGAATGACGAAATAATGATGTACTTAACAGACAAAAACTGACATTCCAGAATGATAGAGTGAACTGACACCGGAATTAGCGACCAACCGATGTCTTGTTGGGTGTAATAGTGACCTAGGTGCGACCTGTAAATGTGTTCGTCAATAGCATGATGGTAATAACGTGCAACCTTCAAGAAAAGAGCGTACTCCCACCTGAAAGGCCGGCAACACACTTGTGACTTCGCTGGTGTTGCAGGTGTCTATGGGCGACGGTAATCGCTTTCCATCAGGCGATTCGTTTGCTCGTTTGCCCCCTATGACATAAAAAAAAAAACAATTTTTATTGTACATTATTATAACGAAACGGGACTTAATCACGTTCAAATAGTATTTAATGCAATCGTTGCACAATGAAGTTTCTTAAAGTCGAGTACCGCGTTTAGGTCACGAGGCTTGCCGAGTGGCCTAAGTAAGGTAGGTACTTACGGGATTTTAAGACCTAATTGTGTAACTATTGCATACAATACTTTTTATACGAGCAAACACAGAAAAATATTTTTGACGTGACAATGTCTAATAAATTGATGAACGCCGGCCGCGCATACGAAAAAAGATGACGTCATTGTAGCAATACTTTGTAGCGCCGTGGAAGGGAAGGGGAACCACGTGACTGACACAAGCCTACGTCATCATGCTGTTCACAGATTCTCAAACTTTAAAATGTGGGAAGAGGGAAGAGGGAACAGTCGGATACAAAGACTATCTATCTATCTATCTATCTATCAGCCACAGACGTCCACTGCTGAACATAGGCCTCCCCCATGACTCGCCACAAAGTGCGATCCTGTGCAGACCGCATCCAATGATTCCCCGCTACCCTCACGAGGTCATCCGTCCATCTAGTCGGGGGCCGACCCACGCTGCGCTTTCCTATGCGTGGTCGCCACTCTAGGACTTTGCTGCGCCAACGGCCATCCGTTCTCCGGGCTACATGGCCTGCCCATTGCCACTTCATTGGAAGAGGGAAGAGGGAAGAGGGAAGAGGGAAGAGGGAAGAGGGAAGAGGGAAGAGGGAAGAGGGAAGAGGGAAGAGGGAAGAGGGAAGAGGGAAGAGGGAAGAGGGAAGAGGGAAGAGGGAAGAGGGAAGAGGGAAGAGGGAAGAGGGAAGAGGGAAGAGGGAAGAGGGAGGAGGGAAGAGGGAAGAGGGATTCATATCAATAAATATTCTACCGAGAATAACACGTTGTCACGTAAAATCTTCCTTCGCCCGTAAAACCGACTTTACAGGCAACCATTTTTTTTAATTTAATCGTCATTCCCAACTATGAATTTTTATTTTTGATGTAACCTTTTTCGTTTAACTAAAACTGACCGATTAAAAAAACATGATCCGGATGATCCTCGTGATTGTATACATTTTGTGACAAGTAGGTACCTAATTTCAACCAATCAGTAAACAGGAGCGTGCGTTTTTAAATCAAATATGCTGACGTTCTTTTTTTGAAATTATTTGAGTTGAGTAGAGAGATGTCTTATGAATATTAAAGTTCTGTAGCGGGTACCATAGAGTATATAATTTTGGTACAGGATTAAAAAGTGCGTTTTTGTGATTTTGTCTGTGACATTATAATTGACAGATTAAAGTACGCGAGTATAAAAAAAGTTTTTAATGACCTCGACATTCACAGCAGACGAATAAGGGGGCAGAGAACGGGCAGTCCCTTCGAGACCATGAACCTAACATAACGTTCGAAACGTCGAGGTAATAAACTATTATTGAACGCGATTAAGTCCCGTTTTGTTATAAGTAAATGTTATAATAATAGTGAAGATTGTGTAAGTAAATCAATACATTTTATCATACTTTTAATTATTTATACAAATCACAGTGTGTTTTTTGTTTTGATAAAATCACGATGGTGAAAAAAGTCATAACTTCTTTTTTCCACAGTATTATCTTTAGAGAAAGTAGAGTTGTACTGCAATGGATCTGAGTATCCATCTAACCTAAATGTGTTCTATGATAATGTCAAAAATCCGTTTATTTTCAATTTTTACTACCCCTAGCACCATCTAGGTTGAAACAAATAAGTACATACTTCTATTTCGAGGTTAACAGGTCTTGTGTGTTCAATACCTGCTTACGTTCCTACCTCTTTTTATACCTCATAATATATACGATGGCTTTATAGTTATACGTACCTACTTTAGAGAAGTATTTTACTAGAACCCGGTAGAAAATACGTAATTCAAATCGGCCTGTGAAACTATAGTGTTACCCTAGCTCAACAGTACTCGCGAAGTTGAGTATGAGTATGTGAAAAGTATGAGTATGAGTTGACCGAAGATGGCCAAGGCGAAGTTGGCCGAAATATGGGTTACCGCAACGAAGTGCCCCTCCACCACACTAACATATTCGCCCAACCTCGGCCAACTTCTTGAGTAGAGTAGTGTGGAGCTAGGGTTACAAGTACCGGGGGAATTCCCGGTGCTGTCATAAAAAAAAACCCGGTTCTGGGTCATAGTTACAAGTGAATTTTGTTCATGTCATTTTTACAGTTCGTTTACTAAAATGTTGATGTTTTAGACGATTACCGCAATTTTTAGTGACTTTTATCGCTATTTATTGTATGAATATTACAAATACAAAGATATAAAACAGTGAAACAAAAAAATCAATATTTAAATAGGTATATTAAAAAAAAGCTAGGTCAAGCTCTAAAAGCATTTCGCTGTTTTTATCTTTTTTAATTTTTAGAGTTACCTACGTGTTTTTATTAAAAGCGTTAAGTATAAGAAATTGACGATTTTCTATGCCGAAGGATATTGTTACAGTTACATATTTACAGTGCATGAGCTCAGTTTACGATTTGGGTTTGGATGAAAACTGAGAGGTACTTATCTGGATCATCTACGAGCGAGCGAGACAGCTATAAAACGCGAATCACATTCTGACAGCTCACGCACCGTAAGTTATGTTTCATTAATCATTAATATATTTAGCGTGAAGCCAGACGAGCGCAATTTGAGTCGCGTGATTTCGGTCGCGCCATACATCATGTCACGTGATCACGTCACACTAAGTATGGCGCGACCGAAATCACGCGACTCAAATTACGCTCGTCTGGCTTCACACTTACTCGTAATCGTCGATTGAAATGTCTGCCATGATAAGGGCGCGTCTCCACTGGAGCGGAGCGAAGCTTAGACGTACGGAATAGACCAATCACCTGAGTTGAAATCTGTGTCTCACTCTCAGCTGCGCTTCACTTCAGTAAAGACGCACCCTTAGTCTAGTTCTTGTACCTCTAGATTTACATGTAATCTTTTATTTTCATATTGTTAACAGTTTTGCTTAAATATTAATTGTAAATTGTAATATATCTTCAATATTGAAATAATTATTCACGTATGATTTGTACGAAACCCAATTATGTAGTACCTACTATAAATATTGTGGTACAGATTTTTATACCCATATTGTACGTATAATATATATGTTATAAAAACTGTTTAATGTAGGTATACCTTTGTTATTATTTTTTATATTAATTGTTAAAAAATAAACGTGCCTCCAACATTGTTACGTACTATTGCATTTAACAAAATTCTACGTTAAGATTACCTACTAAATTATTATTTCCTATGTATCCCAGAATAATCATGGAACTTTAATGTTGTGTTAAAATATTGGTTTATGTTTAACACGGTATCGGTATATAGATAATATGTTTATCCACCGTTTTTGCCAAGTTCTTCTTAGAATGCTTTCTTACCAACTTCGGCGAAAAAGTTAAGATGAAAATATGGAAATGAGTTTTTCCGACAAAATCCGACAGAAAAACATTGTGCACTATTATTATACCTACCTACTTAATGTTAAGCAGCAATAAGTCTTTACTTTTTAAAGATAATATTGTCGTCTAGGAATATATTTTAAACTCAGGGCAAGCCGGGTTGGATACCGCTTACTTTTTCTTCAATAGCAAAAGATAACTGTACCTACTCAGTCGCCCTGAAATGGGCAAGGTGGTGGGAATCGGTTTCTATGGAAGCCACGCCACTGGTACTAAATCTATTTCCTTCGATGTTACGGGCGTGTCTGAAATTTGATGCACTTAAGTCCCGTTTTGTAATGACAACGATAAGAAATATCAAATAAACAACACAGCAAAAACATTACAGGGTGACTCAGAATAAGGAAAATTTACCGGATAGTTCCGTTTATTTTCTATGTCATGTCAATATAGCTAAAGAAATACGGTGAATATTGTGAAGTGGCTTAGTCAAAGTCTGTCTCGCTCCAGTGACAGTCATGTGCAGTTTTTTTTACTTGGCGCTGTTTAGCGCTTACATACTCGACTCCGCAAGTTATGTGAGATGTACAAAGGTAAGGTATTAATACATATTTTACTAAATTGCTTTTGGTATATGTATATACAAAGATCAACATTCAAAGAAAAATTAAATTTCACTCATACTTAGTTCACACCCGGACTCGAACCGGGTATCTTTGGATTACCGGTCCACTGCTTAGCCTTTCGACCATAGACACACACACGCTTTAAATTTCTTCATCGTTTTGATTTCTGTATGTATTTGTTTTTGAAAGGTATTTAACTTTCCTCCATACCTATGGAGCAATAAAAAAATGTGGTGTTACTTTACCCACATTAAAAGTGCAATGCAAGTGTATACCGGCCTGAATATTTTTATCATAAAACGGCAGTGTGAAACAAACATGAAAAGTAGGCTAAGGCGATTTATTTCATAAATTTTCAGTTACAATATACCTAATTGTGTTTTACAGAACGATCCAGTTGTGAGTGTGAAGCAGGGCAGGCTACAAGGCCTGGTGGACACTTTGTACGATGGATCCTCCTTCTACAGCTTCAGAGGCATCCCGTATGCCCAACCACCAGTAGGACTGTTTCGGTTTAGGGTACGTATCCATTATGGGTAAAACACTCTCAGGTATAAGTCAGGGTTCGAACTTGGGGCCATTGCTGTTTAATATTTTAATTAATCACCTGCCGAATCAAGTCCAAAACTCGAAAGTAATGATGTTTGCAGACGATGTTAAGTTAATTAAAGTAGTAGGCACATCGGAGGATTGTAAAGCTCTACAAGACGACATTGACGCCTTACATAAATGGAGTCTTTTAAATAAATTATAATTTAATATAAAAAAATGCGAAACAATGAGCTTCACTCGATCATCTCTTCCGTACCATCATCAATATACTCTAGATGGTAATTCAATAGCGAGAGTATCGTTGGTTCGTGACCTTGGCATTTTTTTCGATCCACAGCTCTCAATTTCGGGAGCATGCGAATAGAGTTGCGAAACGCGCAGCGCAGAAACTAGGCTTTGTTTGTACTGCGAAATGCACAACTTTTAACACCGAACTGTCTTCGAGCTCTCTATGCGGCACTTGTGAGAAGTGTGCTAGAATCAAATGCTTCAGTTTGGAACCCTCACGAGGCTAAGTATATCTTAAATGCTAGAGAAGGTCCAAAAGAAGTTCTTAAGGATTTATACAAGAAGCTATACCTATGCTTATTATCCGTATCTCTATCTCTACCCCACACTATTCCTATTAGGAGTACTGGGGTACAATTCGCTAGAAGTGCGGCGATACCTGGCACTAGCTAAGTTTGCTCTGGGCATAATTCGCGGCAAAATAGAGTGTACTGGACTAGTGGAGGAAGTGGTGCGACTATATGCGCCTGAGGCACGGTCACGACTACGCCACCATGCTCCCTTGTTAGCGGTGCCTGGCGCGCGCACCGCGCTCCTGCGCAACGGTCATGGTAATATGTTTTTGGTTATGTAATCCGGTGAAAATGTATGTCAAAGTTGTCATATAGGCGAAGGGTCACTTTGATAGGTACTGAATAAATTAACCGACTTGGTTTAATATTGTATCTCACAACTTTTTTCGGTAGAAGGTTGCGAGACTTGCAATTTTTTACATGTAATGTTTTTGATGGGATTTATACTTTCCAAATAATTTAGATTAAGGTTATTCCAAATTCTTTGTTCAATATGAAACATTGTATTAACGATTTATTGATTCAATATAAACGTTTTATTCCAGGCACCACTACCACCAAAGCCCTGGCAAGGCATCAGGGATGCAAGCAACCACTCAGACGTCTGTGTTCAAGTTAATTTACTGGCCCACAGCGGCTTCGAGGGCAGCGAAGACTGTCTGTTCCTCAACGTCTACTCCAAGTCCCTCAAACCGTCATCTAAGATACCAGTGATGGTCTTCATTCATGGTGGAGCGTACTTAGAAGGATCAGGAAATGATGATTTCTATGGACCAAAGTTTCTCCTGCAGCATAATGTTGTCCTTGTCACATTAAACTATCGGCTTGAAGTGTTAGGCTTCTTGTGCTTAGATACTCTCGAAATTCCAGGGAATGCAGGTATGAAGGACCAAGTTGCTGCCATGAGATGGGTAAAGAAGAATATTGCTCAGTTTGGAGGGGACCCTGATAATATTACACTTTTTGGAGAAAGTGCCGGAGCATCATCAGTGGTATACCATATGCTGTCACCAATGTCTCGAGGCTTGTTTCATAAAGCGATCACACAAAGTGGGACCAGCATCAATGATTGGGCTCAAGGAAAAGACGGCAAAGAGAGGGCATTTAGAATCGGCAAATATTTGGGAAAAGACACTAGCGATACCACTGAACTTCTTGAGTTTTTGAGAGAGGTACCAGCAGCCAATTTAACGAATTTGACTTTTAAATCGACGACACCAGATGAGAATTACAGAGGATTACGGATTCATTTTGCACCCGTCAGAGAAAAGAAGTTTGACAATGTTGAAGCATTTCTCAGTGAAGAGCCGATGGATATTATTTTGTAAAAAAAAATGTGCAGTGTTCCTCTGATGCTGGGATATAATTCTGCGGAAAGCATAATCATGGTCCAAGACAGATTGAAAAAGCTAGATTTTTATAATAAAAATGCCTCTTACGATGTTCCTAGAGAAATTGTCGATAAAATAACTCAAGAAAATATGATAGAAATGGGTGAAAGAATAAAGAAATTTTACATCGGTGATAGAGACTTTAAAAATGAGGATGTGAAGGAAATCGTGGATATGTTATCTGATATGCATTTCGTATATAACACGCATAGATTTGCTCACTTGTATTCCAAATATAACAATCCTATTTATATGTACAGATTCAATTTGGTGAGTGATCTTAATATTGCCAAGAACTTCTCAGGAATTGATGTAAAAGGGGCTTGTCATGCGGACGAGTTGTTTTACTTATTTTCCTCAAATGTCACCAAAGATGACTACGAGTCTCAAGACAAGCTCAAGAATTACGTGTGGAAAATGACTAAACTGTGGACGGATTTCGCAAAAACCAGGTTAGTCATACATTAATATTGCGGTAAAAAATAAGAATGCTTCTTAGTAATTGTAAGTACCTAGATTATTTTACATTTGTAACTAGTTTTCGTCATTGTTCATGCATTGTATGTTAATGAGTAATTTGTTATTCTATTTTATCAGACCAACTAATTTAAGTAGGTACTTAGTATTATCGGTTGTTAGAAAATTATGCCTTTATAAAACGAAAAGAAATGAGGTGGATTTTCTGAAATACGCACATCGCAGGGAATCTCTGGACTACTCTATTTACGACTAATTATTGAAAAAAAAGGTTAGAGAATGTTCAAAAGAACAAAAGCTCTTCACAAAAGCCGATTTACAACTGTATTTTATTGGTTGTTTGTGTAAAATTATGACGCAACTGGTATTGGGCGTGGTGAGGTGACCAGCTACATGGGACACACCTCTATAACCGCGGACGAACGCGCGACTTTTGTCCGGAGAAAATTGGAGGGCGGAGTCGAGCTCCTATAGGTACATGTTGATGCGTCGGTCGGCTATTAGCGCGGTACGCGGCGCGGCGTGATTCCCCAACCTAGTCAGAATGAGAGTAATGTTGATCAAGTCTGAAGTTGTACGAAGTCTGATCAAAGCAGGATAAAATATGTATGTTTGTTTCCACGATTTATGCTAAGACCTGACTTAATCTTTTGACGTCAGCTTAATATACTATGGTAAAATTGTATGTCGTTTTTGGCCAAGCGAGAAAAGCCACTACAGGTCGATTGAATTTTTCGAAAGTTTTCGGAATGGCACTGATTGAAAATGTAAAAAATGGTAGCTATTTCGACCATATCAAAAAGTGGGTTCTCTCTGCCTTTTCTCTGAAGCATTTTCGATAGGATGATATGTGCAATAATTATGAAAAATTATTGAAAATTCGACGAATAATAATTCTGCGAAATAGCAAAACCACCACAAAGCGTTCGCGAACTGTAAAGTCGAGTGCATTTACATCTACACACTTACGAGAGCAAAAATATCTGAACACAATTTTATGCTCCTGACAATAGGGTCGTGTTCAGATATTTTTGTTCTCGTAAGTGTGTAGATGTAAATGAACTCGACTGTACACAGTTCGCAGTTACTAGTAATAGTTCTGTGATAGACAACACTTGTATAAATTCCTTATGTATTTCTATTCCAGCAACCCCTGTTCCGACCCTGGCCTCGGCGTGTCCTGGCCGCGGTACTCGGTCGCCAACAAGGAATACCTGGACATCGATGTCAAGCTGACTCCCGGCAAGTACGCTGAGCGGGAGCGAGTTCAGTTCTGGAACGGGCTGTACTGTGAGGCTGGCTTGCCTTGCATTAGCGAGAACAACAATAAGAGCAAACTGTAATATTACAATATTTGACATTATACAATATGTACATTATTGGGCGTTAAAATACTCGTGTGATTCTGTTACGAAACTCGCCTTTGGCTCGTTTCATAAATCCACAGACGATCTAGGCGGGTTCTAGCGAACTCACGCTACAGATTCAGTCAGTTTCTGAGGTATGGGGAGTTGGAAGAAGGAGTCTAGTCTGAGGAATTGATGAATGATGATCAATATGAAATATTATAGTACTTTTATATTATGTTTAATCAATATTTATTGTTAATCAATATTTGTTAAAGCAATTTGTATTTTTCTGATACCCTTTTTATTGTTTGTATTGTATTTAGTAAGAGCAACTTGTATTCTAATATTATTAAGTGACAAATTTAAAATACGATGATCAACATTGAACTTCGGAAAAACTTAAATGTGATATATGCGACAATAGATTTGTACAAGTGTCGAGTAAAGTTTGCGTTATTTAGGAAACGTAAATTTATCCGGGGTCAAAAGAAAACGTACACAACAACATTAGGCATTTTCTTCCAGTCTTTTCTACTTCCTGACTTATTTATAAATCAAATCAAGAGATTGTATGACTGTCAATGAAGCGGTTACGGCGCGGCCACGACTTCGGTCACGTGCGCGGTACGTGTGTCTCGCACACTCGTATTGCTGTCACTCGGATCTCTCGCTCAGACGCTCGCCGCGCCGCTTGCCAAAAGTCGTGACATGTCCGTTACACGCCCACGGTCAGTCTGGCGTCAGTTCAATCCATCAGTCTGCTTAGAATGACGAAATAATGATGTACTTAACAGACAAAAACTGACATTCCAGAATGATAGAGTGAACTGACACCGGAATTAGCGACCAACCGATGTCTTGTTGGGTGTAATAGTGACCTAGGTGCGACCTGTAAATGTGTTCGTCAATAGCATGATGGTAATAACGTGCAACCTTCAAGAAAAGAGCGTACTCCCACCTGAAAGGCCGGCAACACACTTGTGACTTCGCTGGTGTTGCAGGTGTCTATGGGCGACGGTAATCGCTTTCCATCAGGCGATTCGTTTGCTCGTTTGCCCCCTATGACATAAAAAAAAAAACAATTTTTATTGTACATTATTATAACGAAACGGGACTTAATCACGTTCAAATAGTATTTAATGCAATCGTTGCACAATGAAGTTTCTTAAAGTCGAGTACCGCGTTTAGGTCACGAGGCTTGCCGAGTGGCCTAAGTAAGGTAGGTACTTACGGGATTTTAAGACCTAATTGTGTAACTATTGCATACAATACTTTTTATACGAGCAAACACAGAAAAATATTTTTGACGTGACAATGTCTAATAAATTGATGAACGCCGGCCGCGCATACGAAAAAAGATGACGTCATTGTAGCAATACTTTGTAGCGCCGTGGAAGGGAAGGGGAACCACGTGACTGACACAAGCCTACGTCATCATGCTGTTCACAGATTCTCAAACTTTAAAATGTGGGAAGAGGGAAGAGGGAACAGTCGGATACAAAGACTATCTATCTATCTATCTATCTATCAGCCACAGACGTCCACTGCTGAACATAGGCCTCCCCCATGACTCGCCACAAAGTGCGATCCTGTGCAGACCGCATCCAATGATTCCCCGCTACCCTCACGAGGTCATCCGTCCATCTAGTCGGGGGCCGACCCACGCTGCGCTTTCCTATGCGTGGTCGCCACTCTAGGACTTTGCTGCGCCAACGGCCATCCGTTCTCCGGGCTACATGGCCTGCCCATTGCCACTTCATTGGAAGAGGGAAGAGGGAAGAGGGAAGAGGGAAGAGGGAAGAGGGAAGAGGGAAGAGGGAAGAGGGAAGAGGGAAGAGGGAAGAGGGAAGAGGGAAGAGGGAAGAGGGAAGAGGGAAGAGGGAAGAGGGAAGAGGGAAGAGGGAAGAGGGAAGAGGGAAGAGGGAAGAGGGAAGAGGGAAGAGGGAGGAGGGAAGAGGGAAGAGGGATTCATATCAATAAATATTCTACCGAGAATAACACGTTGTCACGTAAAATCTTCCTTCGCCCGTAAAACCGACTTTACAGGCAACCATTTTTTTTAATTTAATCGTCATTCCCAACTATGAATTTTTATTTTTGATGTAACCTTTTTCGTTTAACTAAAACTGACCGATTAAAAAAACATGATCCGGATGATCCTCGTGATTGTATACATTTTGTGACAAGTAGGTACCTAATTTCAACCAATCAGTAAACAGGAGCGTGCGTTTTTAAATCAAATATGCTGACGTTCTTTTTTTGAAATTATTTGAGTTGAGTAGAGAGATGTCTTATGAATATTAAAGTTCTGTAGCGGGTACCATAGAGTATATAATTTTGGTACAGGATTAAAAAGTGCGTTTTTGTGATTTTGTCTGTGACATTATAATTGACAGATTAAAGTACGCGAGTATAAAAAAAGTTTTTAATGACCTCGACATTCACAGCAGACGAATAAGGGGGCAGAGAACGGGCAGTCCCTTCGAGACCATGAACCTAACATAACGTTCGAAACGTCGAGGTAATAAACTATTATTGAACGCGATTAAGTCCCGTTTTGTTATAAGTAAATGTTATAATAATAGTGAAGATTGTGTAAGTAAATCAATACATTTTATCATACTTTTAATTATTTATACAAATCACAGTGTGTTTTTTGTTTTGATAAAATCACGATGGTGAAAAAAGTCATAACTTCTTTTTTCCACAGTATTATCTTTAGAGAAAGTAGAGTTGTACTGCAATGGATCTGAGTATCCATCTAACCTAAATGTGTTCTATGATAATGTCAAAAATCCGTTTATTTTCAATTTTTACTACCCCTAGCACCATCTAGGTTGAAACAAATAAGTACATACTTCTATTTCGAGGTTAACAGGTCTTGTGTGTTCAATACCTGCTTACGTTCCTACCTCTTTTTATACCTCATAATATATACGATGGCTTTATAGTTATACGTACCTACTTTAGAGAAGTATTTTACTAGAACCCGGTAGAAAATACGTAATTCAAATCGGCCTGTGAAACTATAGTGTTACCCTAGCTCAACAGTACTCGCGAAGTTGAGTATGAGTATGTGAAAAGTATGAGTATGAGTTGACCGAAGATGGCCAAGGCGAAGTTGGCCGAAATATGGGTTACCGCAACGAAGTGCCCCTCCACCACACTAACATATTCGCCCAACCTCGGCCAACTTCTTGAGTAGAGTAGTGTGGAGCTAGGGTTACAAGTACCGGGGGAATTCCCGGTGCTGTCATAAAAAAAAACCCGGTTCTGGGTCATAGTTACAAGTGAATTTTGTTCATGTCATTTTTACAGTTCGTTTACTAAAATGTTGATGTTTTAGACGATTACCGCAATTTTTAGTGACTTTTATCGCTATTTATTGTATGAATATTACAAATACAAAGATATAAAACAGTGAAACAAAAAAATCAATATTTAAATAGGTATATTAAAAAAAAGCTAGGTCAAGCTCTAAAAGCATTTCGCTGTTTTTATCTTTTTTAATTTTTAGAGTTACCTACGTGTTTTTATTAAAAGCGTTAAGTATAAGAAATTGACGATTTTCTATGCCGAAGGATATTGTTACAGTTACATATTTACAGTGCATGAGCTCAGTTTACGATTTGGGTTTGGATGAAAACTGAGAGGTACTTATCTGGATCATCTACGAGCGAGCGAGACAGCTATAAAACGCGAATCACATTCTGACAGCTCACGCACCGTAAGTTATGTTTCATTAATCATTAATATATTTAGCGTGAAGCCAGACGAGCGCAATTTGAGTCGCGTGATTTCGGTCGCGCCATACATCATGTCACGTGATCACGTCACACTAAGTATGGCGCGACCGAAATCACGCGACTCAAATTACGCTCGTCTGGCTTCACACTTACTCGTAATCGTCGATTGAAATGTCTGCCATGATAAGGGCGCGTCTCCACTGGAGCGGAGCGAAGCTTAGACGTACGGAATAGACCAATCACCTGAGTTGAAATCTGTGTCTCACTCTCAGCTGCGCTTCACTTCAGTAAAGACGCACCCTTAGTCTAGTTCTTGTACCTCTAGATTTACATGTAATCTTTTATTTTCATATTGTTAACAGTTTTGCTTAAATATTAATTGTAAATTGTAATATATCTTCAATATTGAAATAATTATTCACGTATGATTTGTACGAAACCCAATTATGTAGTACCTACTATAAATATTGTGGTACAGATTTTTATACCCATATTGTACGTATAATATATATGTTATAAAAACTGTTTAATGTAGGTATACCTTTGTTATTATTTTTTATATTAATTGTTAAAAAATAAACGTGCCTCCAACATTGTTACGTACTATTGCATTTAACAAAATTCTACGTTAAGATTACCTACTAAATTATTATTTCCTATGTATCCCAGAATAATCATGGAACTTTAATGTTGTGTTAAAATATTGGTTTATGTTTAACACGGTATCGGTATATAGATAATATGTTTATCCACCGTTTTTGCCAAGTTCTTCTTAGAATGCTTTCTTACCAACTTCGGCGAAAAAGTTAAGATGAAAATATGGAAATGAGTTTTTCCGACAAAATCCGACAGAAAAACATTGTGCACTATTATTATACCTACCTACTTAATGTTAAGCAGCAATAAGTCTTTACTTTTTAAAGATAATATTGTCGTCTAGGAATATATTTTAAACTCAGGGCAAGCCGGGTTGGATACCGCTTACTTTTTCTTCAATAGCAAAAGATAACTGTACCTACTCAGTCGCCCTGAAATGGGCAAGGTGGTGGGAATCGGTTTCTATGGAAGCCACGCCACTGGTACTAAATCTATTTCCTTCGATGTTACGGGCGTGTCTGAAATTTGATGCACTTAAGTCCCGTTTTGTAATGACAACGATAAGAAATATCAAATAAACAACACAGCAAAAACATTACAGGGTGACTCAGAATAAGGAAAATTTACCGGATAGTTCCGTTTATTTTCTATGTCATGTCAATATAGCTAAAGAAATACGGTGAATATTGTGAAGTGGCTTAGTCAAAGTCTGTCTCGCTCCAGTGACAGTCATGTGCAGTTTTTTTTACTTGGCGCTGTTTAGCGCTTACATACTCGACTCCGCAAGTTATGTGAGATGTACAAAGGTAAGGTATTAATACATATTTTACTAAATTGCTTTTGGTATATGTATATACAAAGATCAACATTCAAAGAAAAATTAAATTTCACTCATACTTAGTTCACACCCGGACTCGAACCGGGTATCTTTGGATTACCGGTCCACTGCTTAGCCTTTCGACCATAGACACACACACGCTTTAAATTTCTTCATCGTTTTGATTTCTGTATGTATTTGTTTTTGAAAGGTATTTAACTTTCCTCCATACCTATGGAGCAATAAAAAAATGTGGTGTTACTTTACCCACATTAAAAGTGCAATGCAAGTGTATACCGGCCTGAATATTTTTATCATAAAACGGCAGTGTGAAACAAACATGAAAAGTAGGCTAAGGCGATTTATTTCATAAATTTTCAGTTACAATATACCTAATTGTGTTTTACAGAACGATCCAGTTGTGAGTGTGAAGCAGGGCAGGCTACAAGGCCTGGTGGACACTTTGTACGATGGATCCTCCTTCTACAGCTTCAGAGGCATCCCGTATGCCCAACCACCAGTAGGACTGTTTCGGTTTAGGGTACGTATCCATTATGGGTAAAACACTCTCAGGTATAAGTCAGGGTTCGAACTTGGGGCCATTGCTGTTTAATATTTTAATTAATCACCTGCCGAATCAAGTCCAAAACTCGAAAGTAATGATGTTTGCAGACGATGTTAAGTTAATTAAAGTAGTAGGCACATCGGAGGATTGTAAAGCTCTACAAGACGACATTGACGCCTTACATAAATGGAGTCTTTTAAATAAATTATAATTTAATATAAAAAAATGCGAAACAATGAGCTTCACTCGATCATCTCTTCCGTACCATCATCAATATACTCTAGATGGTAATTCAATAGCGAGAGTATCGTTGGTTCGTGACCTTGGCATTTTTTTCGATCCACAGCTCTCAATTTCGGGAGCATGCGAATAGAGTTGCGAAACGCGCAGCGCAGAAACTAGGCTTTGTTTGTACTGCGAAATGCACAACTTTTAACACCGAACTGTCTTCGAGCTCTCTATGCGGCACTTGTGAGAAGTGTGCTAGAATCAAATGCTTCAGTTTGGAACCCTCACGAGGCTAAGTATATCTTAAATGCTAGAGAAGGTCCAAAAGAAGTTCTTAAGGAGTTTATACAAGAAGCTATACCTATGCTTATTATCCGTATCTCTATCTCTACCCCACACTATTCCTATTAGGAGTACTGGGGTACAATTCGCTAGAAGTGCGGCGATACCTGGCACTAGCTAAGTTTGCTCTGGGCATAATTCGCGGCAAAATAGAGTGTACTGGACTAGTGGAGGAAGTGGTGCGACTATATGCGCCTGAGGCACGGTCACGACTACGCCACCATGCTCCCTTGTTAGCGGTGCCTGGCGCGCGCACCGCGCTCCTGCGCAACGGTCATGGTAATATGTTTTTGGTTATGTAATCCGGTGAAAATGTATGTCAAAGTTGTCATATAGGCGAAGGGTCACTTTGATAGGTACTGAATAAATTAACCGACTTGGTTTAATATTGTATCTCACAACTTTTTTCGGTAGAAGGTTGCGAGACTTGCAATTTTTTACATGTAATGTTTTTGATGGGATTTATACTTTCCAAATAATTTAGATTAAGGTTATTCCAAATTCTTTGTTCAATATGAAACATTGTATTAACGATTTATTGATTCAATATAAACGTTTTATTCCAGGCACCACTACCACCAAAGCCCTGGCAAGGCATCAGGGATGCAAGCAACCACTCAGACGTCTGTGTTCAAGTTAATTTACTGGCCCACAGCGGCTTCGAGGGCAGCGAAGACTGTCTGTTCCTCAACGTCTACTCCAAGTCCCTCAAACCGTCATCTAAGATACCAGTGATGGTCTTCATTCATGGTGGAGCGTACTTAGAAGGATCAGGAAATGATGATTTCTATGGACCAAAGTTTCTCCTGCAGCATAATGTTGTCCTTGTCACATTAAACTATCGGCTTGAAGTGTTAGGCTTCTTGTGCTTAGATACTCTCGAAATTCCAGGGAATGCAGGTATGAAGGACCAAGTTGCTGCCATGAGATGGGTAAAGAAGAATATTGCTCAGTTTGGAGGGGACCCTGATAATATTACACTTTTTGGAGAAAGTGCCGGAGCATCATCAGTGGTATACCATATGCTGTCACCAATGTCTCGAGGCTTGTTTCATAAAGCGATCACACAAAGTGGGACCAGCATCAATGATTGGGCTCAAGGAAAAGACGGCAAAGAGAGGGCATTTAGAATCGGCAAATATTTGGGAAAAGACACTAGCGATACCACTGAACTTCTTGAGTTTTTGAGAGAGGTACCAGCAGCCAATTTAACGAATTTGACATTTAAATCTACTACACCGGATGAGAATTACAGAGGATTACGGATTCATTTTGCACCCGTCAGAGAAAAGAAGTTTGACAATGTTGAAGCATTTCTTAGTGAAGAGCCGATGGATATTATTTTGTCAAAAAAAATGTGCAGTGTTCCTTTAATGCTGGGGTATAATTCTGCGGAAAGCATAATCATGGTCCAGGATAGATTGAAAAAGCTAGATTTTTACAATAAAAATGCATCCTACGATGTTCCTAGAGAAATTGTTGATAAAATAACTCAGGAAAAGTTGATGGAAACGGGTGAACGAATAAAGAAATTCTACGTCGGTGATAGAGACTTTAAAAATGAGGATGTGAAGGAAATCGTGGATATGTTATCTGATATGCATTTCGTATACAACACGCATAGATTTGCTTACTTGTATTCCAAATATAACAATCCTATTTATATGTACAGATTCAGTTTGGTGAGTGATCTTAATATTGCCAAGAACTTCTCAGGAATTGATGTAAAAGGGGCTTGTCATGCGGACGAGTTGTTTTACTTATTTTCCTCAAATGTCACCAAAGATGACTACGAGTCTCAAGACAAACTCAAGAATTACGTGTGGAAAATGACTAAACTGTGGACGGATTTCGCAAAAACCAGGTTAGTCATACATTAATATTGCGGTAAAAAATAAGAATGCTTCTTAGTAATTGTAAGTACCTAGATTATTTTACATTTGTAACTAGTTTTCCTCATTGTTCATGCATTGTATGTCAATGAGTAATTTGTTATTCTATTTTATCAGACCTACTAGTTTAAGTAGTAACCAATAATACTTGGTTCTTAGAATATTATGCCTTAATAAAACGGAAAAAAATGAGGTGGATTTTCTGAAAAACGCACATTGCAGGGAATCTGGACTATTCTATTAACGACTAAGGAAACCATTACTACAAAAAAGGTTAGAAAATGTTCAAAACAACAAAAGCTCTTCACAAAAGTCGATTTACAACTGTATTTTATTGGTTGTTTGTGTAAAATTCTGACTCAACTGGTATTGGGCGTGGTGGGGTGACCAGCTACATGGGACACACCTCTATCACTGCGGACGAACGCGCGACTTTTGTCCGAAGAAAATCGGAGGGCGGAATCTAGGCTCCTATAGGTACATGTTGATGCGTCGGCTAGTAGTGCGGTACGCGGCGCGGCGTGATTCCCCAATCTAGTCAGAATGAGAGTAATGTTGATGAAGTCTGAAGCTGTACGAAGTCTGATCCAAGCAGGATAAAATACGTATGTTTGTTTCCACGATATAAGACCTGACTTAATCTTTTGACGTCAGATTAATATACTAATGGTAAAATTGTATGTCGTTTTTGGCCAAGCGAGAAAAGCCACTAGAGGTCGATTGAATTTTTCGGAATGGCACAGATTGAAAATGTAAAAAATGGCAGCTTTTTTGACCATATCAAAAAATGGGTTCTCTGCCTTTTCGCCTTTTTTCTGAAGCATTTTTCTCTGAAACCGTAAGCTATTTGGGATTGTTATTAAAACAATCCTAACCAAACCTAATCGATAGGATGATATGTGCAAGAATTATGAAAAATCTATAACTACAGAATAATAAAAATTCTGCGAAGTTAAAATTCGACGATAAATTATTCTGCGAAATAGCAGAACCCCCACAAAACGTTCGCGAAGTGAACACAGCTCGTTGAGTTACTAGTAATAGTTCTGTGATAGACAACACTTCTATAAATTCCTTATCTATTCCAGCAACCCCTGCTCCGACCCTGGCCTCGGCGTGTCCTGGCCGCGGTACTCGGTCGCCAACAAGGAATACCTGGACATCGATGTCAAGCTGACTCCCGGCAAGTACGCTGAGCGGGAGCGAGTCCAGTTCTGGAACGGGCTGTACTGTGAGGCTGGCTTGCCTTGTATTAGTGAGGGCAACCATAAGAGCAAACTGTAATATTACAATATTTTACATTATACAATATGTACATTATTGGGCGTTTAGATACTCGTGTGATTCTGTTACGAAACTCGCCTTTGGCTCGTTTCATAAATCCACACTCGGACTAGGCGGGTTCTAGCGAACGCAGCAGGCCCTGTCAGCTTATCAGGTATTGTACCATTGATACAAAGATCAAAGCAGAAAGAAAAATTGAAATGCGTATTCCGGAAGAAACCAGGTATCGAACCCTCTCTCTTGGTGTTAGGGTGGTGGAAAGGTTAACACGTTGGACCGGTAATCCAGAGGTACCGGGTTCTATTCCCGGTGTCTTCCGCCAGGTATCGTATTTTTTTGTGCTTTGATCTTTGTATCAGTGGTACCTACAATAAAAAAATGTGGTGTACCCCGCCTTCAAAATAATCAGACATTACATGTTTCATAAATGTATGGGATATTGTTCAATTATTTGCCCGGTTGTGAAAGTATTTTAGGAGATAAATAATGAAATAATGAACTTTATTCTACAAATACTTCACTTTTACATGTTTGAGTCTACGGGCATTTCACAAGAGGTCTCCTCTTTTCACTGTTGAGAAGAAATGCCAAAAGAAACTCAACGCGTTCATTCACAATATGGCGAGGAGTCTAGTCTGATGCTAAATATAAATTACAATTTTGTATATTTATTCAATATTTAAAAAGCATTTGTATTTTTCTGATACCTTTATTATCGTTTGTATTTTAGTGAGAGCAACTTATAATATTATTAAGTGAAACCTTTTTAAAATGCGTTTATCAACATTGAACTTCGGAAAAACTTAAATGTGATATATCCGACAATAGTTTTGTATAGCTGTCAAGTTAAGTTTGCGTCATTTGGGAACCGTAAATTTATCCGGGGTCAAAAGGGAAACTTACACAAGTCATGGCATTAGGCATTCTATTCCAGTCTTTGTTACTTCCTGACTTATTTTTATAAAATAACATGTCGGGCCGTTCGTGACAATTTTTACGTGAGTTTAAACCGTTTTTATTACGAATTACAAAACTAAGACTTCTATTTCGAGATTGGACTTGTATGTTCAATACCTACATACGTTCCTACCTCTTTTTATACCTCATAATATTTACGATAACTTCATAGTTATACATGCTTTAGAGAAGTATTTCAGTAGAACCCGGTCGAAAATATGTAACTTATAATTCGAGTTGCTTTATCCTTGCTCCACACTACTAGCGAAGTTGAGTATGAGTATGTGAAGAGTATGAGTTGACCGAAGATGGCCAAGGCGAACTTGGCCGAAGTATGGGTTTCCGCCGTATGGGAAATAACGTCGAACCTATCCGGACTGTAAAACAAAGAAAGGTCGCCTACCTCGGACATGTATTGCGGCATGATCGGTATGCCCTCCTGCAGACTATCATGATGGGAAATGTGCCCGGGAAGCGGAAAGCAGGTAGACGCAAGATGTCTTGGCTCCGAAATATCAGGGAGTGGACAGGGATTAAGACCGTCGAGCAGCTGTTCAGATTGGCGCTTGACAAGGACAATTTTAAGAAGCTGACTGCCAACCTTCAGTAATGGAGAGGCACTTGAAGAAGATGGGTTTCCGCAGCGAAGTGTCCCTCCACACTCACGAGTAGTGTGGAGCTAGGGTTACAAGTACCGGGGGAATTCCCGGTACTGCAGGCCATGGTTACAAGTGAATTTGTTATATTCAATTTTTATAGTTCGTTTACTATTAGCATCATGATGTTTTGCTAAGATTGAAGATTAATTAAGATTGAAGAAGGTTTTAAAGTGACTTTTATCGCTATTTATTGTAGCTATATTGTCAATATAAAGATAGAAACAGTGAAATATATATATATATATATATATATATATATATATATAATTATATTTTAATAGGTGATATAAAAAAACTCATTCAGGGCCTAAAATATGCTCGCTGTTTCTATCTTTTAAAATTTTTAGAGTTAGGTACGTGTATTTATGAAAAGCGTTATAAGAAATTGACGATTTTCCATGGTGAAGGATATTATTATACGTATTTACAGTGCATGAGCTCAGATTGCGATTTGAGTTTGGATGAAAACTGAGAGATACGTATCTGGATCATCGAAGAGCGAGCGAGACAGGTATACAAAGCGAATCACATTCTGACAGCTCACGAACCGTAAGTAATGTTCCGTGGTTCCATTAATATATTTATACTCGTAATTGTCGATTGAAATGTCTGCCATGGTAAGGGATAATTAGTCTTATTCTTGAACAGTCGCCATCAGATATATCGCAGCATATAAGGCGTTCATAAATATCTGAACACGACCGACTCTTATTGACTGAGCGTTGCAGTACATGTTCAGATATTTATGAACACCTAACATGCTGCGATGCATTTACGTGTAATCTTTTATTTTCTAAATAGGCTTGTAAATTGTAATCTACTTATGTCTTCAATATTGAAATTATTATTCACGTACCTATGATTTGTACGAAACCCAATTATGTAGTAGGTACCTACTTTAAATATTGTGATACAGAGATAACACATTTTTATACCCATGTTGTACGTATAATAAATATGTTATTAAAATATTGGTTTATGTTTAACACCGTATATACCTAGATAATACATTATGTATCTGGTACATACCTAATGTTTATCCACCGTTTTTGCCAAGTTCTTCATTAGAATGCTTTCTTACCAACTTCGGCGAAAAAGTTAAGATGAAAATATGGAAATGAGTTTGTCCGACATACTTAATCCAGAAGAAAAACATGCACTATTATATATCTAGTTACTTAATGTTAAGCAGCAACAGGTCTTTACTTTTTAAAGGTAATATTGTGTTCTAGTAATCTGTAGTGACGACGCGGTTGGCTCAGTTTGTAGAGACCTGTCTACTGAGCCGGCGGTCCCGGGTTCGAATCCCGGCCAGGGCAAATATTTGTGTGATGAACTCAATAATAATATTTGTGCTTGGGTTGTTCTATGTATTTAAATATACATATATTTATCTATATAAGTATGTATATCGTCGTCTAGTACCCATAACACAAGCACAATATGACGACGCGTTTGGCTCGGTTGGTAGACACCTGCGTACTGAGTCGGCGGTCCCGGGTTCGAATCCCGGCCGGGGCAAATATTTGTGCAAAATATTTGTTCTTGGGTCATGGATGTTATCTATATATGTATTTATATATTATGTATATCGTCGTCTAGTACCCATAGTACAAGCTTTGCTTAGTTTGGGACTAGGTCGATTTGTGTATGATTGTCCCTTAAAAAATAAAAAAAAGCCTTTATGAGCTTAATTTGGGACTAGATCGATTTGTGCGAGGTTGGCTGATATTTATTTATTTATTTTAAACTCGGGGCAAGCCGGGTTAGATACCGCTTACTTTTTCTACCTACTCAGTCGCCCTGAAATGGGCAAGTTGGTGGGAATCGGTTTCTATGGAAGCCACTGGTACTAGATATATTTCCTTAGATGTTTCGGGCGTGTTTGAATTTAGATGCACTTAAGTCCCATTTTGTATAGATAACGAGTGTAGGCATAGGCAGGGCTGCCATCACTTAATTCGCCGAAACCGGACAAAGACTTAAAAACCCGGACATTTGGTGCATATCGCATTTTTTTCCCCGGACGCGTCCGAAAATAATATTATAAAAAAATCAATCCCTTTTTTTTTCATTGATAGTGTCCGGGTTTTTTTCCGGACACTTTCTGAAAACCCCCCTGGACGGCCTCCAAACTAGGACAAATCCGGGGAGACCCGGACGGATGGCAGCCCTAGGCATAGGGAATATCAAATAAATAACACAGCAAAAACATTACAGGGTGACTCAGAATAAGGAAAATTTACCGGATAATTCCGTTTATTTTCTATCTCATGTCAATAGCTAAAGAAATACGGCGAATATTGTGAAGTGGCTTAGTCAAAGTCCGTCTCGGTCCGGTGACAGTCATGTACAGTTTTTTTTACTTGGCGCTGTTTAGCGCTTACATACTCGACTCTGCAAGTTATGTGAGATGTACAAAGGTAAATTAATAAATATTTTATTAAATTGCTTTAGTTTATAGATACAAAGATCAACACTCAAAGAAAAAATAAGTTGCGCTCATACGTAGTTCACACCCGGACTCGAACCGGGCATCTTTGGATTACCGGTCCAAGTTCTCAACCTTTCGACCATAGACGCACTCTATAAGCACGCTTTCAATTTCTCCATCGTTTCGATTTCTGTATGTATTTTTTTTATTTTTGAAAGGTTAACTTAAGGTATGGAGCAATTAAAAATGTGGTGTTACTTTACCCACATTAAAAATGCGATGCAAGAGTATGCGGCCTGAATATTTTTATCACGCATAAAAAGTTTTTATTAAAAACGCGCTGTGGTTGACTGGTAGAGAATGCTTAGTTTTTATTAAAGCAGTAACGTCTGCTAACGTAAACTAAATGTTTACAAATGAAGCGAAAATTGAAAAAATTAATGATTCGGACAGGATTCCACCCTAAGGCATGTCGAAGCAACTGGTTGAAAAATTCTATGGCTCTGACATCTGATTCGGTGGTCCAATTGGGAGGACGCCAGTGTTGGCCCGGAAAGCCGTTGGAAACGCAGGTTCGAATCCTGTCCGAATCATTATTTTTTTTCAATTTTCGCTTCATTTGTAAACATTTGGTAGAGAATGCCTCATGGCATTAAGTCCGCCATTTGTACTTTTACGGTTGTCTATTGTTTGACCGAAATTTATATGCAATAATATTGATTTGCTCGAATTTCACTTACCCGAATTTCATTTGCCCGAATGTTTCGTTTCCTAGAAAATTCATTTGACATACTCTTGTATTCCCGAATATTATATGCCATAATGATACGAATGCCATAAGTATTGTTTTCCATAGTATTAAGTGCCATAATATTGTTTGATAGAATATTAAAACGCCATACTAAATATTGTTTCTGTGCGAATCCAACCTGGCTTAGCATCTTATTTTCTGTAGGCATATTGTGGCCACGTATGTACGTACATAGACACTATGTACCTACTACATGGTCACAATACAAACCTAACCTAAAGTTTTCGGTTCTGGTCGAATGTCGTACGTCCTTTTATCGTAGTTCTTCTAAAACTGTAAATTAGGTTAGGATTTGTATTTTGAAGCAAACATTCTGACGCTCCGCTCGCTTCGCTCGCTCCGCAATACGGGTCACAACACAAACCTAACCTAACCTATAGTTTTCGGTTTTAGATCCATGTACTATTTGGTAGCAGTTCTTCTAAAACTAGGTTAGATTGTAAATTAGGAAACTGTAAATTAGGTTAGGATTTGTATTTTGAAGCAAACATTCTGACGCACCGCTCGCTTCGCTCATCCGCTATACGGGTCACAAAACAAACCTAACCTAACCTATAGTTTTCGGTTTTAGATCCATGTAGTATTTGGTAGCAGTTCTTCTAAAACTAGGTTAGATTGTAAATTAGGAAACTGTAAATTAGATTAGGATTTGTATTTTGAAGCAAACATTCTGACGCTCCGCTCGCTTCGCTCGCTCCGCTATACGGGTCACAAAACAAACCTAACCTAACCTATAGTTTTCGGTTTTAGATCCATGTACTATTTGGTAGCAGTTCTTCTAAAACTAGGTTAGATTGTAAATAAGGAAACTGTAAATTAAATTAGGATTTCTATTTTGAAGCAAACATTCTGACGCTCCGCTATACGGGTCACAAAACAAACCTAACCTATAGTTTTCGGTTTTAGATCCATGTACTATTTGGTAGCAGTTCTTCTAAAACTAGATTAGATTGGGTTTGTATTTTGACGCTCCGCTATACGGGGTCATAAAACAAACCTAACCTACAGATGTCGGTTTTCGGCCAATGTTCCATTTGGATAGCAAAGCATATGAAATTACAGCATGTGACAATTATGGTTTACAATCTTTATGGAAAATGTGATTATTGGAATTAATATTATGGGAAACAAAGATTCGGTCATATTATGATTAATATGGCAAACAATGATTATGGGAAACATAATTATAAGAAACAAGATTCGGTCAATTGAATGTTATGGCAGACGAAATTCGGGCATATGAAATTCGGGCAAGTGAAGGTATACCGTACTTTTACTTGTGTATTTTGTGCAATAAAGTTTAAGTAAATAAATAAAACGGCAGTGTGAAACAAACATGAAAAGTGACCCGGCTAAGGCGATTTATTTGATAAATTTTCAGTTATAATATTAGTTGACGACGCGGTTGGTTTGTAAGCACTTGCCTACTGAGCCGGCGGGCCCGGGTTCGAATCCTGGCCAGTGCAAATTAGTGTGATGAACTCGAATATTTGTGCTTGGGTCACGGTTGTTCTATGTATCTAAGTATATATTTATCTATATAAGTACGTATATCGTCGTCTAGTACCCATAACACAAGCCTTCTTGCTTAATTTGGGACTAGATCGATTTGTGTGAGGTTGTCTGATATTTATTTATTTATTTAATATAATTGTGTTTTACAGAACGATCCAATTGTGATTGTGAAGCAGGGCAGGCTACAGGGCCTGGTGGACACTTTGTACGATGGATCCTACTTCTACAGCTTCAGAGGCATTCCGTATGCCCAACCACCAGTGGGTCAGCTTCGGTTTAGGGTACGTATCCACTATGGGTGATTTGGGAGTAATGGCCAGGGTGATGATACGGGTGATGAGGTGTATTTACACTGAGCAACTTTCACTATGGGACCAGCCACAAAATCGCAAAAGAAAAGACAGCCGTTCCATTCTAATATTAACTATTAATATTTTTTTATTAACAAAACATGATTTTGTGACAGATTCCATAGTGAAAGTTGCTTAGTGTGACTCTCCACACTGTGTAAATACACTTAACTTATGTGGAATTGAATGTGTAAACTTAACGAATGTGGAATCGCAAAATGCAAATTATTGGGGGGTAACATTCTATAACGGCGCGTGCATGCCGTGAGTGAGACACGATATCACACCTTTAGTTCGCCCCGAAGTTAACTTATCTTCTAATAAAAAAAAAATGCGAATGTTTGTCGCACGTCACAGAAATTGAAATTGTTAATAAATAAATATCGGACAACATCACACAATCCATCAATCTAGTCCCACAATACGTCGAATAGAGACTAAAGTACTATGTGTGACCTTACAAACGGTCCGGTAGTTTTGAATTTTTGATATGTTGTCTAGGATGGTTAGTCAGTGTTTAAAATGCAAAATGCACAATTCCCGCCCCCTCCGCGCCCGCCGCCATATTGAAAAAACCGGCACTTTCTTCATATTTTTGCTCATATCTTCCTTTAGGAGCATTTTAGCTAGAAGAAAGCTTCGACAATGTTATAGAGAGTTAAATTTACTACATTCTCCATTTTATATTTTTTTTCTAGGATAGATAGTTACGGAGATATCCACATTTAAAAAAACGTAAAAAATCGCAAATTCCTACTGAAAAACAAACTTCTGGATTATATCTTCGTTTAGGAGCATTTTAGCTACAACAAAGCTTTAGCAATGTTGTAGAGAATTAAATTTACTATAATTTACACTTCAAATTTTGTTTCAAGGACGGTTAGTTACGGAGATATGCACATTTAAAAAACAGGAAAAGTCGAATTTTCCGAAAATTTCTCAAAATTCTTGGTTTAGAACGCTGTCATTCAGTTACGGACTAGTCTAGGACAAATTAAAATATGTAGGAAATATAATTGCTTATAAAACTCATGTCCATTTTTACATACATTTTCGGAAAATGAGACTTTATTTTTTACATATCTCCGTAATTATCTGTCCTAGAAACAAAATTTGAAATGTAACTTATAGTAAATTTAATTCTCTACAAAATTGCCCGAGCACTATTCTAGCTAAAATGCTCCTAAACGAATCCAGAAGTTTGTTTTTCAGCAGGAAATTGCGATTTTTTACGTTTTTTTAAATGTGGATATCTCTGTAACTATCTGTCCTAGAAAAATAAAATAAAATGGAGAATGTATTAAATTTAACTCTCTATAACATTGTCAAAGCTTTCTTCTAGCTAAAATGCTCCTAAAGGAAGATATGAGCAAAAATATGAAGAAAGTGCCGGTTTTTTCAATATGGCGGCGGGCGCGGAGGGGGGGGGGGGGGGAATTGTGCATTTTGCATTTTAAACACTGACTAACCATCCTAGACAACATATCAAAAATTCAAAACTACCGGACCGTTTGTAAGGTCAAAATCCTTTATTCACTGAATTGGTAAGCTCTAGGCTTGTGTTATGGACACTAGACGACGATAAATATACTTATATAGATAAATACATACTTAAATACAAACAACATCCCAGGCACAAATATTCGAATTCATCACACAAATATTTGCCCTTGCCGGGATTCGAACCCGGGACCGTCGGCTCAGTAGGCAGTTGCTTAACCACTGCGCCAACCGCGTCGTCAAATTGTGACCAAGACGATTTGAAACGTCGAGGATATTAAATAAACGCTTTTTGAACGCAATTATGTCCCGTTTTGTTATAATAATGATGATTTGTTTTATCAAATGTTTTTTTTAATTATAATGAGGTGTAAGTAAATATTTTCCACGTTGTCTAATTACTACTGGAAAACCAATAATATTTAAAGTGGTAGCGATAGCAACAATTTGTTGTTATAACTTATATGTACCTATTATTTTTTGTCTTCAAGGATAAACACTGTTACACCTAATTAGTATGGAAAACACAGGATAATAACTGAAGCCAAACGCTTAGATAATATGTGTTTAATTAAACAACATTACATAATGCATCTAATTGAACCATTATTTTTCTTGAGAGCATTCATAATATCACGGAGCAATTTTTGGATGATCGGACATTCTCATCCTCCAAACCTTTCTGAATTGAAAGGGGAACTTTACGATGGTATTCAATACTTAAGACATATTTCATTATTGTATTCGCCGTTCGTGACGAAGCTAACGCGCCGAAATGTACGGGTAGCAGTCCCTGATGAAGAGCTCCATAAGAGTTCGAAATGTCGGGCCGTTCCTCACAATTTCACGTCAGTACTTAATAGGTACATTATTACAAAAACCTGGACTTAATCGCGTTCAAATTTTTTTTATTATCTCGACGTTTCGAACGTGATCTTACGTTCATGGTCTCGAAGAGACTACGTGCGTTTTGTTATAATAATATGGGAAAATCGTGTAAGTTTAAATCAATATATAGTTGAATTCATTATATCACTTTTTTCAGGCTCCTCAACCCCCTCAACCCTGGCGAGGCATACGCAAAGCGACCCAATATGGCGATGTGTGTGCTCAGACCGACGCCGACCCTAGCTCCGTCTTCGAGGGAAGCGAAGACTGCTTATTTGTCAACGTATTCACTAAGTCCCTCGATCCTTCCTCCAAGACCCCTGTTATGGTCTTCATTCATGGAGGATCTTATTTAGCAGGCTCTGGAAACGATGGCATCTATGGACCAAAGTTTCTCTTACAGCACGATGTTGTAGTAGTCACTTTAAACTATAGGCTAGAAGTGCTAGGTTTCCTAAGTCTTGACACCCCTGAGGTTCCTGGGAATGCGGGCATGAAGGACCAAGTCGCGGCTTTGAAATGGGTGAAGAACAATATTGCGCAGTTTGGAGGAGACCCGGATAATATTTCAATTTTTGGAGAGAGTTCTGGCGCGTGCTCAGTGACTCACCACATGATATCACCGATGTCTCGAGGACTGTTCAATAAGGCTATCGCACAAAGTGGAAACAGTCTCCACGATTGGGCAATAGGCAGAGATGGTAAAAGCAGGGCGTTTAGGGTTGGCAAGTATTTGGGAAAGGATACTAATGATACGACGGAACTGCTCCAGTTTTTAAGAAGTCTACCAGCGAAGAATTTGACTCAATTGACAGCCGTGACGAGTACTGAAGAGGAGCAACATAGGGGGCTACCGGAGAGATTTGTACCTATTGTCGAAAAGAAGTTCCATAATGTCGAAGCATTTCTTAATGAAAATCCAATAGATGCTGTGCTGTCTAGACGAATGCGCAGAATGCCATTGTTACATGGGTACAATTCCGCCGAGGCGATAATAATGATCCTAGATCGACTAGAAAAACTGGACTTTTTCAACAAGAATCCATCGTTTGACGTACCTAGGGAAGTAGCCGAAAGAGTAAGTCAAGAGAAGATGGATGAAATGGGAAGAAAAATCAGGAAATTCTATGTAGGAGATAGAGAATTCACAAAGGACGACTATAAGGAAATTGTGGCTATGTTATCAGATGTGCATTTAGTGTACAATACACACAGATTTTTATATTTGTATTCCAAGTATAATAGCCCAATTTACATGTATAGATTCAGCTTCGAAAGTGATCTTAATGTGTTCAAGAATTTCACCAGCATGGGGTTGGATATAAAAGGGGCTAGCCATGCTGATGAATTATTTTACATGTTCTCGAATAATTTCACTAAAGATGTGTATGAGTCACAAGACAAGTTGAAGAATTATGTGAGGAAGGTAACTAAGCTATGGACGGATTACGCTAAAACCAGGTAGGTCAATAATGACGTTACTTATTTCCTGTAAATATCTAACTAAGTATGTATTATTAGACCTGACTGTGACATGCCGGCACAAAGTACTGGCTTGGATTCAGACTGTTTTGTAAATAATAGACTAATGTCAGCCATTATCTTACCTTTTTTATACCACGGAGGTGGCAAGCAAGCATACGACCCGCCTGATGGTAAGCGGTTTCCGCTGCCTGGTAGACGCTTGCGATACTATGGGGACTCGCATGCCTCCACTCTCTTACCTTCCTCGGAAAAACCTCGGCAGGGAGCTCATTCCATAGTCTGAACGTTTGTGTGAAAAAAAATCCTTTGGAACCGTGCCGGCGTAAATAGTCACTATTTAGGTTCCAAGGTATTACTTTACTCTCATAATTATATGTAACTTCCTTCCTCTTTCCTTACGAATTATGGTGCCTTTCTAAAAGTATTGTACTTTAATTCCAGCAACCCAACTCCAGACGATTGCCTCGGCGCGTCGTGGCCGCCGTACACGAGGAAGAGTAAGCGTTATCTGGATATTGACGTGTCACTGACTCCTGGCAGATACGCGGAGAAGGACCGAGTGGAGTTCTGGGACACCTTGTATTGCGAAGCCGGATTGCCTTGCATTAAGAATAACTAGTAAAAAAATCGTAATACTTTTTTTCATAAAGATTTATCAGAGGTACAGAGTCTCAGAGAGTATCTCACTATGGAGGATGTAGACATATACGTGCTTTAGAAAAACCTAAAAATTCTTCTTTTTCAAAAGCCGTTTTAAGCCGTTTGGCGTACCATTTTTGATATTCGATTTATACATTTTAACAAAAAAAAGACCAGCCAAGAGCATGTCGGGCCACGCTCAGTGTAGGGTTCCGTAGTTGCTCATCATCCACAATAAACTGCTGTTTTAAGCCCGAGGTTTACGTTAAGAAAGGTTTTAAGCTCTATAAAAAGGTCGTAAACGCCCTAGAAACTGTAATCACGTATTACCTTCTGGAAGTCAACTTACGACCTTTTAAAGAAAAAATATGAAATTTGGCGATAACTCAAAAATGGCTCAACCGATTTTGTTCAATATAGTTTTCATTGAAAGTACTTATAAAGCCTCGTTAACATGAATTTTTCCGATTTTTTTGACCCGTGGTCGAAAAGTTAGAGGGGGGGGGGGGACACTATTTTTTTTGTTTTTGGAGCGAAAATTTACAAAACTGCTGACTATCAAAAAATAATGTTAGAAGACCCCTCTTATTTTTACAAGACCTATTGAACGACACGCCACACACCAGAGTTGAAAAGAAAAAAAAAATCACCCCCACTTTAGGTGCTCGAGAGGTACCCGAAAAAAAAAATTAATTTTATTTTTAATTAATTTTTTTTTATTTGACTGTTCTGTCGGCGTTATCGCGTTATACATACGAAAACTCATACCAAATTTCAGCTTTCTAGTACTAATGATCACTAGGGTGTTGCTTATTTTCTAACCCCGTACTCTCACCCCCTCATTCTGTTCTAGGACCCAAAAAAAAATCACTGATTTTTTATTATTAATTCAGTTTTAGGGGTCGCTACCGCCCATTAAAAATCCGAGATAAATGTTAATGAAACTCTGTTCACATAGTTTTCTTTTTATTTTTTTAGCAGTGATATTGTTTGAATAACCTAATTTATCAATCTAGTTATATATCAAGTGAATTATTCTGTGTATTAGAAAAAAAAATTGGTAGTTCATATTGAACTTGTTATTTTTTCTTTATATTTTTTAATACAATTATGTACGTTCTGTAAGTATTATGATACAAAGAAAAAACATTTTTTTTTCATATCTTTCAGATTTTTTTACTTGCCGGTAGATGCCGACCCCTAAAACTGAATAAAAAAAAAAAAAAAACACTGACGTTTTTTCGGGTCCTAGAACAGAATGAGGGGGTGAGAGTACGAGGTTATAAAATAAGCAACACCCTAATGATCACGTAGCTAAGCCGCGGACGGACGGACGGACGGACGGACAGACGGACATGGCGAAACTATAAGGGTTCCTAGTTGACTACGGATACTCACGACCAGCTCAAGGTCAAACTCGCCAAAGTAATGAGTCAAATAGCATCGTGGTTCTCAGCGAACGGTATGGCACTAAACGTCGACAAAACGAACATCATTGAATTTGGGCTGCGCGGCTGGAAAAAACATGATCTGCATGTCGTTTGCAACGGACAAACCGTGCCGCAAGTAGATCAGGTGAAGTATTTAGGCCTGACTATTGACGCAGGTCTCACCTGGGGTCCTCACATCGACAGCTTATGTGACAGATTATCGTCTGCATGTTTTGCGCTCAGCAGGCTGCGCCCTAGTCTACACGTAAATAACATAAAGAAGGCGTATTACGGTTATATCCACTCACTACTTGCCTATGGAGTAGACCTCTGGGGCGACGCTGCAGAGCGAGAAAGGCCATTCATACTGCAGAAGCGAGCAATTCGTATAATGGCCGGCGCGCCGTGGGACAGCCCTGCTAGAGACTTGTTCAAGGAGCACAAAGTACTAACCGTACCTAGTTTATACATTCTTGAAGTGGCTAAATACGTAAGAAAAAACCCAGAACAGTTCCCAACGTTCGGAGATGCTCACGACCGCAATACAAGGAGCCGTAACTTCCTGCGACCACCGGGTGGTGGTAAGGTTATCAAAATCCAAAAAGTTTCTACTTTCAATTGGCCCAAAAGTATACAACGCAATACCTACTGACATAAAAAACGCACCTAGTGACAGAACATTTTTAAATAAACTAAAAAGCAAACTGATATGTGACGCGTTTTACTCCGTTGATGAGTTTTTTTCAAACGCCTGGATAACGTAACCCTGGTCACTTACCCAACAATAATGTAGTGTTGTAATGTAAAAACTATAAATTATAATTATACCTAACCTTAAATAGTTTAAGAATTATAACAAATATTTAATAACAAATTGACATGTAAAATATTATTTTATAAATAAATGTTTGAATTTGAATTTGAATTTGAACCCTAAAAAAGACTACAATGATAGAAATAGTGAAAAAATATTAGACCCTGACCAGGATTTAACCCTTAAATGCATGGTGTAAGATGCAGCTTACATAAACAAAAATGAATTACTGGTTGAAAACTAGTAACATTTATTTGAAATAACATAATATTTTATAATATTGTGTTTTTTTAATTCATGCATTTAAGGGTTAATAGTGATTCATTCCATTAAAAAAAATGCGAAAATCATGATAACATTATTTTCGCAAAAAAACAATAAAATAAATCGTTATCAATTTCGATAATTATATATAATTTGTTGTCAATTCAGTTTTTCCAAATTTTCCAAAAAGGCTGAAATATGAGAGTTGAAAATGTAAAAAAAAATCAATTTTAGCAACTTAGAATTAGAAACAAACCGCGAGGTCCACAGCTTATAAAGACATTAATTTTCAAGTAAGTGATAGGGAGATTTTATAGTGCATTCCACAATAAAAGGGTTAAAAACACAAAATAATTTATTTTTCTATTTACAGGTTATTAAATATTTAGGTACCTTTATATTAATTGAAAAATAATTATAATTTGTGACTTAGAAGTAATATATTTTAACCTTTACTATCACACTTATTTTAAGTTTCATGACACAGTTTTGTACATGATAAAGCCTTTTATAGAAATCTATATATTTTTTAGATATAATTAAATATTAAATTTCATACTTTTAGGTTAGGATATGCAATCCATAGTTAACGGGTACAATTTATATCCTAAAATCTCTTTAATAGAAATAGAAAGTGTACTCCGTTATTGATACTTTTGTGGTCCTCGTAAGCGTGTTTAACAATCAGAAAAATCGTATCAAATTATTTGACTTGATACAGGGAAATTATTAAGAGAAAAATAATACATGTAAAATATTCACTCAGCCGTGCGCTTTTCTAAAACGTAAATATTCTGAATATAGGTATATTTTCCCGAAATTAAAGTAGCTATATTCACAAATCTCTTAGTACATAAGTATCCGTATAAAATACATCTTTCTGATAAAATACGACGAATGGACATTTCGAGTGAGATATTAATTATTAGAGAAGTCAAAATTGAGTGGAAAATATCATTAACTTTACTAATCTTAGCCGTGGTTAACACGTTCACGGACACAGAACCAAATTATTGACAAAACTCATACAAAAAGTTCTAGCCAAAAACGTCACAAAGGCATTTATTTGCCTTTATATAAAAAAAACTATGATATTTAATCTTAATAATATACCTATGTCCGGCTGTAAATGCAGTGGCAGATTTACGAAGATATTAATCGCCACCTACAGACGTGGTGCCGTGGAATCAGGAGGATACTAATTTACGTCTCTCGACGTACTGTCCGTGAACGTGTTTAGAACTCGAAGTGTTTAAGTCGGCTCATTGCCAGTTCGCCACTATTGAGTATTACCTATTCATCTTGTATGTTACAGTAAATTTTAAACACTGATATTGCTCCACTCACTTGTGATAAGGTATCTGCAGAGTAGCTGTTGAGTTTTTCTAGCTTTCTTCTCAACAGTGGTCTCCTCTTGAGAAATGCTGGTAGATTCAGATTCAGACATGTAAAGTGCCCTTGTGGCCTACTTACAGAATAAACGTTTTGATTTTGATTTGCAAGTTTCAAGTTATTGACCTCATTTGAGGTCGTTTCTACGATTCTTCTTTATAGTAATCCCTTGGTATAGTTTCGATTGGTCACGTCCTGTAGAGCGGCTCAGCGTACAGGCGGGTGGGAACCGATATGTTGCTGGGCGCGGTGGGGGGCGGCTCTCGTGATAACAGAAGAGTTGACCGCGCTCGTTGCTTGGCTGTAAGAACAAATTAGATTAGTATGCAGTATTCTGGACGATTTCTTAACTATACCGATTGATGAATGAAAATTAAAACTACTACCTGTCTCAATGGTGGTAAGTAGTTTGGGAAAATTACTAATTGGCTGTAACATAATATGCAAAAAAATGTGGGGGTCGCTGTCGTAGATGAACTGGCTTGGCATAATGGACTTACGCAACACATCGTAGAAAAAATGTGACCTAGTTGTTTTTAGTATTTTAATATTTAATATGTATATTGATGACTGTAATAAATTAATTATTAATATTATAATAGGTAATAGCTTAAATTAAAACGTATATTCAAGAAAAGAGACTTCAAAACATCTTGTTAGGCACAAAATTCACGTACAGCACAGCATCATCGCAGTTTTAAAAACATTCCGTCGACTGCGACTGGGACGGTTCAGAGCTAATAAAGTTGTGGATGTGGAAGATCTGGAGTATCTGCTACAGCATACTAAACAAAACCAGCGGTGCTACCTCTACAACTTACTATACAAATGCATGGAGCAGAGCCAGCAGTACCAAGAAAAATGTATGTAACATGTAGCAATACTAACGCAGCTATGCATCGATAGGTAGTGTCCCAGCTAATGATAGCAATACTGGCAGAGCAGGAGTATGCGCCGCTTGGGTCGGGATACTCCACGACTAGTAATGTTGAGAACGTCAAACATCTGCTGTAACTTACAAGGAGACCAGTGGTACTACATAATCTTCACTTACCATTAGAATGCATGCAGCATAACACCAACGCCGCTATTAAAGCAGCAATAGGCAGTGCCCCAGCTAACGCTAGCAACGCATGCTGAGCTGGAGTATGCGTCGCCCTGGATATCCCACAACTAGTGATATTGTGAACGTCAAACGTCTGTAGGATCTCCTGGAACTCCGTGCCGAGGGAGCGGATGACCGCTTTCATCGCTTTGGGGGTGAGCGCTTCGCCAGTGTCGGTTTTGCGGAATTGGAAGCATGGCCTGGAAATTAAATGTGGTTCGTGAATAAATGATACTCGTAGATTAGATTAGATTATTTATTTCACGATAAAAATTACATTACAAATTTGCTTAATGTCAAAATTATACGAATTAATATCATGATCGTCAAAATAAGGCAAGATTAATAATACGAGAAAATGTTTACAATGTCAAAATAAGTATGATATGTTGGCTAACACTCCGCACAAACTTCCTACGATGGTGATTAATAGAAACAAATATTTAGATGACGTCAATGGTAATGATAGCAATGATAATGATGGCAATGATAATGATGGCAATGATAATGATGTCAATGGTAATGATTATGATGTTATTGATAACATATGACGGCAATGATATTGATGGTAATGATAATGATGGCAATGGTAATGATAATAACGGTAATGATAATGATGGCAATGATAATGATGGCAACGATAATGATGGCAATGCTTACAATGGTAATGGTGATAATAGTGATGACGATGTTAACTCACCCAGGGTTATCCAAAGCAGCAGCGGGCGTGGAGTCGTGCAGTTGTAATCGAAGGCCTCGGGGCGCGACGGCGGCCGCCATGCGCGCGCGCAGCCCCGCCACGCGCCGTGCGCTCACCACTAGCCGCAGTAGATCTCGCTCGCGAACTACTACCACCTAAGAAACGGAATATACGGTTACACCGAAATCTATACAAAGTATTAGTTACATAGCTAAATCTATATAGGTAAGCTTATTAGATATCAAGTAACCATTTAGAAGACTTACCTCAACTAAGATGTCGCTAAATCTTTCAGGATCGCCAGAGTTGTTGGCTCGAACAGTTAATCTGAAAAACATAAGGATTTCATTTAATTTTGACAACAAATTGGTCAAAAGCTAGCTTTATTTGTTTTTAAATATATTTTATTAATAAAAAAAGATAAAAAAAAGAAAGCAGATACCTATCAAAGGTTTTACCTGAATATGCCATCGGCGTAGTGTATCAAATTCTTCATGATCCGTAGCTCTCCGGTGGCGTTATTGAGTACGATCACGTCAGAGACGTTGTTGGAAGTGCGTGATTTGATCGGGGACTCAAAGCTCATATTCACGAACCTAGGAAAAAGAAAGCAAAGTTTATAAAATGACAATTTTAAGTTGACGATCGGTTCAGTCCTAATTGCTTAATACCTACTGATAAGTGAATAACCCCTCTACCTTCATATCTGGGCCATTTTTTCTAAAGTTGTACACCCCACTTTTTTCTCATTGTACAACTTAAAAAATGGCCCATCTCGTAAAATAATAATGCTTCTATAAGTAATTTCATGGTCTTATTCGATTTAGCGCGAGAAATTACATAGAAAATGACACTTCATTCACCTAGTTTGTGAAATATAGCTCCCCCAATGGGGGTGGGATTCTAAAATTTTGGCAGGACTCGGCTGATCCTCATTTTTAGTGCCAAGATAAAGTTATAAAACAAAGTGTCAATAATTTTGCCGCCTAACTGCCATATTTATTCTTATTTTACCTGTAGTATTTAACTGTTTAGCTCCAATGATTTGGACTGAGCGTTGAATCAGTCAGCAAGAAATTATCGCATCTTATCTCCTCACATTATTCAAATTGGTATATGAAAATTATCTCTTTCATCAGTATGGGTGCCACCAGCGTTGCGCTCTAAAATTGTATCTAAATAAGCGATGCTTCCAGAGATACTCACTTGTATTGAACTGGTAAAGCATCCGGATCTTTATCAGTAGCCTTGACAGTCGCGATAACAGTGTCGATGGGCACGTTCAGACGAACGCCTACCGTCATGTTGGCGCTTTCAAACTGTGGCAGGTGGTCGTCCACGTCTAGAACCTTCACCAGAACTTGTGTCTCGGAGGGGTCCTGAAGAATAAGAGAACTAATTTCACACAGTAAGCAGCAGAGCAAAGGAAGGAAGGGGTAGGCCAAGATAGAGTACAAAAAGGGACCGCAGCAGAAGCATAACTGGCAGCGCAGCTACAAGAAATAAATCAACAGGTGGGAAGATTGCCTTTTTTCATAGACTACTGGCAATTATTAACGAATGATCCAGTCATACTGTCCTGGGTCAGAGTATGTTATAAATTTTATAAGAGTACCTTTTCAAGGAGAGGAACATCTGGGTACCTTTAAAGACTGGGCGAAGTTAAAAATGCTCAAATTCTTTTTAACACGTTTACCTCTCTTTTCATTAAAACTGAACATCGTTTTATCTCATTAGAGATCGACCGTGAGCTGGTTTATAGTTTGCATCAAAGAACATCAATAATCACCCGAACATACCAATCGATTGTAAGCCTTGCTCAGTCTTGGCTTGGTTCCAAACTTGAAGCACTTGACTGTGATGAGCTGCCGGGCGATCGCCTCGCGGTCGATCCTCGCGGCCGCCGTGATCAGAGCCTTGCTGTCGTTGGTGCGCTCTAACTTCAGCAGACCGAGCTCATTGCCAGCTGAAAGCAAATTTGTGTATAAGTATTTTGATGCGCCTGAGCTGGATATATTTTGCCAGTTATCACATGATAACTAATAGCGATCCTAGAAGCCCCCTACATTGAAACGTAATTTTTAGTGACCGCCTTTGTCATACTAAAAATCACAAGAAGTATAGAATACGCTATAAGGAAGTATTTAACCTTTTGAGCGCCACGTCGGCCACAGCCATCCAAATTTCAATGATCAAAAACTTTGTAATTCTAACCGCTACAAGTATTTTTCAATCCCTGTTGATTTTGGGGCACATCTTTTTTTTTTTTACTCTGGCGTCAAGTGGCACGGTAAATTGCTAGACCGTTTGGCGGTCAATAGGTTAATGTTACGTTTCGTTTTTATTGTTTTTCGTATTCTCTGCAAATCTATGAACAGTATGTCCGAACTTTAACCCTTAAATGCATACAATTACACTAATTTTATTTCCGAAATGACGTAAATGCAATGGAATCTACGTCAGTTTGAGATTTCGGGACAATCTTGACAAAGTATTTATTGACAATATTCAGATTTTTATCTGTCATAATATCAGTAACGTGTACATATACATCATCAATTCAACATATTCATCATGCATTTAAGGGTTAACCTCAGTTCCGGTTACTCGTAAGATATAATGTCAAGTCTAAGAGTGTACACAGGGTCCTACCCGAACAAATTTCTATAGCCTTATGTTACGGGTAGGTAGGTATATTTGAATGAAATGAAATAGTACCAGTGATAGTGTAATCGATGGCGGCATTATCCCCTATGTCTTCATCCACGGCTTGTAGTTCTCCGACCACGGTGCCCACGGGCACCTCTTCTTTGGTTGTTAGAATAACCGGAGGATCGTCCTGAGAAGGAATAATTAAAAAAAAAAATAGATACCACAAATTCGCCTTGCGTGCACTCGTTTACGTTACGTATGGAATCAAACAACGAGATTTTCCGCATTTGTGCTCTGTTATTGTTTTTTTGCAGAGAACTGAGAATCCGTTTGAAGATACTTACAAAACACGTACCTTGTCGTACTCTAATGATTGGTTAACATGACAATTCTAAGCTTAGAGTGTAACATAATATGATTACTGAGAACTCAAAATTAACTTCCCCAAGCTTTTGGACATAGCTTACCAAGTTTCTAGCAAAATGTGGCTTATGGTCATCCACATCAGTGACGGAAACAGTGACTATTCTAGTGGTCTGCTGAGGAGGGGATCCTCTGTCGGTGACTAGTAGCACTAGGGTGTAAGAGGATTTACGCTCGCGGTCCAACGACTGGCGGGTCGTGATAAGACCGGATTGAGGGTCTGGAAAAAATAGATATGTACATAATAGACAAAATAATAAACACTACACAATATAGCAGACCTCAATAAAGGGAGGTAGATTTGTATACAACAGACGCTACCTACTTTCGGCGATCTTACCGATAAAACAGTATTTCTGTATACATAGGAAACAAGCATATTATGACAAGTTTCTCAACATTTACCTATAGAGCATATGCTACTGGTAAGTCTAAATGCCAAATATGATATACTTATGCAAATTGTTGAATTAGGGTTCATCTGTTCACTCACCGATAGCAAAAGCTTTAGCGTCAGCATTCGACTGCTGGATGGAGTAGAACAATCGCCCGGATGGCTGCGTGGGGTCATCGGGATCGCTTGCTACAGCTTGGAATACTGGGGAGCCTATCGTTGCATTCTGAAACAGAGTCATATCCTAAGACCCGGAACACCGCCGGAAGTCGCTTGTTGCACTGTATTTAACAGGATTCATTTCGGAGTGTCTAGCGGGACTGTATAAACTGAAGTCATCGTCATCGGCATTGTCAAAATTGTGGGCGATTTTATCAACAGCAGCTAAAATACCCGTACTGGACATAAACATCACCCAAAGATGGACATTAGGACTCCAACAACCTTTGCTAGGTTATCAGTACACCTTGCCCCAAGGGCCTAAGTTGAGCATGCTCACCTCGCTCACGCTGAGTTGTTCGCCGGGCGCGGGTCTAATGAATCTTGGCACGCCGTCGTTGGCGCTAACGTCACCGATGTACAATGAGAGCGAGGCGTCCCCGCTGTGCCCGCCACCATCCGTCGCGCCCACTAACAGGCGGTATGGATCCGTGCGACCGCGTCCGGTAAGGTCTCGGCGAGATTTAATCTCGCCCGTGCTGGGATCGATAATGAAGAGACCTGTAAAGATGCATAAGATAAACAAGCTATCAATTTGAGTGTAGACGAGACCTGTGAAGATGCATAAGGTAACCAAGCTCTCAATTTGAGTGTAGATGAGACCTGTAAAGTTGTATAAGGTAAACAGGCTATCAATTTAAGTGAATAAGTGATTATTTGATCTGTTGAAGACTAGGCTTGACACATATAATTTGGGTCAAATTACTTACAGCATGCCAGTCTTGTTTGAGTACGAGATTATTACCTTAACAATAATAGTTTCAGGAGGAGATAGTCGCAGAATTAGGTTACTATTTCCAAATATTAACGAGACTTTAATTAGCATGGGAAGGAATACAAAGAAAAAAGGTGAGCGCTTTGCACTTGTGGGACAGTCTAGTCTAGAGTAAAGGTTTAATAATAGTTTTGAATTCCCTATTTACCATTGGCTTCTCCTTCATCGAGGAACTCATACTTGACTTCTCCACCTAACCCCTCGTCAGGGTCGTTAGCTGTAATATTGATGACACTTATTCCGACAGGGACATTCTCTGGGACCACGGCTGTGAAAACAATAACAGATTAGCGATTATCATTTTAATTTTATCAATATTTCATCAAGGTAAACAATTGAGTTCACTAAAATATCTTATCTATTTTATAGTTTTTAGACATTTAATTAGCTATTACACTTACCGGTATATACAGCTTTCTCAAATGTTGGCGCATTATCGTCGACATCCAAAACATCGATTAGGATCGTAGCAGTAGACTTAAGCCTTTCCGCTCCTCCTCCAGGCATGTCTACTGCTTCTATCTCAAGTCTTAGCACAGATTGACGTTCTCTGTCTAAGGTTTTATTAGGGGCCAACTACAAAACACCAGAGCATAATTGTTACAAACAGGGTACACGAAATATAAGAATTGTTAAGGCTTGTATCTATTCTGTTTATTTTCGTTACAAACCTTGATAGCTCCAGTAACATTGTTTATCGTAAACAGATCAGAATTTTCTCCTCTTAGAGCATAACGTAGATCTGAATAACCTTTCGCCTTGTCTTCTTCAGTCAAAAGAGCATCAGCATCGGTTGCCGTCACTGTCAAAATCTGTTCTTGGTCCTTTATCGACTCTAAAACGCTCACTTTGTATAGCTGAAATCATTACGTACATTATTATTATTTCGTAAAAAATTGATAGTCATATGAAATCTATTCCATTCCAATTCTTAACCTACCTCTTTCTCAAATTTAGGTGAATTATCATTTAAATTCATCACTTCAATGATGATTTTTGCCATAGTGTGTTTACTGCCATCATTGCTCGTTGCCTTAACGGTCAAAGTCAAATTAGGAGTTGTCAGTTCCTCATAATCAAGATGTTTTGTTAACACTACTTGCCCACTTAAAGGATCTACTTGCAACAGACCAGTATCAGAATTCATTACTTTAAAACCTGATACTAAATGGCCAGAAATAGGATCTTCAGCTATTAAAACTAGCACGGTACTGCCTATAGGCTGTTCCTCTTTTATCTTGTGATAAATTATAGGATGCGATGTTGTCCAACCTGGGTTTGTGAATTGTGGATTTTTGTCAGCATAAGGTTGAATATAAATCGTGTGTTCAACAATATCGAACTGCTTATCCTTTTCAACCTCAGCATTTATATCGACTACTTTAACGGTCAGAATAATTATAGAAGCTTGGCTATAATCCAATGTGCCATTGACTATTATTTCGCCAGTATCTTCATTAATCCGGAATATATGCTTATAGTCGTATGGTACATTAGGTTTCAGCTGAACACCAGCTTTAGAAAACGCCTTTACTGGTTCGATAATACTGTATTTAAGAACTGAGTTGACATCGGTATCGTGTGCCACTAGTTGGGTCACGACATCTTCATATTTGGTTTTCTCTGATATGTAAGTGGTTGCTTCAGTTGTGTTGAGTTTTGGTGGCTTATCATTAACATCTTGAATAGTAACGAATACAGTGGTAGTAGCGGTTTCGGGTATGGGCATGCCGCTGTCAACTGCAGATACGATGATCTCGTAGCGATCTGGGTTGATGTCTCGATCTAAATTAGCATCGTTTGACACTGTTATAAGACCAGTTCTGAAATATAAACAAAATTATCAAATGAGTATACACTGAACATAAATCTCGATGTTTTAAATACATCCATGGACCCTAGTTGCATTAATATACGGTTTCTACATTTGAATAGTAGTTTCACTTACTTTTCATTTATAACAAAGTTATCTTTAGATCCAGATACAATATGATACGTCAGAAGATCATCCAAGCCATCCGGGTCGTTCGCTATCACCATCGTAACATTTTGACCTGGTTTAGCATCTTCTTTGATGCTCACTTTGTAGTTCATAGGATTAAGGTCGAAGGTAAAATCTTCGTTGCTGTCGGGGTGTTGGGTAACCGTGTACTTGTAATGGTGGTAGTTTCCTTTGAAGGTGGGCCGTTGATTGCCGGGTACTCCCACTCGGATATAAATGCGGGTTTCATTGTGAAGAGGAGGTACACCTGTAGTTATTTAAACAATTATAGAAATTGAAACATACAAGAATAGAATTGTGAAGCTCTACACAGTAACATAGTTTTATTGTCCAATTAAAAACCGCTGGTGTTGCCTAATTTAAAGTTTAAATTAGAAAACTGTTTGAGAATAAAAACAGTTGCAATCTTACCGTAATCTGTAGCTCTCACAACAAGTTCGTATTGTCCTCTCGGTGTGTCCATTGTTTCAACTTTATCGACGATAATGATTTCTCCTGTATCCTCATCTATAGCAAACACGTTGCCTTTATGAGTGATACTATTATCAGACTCTAGAGAGTATCTTACTCGGCTACCTCCTTGCGTTGGGCCATCAGCATCGGTAGCCTGGAAAAGAAACATACATTTTCAAAAACACGAACTTATTTTTATATTTTAAGCATCATTATCCCTATTATAATTACACAAACTTCATCCATGATTACTAGACCCTTATTTTTTTTATACTTACCCGAACAACAAACTGAGGCTCAAAAGTAGTCGCTCCGTCTCTAATGGTTCTACTGTACTCTGGAGCTTCGAAGACAGGTGCATTATCATTCACATCTACGACCTCAATATACACGCTAGTCGAAGTAAGTTTTCCACCTCCATCCTTGGCGATAAGAGTTAAGCTGTAACTCTTCTGTTTTTCGTAATCAAGCAACTGACCAACGTATAAACCACCTCTCGCTTTATCAGTTTTGAATAAATGTGATCCAAAACCAGTTAAGGAATACTCGATTTCACCAAATATGCCATAGTCTTTGTCAGTAGCTGCTACTTCACCGATTAGAGTACCGATGGTAGCGTTTTCGTTAACATTGAATTTGTAACTTGATTGGTCAAAAATCGGGGAGTTGTCGTTCATATCGAGCAGCTTAATGTTAACTCTTGCTGAGCTCAATTCTATGTTGCCAACAGATGCCACTATATCAAAACTGAATAATCTTTTCTCGTCGTCGTCGACATCATAATCAAGCCGCGACGAATCTCTTACTTTTATACTGATTGGCGTTCTGCCTTCTCCATGATCTGTGCTTATAGCAAACACTCCTTCAGAATTGAAAACATCTCGAAGAGACAAATCATATTTACTATTTTGCCCTATATCAGTATCTTCTACGTAAATCGATAGACCAGGTATAGGGCTGCCATTTTCAATGTTTTCAGGTATCGATATATCAAATTCCTTCTTATTGAATTTGGGTTTGTGATCGTCCACATCAGTGACAACGATGGTTACTGGCGTGATTGTGTAGTCGGATGGCACTTCATTGTTGATTAATTCTGTAGCCTGAAATAAAAGTATTTCATAAAATTTCATATTTTTTGTCGGTGTCTTCAGTAAAGTCTCAAATAATTTATTTTGTGAAGAATTTCATTAATAACTGCTTATTTCAGATTTGCAACTTACCTTGACAAAAAAATTATAAACTCCTCCATTCTGCATGACAATATCGCTCTCTCTATCGATAGGGATATCTGAGGCAACCAGCACCGCCCTTCCGACAGGTCTCTCTGGAAGTAGCTTGAAGTATTGTTCACTATCTCCTTCAATGGTTAAGAGAACTGGTCGAGGATTTGCTGTGTCACCATCTTTGGCTATTATTTCCATTATACTTGTATTCTGGAAAAGTAATATATTAGTTTGTCACAAACGTGAATTAAGGTGTGATTTCAAACATAAAAATCTCCGGAAGACTTTAATTGAACGACGATTTTAAAGCTGAATTACTGCGATAATCTTAAGATCTTGAACAATGGACAATGACATCCTAAGAGTTTTAGGGAAGAGTAGGCAGTTTACATGGAATGCTGGCTAATTGAGGGTTGGCAGCTATCTTGCTTATATATATCGGATGCAACTGTTCGTGATGTGAATACTCAAATCTACATATCCACTCGCACACATTTCCAAGTCTACGGCAGCTGGATACCCAGCTGGATGACATCACTCACCGGTGGAGTATTCTCCGGTACAGTGGCGGAGTACGGCGCGTTGAGCAGCACGGGTGGTTGGTCCTGCACATCCCGCACAGCCACTGCCACGCTCGCCAATGCACGTAGAGGACGATCCGAAACATCTGCTGCCTCTAAGTTGATTACATAGGCGGAGCGGCTCTCGAAGTCTAAAGGTTGTTGGATGAAGAGTCGCGCTTGGAATTCGTTGGGGGATATCTGGAAATGAGGAAATTTTCACTATATATCTTTAGCATATTAAACACTATCATCGTCATAATCAATGTGATCACTATCATTCTCGTTAGTGATATGTTATTTCAACAGCATCCTTAGAGACTGAATCAAGGAATTAAGGACAATCAGTCAAACATTGATTGTCCCTAAAGAATTTCTATCCACTGACACGACCGGTCCTGTGTCATCTGCACCTAGAGGACTTATGCAAACATTACCGGGTCTCTAGTCAACTTGTGAGGAAAAGAGCTGCTCGATCTTCGCCATTATTTAAGACATCAAAGCCTTCAACTAAGATGATGTGAATTGAGTCTACTCGTGAATAATTTCAACATACGGAATACTTCAATATTAATCTAGCGTATGATTTTAATTTTATCAAAACGTGATTACAATCATAGTAATCTATAATTCATTAGTATGTTTGCATGATGAGCTAGGCAATTAGTTTAGTTAAAAATATATAAATTAATTGCTTAATCGCTATAGTATTTAGCAATCGTTTCCATGTCTGGCGATACCATTTAAAAAATCTATATTAGCATTGGTCTTAACTTATCACACAAATTGGACAAAACTCCATGCCAAATCGTAACTACTCCACAACTGAAAGGAAATCTTTTCAGCCCATTTCAGTGCAACTCGAGTTTATTCAGATTATGTGCAACATATCGTACTTATTAAAAAAAACATAGTGACAACAGTGACGAGTTCTTTACGGTATGTAATAGATGTTGCTATTAAATACTATACCATATCGGTAACGACTCTGAAGGTGGCACAGGCTTCGGCGTCGCTGCCCTTCTCTTTGGTAGAACATGTCACTTGTATCTCAGCGTTGTATCCTTCGTCACGGTCGGTCACTATTATCTTCTGATTCAGCTGAAACAAAACAAAAAGATGGATATTATTCACATTATAAGATGTAGCATGTTTAATTTGGTATTAAGTAACTTAAACCAATATGTCATGTTTAATTTTTAGGTCTCTTCGACCAGGTTACGCATTTAAATACTTTGAGCTTTGATCTTGTATCGTTTAACTTAAACTTTGTTAACGACGGTATAAACTCACGTAAAAATTGTCAGGAACGGCCCGACATGTTTCGAACTCATGGCAAGGCGTACATAGGAGAGACGGGACGTAATGTGTCTACAAGATTGTCTGAGCATATACGCAGTGTCAGAAAAATGGACACGAGAGACTCCGCGGTTGCGGAGCATGTTGTCGAGGCCGGTGCGTCCCATTTCGTACGTTTCGATAAGGCACGGTTGTTGGTTCGTGAGAAACGCTGTGTACAACGGAAGATACGTGAAGCTATCGAAATTGGACGGCGCCCGAATTTCAACCGAGACGGTGGTTGGGCTCTACCTCCGGCATGGAAACCTGTGATTCCGGCGTTAAAAAAAATCTCGCGTTCAGACAATGTCGTTGATACAATAAGTCAAGTGTGCGTGGTATCAGTGGGTTATAGTGAAAATGCAGTGACAGACAGTTCAGTGGTGACAGCGCAAGAGCCCTGCCCTCCCCGCGCCGCGCTATCTGCGCGTGCGCAGAGGGCGGCAAGAAGAGCGATTAAAAGTGCAGTGGGTCGCGAGTCGCGTAACAGCACGGATAGCTACCCCTGATGAAGAGCTCCAAATGAGTTCGAAACATGTCGGGCCGTTCCTGACAATTTTTACGTGAGTTTATACCGTTTTTATAATTAGTAAATCTTGTCTCACGATAGTTTTAATAACATTATTGGTTAACGACATTGAATCGCACTCATATCACACTGTATGCTTGTAAATAATAATATGCCTAAATAGGTCGCTTGTCACCTATTGTTGAGTTTTTTTTTATCATCCAATATCCATCCATATTGGCTCACTAAGGGCCGCGCTATTAGTCTGCGCACCAGTTCCCTTGTTCGGGAAAATGTGGTGCTCAATCATAGCTACTCTAAAATACTGGCCATGTGCAAGTCTGACTCGTGCACCGAGGGTTCCGTACAAACATTTATCCCATCTTAACAAGCCGGGTTACCTCGACCTCGCTGCCCACAGGGGTTGCTTCGCTGATGTTGAGGATGTACGGTCTATTATGGAACACAGGCGGGTTATCGTTCACATCCTTCACTGGTATCAACCTTCGTAGAGACACCGTATTGGGATCTGCGTCGGCGATGCCTTCGTCTGGAATAAGATATTTTACCTATGTAGAAAATTATGATGCAAGAAATTGCTATTAATTTCTAATATTCGCTTTTTGAAATTGATAAAAACGCAAAAATAGAAACGGAAAATCTCCTTTTCATTTAGGTTCCAAAAAGAAGTTACGATTGGTAAAATTTTTGAGGAGGAAACATTCGAGAACGAAATCTCAATTTATATGGAAAAAAATCTAATAGTAGTGGTAAATGTAATCCCTTTTATTAGTTGCAGATGATCAAAGACTCCGTTTGACTAAAGTCTACCTGTAATGCTGATGATAACTTCTAGAGATGGCTGTTGCTCGCGGTCCAGCTTCTTGGCCAACGTCACCACGCCAGTGAGCGGGTCCACCGTGAAGAACTGCCCCGATATTGAGTACCGGAGTTGGCTGTTCTCAGGATCTATTCCTGTAAAGGAAAATTGTTAGCATAATCAGTGTTAAATTATAAATGGGTGTGTTAACCAAAACGGTGCTCACTAACTGACTATTACTTACTATAAGACTCGACAGAGAAAATGATTATGACTTGGAGTTGGAAAAAATACTAGAACCCAGGGAAGAACCCGCAATCAATCGAAATTTTCCTTTAAACGCTTTTATTAGCTTCGCTGGGAACTAAGTTTGTTTGTTACCTTTGGGTATACTACTATAATTTGGTATGTCGGAGCTAATCTGATGATAAAGACGGAAGACCATAGGAACTCCAAAATTAGTACTAGAAATAGCCATCGTGTTTGGTCTCATTACTTAATGAGCAATAAACGTTTGTTTAAGAAATTACAGTTGGAAATGAAAGCGTGTTCTAAAAACACTTGATTAAATTATTAAATCTGCACAAGCAATATCCGCACAAATACCCAATCCAGTTGTAGCATTAATCAGTCAGTCAGTCTGTAGTCAGCTATAACACGTTACCGGGTTGTGCGAAGTGCGGAAAAACGTCAAATGCGACGAGGTGTTGTGCGAAACTACGGAACAAAGTCAAAATGCGATGAAGCAAGAAGATTGGGTGATCATAAAACCCAAAACTTACCTTGTAAATGATAAACTGGGGTACCAACAGGGGTATCTTCTGGCAGACTCAGTTGCGACATGTCCCCGACTTGTGGCACGAAGTGTGGTGCCCGGTTTATGACTTGAGCACAGCTTAGTTCCAGCAGAGCGATGATCAGGAGGATGATGAGGGGGTTTGGTTCGTTGACGATCGTGGCGACTTTACGGCGGTTTGGGATTATTTCTGCCATCTGAAATGACGTAAGGATATTCTTTTATTGATATGGACTTAATAAACAATAAACAGTAAGGCAGCTGCCTATTAGGACTGTGGTTCTGAGATTGAATCCCAGTAAGGGCGTTTGTGAGGTAAAGTCGAATGTTCGTTCTTCATATATTTCTCTATCCATGTATCCATAATACAAGCCTATTAGAGCATACTTTGGGACTATTAGGTCGACTTTTTTTGGCATTTTTTTACGCAGTATTCCTGGGCGTTTTCCAAAAAAAAAACTCGAGTCCCTGTTTCTGCCAGAACTTGACTTTTTAGGTTCATCTTACTCAGAATTGATAGCTTTTTAATATCTTTCTGTTAAAAATGCTATCGATAATATAAAAAGTGTCCTAAATTTGTCCGTTCCATTACGTCATATTGAAATGAAAGAACTTTTTTTCATGTCCACGAGCGTTATGTAGTGGAAACTAAAATTCCCATACAAATAGTGGGATACCTTTTTTTCGTCATTGAGTAGGATGAACCCAAAAACGTAAAGTTCTGGAAGAAACACAGGATTCAGGATTTTTTATGGAAAATGCTCTGCAATTAAAACTTTTCTAAATAGAGATCTACTTCACGTTTGTTTTTTTAGTAAATTCTGAATTCGAGAATGTAAAGCGGTCACGATTTCGTCACGCATCATTAGCACAGTAACGTCATAATACAATCAGTTGTACTTTCCAACCTCTGGTATCACTTGTTTCTATTTAAGCATCAACCGATAGGCCATTAAACTCTCGAAACAATAATTATAAATATTAGGTCTCATAGTCTCCATTTCAGTTTTGTAAAAAAAACTGTCTGGATGCTCGCATGTCCAGTTGTTAAAATTTCACAGTTTGTATTAATTAAACAAAATGTTCTTGTCGATTTTTCTGAGCTTTGTCAGAATTAGTAATATGCTTACAGTTTTGTAAGCAGACTTGATCTCTGAGGTACAGTCAAGTGTAAAAATATAGGTGGAGTATGTCCACGAAATGTATGTATGGATAGTAACGTTCTACGATTTGAGAACACCCGTTACATTACATTCCATTGCGTAAATTGCTACAAAATCCGACACGCATCATTAGGAACAGTATCTATGGTTTCGTTGGATAACCAATGTTGGTAGGTATTATACAAGCTATATACACTTAATAGTATTTTATTAGCTTTTGAATAATTTAAGCTTCACAAGCAACCTGTGGTCGAAATCGATTCGACATGCGCGTGGTCGGGTAAAAAGTATCCTTTAACCATATTTGGGTCGATTGCAAACAAATTGTACATAGTTAAAAGCTTACTTAACAACAAATCACGATCGCTTCCTTTGTGTGACGAAAGGTAGTCACACAAAATGTATGGGTAACTTTCGTCACACAAAGGAATCAATTAACTTTTGTTTTAATTAAAGCCCTTTAACTACGTAATTTTTTTGAAATCGACCCCTTTGGATGTCGATATCCCCGTACTTAAATTAGTTAAATTGATGTAAATTCTTCCAGTCGTTTCGGCGTGATCGGCAGCCAAATTTTTTTTTTACGAACATGACAGATAGCGCTGTACTGCTGGCGATGGCGCCGCGCGCTCATACGAACCATGCATCGCGCTGTTCAAAAAAAATATTAAAATAATAACGCCTTTACATAGAAAACTGTTTTTTTTTTTTTTATGTTCTTCTTGAGTAACTACAATCTGTCTCCATTTTGGGACATTCAGCAGTATGTTGGTCGGTGCTAAAGCTGACGTGCTCGGTATGTGACCTATGTCACATCCTCATCGTTTAAACAGTAGCAATTTCCTTATTTCTACTGTTGTTGGACTAAATCTTGGGGTATTTTACGCTTTAATCGTCGCGTTTTGTTGTGGTTTTCCATTAAGGATCGAGCCAGAACGTTTGGATGATCTTCGAGGCGTTCTTTACAGGACTTAGTATGACGCAGAATTTCTTGCTTCACTGTGGGCATTCGTAGGTCGTGATGTAGTCGTTCGTTGGGTACGAACCAGGGAGCGTTGGTAATCATACGCAGTGCTTTATTTTGGAACCTCTGTATGATTTCTATGTTTGAGTGTGAGGCAGTACCCCATAATTGAATCCCATACGTCCAGATGGGCTTTAATATTGCCTTGTACGACAATATTTTGTTCTCAAGTGATAGTTGGGACTTTTGACCTATGAGCCAATAATATTTTCTAATTTGGATCCCGAGTTGTTTCCTTTTAGTGAAGATATGTTTTTGCCAGGTAAGTCTCTTGTCTAAATGCAAGCCAAGATATTTTACATGATCTGCCTGTGGGACTTCTATGTTGTTTAGTGTGACTGGAGGACAGGACTCTCTTCTTAATGTAAATGTTACATTTACTGACTTTGTTTCGTTCACTTTAATCCGCCACTTTTTGAGCCAGTTCGATATGTCGTTTAGTCCTCTTTGGAGAATTTCTGAGGCCTTTTTTGGGTCATAGTGAGCTGCTAGTATGGCTGTATCATCAGCAAAGGTTCCGGTAGTCAGGGATTCAGATGTTGGTAAATCAGCGGTGAACAGCAAGTACAATATTGGGCCCAGTACGCTACCCTGAGGAACTCCAGCTTTTACGGGGCATAGCGCAGATAGTGCCTCCCCATTTTGTACGATGAAATGACGTTGCTGTAGAAACGACTTTAGTATTCCATACAGTTGATCTGGTAGGGCTTTTTTTTAATTTAAAAAGTAGTCCTTCATGCCAAACGCGGTCAAACGCTTGGGATATATCCAAGAACGCACTTGCACAGTAGAGTTTTGCCTCCAATGATTCCATGATCTTTTTTGTTAGTCTGTGAACTTGATCAATAGTGGCATGTTTGCTGCGAAACCCAAACTGATGGTTGGGGATTAGTTCCTTTTCTGTAAGTATAGGTAAAAATACGTCGCAGTAGAAGAGTTTCATATATTTTAGATGGGATAGGTAGCAGGCTTATAGTCTTTTCTTGCCCATGTACCGTCACTTTTTCTTAGAGGAGGGGATACACTAACTGGACGTTTTATTTTTCTGGTCGCTTTCCATAAGGAGTATTCAGACGAAGCGGTAGCGTCTAAACCGGAGAGAATTAAAATTTAAAACCATTTTAGAGTTTTATAAATAGTATAGATTTTTTATTAGTTATGAATAATTTAAGGATAAAAAGCAACCTGTTGTTGAAATCTAATTTTGACATAAGTTATATACATACGTACACATATTATATTTGCACAATGTATCTTTATTTTTTTATTTTATTTTATTTTATTTATTTGGGGCATCAACAGCAATAAAATTTGTAATAATTAACAATATAGTACAACAACAAAAGCCAATAAAAGATGTCCACAAAAATACAGTAAGCAGAACTAGTTACAAGAAAAATTAAACAAACATGGTATGCTCGATCAGGTTAGTGCGCATGTGTGTGTGCGTGTGTGTGTGTGTGTGCGTGTGTGTGTGTGTGTGTGTGTGTGTGTGTGTGTGTGTGTGTGTGTGTGTGTGTGTGTGTGTGTGTGTGTGTGTGTGTGTGTGTGTGTGTGTGTGTGTGTGTGTGTGTGTGTGTGTGTGAGTGTGTGTGAGTGTGTGTGTGGAAATGGAAAGGGATATTGAATTAACTATTATCTGAGCTTAACATTAAAGAATGAATACGCTTCTTCAATGTCGATTTGGTACAGTCAAATAAGTCAATACTGCTAAACAGTTTATTATATTGTCTAAGGAACCGAATTAATGGGGAATTCTGTGCATAATTGGTGTTGACTGTTGGAAGGCTAAACAGGGCACGATTGGCGTGACGGGTTCTTATTTTTGGCACAGAGAAATTAATCTCTGCAAGCAGCGCAGAGCTATCGATGCGGCCAGAGAGAATGTCGTATAAAACACACGTGTCAAGCATGAGACGCCGATTCTCAAGGCTCAGGAGGTGGTGGCGACAACACATAGAAAAATAGCTGGTATCCCATTTCTTGGATCGAAAATTAAGGTGACGCAGAAAGCGATACTGAATTTTCTCAATTTTCTCCTTGTAAATCGTATACTGAGGCGACCAGACACAGCTTGCGTATTCAAGGATGCTTCTAACATATGCATAATAAACTACTTTAATACATGCGGCATCCTTAAACTCTCCACAAACACGATACACAAAGCCCAGGTTCTTGTTCGCACTGTTTACTATGTCATCAATGTGTAAGTCATATGTTAGTTTCGCATCGAGAGTTACACCTAGGTCCCGTATTGAACTTACGCGCTCAATAGCCTCACCTCCGATTTGGTACTGATACAACAAAGGGTAGGGACTTCGCGTGAAAGAGATCTGGCCACATTTTTTTACATTTACATTAATGCGATTAGTATAATAATCAGACAGGCGGTCCAAATCACTTTGCAACTCATTGCAATCATTAATGCTGCGAATGCTTGCAAAAATTTTTTTGTCGTCGGCATACATAAGAAACTTTGAAAATTTAAAAACGTTATATATATCATATAGATATGCATTATAGAGCAAAGGACCTAAGTGCGATCCCTGGGGGACACCTGAGGGAACGTCTACAAAGTCTGATCTGCAACCTCCTAGTACAACCGCTTGCCGGCGGTTGCAGACGTATGAGGAAACCCACCTGAAGACATCGCCACGAATGCCCAACCAGTAAAGCTTGCGAAGCAGGATGACGTGGTCTACACGATCAAACGCCTTCTCAAAATCAGTGTAAATCACGTCAATCTGCTTCCTCTTATCCATCCCACGGAGAACATGATTTGTAAACTCTACAAGATTAGACACGGTCGACCGACCTCTTAAAAAACCATGTTGCTGAGGCGGAATGGCTTTATTTAATACCTCATAGATATTACTTAAAATTATCTTTTCAAATGTCTTAGCAAACTGGTTTAATATAGATATGGGACGATAATTTATTATTTTAGTCTTGGGACCCTTCTTATAAATAGGTACGATCAATGCTTGTTTCCATTTATCAGGAAATAACCCTTCGAGTAACGATTTATTAAAAAGCATCGAGAGAGGAAGTCCTAAACTTGGAGCACAGCTCTTAATAAAAAATGGAGGGATTCCATCGCTACCAGCGCCACCATTAGCATCCAACCTTAGCAACAACTTAACAACCTCGTCGGATGATATACTTATCGATGAAACTATTTCGTTACTATTACAAAAAGGCGGTGCTAACGGCAAATCAGGATAAGCGATGAGAGGCTTACTAAAAACTGAAGAAAAAAAATTACTAAAGCCCTCACAAATTTCTCTATTATCATCCAGCACCCGATCATGGTATTCAAAAAACTTAGGGTAAGCAGACCCGCCTCGACGAGCTTTGACGAACGACCATAGCTGTTTAGGGTTTCTTTTAATTACCTCCTGAACAATTTGTAAATAGTCCTCCCAGCATTTTTCCTGAACACGTTTCTGGCGTTTACGCAATAAAGAAAAATCATCGTAGTCCAGTGGGTTCCCGTATCTTTTCCACCTTGAATGCATTTTGTCTTTTTCCTTAATTATTTTAATCAAACTCGAACTGAACCATGTCGGGTATTTACCTTTGTGAGTACGCGTGTCTAAGGGAACATATTTGGTAATTATTTCATTAAGAATATTATAAAATTTAGTGAGTGTACTGTGTCCATCGACTCTCCAGCAAAACACAAATTCCAATCTATGTTATTAAGATGACCGTTTATAGCATGATAATCGCCCTTACGAAATCTAAACATCGGGCGGGGAACTTCCTTCATTGGAGCAGAGAAAATATCACAAATATTAATTTCAAGTGGTGGGTGATGCGTGTCTTCCTTAACGAGCGGGAAGTTTGAGTTGGATACATCAACAGCGAAGTTAGAGAATATTAAATCTAGTGTGTTATTACTTTCATTTTTTGAGTAGTTGAATTGCTCTAAGTTTGCAAGAAAGAATGTTTCAACGAGTCTAAAGGCTGCATTCTGAACTTCTACTGGTCCACGCCGTTCAAATACGGGAGTAGTATTAAGATTCCATATAATATGCGGGAGATTAAAATCGCCAGCCACAAATAAAAAAGAGTTAGGCGACTCAGATATCACCTTTTTAAATAAACAATTAAAGTTTGTTATATGTTGGGTTAGCGAAGGGCCAGGAGGCGCGTAAACTGAACACATATGCAGATCCCGGTTAGACGTCACTGGAGCCCTAGGATCGCAACGCGAGCGCAACGATTCAGCAGGAATGGTAACCCACAGACATTCGGTACCAGGACTTGCCCAGGTGGAATGATTGCGCGCGCCCAAAGTTCGCAGAACTAAAATCATTACACCACCACCGTCGGCCTTACCGCTTAATGCTCTGTCCCTGTCCAATCTAAAAACATCGTATCTACTATCACATAATTCTGTATCCAAAACACCATCAAAAAGCCAAGTTTCAGTGATGACAATTACGTCATAACTATTATTCAAAATGTTTTGATAAAATTGGTGCGTTTTTGACCGTAAGCCGCGAGTATTTTGATAAAAAAAATTTAGATTTGCTAAGAAAGTAATAATTCAATATAAACAATCAGATATAATATGAACCGATTATAAATAAAAGTAAATTCCTTCAGCAAATTAGCAGAATGCATTGACTGACCTTTGCCTTCACTTTGAAAGCAAAACACTCGGAGTGAATATTCCTTTTCCCCTGTATTGTGTAAATGTGTGTGTAAATGTGTGCAAAATGTGTAAAGAGCGCGCTAACACTACGACCGAGCATAATAAAACAGAAAAACATTAACAAAAATAACTTATTAAATAGCATCAACACAAGCTTAGACAATTTTGCGAAAGTCCGAGGAAGAGCGAATATGAATCAACGGAGCCTGATCTGCTTTATCGATAATATCATAGTATAACTACTATATCGATAATATCATAGTATAACTATTACGTATATAATATTTTCATTTGGACCCATAATAAAGCCTTTATATTTTATATCACTTAATTGTTCATCACTATACATGGACAAGTTACTCATACTCATTTATTAATAAAATGTCAACATTTTACAAGTCATACAATCAATACATTATAAAAATTCTATTAAATTTCAAAATACGAATTATTATAAAAAATATTAAGAGGCCTTATTCCTTTAAAATGCTGATTGTTTTAGACATTTTTGTTTATGATCAAACAAGTTTCTTAACACATTATTGAAGTTACTACCTAGAACAGGGCTTTTGGGATTTATTGGTATATATTTGAAACCTACAGTTTGAATTAATCATTGATAATTTTTGTTTCAAAAACTACTCGAAATTGACAAAATTCACGCGGAAAATTCGTTTTTTTAACTTATTTTCGATTGCACGAACTGAAAGCATGAAATAGTTATGTTACTACCAAGAACTCGGGAAAAGGTATTATTCACTTCAAAAAGTAGGTTGAAATTATCAATATATTTGTCAAGATATGAAAAAAATAAATTTTAAGAGGAATAAGGCCTCTTAATTACGAGTATTAAATGAAAATGAAAAATGAAAATTGTTTATTTTCCCATTTTTAACAAGTACAATGTCTGCAGTGATTGGGACTTCCTTTTAGGTAAGTAGACCTGTGTTAGGATGCCCCGCTCTTCCTTAACTGGTAAATAGGTAGGAAATATTATACATCTAGAGGTTACTTATTTAATCTTAGCTTTATACGTTTTAACAATGTTTATATATTAATAAGTTTAATTTGTTTTTAGCCTAATTTAAGTAATACTAATACAATAGATACTTATAGCTATAGTTAATAATTAGCACGATATAGTAATAACTCCGTATCATCGTAGCTTAGTCGTTTCAGCCATGTTGTTAGTTCAGTCTTACACTTATTGAGTAATAGTTGATGGATATTGATTACACTGTTTACATTATTGTAAATAAATGCCGATTGCGCTTTATACTGTCTTTTAGCGAACATGGATTTATAGTTAGATTGAAATTAAATACTAATTGGAATAAGTAGTTACATTATTAGTATTATTAATTATTATAACATTTCATTATTAAATTCGTAAAATTCGTCGATGTTGTAAAAAGCATTGGTTGTTAGCCATTTCTTTAATTCATTGAAGAACGTTACATTATTTTCAATATCTTTGATATTGACGGGTACTTTATTGTAGATTTTTGGCCCCACTATAGGCATTGTTTAACCCGACTTTTTGAGTTGTACGAGTAATTTAATATCTCGGCGATTTCGAACAGTTTGATATAAGATTTGTAAACTAATTTCGTCATACGACTGTTCGATGAGATCGTAAGCTTGTTATTATATCTGTCTGTGAACCGATTTGGATGTTTGCCGCCAATCCTCTTTTTTCTGTGGGGGTTAATAAATATAACCCACTTTGGTTTTCGGAACTATGAAAATTTAAATAATGATGCTTTTAGACAAATGAAAACTCTTGATTCGTAAATTTAGATATCGCGCGGTGCTTAACAGCCCGTCTAACACAGCTGGGCTTTGCAACTTGTCGCGCGACATAGCATCGCCTGTCACTCTCTCAGTACTACTTAGAAAGAGATAGCTAATATTACTCGCGTGAGAAAGAGTCGCGTGCCACAGTTGTGATAGAGGTGCAGTTTAATACCGTATAACCCGGTGTTTTTCAAACTTTTTGGTGTCACGGCCTTTAATGACCACCAAAATTCCTCCGCGGCCCCCAAAACCCAGTTTGTGCGAACTTAGAACCCAACTCTTATTAACAGATTTGGAACGCACGCGTCTATCATTCAATCAGTCATGCGTATGCGGTGGTATGCGTCTTGGAATGCAAATATGCTTTGACAAAATGCGAGTGTGAATGACGGATGCTTTGTCACTTATTTATCATGTGATAAACGCAACAATCATAGGCGTCTCTTCTGTGGACACGTACAAAGTTAAGGACTTTTAGGCCTAGTTTTCCAATCAAAATTATATTAGCATAAATGACGTTTCCCTTTAAAAACATAACTTCGATGTACATACGCTGTTAACTATTAACCAACGAAGAGACAACTTTTGTTTTTTGAACTGACAATGAGCCAAATTCAGAAGGTAAACTGATTTGCAAAAATTATAAAAACGTAAAAAGAAAAAAAAAACATATTATAATTGTAGAGTAAATAAATGAACATGTCTAAGAATGTTTGCTGTTTTATTAAAATGTAGACGCTTGAAATATCTTCATTCCTTGTAGTCACGAGAATTTCTCTATGCTGATCGTCACGACCCCCCTGGATATATGCCGCGAGCCCCCGGAGGGTCACGACCCACAGTTTAAAAGCACTGCCGCAACCCAACACCAAAACTGCAGTATTGCCGTCATTGTGCCAGTATCCTACTTTGACCGCGGTGAGACAATGCCTTACGTCACGCCACCGATCTGTTGTAAGGCTCGACCGCAGTCTACATCTCTGCTGTTACTTGCATTCTTAGAATGTCATTTGTATGAGGGAATCGAAAGGCTGTTATGTCCTTTTATATAACGGGGGGTTAATCTATGTACTAATACGAAAACGTCGCATGAACCAAAGAGGTTGTTGGTAGGAGCGACTTTTCGGATTTGGGCAAAGGGCAAGGTGGGATGATCTTGCTTGGGAATATTATGTGTAATGGTTTTAATACGAGTAGTAAAGTATGTCGTAAATGTTTTTCTCAGTGCGTGTAAGATCAAGATTCATTTAATAAGTTTAGTTTAGGTGGTAGTCATTGTAAAGGCCATAGATTCTATGGCATAGAATAATTAACAAAAGATAGTCTGATCAATACATCAGGAGCCATCAAAAGGACTTTCTTGAACTATATACGTAGAAAACGTTTTTAATTGAAGAAAATGTTACCGCTATACCTAACGATTCCTTTTTACTGACTTTCAGAAAAGGAGGAGGTTCTATGTTTCTGAAAAGCCAAAAATAACCCGTTCATGTACAGATTACATTTGAATCACCTTTTGAAGTCGGTGCCAAACCTTGAGTAAAATTCTTTATCGAACAAAAATACTCGTAAATACCAGATGGCAATCATTAAAAGCTTCATGCGTGGCATAGTAATTGATTCATAGTAATAATTGAGTAGTTTGGCACCGACTTCAAAAGGCGATTCAAATGTAATCTGGACATGAACGGGGTATTTTGGCTTTTAAGTTTTCTTTGAAGTCATGCAATACGTGGAAACCATGCAATGCTGTCCAACAACTATAATGGTACACTTAGTCACTAATTACTAGAATGACTCAACCTATCATCAGCCAATAACCCCGACAAAAAACAATGTTTACATTACCGACCCGTATTTCTGGTCGAATTATTACGTGATCGTTGCATTGTTACAATTGTTACTAATACGGCGATGTAGTGCAAGCAAATTGCTGACTGTACTTTTTGTCACGTGTGGCGTCACGTATGTGTATGTCTGCTCTGACATGCTGTGTTATTTAACTAAAATGTAGTGTTTTCTTATAGGTATAGGAAACCGCAGCGTGGGACGGTGACTAGGTGGACAGATGACCTCGTTAGGGTCGCAGGGAGTCGATGCATGCGGTCTGCACTGGATCGCACTTTGTGGCGAGCTATCGGAGAGGCCTATGTACAGCAGCTGATAGAATATGGTATTTGGAACTTTGATGCATATTTTGTAAAGTGGAGATTTTCAAACTGAGAAACGAAGGTTTTTTTTCTAATTTATTATGTTTATCGTCTTTCTAGTACATACCCATTATCAAGTCCAATCTTGCTTAGTATTGGACTACATAAATTTGAGTAAGATCGTATTACTCAAAAAAGGAAATCTCTTTTCACGCCTCCTTTATGTGGACGAAGAATGTTGGTTCTCTGATTTCCAAATATACCTACTTACGGCAAAATATTGGCACTTCTCCTGCATCCGTTCATAGAATCGTCATCATTCTATGTCCCTTCTTTCCTTTTAATTTACTTTCTTCTTCTCGTACTCACTCATTTGCTCAAAGGTTAACTGGAAGAGATCCCTTATAGGGATAAGTTCGCCTTTGTACCTATATGTTATTTGTAATAGATGTATTTTTTAACTGTTTTTGTGTACAATAAAGCGTTTACTTACTTACTTTACACGCAGAAATACATAATAAAATAACCCTCTTTTCCCTCCTCATGTAGTAAAGACTCCCAACTGCCATAACCGGAAGGAACACGCATTTTTTTCATACAAAAGCTCCGTAGCGTAACCGCAAAAGCTGACAAAAACGGTTACCAAGGGAAACCTTCGCTGGTTCCCACGACCATTGTGTCGGCAACCACGAAACCTATGCTTACATCAGTTCTTACGACATTGGGAAAGAGTCGATAATGGTGTGTTTTATATAATTTAAGTTGGTTCTATAACGGGTCACTGGCATGGCACGGAGCGACATTGTTATTATGTTACGTCGTGTCACGCGACTTATTGGCAGATGGAACTGCGAATATCTATTCGTTTCTTTACTTTTAACCACTAATACATATAGGAATTATAGGACTTCACCCACTGAACCCGACTCTGGGCTATTCTTCTAGAGATGTGCAGTTCTCGACAATGTTTCCTAATTCGTATGGGCAAAGAAAGTTCTCGAGAACATTTCCCAAACAAATCGGAAACTTTCTCGACAACGGCACATCTTGAATTCTCCTCCAGTTGCCATCTCCTCTGTATTCTCCACTAGGTACATTTATCGGTTTGCAGCTTTCAGGCCAGGTATGATATTTTTAGAAATCTCCTTTAGAATCTCTTCATTTGTGATACAATCATTCAGATAAAGATAACTTTCCTTCGTTGAAAAATTCCGAAGTTGCTTAGAGGAAGATTCTTCATGAAATCCTGGGCAAATTACGAAGGTCACAAAATGAAGATCAAAGTAGAAAAACTGGTGGAAGCGCCTCCTAATATTATTGGAAAGAACCAAACAGACTGATCGATTATCCATTGTATGAGAATAGAAAATCAGCGCGTGAAAATATTACTTTTGCCGTTTTGCCTTTAGAAAAGTAGGTACGCAATTATATTGTTGAACATACCGGTGTTCTAAGCGTGTATAGGCTTCATCAACATTTCAATTCCAGAACGCACTATCTATGAATTGCGTGATATTGTGCTAAATTTCCTTGTCTCAAAATCCATGGCTCTGTGACCTTATCTTGGAGCTAAGTAATAATTGAACGTAGCTCCAGGTCTAAAGACAATTGCACAAGTTTATATTATGATGATTGTCGGACTCCAATCAATGGGTATTGAAATGAACACTCAATTGTTGAACATTTATTTAACCAACCAAACAATCGGTCAAGGTATATCTGCCTATACCACACTCACTTTTCTACACTTGGTAAGTTTCCGAACCGAAACTATAACGGTATGTTACCCTACCTATAATTTATGTCCATTTACCGTAAATCGAAATCGTCAAATAGGTTAATGCGGCAAGATGCATAGCAGCCGGTTGATACAGCCGGATCGTTGTTTCCGCATTCTCACAAAACACTTATGAACTCGGTACGATTTTTAAAGATAACACTAATATTATGACCATGCCTCGGGGTTTTCGGTAAATGAATGATTTGCGCCTACAGTCGGCCCAGTGTATTTGATAATTTATCTCCTACTAAGCAGGAATTATGACCATTCTGCGCGTATATGACATTATATGCCAGGATGGTTATGCTTAGGATATTTTTGTCCGCCTATGGTGAAGATAAAAAAAGAGGCTAATGATTTTACCTTCGCCAAATTGCGAACATCTCTAGGAGGAAATAAAATAACATAATTATATTAAACAAAACTCGTGGTCCCTAAGCATGTATTTAGCGTCGTTGCACTATGTGCTCCGACATATGCTGCGTGGGATCCTTTTTTGGAATACCGTCTCCCCTCACCTCTTTATTTCTTTAGATTTAAGAGGCCTTATTCCTTTAAAATGCTGATTGTTTTAGACATTTTTCTTTATGATCAAACAAGTTTCTTAACACATTATTGATGTTACTACCTAGAACAGGGCTTTTGGGATTTATTGGTATATATTTGAAACCTACAGTTTGAATTATTCATTGATAATTTTTGTTTCAAAAACTACTCGAAATTGACAAAATTCACGCGGAAAATTCGTTTAAGATTTAACTTATTTTCGATTGCACGAACTGAAAGCATGAAATAGTTATGTTACTACCAAGAACTCGGGAAAAGGTATTATTCACTTCAAAAAGTAGGTTGAAATTATCAATATATTTGTCATGATATGAAAAAAATAAATTTTAAAAGGAATAAGACCTCTTAAGCGAAAACTTGTACACGGTGCGGTGTTGCATGAGATTTCACATTATTTCTTTCTAATCACTTTCTTACTTCATTGATAGGTTTGCGTGATGGCACATCTCTATCCAAGCCGGTAAACCATTCGTTCCAATTGTTATATTTTTCACCCTAAATTTCGGGAATACCGTTAAATGTAATTCGTCTTTCCAATTTCGTTCCCGTTAAGTATGTGTCTCAAGGTAAAATTACCCGGGAAGACCCCAATTTAGGTGATAAGTGGGTAGGTGGACTTCCGGCCATAGACAATTTGTCGAGGGGACCTCGAGCAGACAATAGATCTAGGTAAGACAGCGATACTTATGAATGGAAGAAATTAACAATGGGTCTTTGTAGGTCTTCGAACTAAATAGAGGTATAGGTAAGTACCTATACCACGAATAAAAGAAAAGATAGTCACCGTTATATATAGACGTTGTTACTTAATATTTAGTATTTGCAAGGTTTTAGAGTTTCGTGGGGGGTTCTAATTATGGTTTTAAACTCTTTTATTTTTATAATTTCCATATTGAAAACAATATATTAAAAAACGTGTACCTACTCTTTTATTGTTAATTTGTTGCACATCGGCCCAAAGGTTGTCTGGAAGAGATCGATTATTAGCGATAATATCGCCTATTTTCTGCTATTTTTTTAATTTAAGGTTTCAACTGTATAATTTTATTGTTGGTGCGCAATAAAGAATTTTTGTATTGCATTAAATACATAGTACTTAAAACGACTTACAGCCGGTTACTGATACTATCATCACTAAATCTCTACCAAATATTATCTAGAATTTATATTTCTAAAAATACTAGACATATTCTGAAATTGCATAAAGCTCTCCTTACTAATAACGTCCTTGATGACTCAAAGAAAGTTCCGCCTTGTAGTAAACAACATAACTGTACCTACCAACTAGCGTTACCCAAAACATACCTTCAAATAAATCCCTTTTTTGGCAATTCAACACTAAACTACACCACACAACACATATTAACACTAACAGTCTGAAACACTAATATTTATTTTCAAACATATTTGTTACGTTGTAACTCCTCTGCGCTCAAACCGTACTGTCAAATCTTGCACCACCGGTACAGAAACTCGTTATTTTCTGTTTCACTCTCTAACCTAAATAACAGTGAGTCAGAGCGAGATAGCAGCTGTTCTCGGCTCCGTACGTGAGTATCTGCAAGATAGAGCCTTTTTGCAAAGGTAAAAGTAACGGCGTTTTTCTTGAGATGCGTGAGCTGAGATGGAGGATGGAGGTCACGTGGGTGGGAGCGGGATGGATAGTGGGTCATGCGTGTTTGGAGGGCAATAACAATAAGGTCATTGTAGGGAAAGGTGATAGGTCCATGACTGTGGGAAATGGGATCTATATCCATCTATTATTCAATGATAAAAATATAATAAATTAATATAGTTTTTGCCATACGGATTGGCATAAGTTAAACTGGTTAGAGTACGTAAAGTCTCATTTCATGTAATTTTTTAGGATTTCCTATTTAAGTAGGTACCTACACTAATTCAAAATAAATATACCAGGTGGGCCCTGTAACAGGAGCAATAAATTAAAACATAGATTCTACCACAAACTTCACAACATTTATTAAACAACTTTTTAAAAATAACTCATTTATAATGTAAACCTGTAAAATGAAGTTTATTCAAAGAAGCAATGTATTGCGAAACATTTGATATTTAGTAGGTATAGTGACAGCTATGTCAATGCTAAGGCGATGTCAATGTTGGACGGCGTACATTGAAAATGCTATTTACTTTGTTTGAAATAATTAACATAATATGAAAACAGTATTTTTTTTTAAGTTTCTGAAGTTTCTGAAGTTTTTACTAAAACTCCTGTTACTGGACGTCAAGTTTGGAGAAACCAGCGTAACTTAAAACCTAATCAATTGCAATAATACGGCATTAATTGATGACAGCCATATGACAGCTCAAATCAGTTACTCTTTATGCAATCTCAAAAACGTTCAGTTAGTATGAAGTTTCTATGATGATACTGGCTTGTGACGTCATCAAAATCAGTAGGCAAAACACGTCTTCTTTGAAGTGTTTGTCCAATTAAAAATATTAGGTATGTAATATGTCCTATAAGGTCCAAAAGTAAGCGGGAGATTATTTTGGTTCTGTGTATTTTTGAATGTGTTTAGTGGTTTTAATTATACAATTTATTTTCTATATGATCAAATACCGAATTAACTAAAAAACTTAATGGAAGACTTAGGACATTTAGGGGTCTCTCCCAGGCAACCCTTGAGTAGCGGAAGTTTGATTTGATCGTATAATAAATAATATCTTAAATGTTATATGTAGTAAGTTACGTTTTTTTTTCTTCGACCAGCCTGAAAGCGCATGCATTTCAGTGGTACACTGTTAGGTAATATTCTCAGGGTTTGTACCTACATTATAATTATATTAAACAATGACAGTAAATAAAAAATATCGCATGAGATCTGTCATGTTTATTTCTGATAAGAATTGAGTATTGTAATACGACTTCATATTATTATGTGCAAGATAATCGAATGAATCACATTCATGAATTATTAAATTATACAAACGATCTCACCTAACACGAATGCGTACGGTTTTAGCATTAGAATAAAACTAAAATAGTCTATAAAGTATTACGCCATACAAGTTCTCTGAAAGAAACAAATGAGTGTACCATTAGAATACACAATGCGTGGCAGTCGATACTTTATACTAGACCCAAAAAACAATTTGATAAGTGATAATTCTCAATTGAACTTTTTAAGACCATTAGGAGGCCTTATTCCTTTTAAAATGCGATTGTTTTAGACATTTTTCTCTATGATTAAACATGTTTCATAACATATTATTGGGATTTATTGGTACCTATATATTTGAAACCTACAGTTTAGAATGTTTCATTGATAATTTTTGTTTTAAAAACTACTTGAAATTGACAAATTCATGGGGAAAATTAGTTTTTTTTTCAATTTGTTTTCGACTGCATGCAATGAAAGCATGAAATAGCTAGGTATGTTACTACCTAGAACTCGGGGAAAAGCATTATTCACTTCAAAAAGTTGGTAGAAATTGTCAATATATTTGTTATAATATGAAAAAAATTTTTTTTAAAAGGAATTAGGCTTCTTAGAGTGTCCACTGATGCTGTTTTGTACTCTTTTCCGCCATTCCTTTCTTTTGAGTAGGTAGCCGATGTCCGATGGGGCAGCTACGAGTTCTGGAGTGAAAACCATGAACGATCCGCCCCTAGTGGATTGACGGTCCCCGTCACATGGACCGATGACCTGAAAAGAGTCGCGGGAAATGCATGATTGCGGAAAATGGAGGACCGGGTATGGTGGTGCGAATTAGGGAAGGCCTATGTCCTGCAGTGTACGACATTAGGCTGATGATGATGAGTGGATACTTACGCTAGTCCTTTGTCCTATAAACTGCGTCTAAATTGTTCCACCATCTTGGTTGATCTTGGGGGATCCGTTCGGTAGTTATTTTCCTTAGCCTACCGTTTTGGATGCATTTGGCAGATGCCCTGCCCAATCACACTAATGCAAGTAAAGGCTCTACAGAGTCGTAACAAGAACCTTAGTGATAAGACCGTTTTTTACAACGAAGCATACGTTATCAACTCAACGCCATCTATGACAAAAACACCCAACTACAGTGATTTTTATACTTTCTGTATTAGAGCTGCGTATGCGCAAGTGACTGCTGTGCCACTTTGCACGTAGTTCTTGGCTGCGACAGTAGATGGCGTGAAAGTAAGTGACGATATTAAAATATAAATAGATTTTGTTTAATAATATAATATATGTTATGTTTTGAAAGCTTCCTTGAACGGTGGATCAAACAGGTTATCCATGTTCTCTCCTGTCATAAGGGAACTTTATGTAAAGTTTCAGCTTTCCAGCTTTTATTATTTGGACTGGATGTTAGGCAGTTCTATTGTACCATCATCACCAACTATAATAGTTTATAGTAAAAAGAACGGTTCATAACGATTTCGAAGAAAATTAATAATAGTGTATATATTATGACAAGACAAAATTTTTATGAAGGACATTTTCTAAGCGATATTGCTAAAACAGCTTTTAATGTAAGTATCAGCTTTTAATTTAAGCTGTTTTAAGCCTTATCCCTGTAGTACCAAAATTGATAAAAAATTGTCCAGCCGTTTCGGCGTGACGAGAGGACAAAGTGATTATGACCATCAGATGGCGCCAGACTGGCATTGCACCGAGCGCCCATTGAAAATAAAATATGATCTACATCGCGCTATTAAGATTTTTCCTGAAATCCATAGACAACTAATTTTCAATACAAATGTTTAGGACACTGTTTTGATCTAAAGTACCTACTGAGATGAGAAATAAAACACAAATAAATAATTTCGTTTATATTTACAAAATTATCTACAGCCCCACATAGTAAGTTAAGTCTATATATACAAGTCGGTGGGACACAAGAGACACCAAGAAAAGTCATTCAATACTCAAATAATATAATTCATTCTTCATTTTCATCATCATCGTTATGATTAACGTTAGTATTGTTTCTCTTTATCTCTACATATGTCGGTTTCTTTAAACCCGTAACCGTCATTTCTAATCTCCGTTTTCTATCGCTATCATTTTCTTTGTCAAACCAATCATTAATAGTTCTAGAGTTTTGATTCACGCTTCTATAGTGACCGTTTATTTGTGGTACATACGTTTGTACTGTAGTCGTTTCAGATTCCTTGTCCTCTATTTCTTCCGATATACTTTCTTGAGTTGTAGTAGTATCACTTTTTAATTCATTTTTCAGTTTAACGACAAGTGTTGAAGGCTCTACTTCCTCATTTTCTATACTATCTCTATAATTTCTCCGGTTTATTCTTGATGGGGCATTGTCAGTCATTTCCATGTCGTTAAGATGTCGATATTGTCCAGAAAATTCATCGTTATCAATATCAAAATGACTGTTATTTAAACCAAAAGGGTTACTACTACTTCTTTCTTTTTCCTGAGGGCGTCGGTATTGATCAGGAAACTTAGCAACTTCAGAGTTATAAGTCCTTCTATCTGTGCCAGTTGGGCTACTGTTATTTATTTCTATTTCTCTGAGCTGTTTATACTGATCGGGAATTTTAGCATCTTCAGGCTTAAAAGTCACACTATCCGGGTTAGTGGAGTGGCTGTAATTGATTTCCATTTCTCTGAATTGATGGTAGTGACCAGGAACTCTAGCATCTTCTGGGTTAAATTTAACTACGTCTGGAGGATTCGTAGGCCACGAATAGGTTTCAGTGGTTGTTGATAAAGTCGTTTGAAAACTTGGTATGGAAGTAATGACGGGTGGTGGCGGTTGTGGTGGTACTGTTCTAGATTCTACTGGTATGATACCCGAACTTCCCACATGGTGATCTTCTACTTCAGGGACATATGATTCAGGGGTTTGTGTTAAAAATCTATCTGTATTTAGTTCAGTTGTGGTAGTATAATCTTGTTTATTTTCTGTCACATTGTCCATCTCTTTCACTACAGTCCTTTGAGGGTAGAGATTAACGTGAACGATCATCGTTGTTTCTTTATTTAAATTTGATTTTCTTAAAATGTCGCTGCCTGCTGTACTTTTGATTCTGTTGATTGTAGGCTTTTTTAAAGCCCTAGGCGTATACATCCTTCTGACGGGCCCGTTTGATTTTCTTTTAAAGTGTACCCAGACGGGTCTTGACGTAGTAAAATACACTTTGTTCATAGCCGATGACGTACCGTCACTCGATAAATAATCTGTATTGATAGTTGTTTTCGTTGGTACGTAATTCAACATAACACTGAAGGAAGTCGGTTTGTCAATAGTCGACGACTCAATGTTTTTAATTTCGCTCGCTTGTGAGTCAACAACATTCTTGTCATTATTATCTTGTTTGTTTCGATAAGATATCGGCCTAAACATGGGTATTGTGGTTGTTTTTTCTTTCACCAAAGTTGGGGTTGGGGCGAATCTTAAAAATCCATCTGCTAACAGATTTACGTCACCTGGGTTATCAGGCTTGAAACTGAAAAGCGGATCTGACACATGATTGATTCTCGTTTCTACTTTATTAGAACTTTGTAATAGTAAATCTAAAGTAGGCGATGTTGGCTTCGGATCATTGCTATTGCTGTCTTTTGATGGGTTTACGTATACTCCAGAAAACGCTATGTGTGTACTGGAACTTGAAGGTAGCTCATATAAATCTCCAAACTTGGCGTTTATAGTTTTTTCAAGATACTGTATAACTTGTTGGAGATTCTGAAGTCTTTGCGCATTGCGGTAGCTCTCGACCCAACTTTTGGATCCGAAGGTTTTGCTGAAGGGTGTCGGAGTGGGGCTTCGTAACTCGAAGATGAAAGGTCTCGGGCTGGTTCTTCTGATAGATGTCGTTTTGTAGTCGACGGCGGAAGTTTTCGTTTGATTTCTGAGGAGACGCGCTCTTTTCGACGGAATGTTTTCTGCGAACGGGTCAACGTAATGGTTTTCTTGCATGGCGTTGACGAGAAGCGGCATACGCTCGTAGTAGTCTTGGTCGAAGCCGAAGTAGCTCCGATCCAGTCTATCAGCGACTGGGTTATCGTCGGTTCCATTTATACTGCTGTCGTTTCCATAACTATATAACCTTTGTACTGAGCTTGATTCTACTGCAATCGCGTATTCGTAGATTAGTAGAATTACCTGAAAATAAATAAAATAAGGCGTTAGTCATATATTATGTACGAAGATATCAATCTTTATCAGATGATTGTTATACGGAGACGTCCATAGTTTTGACATTAGATTGACAATAGATGGTCGTTAGATGATCAAGTTTGTAAAGCAACACTCCTCTAAGGCTGCCCATCCATTGAAGCGAAGAGGAGAAAATAAACTAAGGGTGCGTCTCCACTGAAGCGGAGATTAGCGGAGACGTGCGGAATCAACCAAACAAAAGCGAAGCGGAGCTGAGATACAGATTTCAACTTCAAATTTCAATTTCAATTTCAAAGGTGATTGATTGGTCTTTTCCGCTCGTCTTCGCTCCGCCTCGCTTCATTGGAGACGCACTCTAATCACTAATCAGGTATTTGTGAAGCCCCGAGGAATGTGATTGATCCATTTTATTTTACAACATCGCCTTAAAATATGTCTAATAAATAGTTCACAAAACATGTTGGAGATAAATAAACAATAACACATTTCTTTCTTTAAATGTTGCAACAAGTTTTATTTTTTGTAACAAACACGGGTACTGTACAAGTCAAGTTTTTAACAAATTTTATTTTTACGGCATTATTAATAAAATAACAAACATTGTATGTCAAGTTTTGTATTGTACCATGTTTTATGTAGGCTTTTCTTCACCGAATCTGCAGGTCAATGGTAAAAAAAAATGTACAGTTAATAAGGAGAGCTTAGCATTACAATGCACTCCTTGTAATTTACACATTTTGTAACTTACAGTACGTGAACTGTATGGAAGTTATCGTTTATGAAGAATTGATTGTAAATTGTAACGAGGTCGCTTCACGACTCATCCATTCTTGACCACTCCTACATCAATCTGTACAAGTTCTAAATTCAAATCATTTGAAAATCAGATCGATCACTAAGATCTTCTCGGTTTCGATTCTCCGTAGCAAAATGACGTGCCAATTATTATAAAAATTGGGCAACTGCGAGTCCGACTCGCGCATGAAGGGTTCCGTACCATAATATATAACAAGTTTGTTGTATGGGAGCCCCCCTTAAATATTTATTTTATTTTATTTTATTTTTAGTATTTGTTGTAGCGGCAATAGAAGTACATTATCTGTGAAAATTTCAACTGTCTAGCTATCACCGTTCTTGAGATACAGCCTGGTGACAGACGGATGGACGGACAGCGAAGTCTCAGTAATAGGGTCCCGTTTTTACCCTTTGGGTACGGAACCCTAAAAATCGCCATATTGCAGAGATTCTTAATATCAAAGTGCATTATGTCGTGTGTTTATAAAGTGCAATGTTATGTGATTTTAATTCTATAATCAGAGCTGACAAATAAGTTTCTAGTCTCCTCCAACATTAATATATTCGTCTGAGCCACAGTATTGTTAGTTTCCTAAATCACAATTTGTATAGCATATTCCTCACTATTGTATTAGTTATTAAGTTATGTTTTCTATTGTTTTAGGTGCCTTTTATCATTATTTTAAATTATAATGGTCGCCTTGGATCCTGTGTTTTTCATTCGTCTCTATACCTCCCAATGTGACAGTTTTAGGATGAAAGATTGTATTTTTTCATTTTGAAAGAACCTTAACTCAAATGTCGGATCTGTTATCAAATGGTGCATTTCAGTGCTTACATCTTGCTTTAGTGGCTTTGGCATCTAAATAAAGTTTTTTATTTATTTTGCTTCTCCAATTAATCTTCTTTTCTTAATAAAAATGATCGAATCACCGGAAATAACAAATATTCATCTGTTTCTTTGTTATTTCCATTATTTGTAATGTTTGGTCTAGTATACGGCGTCTCTCCTGTTTTCATAGTTGAAGAAGTAAAAAGTTCCCTGGGTCTAACTTTTTTAGAAGGCAAAGGTTCTACACTCTTACTTTCTGCAATGCTCTGGACTTCTTTAATCACATTTGCTTTAAACAAATGAATTGGTTTAACTGTACGTAGTGATTCAGTAGTGGTGCTTGCAGTTGCCGTACGTTTTACAAGCGAACCTAATTTGTCATTAGCAAAATACTTCTTTAGGTCAAACGGTTTCACAGTAGTCTCTGCTTTAGGCTTGGAGTGAGGTTTACTTGCAAAAAAGGATTTCCCATATATTTTACTTAGACTATCCAAATAGTCGAATATTACACTTTTTTCGTGCGTATTATAATATTGTTTAGATTTGGGCAGTAAATGACCTATTTCATTAAAATGATCACTATCTTTATAGTCATCCTCATAATCAAAATCTAAAGTTTTTTTGTATTGTAGTACATCTTTCACTATTTTATTGTCATCGGGCTTAATTGTACTTGTGATATTGGCTAATTTAGTTCTCTCAGTATATACATTAGATTTAATAATTTTATTCGTCGTCGTGGTAGCATTACGGTCACTAATTTTAAAATCTGATCTTTTTAAAGTTGCTTCTTTTTTATGAGTAGTATTATTAGGGCCTTTGTATTTCTTTTGCCCAGGCAGGAATTTCTTTAATTTACTTTTTGAATTAATATCTTTATCTTTGAGGTGACTTTTAATGTTTGATACATAAGTTACATTAGTTAATTTTAATGCAAATGGTTTGCGTGTACTACGAAGATATGAAGTTTCCTTACGCGTGGAAGTTTCTGTCGTATATTTAAACGGCCTGATAGAAGTGATAGACGATCTACGTTGAACTTTAACTGCGGTATCATTTTCAGATGTGTGTCTAACTTCAGTAGTATTTGTTGTCTTTCTAATATCTTTTGGTAGTAACTGCTGAATGGTATCATAAATTTGTTTCAGGACTGGTGGAAGACTATTATTTGAACAGATACAGTTTCTTGAGTCGTTTGATTTTCTGTCTAGAGCTTTGAGTATTAGGGGAAGTAATTTATTATTCTCGTTGTTATCATTGTCTTTCTTCTTGTCGGAGGCGATTTCTGAGTTGTCGACTGCGGTGAACCAGGACCTTAACCGCAAGGCAGCCGGGGTCTTGATGTCCTTGCGGAACCCGTATTTGTAGACCAGCAGGGCACCCTGGAAATAAAAAAAAAACTCGATTTAGGTCAAATTGGCAATGAAGTTAATTCAATAATTTTTCAACTTTCTTGCGTTTTTCATTTAAATTGTTGGTAGTAAAAGGAAAATGGTAATTTTATTTACGTGATTAGGAATTAACACAAAAAGCGAAGGTATTATTAGTCACAATAACATACTTACGTTTAGACAATATTTGACATAATTTAATAACAGCGACACCAATATTAGCAGTTTTGGAGGAGGGTTATAGAACGGACTTCAACATCACAAAAACATTAGTAATTACATTTTAGTTAGTAAATCGGACAACAATATCATGGAAGTTGGTGATACATTCCACGAAAAAAAAACTGTGAAAAGGCAAATTTCATTTCGCCGAATGTATCGGTTGGTCGAATGTTTCAGTTCGTCGAATTTTCACTTCGCCGATTTTTTCCATCTGAAGGTAGGTATACATTTTTCATAATCCTTGAAAATATCATCCTATTGATTAAGTTAAACCAAGACCAAATAGGTACTTAGTTTACGTTTGCAGAGAAAAATATGATTTCTGTGAAATTACCCTTCGTGACCTAAGTTAAGGTCCCTTTTTTACATATAATATAAATGTTATATCTGAAATATGCCTATACATATATTATTCCCAATTTTTTCTATTACGCATCCATTTCATAATTTCATTGCATTGCATTGCATTGATTCTAATAATTTAATACATCTGTGACTTACAAAAATATTTTTTCCTTTATTAATCTGTATTTTTTTTATAAGGTGTGCATTGTGCTTTATAGGCTGACAAAACTATAAATATGAGTCGTTTCCGTCTTGTTCTTTTGGTTACAACCCCGAAAAAAAGAAAATTTTGCTACCGCCACAGCTAGTTATCAGGCCTTAAAATAATCGAAAAAAATTGATCTATAATGAGGCCGTTAGCCGCGCATGCGTGGCCGATAAATCACACGAGAAAGCGCAACAGTTGTAAATTACTTGTGCCGATATGTCACTGGAATAATTTTCTAGCTGTTAATTTCGAATTCAGACAGGTTTCAGAAAATGTAATAAAATGTCTAAGTATTGACAAAGTTTCTGTTTTTAACAAATATTTTCATGTCCAAATTTAATTTTAACGGGCCAGAAATATGGATATTACGTGCTAAATGGCGTAGTGTTGAAATACCAGGGGCTTTTAGGTGGTCCGATGACTTAATCGAGATCATGGGAAACTTAACCTTCCTTGAACTTAAACTAAACCTTATCTGGCAGAGATCGCTGTATATTTATTGACCGCCTGTTCCTCTATTTTAAGTTTAGCTTATTTTTACGTTTATGAAAGACTAGCTTTTGCCCGCGACTACGTAGGCGTGGAACTTGATAAAAGGGATTATTAAAAGCGCCTAAGCAAATGTAAGAGCAATTGTGCTTTTGGTCTAATAATTACATTTCCTGCAGGGTCACCGCACCCCAACAGAAATGTTCACTCACTTTTCAATATTTGTAGGTATAATTTCCAGGATGAAAACTCTTATGTCCTTCCTCGGATCTTAAACTAGGAGAAGTGCATTGATTTTATGCCATCACAAATAAATTGCATTAAACTTATTCATGTTAATATAAGGAGTTTAAATAAGAACTTTCACGAATTTATAACCATGTTAACAACTACAAAAATAGATTTTGATATTATAGTTTTTACTGAGTGTTGGTTGAAAGTAACGGGACCTAACCCTATACTCAAAGGATATTCTTGCTACTACACAAACTGTAACTATTCACAGAATGACGGAGTGACGATATATATAAAGCAGAACGTTTCGGCCACTGTAATTGAACCAGTCTTCTCTGACGGTAATTGCTTAGTTTGCACAATATCTAACACAACATTTATCTGTATTTACCGGTCCCCGTCATATCAAGACCTTAATAATTTTTACAACAGTTTATGTAATGTAGTAAATTCTCTTAATCCTGGCAACAATATTGTTCTTGTGGGAGACATTAATATAGATATTAAATTAAACAATACTGATCGTCATTCGCACGAGTATCTTACTACGACAGCAGGTCTAGGCCTACTCCCTGCCCATCACATTGCAACCAGATTGGAAAATTGTTTGGACCATGTACTGACAACAACAAAAACAACTACAACTGTAATTATCCTTCAATCTCACATAACTGATCATTTACCAACATGTGTTTGCTTACAAAATATAAAAAAAGGCACGCCAGTACTGAACTCTTCAACTCGCTATGACTTTCCTGCCATTAAAAAAGCTATAGAGCGCACCGACTTTGGTGCAGTTATGGAAGCTGTCGATCCCAATAAGGCCGCCAACATATTTGTTAATATTCTACAACTAGTCATCACACAACACATGCGCCAAGTGCTAACACCAAAAAATTTTCAAATTATTAAACCGTGGATGACTCCCGGATTAGTACGTTGCATACGTAACCGCGACCGTATGCACTATAAATCAAATAAAAACCCAAATAATTCGATACTCAAGTTAACATATAAGCGCTACCGTAACTTCTGCAACGCACTTCTCAGGAAATTAAAACGATCCCATGAAAGAAACGAGTTGGAAAAGGCTAGAAATAACCCCAAAGCCACATGGAAGGCTATCAAGGCAATAACCAGCATCAATCGGACAACACAGTCACCCAATGAGCTTCTCCAGCTGTCTGTCGACGCCCAAGCATCTACCAACATAGTCAATGATTATTTCATTAATATCGGGAAAAATCTGGCCTCTAAAATCACCTCTAATTATTCTTCTTCTCCCCCTTCGATTAGTATCCCCCCGTGTAACAGCATGATTATATCCCCAACTGACCCTGCCGAAGTTGAACGCCTCTTAATTAGTTTGCGTGTTGACTGTGCTACTGGCTGGGACAATATCCCCAGCAAGGTCCTTTTACAGTCAAAAGAATACCTAGTTCCATCTATAACCCATATATTTAATCTAGCCATCGAAAACGGTTGCTTCCCCAATATATTTAAAAAGGCAGTGGTACACCCAATATACAAGAATGGTGATAGAGCCAGTGTCGCAAACTATAGACCGATTTCGATACTAAGCTCACTATCCAAAATTTTAGAAAAAATCCTTAATATCAGGCTTATCTCCTACCTCAACAAATATCAATTTATAGCCACAAATCAATACGGCTTTAGAGCCGGAGTATCTACAGAGGATGCTGTCTCGGCCTTCACAAATGCTCTCGTCAATAAGTTGGATAATAAGCTACACTGCTACGGCATCTTCTTAGACCTCTCTAAGGCCTTCGACACTGTCTCTATCCCTATTCTAGTATCAAAATTAGAAAGAATTGGAATTCGTAGCTTATCCCTAAAAATATTTGAAGACTATCTTTCAAATCGCTCGCAATGCGTAAAAATTAGTTCCTACCGAAGTAATGACGATATTCTCCATTATGGTGTCCCACAAGGCAGCGTTCTTGGCCCGACCCTATTTTTAATATACATAAATGAGCTGTGTGAAATGTCCATACCCAATTGCGAACTTTTCACTTATGCGGATGACACAGCTCTACTGGTATACCATAAAACCTGGGAGAAGGCCAAACAAACTGCTGAGTACGCATTACTTAGGGTGAAAGAATGTCTGTCAAATAACAAACTAACTCTAAATGTTGAAAAATCAAAGATAGTACGTTTTTGTCTTCCGAATTCCCCAACCCCCCCAAATGAATCTGGGATAGTGAGAGCCCACACCTGTAATACTCAATTTCCTAACTGCAACTGTTATGCCCTCTCCATAGTCCCAGATATTAGATATTTAGGCGTATATATTGACGAGAGGTTGAATTGGCGTTCTCACATTGAGGCTCTTTGTACACGTCTCCGTAGGCTACTATATATTTTTAAAGAGCTCAGACACTCCGCACCTATAGACACGCTGAAAATAGTCTACCAGAGCTTGTGCCAATCGATTATCGCCTACTGTATACCAGTTTGGGGGGGCACCTACAAATCCACTCTGATGCAGGCTGAGCGAGCACAAAGAGCCGTCCTAAAAGTGATGCTGTTTAAAAGGAGAGACTACTCCACGACTCAACTTTACTCAGAAGCCAATGTCCTCTCAGTGAGACAAATTTATTTGCAGCGGATTATTTTACGCCAGCACTCGCTCCTACCATTTGACACTAGCATCTCTATAAAACGAAGAGGACATCCCGTTTCCATAGCTACACCCTGCCGCACTTCGTTTGCGCGCCGACAGACAGCTGCCCAAGGTTCCCGTCTTTATAATAAAATCAATATATACTGTTGATCTCTATATACTGTTTGTCAAAATTTGAGCTCAAAATTAAACTGCAAACTTGGCTGCTAAGCTTATCTTACCATGACACCGAAATACTTCTTGAAACAGTTTCTTGAGTTTTACAGGCGTTAAAGTTATTATATAATTATATAAAGTAGCAGGCACAATTAATTAATAATACTTGAATATAATTGAATAACTGTTCTTACTGATTAATTTTTAATTACCATAGACACATCTTTGTTATGTGGAATTTAGTTATGTTTTTCTGCTGTTACATTGTCCAAATCATGTTAGTTTAGACACAGAACTGTGACGAACTCAAGCCCCTAAGGCACAGGTTCACACCTAGTTTAGGGGATGAAAGCTTCGACCACATTATCCCGACTTGTTTGTACTAATCGCATAATGTATTCAGCTATGTAACACACCTAATGTACAAAAAAGATTTTATTATTATTATTATTATTATTATTATTATTATTATTATCTCTATGCCAAATTTCATCAAAATCGATTCAGCGGTTTAAGCGTGAAGAGGTAACAGACAGACAGACACACTTTCGCATTTATAATATTAGTATGGATTAGTATGGATATGTAATGTCTCATTATTTTACACACACCACCATTTTTTAAATATTTTATATGCTATTGATACAAAGATCAAAGCGCAAAGAAACATTGAAATGCATAACCTAGCAGAAGAGACCGGGAATCGAACCCGGTACCTCTGGATTATCGGTCCAGCGTGTTAACCTCTTCACCACCCTGACGCCAAACCACCTTTCCAATTTTTCCTTATGCTTTGTGTGTCGATCTTTGCATTGTTTATTTGAAAGGCTTTACACCTTAGAGGGACCTCTATGTGAATACGTTAATATTCATATCTTACAGCACTACTTTAAAGCAGTAATTTACAGTAACAGGTTACGCATTAAAAAAAATCTTTGTACTTTATCTTTGTATCAATATTTAAATAAAACAATGTAAACGGGTTGACAACCTTTGACAACGGTATCTGTAAAGGTACTGAAACGTCAGGGAGTCTCAAATAATTAATATACGCGATATAATCCGTTTAAATTGTTTTATTTAAATGTGTGACAGTCGCGTAAACCGAAGAAAATACTTTGTAACAATAGTTAAGCTTATTTTGCTATCTAAGTACTTATATTTTCAATTCATTTTCATCTCAGTTTTGTTTCTAAGTGTGCCATAAAAGGTATTCTATTAAAGTCTATGTTATGTTTCTGTGAGAAAGATAATGATAGGTCAAAAATCGTCAGCGGCACGCAAACAACGGAATTGCTCTATAATTTAGATATGCGCGTAAAAAGAAATGTAACACAAACAGACAACGAGTTGTAGGTAAGTAAAGAGAGTGACATTGGTGAGAGAATAAAAACACTTTAATGGGGCCGAAAAAGCGGCAGTTTGTAAATTTTATATGTAATGAAATGATTTTATGTGAATATTTTAAATAATATTATTAAACATTGATTTTTGAGTAAGTATATTTATATTAATTATATTATGCATGGATTAAAATATTAAATATGCACTCCGAATCGGCAAATCAAAATTTGTGATGATGTGCACGAATATGTATTTATTTAATTACATATATATATTTCAGATGTATTTAAGTACATAGTTATGGCGGTTATGGGTACTAGACGACGATATACGTACTTATATAGATAAATACACACTTAAACATATTTTAAGTTGGTAGATCAAAACTCTTTGCAAGGAATGTAATTCTATATAATAATTGATAATTTCGTTATGTAATGTCATGTCCATTCTGGTGCCACAGCGCTGACATGCAAGCAATCAAAATTAAACCGCATTCACACAAGTTCGCATTAACTAATCTAAGCTATTGGGTTTCACTCTTAAAAGATTAACAGAAACAACCGGGTACCCAAAGAGCTGGCAGCTTCCTCGCACAACGCATGAGCATTGCGATTCAGCGAAGAATTAATGCCAGCGTTTTCAGGACCATGCCGCGGCATACAGTTTTTACATCTTTTTTATTTTTTTAGGTATGTAAACATTTAATCTATAAGTTGGTATGTATTTTTTTTTGTGTTGTAAATCTATATATAAAAGAAGAAGTCCTGACTGACTCATCAACGCACAGCCGAAACTACCAATGTTAGAGAGTTGATTTTTGCACAGTAGGTTACTTTTATAACGTGGGCTAGGGATAAGAAGGGATTTTTGGAAATACCTCCCCTAAGAGGTTTAAATAGGGGTGCAAAGTTAGTTAGTAGTAGAGTAGTGCAAAGTATGGAAATTAAGTATTTTTTTTAGCGCGGGACTTGAATTTTTGTTTAAAGGTACACTATTAGAATACAAGAAAAGTGATTTCAGCGTTTTCAAAAATTCGTCCCCTAAAAGGGTTAAAAAGAGGATGAAAGGTTGTATGTGGTATAAGTTGTATACGTGTGTGTTGTTGGTGTAGTTTTAAGTTAGGAATTATAAACATTGTAAAAAGGTATTTTATTAAAAGATAAGATTTTTTTTTTAAACTCATCGAATTTAGTAAAGTTATTCGTTCGTAGATGTACCTGATTTTATAGTGACACCGCGTAATTAGAGCTAATTAGCCGAAAGTGTGATTTCAAACGCAATGTAAATTGTTAAATGAATAAATACTTATGACTTATGAATTATGAAAAAAAATAAAAAAGGCCAAGAGCGAGTCGGACTCGCGTACGAAGGGTTCGTTACTATGTATTTCGTAAACAATTGCAAAAAAGCACGTTAAGCAATTTCAACATTACTTATACCTAGATCTGAAAATAATAAAGATGTAAAATTTTCAAGATAAAGGTTCCACGCGGACGAAGTCGCGGGCAACAGCTAGTATATTATATTATAAATAACCAATTAGATTGCGACAATATGCCAAACAATACGTCATGCCGATAGGAACGCGTGTCTTTTTAATGGAAATCGCGTTTAAGCAATTCAAATGTAGAATATAATCCAGAGATGCCTTTCCTTAGCAACCCGGGAATTAATTTATTTGATTAAATGAACAACTCCCCTTACAGATTATAGTTGAACTTTCGAGGCTCAATAAACCATTCAAGACCAGAAGTGCTCGCCATTTAAAGTTGCAATAAAATGAAGTTTCTCTTACAGGTCTTTTGATAACAAGATACATTTACGACTGATGGTATCATTGGCCGAATGAAAGTTTTATAAGGTGACCCTACGTACAGAACGTTTTTACCAAGTCCCCAACCGTATCATCATCTAAATCTCTTAGAAGTTGAACACCATTGTACAACCATAAAAAAACAAATGACTACAATAAACTCGGTAACAATTTGCGGCTTTCTTCTGTCGCTGGGTACGCGAGGAGCGTAACGCAAACACGGTCAAGTTATAATGACGTAAGAACATGGGAATCACTTATTACATTACTACCTTTTAAAAATAGCATGGTTAGGTACCATGCGCTAATATATAAATGCTATAAAGCAGTATGAACTGAGGAAATTCTAGTTTTATCCCGCTTTTCGCAATTATACGACAATGTTAGCAGCGTTGAAATTAAAATGTTGTTACTACGTATGAAATTGTACGCTTATGTGGCCTTTTGGATTTGGTAGAAGAAGAGTATGTTTATAGTCGATTAATTATCACGCACGTGACTTAAATAGTTGGCTCAGCGTTTAAAAAGGAAGCTAATGTCGCTAATAAGCAAATATCGGAAATAGTATGTTTGAAATACAGTCAGTGATCAGATCACAATGAGATTCGGGTTTTAGAAAGAGACTTCGTGTAACAACGATGATAGTCATAATTATGATAGTAAAATGCGAGCAAGATCGATTGAAATTACGTAAGTATGACAACCAGTTACGGCCCTAGGGTCTCTTATGTCTTGCTCCCACGGTATTGAAAGGAAAGTGACAGGTAGTATTGGTCGCGCGACAAAGAGTCGCGTGCCGCAGTTATGCTAGACGTAGGTACTAGGTACTGAACTGAATATGATAAATTGGTAGGTATTCTTCGCGAAAACGGTACAGCAGTAACATTGGCAGCAGTAGCAGTTAGGTTGTCTGAAAGAGATCAGAGATGACTCTTTAGCGATAAGACCGCCTATTATCTACCATTTCTAAATTAACATTTCAATTGTAACAATTTTCTTGTTGGTGTGCAATAAAGAATTGTTGTTTTATATTGTATTGGCGTGGTATCACCGATATACGGAGTTTCTTTCTTAATCTTTCGCTGTAACTCGAATTTCATTATCAATGGTCATGAAATGTACCTTATTATTAACACAACCTCTCCGTACTTAGGCTTAGCTTTACATATCGCTAAAAATAAAAAAATTGTGTAGCTGATATATAAGTAAGTATGTCAAAAATAAACCGATCTTGTATCAGTTTCGTCAGTCTCTAAAGAGCGGTGCTTCCTAAACTGAAAACCATACTAAAAAGGTCTAAGAAAATGATTTAAAATCCATGCTATTACATATATAATTCTATATTTTGTATTAAAAATCAGTTTTTTATGAAGAGAAGTCACTGCTGCCATCTTTGGGACAGCTCTGACAAGTACCAGTTGGCTGCCTTGGATTCAGTAGAACGTCGAGCCCTAAGACTCATTGGTGATGCTTTGCCGGCTGGGGCCATCTTCCAGAGCCTTGAACATCGCCGCAAAGTTGCCAGCTTGTCAGTGGTCTATCGGATACATTTCGGAGAGTGTGCGCAGGAATTGCACGATTTAATTCCACCATCCCCGTTTCAACAACGGACAACCAGGCGAGGGGAGCGATTTCACCCTTGTGTTGTCAGTTTACCACTCATTCGAACGAAGCGATTTACTTCATCATTTCTAATGCGAACTGCTAAGGAATGGAACTCGCTCCCATCGTGTGTATTTCCAAAAATATATAATTTAGGTATCTTCAAGGTAAGATTGAATAGGCTATTACTGAACCGGCGAGCTACATCCTCGACCCCGTAGTCACTTTCCATCAGGTGATACCGAGGTCAATCGCCGGTCAGTCTGTGAATAAAAAAAAAAACATGATAGAAAAATCTTCATAACGCGATGCAGGGAAATCTTTTCTTTTGTATGGGCGCGCGGCGCCATGTCAGTCTTGCGCCATCTGTGTGGTCATAATTTTTTTGTCCTCTCATCACGCCGAAACGGCTGGACAATTGTTAACCAATTTTGGTACAGGGATAGCTGGACATCCAGAGATTATATAGGGTACTTTTTACCCGTGTACGGTAAACGCGACCAAAGTTGCGGGTGCCTCTTAGTAATTGTATGTATATAATGCGCCATCAACCAGCGCTGGTCCTCGGGCCAGCATTTATGCTGAGGTGTGACCATTTCGTGGCATACACACCTACGATTTTATTTTATTATTTCTAATGTGTTGTCCAGTTCGTGTATGTTTACGAATACATTTTCATTCATTCATTCATTCATTCATAATTATTTCTTTGTTTTCCGTTTTCCTTATTTTTGGCCTCTCAGATTATTCTTGGTATAAACCTCATATGTATGAGAACTAATGGTTTCAGTACCCTTATCATGAGTTTACATTCACCTTACCCGCTAGCGACTCCATAAGGGCCGAAACACATAACCGCGTTGCGGCGTCGCGCCGCTAAAATTGGCAGTAGCGTCAGCCCGATTTTCATACAAATCGGGCTGACGCTACCGCCAATTTTAGCGGCGCGACGCCGCCGCAACGCGGTTATGTGTTTCGGCCCTAAACGGTTTGTATGGAGAATTGTAGTTCTACAAATTAATCGCTAGGGGCGCTGTAGTATTCTCCATACAAATCGTTTATTTCCATACAATCGGTACGTAACTTTGCAGGAGTAACTTAGAATTACACTACATTACATAATGTCGTGTGAATCTCGTGCTACAATGCAGTAGCTTACCTACTATTATAGACTAATATCTTTTTACTACCAATAAAATTACAATTAACCGATACATTACCCAATTACGGTCTCAACTCTAGTAGTAGTAATACATGTAATTAATTGCTATAAATTATTTTTTCGGTTCGTTAATTAATTCATTGCGGCTCAATCATGCTAGCTTTCATGTTAACAACGAGCCCCTTTTAAAAAGTAAAGAAAATAAAATGGATGTCTAGTTGTCACGAGAAGTAGTTAACGGTGATTGGCAGTTTAACTATCGGTTTAGTTCGTAGTATCGGCAAGTGCAAAAATAGCGAATTTTCGCAAATAAGATTTTTGTAAGTACAATAAATAATATCTACGTTAAATAATTGAAAAGTGATTGTTGGACTAGGCAAATATACCAAATACATTCACTCAAGATTGATTTAAACTTTTTTGCACAAAACAAAAGTCTGTACAAATAAAGGACTTAATACTTAATGGCATTATCTACCAGTAAGCCATACGGCCAAACAGAGATTGAAGTTCGCGCAAAACAATTGAATATTCAAAATGTTTACTTGAACCCAGAAAATTACTTTTGTCAAGCATCCAAGGAAATACCGTGACATTATTGAACATTGCTCTGTATTAAAAATAAAGTTATTATCTGTGAATATATAGGTCAAATTGATGTAATCAATGGTGAAACATACTCATATTATTATGGATGTATTGTTCCCATAGCATGAAATAAATATTTCATAGACTAAGCAATAAGCATATCCAAACGCGAACTTATTCTTTTTAGGGAACTGTTTTAGTTTGAGTAGGGATAATGAGTCTAATATATCAAAAAAATAATTTTTGTGATAAGTTTCTAATAGCCGACTGCACTTTTCTTTGAACATCTATTCTAAAGACCCAAAACTCGGTAGGATTGCTTTATCCATTACAAAGTTTCTGGGGCCACCTACGCCTCCATTATCAGACTAGCCCCAGTGTATATTATTGTTAAGTAGGTTGTCATCAAAGTTACTTAAGTAGGTTTGCAAAAATCGGTTAAAATTATCTGCTTCAAAATTGAGTTGTAAGATCCCACCCGAACAAACAGTTATACATACATTGCAAGTCAAATAAAAGCTTGTAAAATACAAATAAATAGCAGATAAACTAAGCTACGAATTAGACTACTGTTTAAAGTCCACAATAAAATAATAAACCTCTCAACACCAGTGTGCGTCAATAAATTATATGTATAATAATATAAATTTACATTCATTACCATAATAATTATAATCGCGGTGTAGTTTCTAAACGATGCTCATTTGTTTCGTTTTAATTTTTTTTACGCTTTCATTAAATACACTTAAAAAGATACTCAATGAATAGATCTTGCTAAATCAGAGTAAGTATATTAATGGTCGTTTCTGGAGTGATGTACCTATTTTTTATGATCCTACCATATACTTGTTTGATGAGTGTTTAATGATTATATATGTCTATTGCGAGATCGATAAATGACAAAACGTCCGTTTCTTTCACTTAAGTAGGCCAGAGTTAGATTGGCGTCTTATTATTTTATTATTCCATGTGATAGTTTCACTGTAAAGTGTACTCTCAGATTAAAAGTTATCATAAATATCGAGTATATCGACATATCTATATGTATATATAAAAGGAAAAGTCCTGACTGACTGACATACCTATCAACGCAGACCCGAAACTACTGAACTTAGAACTTTGAAAATTCTACAGTAGGTCAAGTATATGACGTAGGCAAGGAATTAGAAGGTATATTAAAAACTCATCCCCTGAGGGGTTAAAGGGGGGTTGAAAGTTTGTATGGAAGATGCGTAATTTTTGAGTAAGAGACATAAAACTTTGTGTACAGAATTCCCACTTAAGAACAAGAAAACTAATTTCAGGATTTTTCCAAACTCCTGTCCAAATCCTTTAAAGGGGTTAAATGTGAGGTGAAAATTTGAACGAAGAGGTATGGATTCTTCATACATATACATATAAATTTATATAAACTATCTATAACCAAGGAATAAACATTCGAGTTTGTCGGAATTCCAACCTAGAACCACCGGCTCAGTGGGTAGCTGAAGCTGTACTACCAACCAGCGCCATCGTCAAACATCAGTTGATCATACTCCCCGGTTGATCTAGGTGTTTGTTTAAAAATAAATAACGAGACAGTTCATAGAGCTAAATAAACGTTACTTAATTTAAAACCACGGCACATCATAAAGAGAAGCTGCAAGTTAATGTTGGAGGTTCTGCAATACAGCAGGTGGAGTCAGCAAAATTTCTAGGCGTATACATTGATGCTGCGTTGAATTGGAAACCAGAATTGTCTGCTTTGGTAAACTCTCTTAGCTCCGCATGTTATGCTCTCAGGAGTCTGCGGGACGAGTTGCAACTGAATCAATTAAAAATGGTTTATTATGCGTTGTTGGAATCCAAACTACGGTACAGTATAAAATTCTGGGGTCAAAGTTACAAGTACAATGTCCAGGCTGCATTCGTTGCGCAGAAAAGGGCTATTAGAATAATGGCTAAAGTACCTCAGCAGACGTCTTGTAGAGAGTACTTTACAAAGTTTCAAATTCTTACTGTTCCTAGCCTATACATTCTGGTAGTTCTAACGGATCTGATAAAGCATATGAACGACATAGAAACACCAGAACAGAAAGATAAACGGCTAGCTACAAGAAGAAAAGATCTGCTACAGCCGACCAACACCCGACTCAAAGTAGTAAAGCACGCTTCGGGTTATCAAGCAATAAGGTTATTCAATGAATTGCCAGTGGAATTAAAATCAATAAACAACAGTTCTATTTTTGGAAATAAATTGAAAGCTTTCTTGTTAGAGAAGTGTTATTATTCGGTTGATGATTTTTACGCTCATACTTAATGCTTATTTATTTTGTCAATTTGATAATTTTACTTATAATGTTTGGTGAATGAACTTATAATTTTACTCTATCTATTGGTTGACATGATTGTACATATAATGGTTTCTTCTGATATTGACATATTACATTAATTATTAAAATTGTATAGTATATTATAAATAATAATTTAGCATAGCTGTATAGTTGATAATATTTTTTTTATTATTTTAAATTATTGTATTTCAACACGACTGTATGTTGTTATGAATAAATTACTTACTTACTTAACCTACTGCGAAATCATCATCATAATTGTTTAAGAGTTCTACTCTTGTCGGTGCAGTTCTCTCCAGTCCGTTCTACTTAACGCCAGTTCCAAATATGCGCGAGAATTTGTATAATCATTGTCTTATACATTCAGCATCAAAAGTAGCCGTTGACACTTATAGTATACATATCTCATCAATAATATAATACAATACTTTGATACTGACCGTATAGTATTCTTTATCTAAGCTGAGCTAATCCACTTAAGAACTGAATACCATTGAACAAACCACAACTGGTAAACCGCAAATTAAGATAACGAGCTCGTAGTAAAAGCAGATTGTAACCACCTTGGAAGGTTAATATAGATTATCGACTCTATTTCCTTGGACATTAGACTACAAAATGCACTAACAGAATAATGGTGATCATAACTTTTTGGAACTTTACAACCGTCCGAACCTGCTCAAGAACGTATTCTCTTGAAAAAGGACTATGATCTCTCGTCAACAAACATTTTAAACCTATTCAACAAGGAATAAGGCTGAAAATTCAATATCCACGCAATGTAGTTCTGCCCTTTTTTTGTAAGTAACTGGTTGGCGCCAGGTTCGTGTTTATGAGAACAAAAGCAGATAGGATTGTATTAGACACAATGCCATTGTGAATGCAGGTAAGAGGATTAGCTCAGCTTGTAATACTTTAACTATACACCACCTTTCCAACGGTAGTAATTATTAAAATTGTATAGTATATTATAAATAATAATTTAGCATAGCTGTATAGTTGATAATATTTTTTTTATTATTTTAAATTATTGTATTTCAACACGACTGTATGTTGTTATGAATAAATTACTTACTTACTTAACCTACTGCGAAATCATCATCATAATTGTTTAAGAGTTCTACTCTTGTCGGTGCAGTTCTCTCCAGTCCGTTCTACTTAACGCCAGTTCTTTCACTTGTCGATACGATCTTGTTTATCTGGTCCAAATAACTAACCCTCGGCCTTCCTCTTCCTCTCCTTCCCTCAATTTTATCGTCGGCATTAGATTGTCATGTCGTATAAAATGGCCTTTCATTTTTCCTCTTCGACTTTCTATGGTATGTAGCATATTTCTATTCTCCTCTACCCTTCCGAACCGAATACAACATACATAACGTGTGTTTTGTGAAATATAAATATTTATGAATATAATTAATAATTATAAATATTTTTAAGCCCATTTAGCGTCGCAATATAATTCTGGCGCCATTTTCTACGCACTGGTCACTGTCCAGTATGAGTTAGTCAGTACCAATTTCCGCTACATATCTATTTCTTCTATATTCTATATTTCTATCTATTTCAAACTGGAATATCTCAGCTCTGCAATGGAATTCAGCTTGGTGCCCATAATAAAAAATGAAGTACTTATATTCAAATATCTATATAATGATTTAACTCTCATCTCTGTTGGGAGGTCCAATTTGCCCATTGTCCTCTATTCTTATTTACTCCTAATTTTCAAATATGCCGTGTAGACATATTGCCCGTTCACAATTATTAAGCCGAAAAAATGCTACACTAAAGTCAATGAATTTGGGGTAATTTTTCACTATGTAGAATATTTTACTTCTGATTATGTGTGAACCATCGGCGTTTCCTAAATCAATATTCGCGATGACTTAAGAGTCATCACATAATATATCCGGTAAAGGCACCACAAAAATAGGAAATCAATTACATACAGCTCAAGCTTTAAAAAACAAGTCCGCGCGCGGGCGAGGAAATTGTGTGTGTAATGACAGTTATAATGGCGAAGGCGCGTGCGCACGCGTGACGCAGAATGCGGCATAGTTTATTGCCTGTGGTCCCTGATTTTTAAATTAAGAACCAACTAACAATTAGCCGTGCCTTACTTAAGAGCGTGAGCTAGTTGCATTTTTCCATACAATTGACTACCTATTTAAAAAAAAATTCAATAGTGTTAAGTTCAAAGTAATTTCAGTACTTTATTATCAGAGTACCCAAAATTATTAATTTTGAAAATATATATATTTTTTAAAGCATCGTCTTCTAAGAGTCAGCACTCAAATGACGTCACCTTGTTGATAGTCATCGTCAAAATACGAAAAGAACAGTGATGCAATTTCCATACTAATCCGTCCTAGTCATTTTCCGACTGTGTGATTTGCTAATCTGTGACCAACCACTTATCGCGAATGAGGAGTTCCTCAGTTGAAAAGTCAAATGGATTTTTAAATCATAAAATGCAATATTTCCGAAAATGTAAAAGAGTGGTTATATTTAATTTTATAAACTTTAATTGATTATAAGGTCTGGTTAAAAAAAAATGCTGTCAATTGAAAGAAGGCCCCTATTTTGTTATGTATAAGTGTGAAGAGTTTTTAAATATCTACTTTCATATCCCGTTTTAAGCAAGTATGTATCGTGACGCTCGAAATCAATTCACCTAATTATTATAGACCTAAAAGCATATTCGATTATATGGTCTAGTGTTACAATGCGGCGCATTATAGCTCTCGGGCGGTACTGATACTTAATGACCAATCATTACATCCAGAGCATCACGATTCAACGGTACTATACGTATAATCGTGATATTATTGCTACCTTAATCTACATTACATTACATAATGCTTATTGATCGGAAATGTTACAAACTGTATTACCACGAGTTAACGTGACCGTACTCGCTAGCGACGGCGTAAATTATTTGTATGGAGAATAGCACATCGCCCCTAGCGGTTACTTTGTAGAACTACAATTCTCCATACAAATCGTTTACGCAGTCGTTAGCGAGTACAGTCACTGTAACCTCATGGTACGGGTATAGACTCTTTGGTTTCGAAACGGCTGAAATTTGTAAATTACAAAATTTGAACAAGCGAGCGAGCGAAGCGAGCGAGCAAAACCTTTTAGAGCAGATCCGACGTTATCCGTTTATGTTTCACCTTTATATTCGCACTCTCTTCAGTAGTAAAAGTTATCACCGGGAAAATCAATGGCAATATTTGAAGTATTTGTCCGAGTGACCGAAGCTTCTCCTTTTCAGCTTTTCCAAAAAGTCCGGATGTTCGGCTTTTCTCGCCTACAGGTAGCATTTATTCTCATGAAATCATGTAAGTAGGTTCGATAATTATATATTTTTTTGTCGATTCAGTGTCTCGAAAATTTTCAAAATCATACAGTAATTTTGTTTACATTTTCTACCTCCATAATATGTATTTTTACATTTTTTACCTCCATAATATGTATTTATACATAGTATGGAGGTAGAAAATGTAAAAAATTAATCAATTCACCGAAATGGTTTTTGGTTTCCTATAGGTTAAAAAAAAAAAAACAATCTCTTATAATTATATTATGTGATATTTAAATCTGCCATTGCGCATTGTTAATTCAGTTTTTATGTCATTATAGAACTCACTTGAAAATGAAGCTGTTTGTTTGAGCTAAAAATAACGATATTCTAATAGATTTAAGTGAAAGTTTGCACGTCGTTATGTTCGCTTATGCCAAATTAGAATACAATCTGAATACATAATGTGTTTGGGTAAAAGTGAATTGGTTGCAAAACAAAAACAAAAACAACAATCATGGTTAGGTAGTAAATAATATCTAGTTGGAGTGTTAACACCCTTAAAGCACGTTTGCACCGACGTTTCGAATGTCGCGTCACTGGTCTGGCTGGAAATAGATATTCGATCGGTGGTAATTTTCTTAGATCTAAGAAAATTACCACTGCAATTAAGGTAATGAAATATAATATTTATAAGCGATAACGTTCCATTTTTGTTGTGACAGTGTATAGATATCGTGTAAGTCGAGTGACTACTGCCAAATTTAGTATAGCATAAGCACCTTTCTGACAACTTTTCTAATTCATTGTCTTTGAAATAATTCACTTTGAACACATAACATATATGTGTAAGTATTACATAAAGTATTCATGTAAATACCTATATATTTATGTAACTGATTTGTGTAGCTATTACGTTGTTTGTCTATCCTGAATCGACTACTCATTTATTTAATCCAATGCTTGACTAGTAGAGAATATCTTAAGGCATTAAGTCTACCATTTGTAATTTTCTTTGAATTTGAAAAGAGTGTGGAAAGTTTAAATAACTAATTATGAAAACGGTAAAATTTATATTTTTAGCCTCACATGTTTTCATCTAGCCTAATTGAATTCATCTAGTCCCGAGGAAACGGCAAACGCGTTTGATTTTTTCTTTATGTTCAGCTATGGTATCGATCCCAATGTCTTTGATGTCATATTCATTGTAATATTCGTAATGTACGCGACGTGGTGAAGTCGCGCAATCTATATAAATGTCACATTGCGGCTAGCCGTTATCAAAAACTAGGGCCGTTTTGAAATGCGGCAGTTCAACGATTAGCCAGATTGTCATTGTGATACGTTCTTCAATAAGGCGGCCCACGTTTAACCACATCGTACGAAACGTCAGAGCCGTACTACCAGGCGGGGCGCACTCCGCGATTAACGTTTCCCGCTATAAGTACATGCCGGTGGCCGCATGCATGCGGACTATTCAGTGGCTGACACGCTCTGTCTCGGAACGCACGTACCTACACTATTTTCGCGCGCGTCTCGCTCACGATTTACGTCGCAAGTGAACGTTCCGCATTCATCTGTTGATACCAGTGTTATATTATAATATAAAGTGTTTAAATGAGTAAAAAGACAGCGAAAATATATTGTATCGCAGCGGGTTGTAGGAACAATGATCGAAATTGGAATCACGCGTTTTTAGTTCTCCCAACACGTCCGAAGGATGCTGAAAGGTAAGAAAATGAATAAGTAGCTACTGAATAATAATAAAAAAATATTGCAGGTGTATCTACTTCCATATTTAACACTGGTTACTCAGAACAATTTTAATTGTCAATTGTAGATTATTTGCTGATACCTATTTGTCAATTTAAATTCTAGTAAAATAAGTATGTCTACTACTAAATCAACAATCATAGAGGTTTTTATAATAATATTTAATATCAAGTTTGTAAAATTACTAGTAATGAATAAACGATTGAGTAATAGTTTGATAGGTAAGTATATAAAATATATAAATAATGAGTTAAAAGAAATGTATTGGAAGAGATCCCTAATAGGGATAAGTTCGCCTTCGTACATGTTTTATTTGTTACTAGCGACCCGCCCCGGCTTCGCACGGTGCGACCGTGCGTATTTTTAAAGATCTAAGCATACATAGGGGCAGACAGACAGACATCAGGAAACGACTTTGTTTTATACTAGGTGTGTAGTGATGAATATATATAAATAAATAAATAAATATCGGACAACTAATCAAAAACAAAATGAAGCTCAAGAATTTAATTGCATGTTAAGGTAACGCATTCGTTGCATTATTTTATTATATTATACGTATTAAAATGTTTAAAAATTAAGCTAAACTGTTTTGCGGCCTGGTGGTTTTTTCATCCAAATTCTGAGATTGATTATTTTATAGTTAAATAATGAAATAATAAATATAATGTATGAAGAATATAAATATATTGCTATCTATATTGAATGCAAGAAATAAATGGGAAATACATTTTTATTTTTAGTCGTTGACTTGACAGCCCTCGCTCTCGGCGACGCGGCAAGCGAGCCAATTCATTTTCACCGTTGGCACGCAGCTTTAACGTTCCGTTTGGCTTGCGCTGGGGACGACGACTTGAGAAGGGCCATAAATCATATTTTTTCGGCTAAAAAAAGCGGCTTTTGTAAAGATCAAAGTAGTGTGCCTTCTGTACTTGTACTATTATCTATTCTGTGGTACTACTAACAATAAAGAAGGTTAGGTAAGGTTAGAACTGCGACTAAAACACGGCGCAAGCTGAGCAAGCGAAGCGAGCGTACCGCGGCAGCAGTCAGCGAAACGCCAGAACCGAACTGCTACCAGTAAAGGTAAGGTTTGGTTAGGAAGAGGCAGCTAATGATAATTCGCTGTACTTATTACATCACGGCTAGCCATGTTGAAGAACGTATTGTGACGAATAAATTCCGGCGGTTTTTCATTCAGCCGCATTCAATCCGGCTAATCGTTGAACCGACCAGATCAAATCGGCTGTGGGCGGACCTTTGCATGAGTGCACCAGGTTGTCTGTGAATCGCGAGAAATGGCGTAATATCATACAGCGAACAATATCTGCCTCTAATAGTACTAGCAGTTGATCACGACCGCTCTGTAAAGAGTGAAACGACTAAGAAGAAGAAGAATCGTTGAACTGCCGCATTTTAAAACGGCCCTATCCGGATTATACAATCCGACATGCGACATAAACATAACATGCCGGCGGCCATCTATCACTACAAACATTATAAGAATTCATCAAAACAAATCACAATCTGTTGCAACAACACATCATACTTGTAAATGAGAAATTAAGGCGTTGTTTATTTATTTTTGCTTGAGACACGCGGCGTACAAATTGTTGATGTACATTCTTATGAATTATTAGACTCAATAGATCACACACAATGTCGATTTCAGTAGATATATGTTACATACGATGGCTGGTCTTCTAGAAACTTATTTCGCCGAAAATTCATTTCGCAGAAATTTTATTCCTCTGTAATCATATTTTTTTCATAATTCTTGCAAATATCATCCTATTGACAAGGTTAGGTTAGGTTTGTTTTGTAACAATCTCAAATAAATAGTTAACGGTTTAAAAGAAAAATGCTTTCTACGATTCTAAGATTAATTTTGAAAATGACATTAATAATACACTTAGAGATATAGTTAAATGGATGGACATAAATAATTTAAAAATTAATTTAATAAAGACCAAAGCAATTCAATTTAAAACTTATAAAGGTCAACGACTGAGTCCAAATTTGAATTATGAGGGCCAACAAATAGAATTAATAGACTCAACAGTATTCTTAGGCATAACATTGGATGAAAACTGTAATTGGAAGAACCACATTGACCGGATATGTAAAAAGATAAATAAATTTGTATATGCACTTTACAAAATTAGAAAGATTGCATCTTTACAGACAGCACTGCAAGCCTATCATGGCTATATCTCGTCCGTACTACGGTATGGCATAATTATATGGGGCAACTCAGTTTCCCTAGACAGAGCATTTAAAGCTCAAAAAAAATGTATACGAGCTCTTTGTAACCTAAGGAAAAGAGATTCATGTAGGCCAATGTTCAAAACCCTTAATATTCTTCCCTTACCCTGCATCTATATTGCTGAGATCTGCCAGTTTGTGAAAAAACAACCGCACTTCTTTAAGACCGTAGGCCAGAGCAAACCTCATGCTCGTACTAATCGGATAAACAAGCTAATTGTACGTAAGAACAACTCAGCACTATATCGTAATAATGCAATGGGTATGGCAGTCCAAATTTACAATAAGATTCCATCACATATAGCTGATCTTCCACAAAGAAATTTCTCTAATGCTCTACTAAAGTGACTGGGTGAGCAAAATTTTTACTCTGTACAAGAATTTCTAGCCCATACTTAGACTAAGAATTTAAGCAAGTTAATTGTATAGTGTTTATTATTATTGAATTATAAAGATATTAAATTGTTATACTACCTTCATTTGACATACGATTGACTTAATAAATATGAATTTTGCATGCCTAATATAAGGTACAAACATTACTGAGACTTGACTAATGTGATCCATCTGTATACATTTACGTATTGTTTAGCAAATAAAATATTTCATTTCATTTCATTTCATTTACGAAATGATTATTCGGCGGAGTTAATAATTAACGAAAAATAGACCCGATTTGCGTTCATGGGCCATTTTTTTAAAAGTTGTACACCCCACTTTTTTTTAATTTTCGCTATGTTGGGTATTTTCTACTTGGGACAGTTTTTTTCTCCTAATTAGAGCAAAAGAGCTCGTGATACTGAGTAGAAAATACCCAAAATATCGAAAAAAAAGTGGGGTGTACAACTTCAGAAAAAATGGCCCTCATAATATTCCATATATTTTCAGTTAGTATGACGAAATACCCATAAGGCTCTTGAATTTGAAAACATAAAACATTGATGTACACAAGACCTGACATAAAACATTAATTTATCTAAAATAGCTAATCTACTAAACGAACTACAAACGAATATTTAGTATGAGTTAATATGAGTTAAGGGTGCGAACGAATATTTAGTATGAGTTAGTATGAGTTAAGGGTGCTTCATGTCACAGCGACCGTGCAAAATACTAACATTAGTACACGTAAGATGGATTAAATACATTGAATTTTTATAGACTTTCGTACCGCAGCTGGTGGCGATGAGGAATTTAATCATGAATTTTGTGCAAGTCAGTATGGACATTAATGGATAATGACACACCGATCGTCCATAGCAACTATTTGCAACTGTTTTTCTATACTACAACTACAACTATAGCAAAAGATTTTCTATACTTTATCATTCATGGAGTCTCGTCTAATTTGATTGCGAGCGCTAAAGGCACATCTCGGAAAAATCTGTTACAATTAAATCCAAAAGATATATCAACAATATAGTTGTAAAAAAACCCATATCGAAACACATAAAGTAATCTTCGGAAAACAAAACCATATCTAATAAATAAAACAATTTAAACGGATTTTATCGCGTATATTAATTATTTGTCAAAGGTTGACACCGGTATCTGAAAATGTACCGAAATGTCAGGTAGGCTCAAATAATTATATTCGCGATATAATCCGTTTAAATTGTTTTATTTAAATGTGTGACAGTCGCGGAAACCGAAGAAAATGTCATATCTAATAAGTCACTGTGAAGTTTTTGATGTTTTCAGGGCGAAAATAATGGAAGGCATCAGTCAGCTAAACAGCAACACATCCCTGCCCTACCAAAATGTCGCAATGATGTTAAGACTCCTTATTCGTTCAAAAATTATGATTGTTTTAGACATTTCTCTCGATGATTAAACATGTTTCTTAAAATAATATCAATGTTACTAGTTAAAACAGGGATTGAGATTTATTGGAATCTAAAGATTCTAATCTACAGTTTAAATTTTTATGGATAATTTTTGTTTCCAAAACTAGTCGTAATCGATAACGTAATTCACGCTGAAAACATTTTTTTTTTACTTAGTTTCGACTTCACGCAATGTAAGCAGGAAATTGTTACTATCTAGAACTTATATTTTTAAAAATTTACATACCTAAGTAATACGAAAAAAATACATTTTAAAATGTATAAGGCCTCTTAATTTTCACAGTATCTGATCGTTCCTATCTCAAATTAACAAATATAATCTACAACACGGAACTTGTTAACATACCAGATCACTAGCTACACTAGCTAGCTAGCTAGTCAGATTCATATCAACTCACCACAACAACAGTGACAGTGATGGCCGTCGACACGACCGCGCACGCGCAGCCTCTCCGAATCTGCCTCTTCCTGGACAGCTTCAGAAACTCCTCGGTCCGTGAGTCGATGGTCTTGTACAGCCCGAACTGCCGCACCCTCGAACTTACTGACCCCTCACTCGACATGTTCACATCACTAGCAACCTGTGCCATCAACTGTATCCTGTAACCCAACTGACTAATTGTCGCGCGGGAGATGTTAACGACAACGTTGGGTGATAATTCGCGCGAGCTTGTAGCTAGATGGCTAGCCTTGCAGAACAAACGTCTGCTTCGGACAATGTGTGCGGTATTCTGAAGAGCACTCGCGGGGAAATGTGTTGAAGTTTTCTTCGAGTTTTGGGATGGGCGACTGTCGATGTGAAAGTGCTCGGTGTTTTTTTAGGTTTTCGTTATGTGAGCGTTGCGTGAGGGTTTGAGGTGGTTTAAAAATAGTAATTTTAACCGATGTGACATAATTTGATACAGTATGCACGTGTTCTTAAATTTTGTTATGCGGTAACTGGCAACTTTTGTTGCGGTTGAAATATTAATCGGTTTAAATTCTGTTCTGAATATAGGCTTTCTTTTTGTACAAAATATATAAGAATTTATCAAAACTGACTAATAAATGCTTATTTAGATGAAAATACCTAAGTAAATATCAAAGGACAATGTTACACAAATCGACCTAGTCCCAAACTAAACAAAGCTTGTTCTATGGGTACTAGACGACGATATACATCATCATCATCATCATCATCATCATCATCATCATCATATCAGCCGATAGACGTCCACTGCTGGACAAAGGCCTCCCCCAAAGTTACGACGATATACAAAATATATAAATACACATATAGATAACATTCATGACTCAGGAAAAAATATTCGAGTTCATCACACAAATATTTGACCTGGCCGGGATTCGAACCCAGGACCGCCAGCTCAGTAGGCAGGTGCACTAAAAACTGCGCCAACAGCTCTGAACTAAATCCCATGGAAATCGGGTTCCAAGGACCATGCTCAGTAAGTCACATCGATATCGATACTCCCAGCACTAGCGCACCCGGTGCACTGGAGCGCAGCCGGCAGCGGCGCGCGCGCATCTTGACAGGTGAAACGGCCAACTCTGCCCACATCTGACGATCTTGATCTTGGGCTGATAAGTATGCTCAAATGACTCCAGGCTACTTGACTTGAAACGTTAGGTATACTAATGTTACGGCCCCGTAAAATGTTAGGTAATTGGATAACAAATGTTTATTTTCTTTTGTTTTCCTTTAGTAAACAACTCTCATTTCTCGAACTCAGTTATGATGTTTGCTTGCATAGTTACACCCAAAAATACCGAAGTTTATTTGTCCAAATTGATCCTTTTGGATACCTTATTCTGTTTTTTTTTTTAAGTAATTAGTAGAATTTTACTTAATGATCAATCTTCCTGTAGATGGTAAATTAAACAATGTATTTGTTGTGGCATCCCAAAAATATATAATAAGCACCAAAATATGTTTAGTGCCCTACAGGGTTTCATATTAGGAATAATATTAAATGTAGCATTTTTCAACGTACCTATTACAGTCAAGGAAATTGAATCACGTACCTTTCTCGCTCTTGGAACAATGATAATAAAGGTCAATTACAGTTCAGGATCTGCAACGCGTACTGTTTCAGATCCTGAACTGTAATTATGAAAGAAATAAATATACTGATAACTTTTTTTATTTTTCAGATAAATGTAAAACACGTACAAAATCAAAACCAGATCATACAATTCGATACTGTAATTTTAATAACCGCAATGTGCTCACATTACAAAATTATCTTTGTAATGTGTTGTATATAAACTTATAAAGATTTCTATCCATTCATCTCGGTTCGTCACGTTGTAAATAATGCGTAATCACTTATTATTCGTGCCGTCTCGGTTTAACCGGATCAAGGCGCTAATTCGTGTGTACTTTGAGATATCACCAAATAAGCGATGCTTCAGGTATATCTCAGGTATAACGCCTTTTAGAGGCCTTATTCCTTTTAAAATGCTAATTGTTCTAGACATTTTTCTCTACGATCAAACATGTTATTTAACATATTATTGATGTTACTACCTAGAACAGGGATATTGGGATTTATTGGTGTATATTTAAAACCAAGAGTTTGAATTTTTCATAACTAATTTTTGTTTCAAAAAATACTCGAAATTGACAAAATTCACGCTGAAAATAATTTTTTTCAACTTATTTTCGACTACACGCAATGAAAGCATGAAACAGCTATAACTCGGGGAAAAGTATAATTCACTTAAAAAAGTTGGTTGAAATTTTAAATATATTTGTCAGAATACGAAACAAAATATTTTTAAAAGGAATAAGGCCTCCTAACTGTCAATACAACACGATGTTTGCAATTTCAGCTGTATAAACTGACATGTCACGTTACTAGCCGGTCAATTTAAGCCTACGCTTGATATCTTTAGCGTTGCATGTAAAGCCTGACCAGAAATAGGTATATGAGGATTGTCAAGAGGGCGCTATTTATAAGATTTATGTGGCAACAACTTTGCAACCAATCGCAACCGCACTACAATGACATTAGTTTAAATACCTGTCAGTTCCACTATGTTATCCTCGTAATATCATTTAATGGCATGCACTCTTTTCCTGACTGTTTTTCGTGTAGTAAACACGTGTACACTTTATTTATAATATTACGTTCACAACTGTGAATGTTTTTCGGCATTTTCTTTGGATATTTTTAAATATTTGTCTTTTAAAGAAAGCACCACGAATGACATTGACATTGTTGACAAATCTTCATAAAATCATTGCCAGTGAAAGAAATTAGTTCCAGTGCAATTCCGCAATATGGCGCATCCTCATATATTTCTGGTCAGGCTTTAAATGAGGCGTAAAAATAATGCGACCGGGATGGCGAAGTGGCGATATACTAGGTATATTATTACTTCGGAGATTTCTCATCAGAGAGATGTATATGTGGAATTAGGGCCCAGACCACTTGTCTCCGTGGTCTCATTTGACAGTTCATGTCTATGCCAGGGGAAAAGTTAAACAACTACGAGAGATCATCACACTAATATAATAAAGGCGAAAGTTTGTAAATGTTTTACGCTCAAACGGGTGAACCAATTTTGATACATTTTGGTGTAAAGGTAGCTGATACTCTGGATTAACACACAGGCTACTTTTTATCCTAAAAAAAAACGTGTTCCCGTGGGATGGGCAGGTAACGGCGCAGCTAGTTTTCTGTAATACTGTGGCCTTAGTGAAAAGGGGTATGAACCTGAGTCCAAAGGAGCTTAAGTCTCACAACAGAGTTATGATCATTTGTTTCTGGTTAATATTCAACTTATACCCGTTACATTAAACTTGCCGCAAATATGTAGTCACTACAAATTCTCTTTTTATTTGTGAAGATTTCTATCCATTAATATCGATTCGTCACATGGTAAATACGCGTAATCACTTGTAGGTAATTCGTTTTTCTTTAATCGGATCACCCCGCGGTGCGCAGGAGCTGAATACTAAGTAGATAATTAATGTGTTCACTTGTTCTAGAGATATCGCTGTTTTTTTACACGGACCAGTGTGTCTTGAGCACTTCATGGAAAGTGGTTTTCTCTGCCTGTGGTATTAGTGTTATGAGTAAATCCGCTATTACGGTCTTATTAGCGATTGCTGGGGCGTGTCCGTGCGGCATTTTTGCGTATTTTGACTTACTTCGGAAAATGTGCAGTTTTCCTACATAGATTAAAAGTTACTAGTTACATAGTAGGTTTATCATCACATAATTTCAGTTGATAGACGGTTTTCTGAAATCATAGTACCATGTTTAGATTCCAGATGCTGTCTCTGTGTGCGCCCGCCGGCCCGTTGTGGGGAATCCGCATGGTGTATCTCTTGAAGCCTGACCAGAAATATATGAGGATTGCCAAGAGGGCGCTATTTATAAGATTTATATGGCAACAATTTTGCAACCAATCGCAACCCACTATAATGACATTAGTTTAAATACCGGTCAGTTCCACTATGTTAACCTCGTAATATCATTGATTCGAATGCACTCTTTTCCTGTTTTTCGAGTAAACACGTGTACACTTTATTTATAATATTTAACGTTCACGACTGTCATTGTCGGCATTTTTTATGGATATTTTTAAATATTTGTTTCTTAAAGAAACCAAATCATTGCCAGTGTAAGAAATTAGTTCCAGTGAAATTTCGCAATATGGCGCATCCTTATATATTTCTGGTCAGGCTTTACATTATTATTCATAATTGCAATTAGTCAGAATTTTCGTAGTCATAATTTCTACTTTTTTCTGAAACAAATAACTTTATGAAAAACAATACGTTATCAATCGTTATGTGAAAAAATGCGCACCCGATACCTGTATTGATAGGTATCGACTTTTACTAAATAAATCTCGTCATCGTAAATATGCCCAATCGTCGATTCCGATCAGTATCGGGGCCGGCCGAGCGTGACCACGTCAGACGATGATGCATGATCGCGGTCTTCCTCAAGAAAAACGGAATAGTCCGAGATCCGACCGTGAAAATTTCTGGTCTAAATTGACTCCTAGAACTTCGTCGAAAATTTCGCCGAAAAATATTTTCGTAGAAAGTATTTTTCATTGCATCCGTAAACTTATTCAGACTTGTAAAACCATCCCAACCTAACCTAATGAATAGGATAATATTTGCAAATGATGAAAAATGTATGACTATAATGGAACAAAAATTGCGAAACGATTTTTCGGCGAAATGAAGCATTCGACGTCCTAAGAAACAAAGGGCTTCCGAAAATTTCTTCCTTAGGTATCGGTGTAATTATAAACAGAATAGTCGTGGTCGGCACGTCACTTCAAGTTCAATTTAGTAGCGTGCTGCCAAAATCGTCGGGGATAGTGCAATACCGCGTTAGTAACAAGTTTAGATACGAATCAATATTCAAACAAATTCTAAGTATTTTATTGAAATGACAACTTTATCGACAGCTGTAATTTACTCGGTGTTGCACTAACCCCGACGAAATGGAACTTGAAGATAAGTGACGCCTTTCGCCAATTCATCTCGCCTTAACTTTTACAGAAGCGTGACCATTAGTTTGTGTGCCTCAGCAAAATTAGATTATCTTAAAAAAATAAAACATGGACAGAAGGAGTACATACGCAACTGCAAAATCACATTTGATATTTATGGTGTACCTCCAACACTTACCGATTTCCTAGGTGTACAGGCATATTAGTTGGTTATTTAGCGATAAAAATTGCTCTTGCACTCACATGTTTGTCAAAAAGTAGCGAGTGATTTGTCTTTAATATAGCGTTAAAAACGCGATCAATAAAGTCCACTGAAAGTTTAAATGAGATGATTTTGAGTATGCGACAAAGTGAGCTTCGGTTTGCCTAATAATACTTTTAACAAATAATGACACAAAGGTAAATTAAGAAAGAAAAATTGAATGCGATCTACTACAATCTAAGCAGGATTTGAACCTGCGAACTCTAAGTTTCCGGCGTATTGCTATCCCAACTGAGCTATTAGATCGCTATGTCAATCACACCAAATCTTTCATTCCATAATTCTTACGCTACTGAAGCGCCCTCTGCGTCATATGTGTTTGAAATGCTTATGCGCATTAGCCATACCCTAAGGATGTGCGTTTTACACGCACGATCCCCTGTCCCCATTGCTTTACAGCAAGTGTGAAGACTGCGAGAGAGATGGCGCTGTTCTAAACATTTTATAGTTTTTTTTATCGATTCTATTTTTTATGTGACCGTACTCGCTAGTGACAGTATGGAGAATAATACAGCGCCCCTAGGGGTTGCTTTGTAGAACTACAATTCTCCATACATATCGATTACGCAGTCGCTAGCGAGTACACCCACTGTACACTCATGGTAAGGATACTAATGCTTAGTCTATTTGACTATAGTTCCCAAAGTCTTATGACTGTAGAGATTTCTTAACGGGATCTCATGCTTAATAGTGCCGCATAGCGCTTGCGTAATACAAGGAGAAAATGTGACGGTTTGTCAAGCATCGCCGGGTGAAAATCATATGCATTAGTGACTATTGTGTAGGGAGCCATTGTGTTCTTTGAGATTATTGTACTAAATAATGATTATCATAGATTTTATATGTTTTAAAACCGCAGGTCTTTAGCACCTCACACTACTGCACTACACTATTATAAAGACGAAAGTTTGTAAGTGTGTTTGTTACTTCTTCAAGCTCAAACAGCTGGACCAATTTTGATAAATTTTGGTATGAAGGTAGCTGAAATTCTGGGTTAACACATAAGCTACTTTTTATCCCGAAATAATGTAGCGTTCCCGTGGAATGAGGGGTTAGCACCGTGCGGTGCAGCTAGTGTTATAAATGTAGTAAGCGTTTTCAACGCTTGAAAGGTGAAACGGTAATTAACATTCGACGCAGAAAAATCTGCTTTTTTTAACGATACATAAATCAACTAAAACGTATCTGTAACATCGTATTTGCGTACTTTTTTTTGTCACAGTCGGATTAAAAGTATCCTAAAATAATCATTGCAGATGTCTAGCTATCCCTGTTCTAAAGTAAAATCCACAGACCTACGGACTAAATTGACAAGTAAGTATGAACAAATGTTGCCACAGTTTGGCCAGTGTCGTTCTCATCGATATTAAAATTATTGTTACATCGTAGGTTTAAGGTCCACCCAGACGGGACAATCAAATTGGCAATTTGATCGGCTAATCGATATATCAACTTTTTCCAGTGATTTTAACAGATCAAAAGGTCTGTAGTGTAGACCCCTATTATGTCAAACCAGCAATAATGTACATGAAAATTATATATTTATGATAATTGATAGTTTATTGAATACATACATTTAATTAAATGTATTAATAAAATTACCTATTGTTCTTTATTTTCAAATTCCCAACAATGTGGTCCGGTCCATCTTTTTAACAAAAAAAAAGCGGGTATCTTCAGAAATAGTTGACCGCTGTTTACAAACTACTTTTATGTATCTAACGATACGATTTGTAATAAAGACTAGTTATCGTCGGACAAGGTGTTTTATTTTTTACCTACAGGCTCGGAAACCTTTTTATGCTTTAAAACTAGTGGGTAAAAACGCATTTTATCCATCCACTACCTCGAAAATCAAACAAACCAAAATTTGTACCTCTTATTTGAAACTAATATACTTATTTTTGATTTAAACTAGTCTGTTATTTGTTCTTTACAACTTGTCGATATATTGTTATCGACATATACTCTTCACTATTTTTATTTTGCTGTTCCTGGTATCATTTTACCTGTCAGTCATTTGTCAATTTAGTCCATAGGTCTGTGGATTTTAGTTTAATATTGGTTAAAATCTGTCCAACAGATGTCACTGTACGATTGGCGCCACCCTGCTGTATTGCTGTCTTGAAGATCTTTCCCGAAATGACAACTCCTCTCCATAGAAAACTGCTTTTCAATTTAATTTCAGAATTGCATCACACTAATATTATGAAGGCGAAATTTTGTGGTGTGTTTATGTGTTTGTTTGTTACATCTTCACGCTCAAACGGCTGAACCAATTTTATAACGAACCAAATATAAGATAACTGACACCCTGGATTAACACATGCTGTCCTGAAAAATGTATTGTTCCCGTAGGAACGGAGTGACCCGCGCGACGCAGATAGTAATAGCACGTACCTATAGATAATATTTATCACCAAACATTTCGCGAAATTATGAAGTGGAGGGCCACAGTCGCGGATCCCCAAATCTTAATAGCCTGATTGTCTAAATCTGCACATCACTGAATGAAGGAATTAATGAATTCTTTATTTCAGAAACAAGTCCATAAAGTCGCAAGTCCAGAATCAAGTACTTAGCGCTGCCAGGATTACTTGAAAAGCAACTTTTCCTTGCACTGTTGCTCATGTCTAATCAAAGGAAAGTCTTGCCTAAGCGCCTAACTTTCAACTAGCCATTGTTCTTAATAAAATGTATCGTTTCCCTGGCTAACAGTTAATGTTTTGACAATTTGCCCTTTTATATGAAGTTATTTTAAGCCACAATCAAGTGCGAATGAATGTGGTTTGCGCAGTTAGTTAATATTATGATTTTTACTATTTAGACTACCACCTGACCTGCAGTTTTTGGATATTACACGCAATTACATCATCATCTTCGACATAACGGCATTGCTGGGCCCTCTGTTTGCATTCAAACTCTGCTATCGACCTTTGCAAATTGCTATTTCATTTAACATGACATGGGGGTAAATTAATAAAAAACATGGTTACAATTTTATAAAAATGTAATTTACTATCTTAAAATATAATTAGTTAAAGGCAGTGTTGATTCCACATTTTTTTGAGTATTACCATTCTATTATAATAATTAAAATACATACTTAATATATCACTAGAATCGGGGTAACTTCGATGCATGTAAGACTTAACTAAATAATGTAAGTCTGTCAAACCAAAAAACCGACGCTGTCAAAAAAATTAACTATGACGAATAGAACTAAGAAAGCTTTCTCGTTCAAAAAATCAATCAAGTGTATCTACTGTATATTTAGTAATTGAAAGAGCTATAAGTATATTGACATTACAATAATCGTAATATTCGTAAGTAATCCAGTACGCTTTAGATGGAAAAGCGGCTCAAATGAGTCTGAGCGTATTAAGTAAAGCGATGGATTTATTTTTATTTTATGCATTTCGAATTAACATTTCAGAAAATATAAATCAGTGATTTGATTAGAGTATCTATTAAATCTATTGGCATATTTATTGTGAGTTTTCGTTTACAAAATTAGTTTTTCTTCGAATTCCACCTCAATTGAAGCGTCAGTCCTTTACTTTGACAGAGTGCACGTTCGTTCGTAATTATTTGTACATCGTTAAAACATATTTTAGGCCAAACTTGAGGCCTAATAACAAACCTTACTCCAAAGTACTTACGAAAGTACTTTTTGGTATCACAATTATGGCAACTTTGAATGTACATTTACCTAGCTTAGAAGAAGAATGGTACCCTTGGCTTATCGTAGAAGTAACCTTGGTCTGGTATGAAGGGGGCTCTAGTTGTGGAGGGGGGTAGGTAGATCGGAGGGGCTCGTGTTGTAGGAGGGGGGATGTATACGGGAGCTCGTGTGGTTTGGGGGGGAATGTATACTGGTGCTCTAGTTGTCGATGGTGGAACGTATGGCGCTCTAGTGGTAGAGGGCGGCAGATAGATCGGAGGGGCTCTAGTAGTCGAAGGAGGAATGTACACTGGCGGTCTAGTGGGATAAGTGAACGGATTTGACGGCTGAGGATAGTAGTACCCAGTAGTTCTGGTATCTGCTAGCTGGGTGGAGTATGTAGGGGGCCTGGTTGTAGGTGGCGGCCTCGTGGTAGGCGGCGGTGTGCGTCTAGTGGTAGGCGGAGGGGTAGGCCGCGGCGTGGTTCTGGGGGGAAGATAGGTAGAAGGAGGAAGAGGCCTTCTGGTTGTTGTCGTAGTTGTGGGAGGTAGATAGGTAGAGGGTGGCAACGGTCTTCTGGTTGTAGTAGTAGGGGGTAGGTAGGTGGAAGGTGGGAGAGGCCTTCTGGTTGTGGGAGGAGGGGGAGGAGGTCGTCGCGTTGTTGTGGGGTAAGTGAATGGGACGCTAGGTGCCGGGTAGTTATAACCGGTAGTTCTGGTTACTGGCAGTATGGTGGAGTAGGTTGGGGGTCGTCGGGTGGTAGGGGGTGGTGGGGGCCTTGTCGTTGGAGGTGGGGGTGGTGGCGTCCTGCGGGTAGTAGGGGGTGGTGTTGGCCTTGGTGTTGTCACTGGGGGTAAATAAGTAGACGGCGGCAGAGGTCTCCTGGTCGTCGGAGGAGGGGTAGGGCGGGGTGTAGTCACTGGGGGCAAATATGATGAGGGCGGTCTCCTAGTAGTTGTAGGGGGTAAGTATGTAGAAGGAGGGAGGGTCTTTCTGGGTGTCGTGGGATAAGTAAAGGGGACGCTTGGTGTGGGATAGTTGTAGCCTGTGGTTCTGGTTACTGGGAGTAAAGTGGAATATGTCGGGGGTCGTCTAGTGGTCGGTGGTGGCGGAGGCCTTGTTGTAGGCGGTGGAGTTCTACGGGTCGGTGGTGGCGTAGGACGAGGGGTGGTCACTGGTGGTAAATAAGTAGACGGTGGCAAAGTCCTTCTTGTTGTCGGAGGTAGAGTAGGGCGGGGTGTGGTGACTGGAGGTAAATATGATGTCGGTGGCCTTCTCGTAGTTGTAGTAGTAGGGGGCAGGTATGTGGAAGGAGGGAGAGTTCGTCTCGGCGTAGTGGGATAAGTAAACGGGACGCTCGGTGTAGGGTAGTTGTAACCTGTAGTTCTGGTTACTGGGAGCAGAGTGGAATAGGTAGGAGGTCGTCTTGTGGTTGGGGGTGGGGGTGGTCTTCTTGTTGTAGGCGGTGGGGGTGGTGGCGTCCTACGAGTCGTCGGTGGTGGCGTGGGTCGTGGTGTAGTCACTGGTGGAAGATAAGTGGATGGCGGAAGAGGTCTTCTAGTAGTTGTAGTCGGGGGGAGGGTTCTAGCTGTTGTTGGAGGTGGCCGTCTAGTTGTCGTCGTCGTCGGAAATGTGAAGGGGATACTAGGTTTGGGGTAATCATAACCCGTGGTTCTAGATACTGGAAGTTGAGTGGAATAAGTAGGGTACGTTGGAGGTCTGGTGGGGCGGGTGGTGGGAGGAGGGGTCCTTCTTGTAGGTGGTGGAGTCGGACGAGGAGTAGTTGTAGTTGGCGGTAAGTACGTAGAGGGGGGAAGAGGTCTTCTAGTTGTGGTGGGTGGTAAGTACGTTGATGGAGGGAACGTACGAGCCGTTGTAGGCGGCGGGGTTGGGCGTGGCGTCGTTGGAAACGTAAACGGGATGCTCGGCTTAGGGTAATCGTAGCCAGTAGTTCTGGATACGGGAAGTTGCGTCGAATAAGTTGGTGGCGGCGGAGGAGGTGGCGGGCGCCTAGTTGGTGGCGGTGGTGGAGGAGGGGGCCGGCGAGTCGGCGGCGGCGGAGGCGGAGGAGGAGGTCTAGTTGGCGGGGGGAAAGGTATACTAGGCCGTTCATAGACGTATCCTTGTGTTGGAGGCGGGGGCGGTGGAGGCGGTCTCCTGGTGGGCGGTGGCGGCGGAGGAGGTGGCGGGCGAGTCGGTGGCGGTGGCGGTGGAGGCGGTCTCCTCGTCGGCGGTGGCGGCGGAGGAGGTGGCGGGCGAGTTGGCGGCGGTGGTGGCGGAGGCGGTTGCCTGCTCGGCGGATTAAACGGTATACTCGGCCGCTCATAGACATATCCTTCTTCTACTGGTTTTGGTGGCGGAGGGAACGGTATCTTCGGCTTCGGGTAGAAGTAGCCATCCTCGTCCAGGTCAGCGCGGATGGGGGACCCGAACACGGCGTAGTTCTGGTTGGGGTAGCTCGAGATGTCGGGCTCGGCGCATGTCTGGTGCAGTGCCAGCAGCACCACCGCTAGGTGCAGTGACAGCCTCTGGAATTGAGAGAAGGGATACGTTAATACAGTTTGTATACACATTATAAACGGAGTAGGGTAAATCGACAATTACTGGCTACCGTTGAATAACTGGCCACCTCAAACTAAACATGAACTCTGTTCACCTATAAATATAATTCATTTTAGTAGAAGGTGTTAATTACTGACCACCCTTCAATAACTGGCCACGTTATACTAAAATGAATTCATTTTGTAGGTGAACAAAGTTAGTTTAGGTGGCCCAGTTATTGTACGGTAGCTAATAATTGGAGATTTACCCTATATTAAAAAAAATCGGCCAAGCCAGTTGTCAAATATTTAGTAGTCTAAACCTCAGTAAAACCTTCTTTTGTGTGCTTGTGTACAATGTGAGCATAAAACTAAGTACTTAGATCTTGTTTTTCATTATTTTGATGCCTATAATGCTGCTCATAAACATTATTAGTACATTTTTAATTATTAGACGTCAAGACTTTCAATATATGTAATCATTCAAAATTAAAAGCGAATACACAATTTATTTTTATTTATTTATTAATGAAAGTGTAAAGCTAAAAACATATAAAGTCTTGCTTGGTCCCAAACGGAGTGCCAAAATCTTTTTAATCGGGTTAAGTAAGACTATAGGTCTCTGCGAAGCTGCGGCGCTCCCAGAAGATTGTATTTACGTTTATAAATCTTTTTAAATACAGATCAAACATTCCTCCACATATTTGCGACATATTTCACCGTCGGCATGCAAATATTTGGTATATGTCAAGGTCGTATGTCATAACAAAACGCTCTGCCGCTAATACTACTGGCCGGATAATACGCATGTTTGTCTAGCCACAGCTAAAACATCAGGAACAGTATGTTACATTATACTCGATAAAAAAAAATGAAAAAAGATAAAAGAAAATTATTTTTTGCATAACAATAAATATAAAAATAATTACAGATACATTTAAAATACCTAGTACCCACGCGATTAATTTTTTTACTTATTTAGTATCTTTTACAGCGTGTTCTAAGGTCTAAGTAGCAATGATTTATTTAGGGGTAAATCATTGTTACTTAATAATTTAGGGGTTTGTACTAATTAAGCAAGGTATTCAGTTATAAAAAAGTCGCTTTCGTAAAACTAGTGCCTACGCCACATCTTGGGATTTAGGTAGCCGACCCCGAATGAGAATTCATTCTCAAAAAATGGGACAAAGGCTAGGAGGATGATGATCTGACCCTTCACCCGTTACAATTTGTCTGGCAATATGGCTTCTAGACCCCTAATTTCGTCGAGTACTGTATTTATTGTTAAAATTGAATACTTATTATTTTTATTATTATATATTTATTAGTTTGTTTTATATTATCATATTTATATTCATAATGTGTAAGTTTATGTAGGTATATTTAAGATTTTGTCTTTTTTTTTTTCGCGTAAGCCTTTAGTGTCTCTGTGCATTTTTAATAGTTTTGCCTATCTTCTTGGATCTTCTCTGTTCTCTCTCATTTGCTCAAAGGTTAACTGGAAGAAATCCCTTACAGGGATAAGTTCGCCTTTGTACATATCATTAGTTTAATGTCCTTATAATTATATTTTAATGTACAATAAAGAGTTTACATACATACATACATACATACTTTGTATAGTTCAGTAAAAGAAACGTTTCCATATCAATTAGACGCAGTTTAGAAGTAAAGTTCAGTGTACTGCATGCCATACTTATATCGTGGTAACCTTTCCAACGCTCTAACAAATTGGTCTCAGTGCGGTTTCGTGTGATGTCACAAATACTCTTAAATGATGTCATTAGTCGAATGATTGATTGATTTGTTCAACTGTCAGGCATTTTTAAAGCCTATTCTAGCTAGACAGCTATGACTAGAATTATAATAATATGACATAATAATAATAGCTCAATTAACTATTACCAAAAATTGCACCTAAGATTTATGTATTTCATTCGTAAATGTTATGTTAATAAAATGATAGGTACCTTTAAATGGGTGCGTCCCATGAGATATAACTACATAATATATAATTTCACATTAATAACGTTCACAAGATATAATAAACTTTTGCTATGACATCAAAATCAATATTTTTATTAGGAATAACGGTCAATTAGCATAATACTCTTGTTGTAGAATGATTTTTAATATAACACTCAAATACTCTAAATTCAGTTGATATAACATACATAACGTATATCGATCATAGTATATACTTTCTTTTAGTATAATGATTAGAAAATATAATAGCGTATGATATACTAAATCGGTTAACTGCTACCCCTATGCCCCTAAAATGGATCATGGGTCAAAAACCGAAAACTGTAGGTTAGGTTAGGTTAGGTTTGTTTTATGACCATGGATAGCGGAGCGAGCAAAGCGAGCGGAGCGTCAAAATGCTTGCTTGCATGGAGGTACCTACATTGAAATTTAACAGCGAACTATTGCATACGTATGCTCACGCTTGATAATGGCAGATGAAATGCTGGCAAGTAAGAGTATACCGTTTGGAAGAACTGCGATAAAATGGAATATGGGTCAAAAACCGACAACTGTAGGTTAGGTTAGGTTTGTTTTATGACCATGGATAGCGGAGCGAGCGAAGCGAGCGGAGCGTCAAAATGCTTGCGCTTGCATGGAGGTATATTAAAATTTAACAGCGAACTGCATAAGTATGTACACAATTGATAATGGCAGATGAAATTCTGGCAAATACGAGTATACCGTTTGGAAGAACTGCTACAAAGTGGAATATGGGTCAAAAACCGAAAACTGTAGGTTAGGTTAGGTTTGTTTTATGACCATGGATAGCGGAGCGAGCGAAGCGAGCGTAGCGTCAAAATTCTTGCTTGCATGGAGGTACATATAATAAAATTTTACAGCGAACTATTGCATAAGTATGTACACAATTGATGTGCAGGCGGTTATTCTATACGAGCATTATGCATTTTGGTGTTAGATGTATTGAGTAATATACATTATAAATCTGAGATATTATGAACGTTATACGTTATGATCGTTATATTCAATGATATTATACTTAAATAACGTTATACTTAACAAAAATAGATATTTTGATGTTATATCTAACGTTCGTTATACACCTTGAACGGTATACAAAACAAGCTTATACAATATGAGCGTATATAATATGAATATTATAGTATAAGTTCTTATATCTTATATTACTTACCCCCTTTAAATATTGCTAAAATAAAAATTTTGACGATTGCTAAAAAACTAGAATCAAAAACAAATTCCCTGAAGGTATTCTGAGAAATTACCGAGATGATGCTGAGAAAATGAGGTAAAACTCATCATTATTTCAGCCGGACAAAGGCCTTCCTCAAGTGAGCACCCCTCATCCAACGAAACTGCGGTACTTTTATGAGTGTTTCGTTGGGTTGGATGTCCGGCGTTGGGTAATTTCTCAGAATACTAAATACGTCCGTTGTAATTAAATACGGCCGTTTTAGGAGGCCTTATTCTTTTTAAAATTTATTTTTTTCATATTTGACAAAATATTGATAGAATCAACCAACTTTTTGAAGTGAATTATACCTTTCCCCGAGTTCTAGGTAGTAACATAGCTATTTCATGCTTTCATTGCGTGCAGTCGACAAAAATTTTCCGCGTGAATTTTGTCAATTTCGAGTAGCTTTTGAAATAAAAATTATCAATGAAAAATTCAAACTGTATGTTTCAAATATATACCGATACATCCCGATAACCCTGTTCTAGGTAGTAATATCAATAATATGTTAAGAAACATGTTTGATCATAGAGAAAAATGTCTTAAACTATCAGCATTTTAAAAGGAATAAGGCCTCTTAATAGTAAGTACATTATATACCTAGGGCCCCCCTTATTTATCTCCGCGTACCAGAAAATCCCACTCACGGCCTAAGGGTGACGTAAAATATATTTCTATGTTATTCAGCCAGGACCTTGATGTAATACTTGTAACGTTCTGTTTTAAAATTCAAATTATTTAGAGTTCAATTGAGGTCAAGGTCAATTTAAAAAGTCATCGTTTATCATTTTTTTGTTTTGCCTATTAAATAATATGCAAAGTTAGGAAGGTACTTAACCTTATCAAAGTATAAGTATCACTTTATCTTAATTCATTAAAGAGCCTATATTTTGTAAGTTTCTTTAAGATCTGTTGTGTCCTTAGAATAAACGCATAGAACAAGAGTCACAGATTTGTGAAAGATGAAGCCGCTTTTGGTTTTATGTGTGTGTGTCTACAGATAAGTTTTGCATTGTGACATTGACGTTGTGACAGATGCGTCAACGGACGATACATAGCCCGTGGCTAGCCAAAACTGGCTTCACTTTCAAGTGCTGACTAGGTCTAAAGGCGCATTTATTCTCAGGTAGGTAGTAAGTATCACTTACTTATATGCGTTACTTCTGTGTGTCGCAAAACGAAGGCATTTTAGAAGACCACAGTCTATTAAGCTGACTAATATTTCCTAATGATTATGAATCCTTCAATGTCAGATTACTCGTTTATAAAGAGAAACATGACGAAATATAGTTATCGTTTTATCAGAAATTTACATACCACAGAACATGTCAAAGGTCGAATCCTAGCATCTGACCTAGTTTTAAATAGGTTTGTCACGAAAAATCAAATGTTGGTTTTTAATGTTCTTTGACATTAAATATTGGTCATGATGTGTCAGGTAGGTAAACTGATGTACAGATTTATTTGACTAGTAAATTACATAGGTACGTATTAGCATTATTCATTCATATTTTACATCAAGTATTAATAAATACCATTAAGTGGAAGAAAGTAAACGAGATTTTCGTGTACTTTTGTGTAAACTGTGAGTATTAAGTATTTACGCCTGTTATTTTTATAGGAGCAATGTTATGTTATGAGAAAGTTATCGATGGTGATTTTGCAAATTTTAAGGAGATTTGCGAAAGACTGAATGACACATTTGTAATTAATTGTACCTACTCTTTGATGTTTCTGTTAAACAAAGATACCAATATAAATTATTATGCAGCTTTTTATAGACGAATAATAAATATAACTGAAGATAGAGGTTGGAATAAAATCCTCATTAAGGCAAATATTAATATGATTTCTCTAAATAGAAGACACAGGATGTTGGAATACAGACAGGGATCGATCAAGCTTAGATTATGACAAGATTGACATTGATTTGTAACATGTCAATCTATGTATTTATATAGATTTACCACGTGGCAGATTACCAATGCGATGGACTGACCAGATAAAATATGTTCTAGATAAAAAGTGCTGCGAACGGGACGAGATGACGGCACATCGTTAGGCGGGTGACAGCCCACGACTCTCCCTCATGAAGACCACGACGAAATGAAGACAGTGGTTCGCATAAAAATCTCGAAGTGGCGCTGTAATTAAAGTTCGAGGTAGTCGATCTTCTGGCACGTGATAGGAACGTGTTTACGATAGGCTGTGCGGGGGACGAGGAAGCCGAACGCTGGCTCCTTATTAGTCATTCAGACTAAGGAGCCCCTTAAAGCAGTTAAGTCTGTTAGTGTAAACCAAATGTCAATAATGAACAACTTGAGCCAACACGGGTGTCCTATCAATTACCAACCTCTGAACCAATGCAAGAGCATTTAATTTTTCAACCAATTGCCTCTGGCATGCCTTAGGGTGGAATCGTAGCGCCATCTACCGTAAAGAATCAAAGTTCATGATCAGCATCATCGGCATCATTAATCTTTATGCTAGATGGCGCGAAGAAAAAGGTAATATTTATTCAAAGTAGTTTGATACGTTGCAGAACAGTTGATGGACACTAGTCCATCAACATTGATTTCGCACAAGACATTTCGCCATAGGAACCAAGCAACCGAAAATCTTAAATCGAACCTTTATGTCAGTTGCTCATTAAGAGGCAATTAATAACATCGGCCTCGCGGCAGCATTGACAGTCTGTAATCGTATTGCGGCGCGATATCGGATGATCAAGGTGCGCTGCGCAGGCGACAAAGGAATGTCGTTTGTGGGTGACGCTCTTTACAACTCCATAAAATCTATTTCTACCGAAATTCGCTGGTCCTTACGTCCTTGCGTTCGACGATTTTCTAAATAGCTTGGCGTTTCTGTTTGGATTTAGCTACCACTTAGGTTACGGAGACTGTAAGTATTGTATTGTATTGTATTGTGTTTTAATTAAAGGCAAACGGTTTCACCATGCAAAAAACTGATCCATATACTAGTTCAAATAAGATTACTTCCAATACAGCAGATCGCTAAACGATACAATTAATTAGAAACATAATTATGGTATATTTAAAGCTGACGCTTCAAACTGCTAAAGTTAAACGGGTTTACTCACGTCGTAGAAGTCGAATAACGCTCGACATGTTTCGAATCGGTACGCGATTCATCATCAGGAGAGACGATCAGTCGCGGCGACAAACATGTCGAGCGTTATTCGACTTCTACGACGTGAGTACACCCGTTTAGTATTTTAATATGTCTGAGACTCACGATAGTTTTCTATGGTAAACTAAGTGTTTAGACTATAGAAAAGACATATCTTTCCACTTACTCTGCCGTGCTTCAACTTGTAGCAATTGAATAAAATTGAATTGCTTACTTTGTCACATTTAACTTGTATTTTCTATAGATGCGTGCCGACTACCGTACCGACATACATAATACATTTAATTTAAAGGTTCATGGACATACACAAGATAAGCCGAAAACACGCGTGGACACAACAAATAGAGAGTTAGCGTCGTTTGCGGTATTTGCCGAACTATAGCTACAACAGCTTCCCAGGGTCGTGCGCTAACGCATGTCAATGTGGTCAAGAAATTCCCCAAGTTGAAGTTTTAAGTTAAGGTTATAAAAAGGAGGTGGTTAAAGTTAAAGTTAAATTACAGCGGATGGCTACTGATAGTCGTTTTTTTTTGTAGGACCTTTTGGTCTAGAAATTGGTCTCATCTCTTCTTGTTTTTAACCCCCGGTGTTATAAGTTTAACATGTGTATCTGTGTATCTGTCTGTGGCATCGTAGCACCCAAGCGGATGGACCAATTTAAGTGCGGTTTTTTTTTATCGAAAGACTTTTCCGTCGAGATGGTTCTTAGCTATGTTTGGTGGAAGTAGGACCAGTAGTTTCCAAGATATTCAGCTTTAATTGGAACAAGTGACAAGATCTCAGCCAATATTGAAGTCAATAATTCGAAATATTGGCTAAATGTTAAGTTTCACTAGCATTTTCTATATGACTCCCTAATTGAAATCATGATGATCAGGTAGTTGTTAATGGATCTCAGCCAATATTGAAGCCAAGGATTCCTAATTTTGGTTAAATGTTGAGTATTTTTAGCATTTTATATATCACTTACTAAATGAAGGTCTCATGATGACCAGGTAGTTGTTAATAGATCTCAGCCAACATTGAAGCCAAGGATTCCAAATTTTGGTTAAATGTTAAGTATTAATAGCATTTTCTATATCACTCACTAAATGAAGGTCTCATGATGACCAGCTAGTTGTTAATGGATCTCAGCCAATATTGAGGCTAAAGATTCCAAATTTTGGTTAAATGTTAAGTATTATTAGCATTTTTTATATCACTTACTAAATGAAGGTCTCATGATAAACAGGTAGTTATTAATGGATCTCAGCAAATATTGAAGCCAATAATTCCAAACGCTGGATAAATGTATAGTTTTATCAGCATTTTCCTTATCACTCACTAAGTGAAGATCTTATGATAATCATTTAGCAGGGCTGGACTAAGAGCGCCAGGGCCCCTAGGCACTTGGCATTTGGGGCCCCCTCCCTTATAAGGAGAACATTATTATGGTACAAGTCCTGCGTGTGGGACTGGTTCCCTAGACTGGCTGGGCCCCTAGGTCCGGGCCTTGTGGGCCTAGGGGCAAATACGGACCTGCCATCTAGTTGTGAAAGGATCTAAGCCAAGAATTTCAAATGTTGGTTAAATGTTATGATTGTTAAGTTTTATTAACGCAATCAACAATTTAATAAAATTTTGACAGTACAATAATTTAGTAGGTACCATGGAGCTGAAGATGGCCGTAAAAACTCCTTAATAATAGCACAGATAAAGGGCTTGTTGCTGGCTGATTGTTCTTGATGATCATTTAACGTTTGTGTAAGAAAGTACAGTCGATAATAAAACCGAGTCTCAGAAAAACTTTTTTAATTTCTGTCACAATACTTTCCGATTTTTGCACCGCCTAATAACAAAATCTTATTTTTTCAAGTTCTCCACTACCCTAAGGTTGTCTGGTAGAGATCGCTCTTTAGCGATAAGGCCGCCTGTTATTTACCTCTAATTGTAATGTCTTGCATTGTATTTCTCCTGTATATTTTATGAGGTGTGCAATAAAGAGTACTTGTATCTTGTAATACTGGGTCACTGTTTCTCAGTTTTGCAATAAATTCTCCTAAAGCTAAATTGTCATTAGAACTATTGAACAGGTTCCATTGATTGAGGTCACAAATAGCAACACCCTGCAAGATTTTAACACGACGAAAGGACACGTAAGCTTTAGCAAAAGTACTCTTGCCTAAGTGAATAAATAACAGCTTTTTAGGATTCTGTAGTCAACAAGTGGTAGTGGTAGAATAAATTTTTAAAAACTTTTTTGTATACCTGCCCGCCCTACACGTAAAAAAAGTGGGGATGTAATTTTTTTTAGCGGTTTATCCCATGTCGATATCGATGAGGTCTTTCAAACCAACTAGCATCAACTGCAATTTTTAAGGAGCTAAGTAAGCCACCCGTACTATTTGGATCCTGTAGAATAGAAACCTGGTTCTGTTTTAGGCCATAAGTAACAGGTTCTTTCAACTCATCCAGTGCATTTAAAGTATATATTTTGATTGTCTTGGTCTTAGCCATTTTGTCATTATAAGCATTAACCTATTGAACTTTAACGTTTTTTTCCGAGAATGTTACTTAAGGCTATTTAAATCAAAATATATCCTAATTTCAATCTAAGAGAAGACGGCTTTCGTTACCACTGGCTTGAGATCCTTTTGTACCTACACATAGTCAAGGAACAAGCTCGAGGAAAGACTGGAAACAGTGTTAAATGTAGAAAATTCCGGGACAAAACTTCTGTTTGTTTAAAAAATATGAAATAAAAATAAAATTTAAAATTTAAAAAACCCCCGACATGACAACCTGTAAAAAGAAAGAAATAAAATCTACGAAATGTGCCTTTACAATGAACAGTAGAAAAAGAATCCAAGCTTCGTTGCGTCGGGGGACCGCTAAGTAAATATGAAATGCAATACGTGAAAATCCTAAATTGGGAAGCCCCAAATAAATGCATACTTACAATTTTGCGTTGAAAATATATTTCATTTCACTTAGGTACTTAGCGGTCCCCCGAACGCAACGAAGCTTGGATTCTTTTTCTACTGTTCATTGTAAAGGCACATTTCGTAGATTTTATTTCGAAACATTTATGCGATCCACTGATCGCATAAATATTTCGTACTAACCTTTGAATCAATATTCAAAAATATCAAATGTATTATAGGTAGTAACATACGCAAAACATAACGTGAGAGAAAGATAATAAATAAGCAATAACATACCATCAAGTAAGCATCTAATATTACATTACATACCTAGGGCGCTAAATTCTAGAGCTGGGCGTTTTTTTCTGTAACAGTTTCGAGAAACCGTTTCTTATAAAGAAACGGAGTAAGGTTTCTTGCCATACCTTAACAGTTTCTTTAAAACCTGCTACTAGACGTAGCCGATACCATTGTGTTAGCTAAATTTTCTCGAAAGACAAAAAAAACGATTCCTGATTAAAAGTAGTTTTACAATAGCTAACTAACCATTTTATGAAAAACTGGTTCTTGAAATATAATATGAAACCATGCCGTAATAAAGAAATTGTTTTTTAAGTAACTTGTTTTCGAAACGGTTACTTGTCAAAAAGAAACGGTGACGTTTTGTTTCATCGAAAACGCGTAACGACCCAGCTCTACTAAATTCGTGAATGTCCCCATCGAAGGTGTTTGTACTTAGGTATACGCGATGCGATGCCGTAAATATTTGACCTGGGGATTTACCAATTATCGCCCAAGGTTTGTCTAAAGTTTTAGGTCTTGGCCAGGAAGTGAGATTTTCCCCAGAAAATCCCTCTTGCGGCCTGGGGTGACGTAAAAGTATGCAGTTACTTTTTTATATCATACTCGTAACTGGCAGGCAATTATAATTTTTATTGAAATATTTATTAATTAGTCTAATTCAGATCTGTGTCATTTTGGACTGTTAATTTGCTACCGTGGGATCCAAAGTGAGCATAACAATCAATTGGAATAAAGTAACACCTAGTGTTACGTTCAGATCTTTTCGACCTAATTTCGCGGATCAAATTTTCGAAGCTTGAAGAGGTTTTCGTTGGCCCATTTTTAACTTATAGCGGTTTAGAAGTTGGGTCAATCGACTTTTTATCTGTTGCTCGTTGCCATGGTGGTGTTTCCAGGGCCACTCTTTAAAACTACTATTAACCCTTAACCACCTAGGCAAGGTCCTCAGGACCAGACAAATACAAAATTAGTGAATAACTCATCGTATGTTCATGGCACGGACCTCTGTGGCCTTGTACCTTTCCTCGCTGCCGTCTCAGTGCCAGCCATGTGTTCAACGCGTTCGGACGTGTGCTTCTGAAAATTTTGTGAGTATAAAACTGTCGTCAGTGGTCTCAGCGACCTTGCCTAGGTGCTTACGTATTACATCTTACTGGTCTCTGAGACCTTGCCTAGGTCGTTGCGTTTATTTTTATGACGTTGTAATTTTCAATACTTGGAACGCATTTCATGTTTAGTTTTGTTTAAAAATGCTTCTTAATGACGCAACGATCGAAAGATGGTTACGAGAAGTGCCCTCCAATGAATATGACTTGCCAGATGATGAAGGTAGCGATTTAGAATCAAATTCTGGTTTTAAATGAATGTCATTTCGGCTTCGGCTTTAGTCATGTTCTGCTAAAGTCATATTCTGCTTTTGTCATGTTCTGATGACGAAATGCTATTATTACCTGGTTCTGATGCCCACCGCAACGTTCTTCTTTTTAGGTCTTGATCGCCATTTTAATAATGGCACTTCGTCGTCTGAAGAAAATTAATGTTCGTGATCTTGCTGCACTACCGGTCTAGGTCTCGATCATAGTGATGGTGGTTCATTGAACCACCATCACTATGATCAAGGACCTTGCAACATAATGTACCTAGTCAATGAAGCACAGGGTATCAAACCAGCTTGCCGCGATGTATTGGCCTCTACATCGAGTCCACTGGACATCTGGCAACAGTTCTTTACGGGACCTATTAATGAATATCAACAATATCCTCAACAAAGATACTGACTTACCAGCACAGATGAGTCCCAGGCAATGTAATTTTGCTCAACTTGTGACCCCAAAAAACAGTGGGAGACGCAGAACATATGAATTGAATGCAAGAAAGCAATCTGCATTCAATGCTCGAAACGTATGAACTGTGTATCAATTGGCTGTCGCGAGATACGGCTATAAAAATTATTGGTTTTACATAAAAATTATAACTGATTAGCTTTACTGATTATTGTACTTTAAGATTTATCAAGAAAAAAATAAATACTTTGAGAATATTTTGTGATCTCGTGATCCAAAATTTTAATTTTTGTTTGTTTAAACATTTAAGGGAATGCGACTAAGTTAAAGAAATGGCTATTTTAATAGCTTGCAATTTTATAAAAATTACTAGGTTTTATATAAAGTGTATAGCTGATTTGCTTGACTAATTATTGTACTTTAAGATTTACCAAGAAAATAATATATAGTGTCAGAATATTTTGTGATCTCATGTTCCAAATGTTTTAAAAAAAAATGTTTCGTCAAATCGTAAGTGAATGTTATTATGTTAAGTTTAAAGAACATATTGTTGATTTATGTTGTGTCGATATTTGTTAATAAATACCTAAAACCGTTAAAGCGGTAAATATTATACCAATGTACCTATAACATAAATACTTAAACATATTTTAGACCCATTTCAAGTAGAGGTCTCCATGACCTTTCGTAGGTGGTTGTGCTATAGAAATCGGATGTAGGTAGTTAAGGGTTAAAATTACGATTTCAGCGGTAATATTTACCAAAAACTTTGTAACTGGAACGGCTATAAGCCCATTCTTATGTAGACTATCTCCTGACAATATCAGTAATATGTATAAATGATCAACAGTTTTTTAAGAAGTTTAATCAATATTGACTCCTGAGCCACGGGACAGAATAAAGAGTTGATCCACCCAGTTAACTTCTAAATACATAATAATAACATGAATAATTAAAGATTTTACGCAGTTTTCTGAGAATTCTTATTTTCATTTTATTTATTTAATAATGACATGCAAATTAACAGTTCACACGACCAAAACATTTGCACGGTAAATACACAGAACACAAAAACACAATTAAACATAAAAGCAAGATTAAAGCAGCATTAAAAGTAAAAAACAGTACCTAATAAAAACAATAAAAAAAGCAAGATGAATTCTGTACTACCCGAAGGTTGTCTAGAAGAAATCACTCTTTAGCGATAAGATCGCCTGTTGTCTACCGTTATTTATGAATTGTATTTGTCTTGTTTCCTTTTGTATACTTTTATTGGTGGGCAATAAAGTATTGTTGTATTGTATTGTATTATACATAAAGAAAAAACAATTATTTACTATTAGTATATCATTAGTAGGTACTCATACATAACTCATACATTATTATATCAAAACGCTACTTAATCGCGGTCAATTCTTTTTTTATTAATAACCTCTACGTTTCGAACGTGAACGTTCAATGGTCTGAAAAGGCGGGCATCAACGTCTTCTAGTCGAGAATCTGAAATTATTGTAAGTTTAAATCAATACGAGTATATAGTACGGATTCATGTTTGTACGTGCTCTTTGTTTATTTTTATCTCGATAAAGGCAATTACTAACTAGTAATTAGTAAACGAAAATAAAGCAATCGCAATTATAAACAATAACCAACGTTTAAGACCACGCTCAAATTAAATAATAAAGTAACCTCAATCAGTCTCAAATCAAGAACGTACAAATGGCCCGCAGTTAACAAAAAATAATTAACCTTTTGCTCTAAGCATTGGTTTATCACCGCCCTTCACAGTAACTGTATTTTTTAACTAATACATTCATTTAGCTGTGATTGTGATTGATTACTTAAGGCGGTATGTTAGCGGCGAGAATGCGTTAGGCATGTTAGTAGTCGCATTTTTTCTTCTTCGTGAAACAAAGTAGTACACACAAAACATTGTAGATCATTGTAGATTTTATACTTGTAGGTTATTTACTATTCCTCCGAAATTCACAATGTTTTCACTTAAGATTATAATTGTAGGATTTGTAACGTATTACATTCTAAATTCTAATACATCTTATCAGCCACTCTCAATGTCTCGCCACTAAATGCGATCCCGTGCAGACCGCATCCATTGATTCCTCGCTACCCTCACGAGGTCATCCGTCCATCTAGTCGGGGGCCGACCCACGCTGAGCTTTCCTATACGTAGTCGCCACTCTAGGACTTTGCTGCCCCAACGGCCATCTATTCTCCGGGCTACATGTCCTGCCCATTGCCGCTTCAACCGGGCAATCCTGTGAGCTATGTCTAGTACCTTTTTTCTTCTGCGGGTAATCAGGTATCCTCTTTTTTGATTCTAACGCGCAAAGAAACTCTGAGCATAGCCCTTTCCATTGCACGTTGTGTGAGATTTAGCCGCCTTTATGAGTCCCATTGTGAACGCGTATTGCATTTTTTGGTTTCGTTTCCAACTGAACAGTTTGTCGTATTTTTCCTAAGGACCAAAGTACTAGTAGGTTTTATGTTCGTTTAAATTTTCAAAAGGTTCGCTCTTTTGATTGACAAATATTTCAAGAATGTTAAAATACAAACTTCTTTCAACTTGTCACTTTTGATCACTGAAAATGGCGCCACCGTATAAGGATAATCAAATTGGCCATAAATATCTTTAAAACTTGTCACCTTTTTAACGACCCGGCCATAATTTGGTTTGGAAAAACGATCGAAATTCCGAATAAACAGCTTCATTAAGTTTATAATGATTTGTAGCGTTAACTTTTAACGACATACGTGTCAGTGTCGTGTCAGTTACTGAATCAAAGAAAAAAGAAGCCTACTTTGACATCGTCAGGCTCATACAGGGCGGGAGTAAACTTTTTATTTTTATTATTTTCTTAAGTCACCAAAATAATTGTGACGTTTTCTAAGAATTAGCTCACTCCTACATATATATATTTTTTTAAAGTATGGGATACTATATGGGACTAACTACACTTAGACTTCTCTAAAAGTCTGAAATGACCGTCGAAATTGAAAATTCCTACGGAGCGCTAAAACGCTCGATACAAATGGCCTAACCGTGACGTCATTATATAGCTATGGGTATCAATATTTGCATGGAGACAATTAAAATTGTCTTCACCGTGAAAAAGTGCGTTTTAGTTTATGGTTGTCATACAATACAATTATTATTTTGTTAAATTATGAGGATTCTGAAAACAATTTCCTTTTGGTTTCAATAATTCATAAAATTTGCTTACCTTTGAAGACACGTATAAAATAAAATGTTTTTTTTTCTTTGTTTTATGACATATTAAGCTAATCTTATTATTATAAGGTCAGTATGCTGTAGATTTTAACATCAGTCATCCCTACGCGCGACGGACTTCATAAAGCAAATTTCACGCTATCTAAACAATGATATTGAACAATGAACAAATAATTACTCGATAATTACACGCGGTAATAGATAGGTAGGAGACGGGTTGGTGTGTGTAGGTGCGGTTGAGTGTACTTTATTGCTAATTGGACTTTGGTTACTAACTTTTATTCGCGGTCGTTTGATTTTATCACAGATTAAAACGCGCTGTAACGGTAATTTATTAATATACTTATTTCAGTACGAGAAGGTGCCCGCTACTACGTACGCGTAATTTTTAATACTATATTCGGGTAAAAAGTATCATGTAACCATCCTTGGATGTCCAACTATCCTTGTACAGAAAGTGGTTAAAATTTCTCCATCCGTTTCGGCGTGATGTGAGGACACTGGAAATTATGACCAACAGATAGCGCCAGGCTGGCATGGTTTCGTGTGCCCATAACAAATGACGATCCTGCATCACGCTATCGAGATTCTTCCTGAAATCATGAATGATCAGTAGAAAATTTTGATTTTTGTGATGGGATAATGTCATCAAGATTACACGCATTTATAGTGTCATGTAGTAGGCGACGACCCATAACAATATGTATACTCTGTCTGTATGAAGAATAGAAAAGCCCGAAATATATGTATTCGCATGATTTAACTTAGGTCTGAGAGTAAAACTCTACAGTATACAAATGTATTTTGTGTACCTATAGCTAGCTAGTAATTGAATTAGGTATCTTACAATGGAACACGAATACCAGCAGCTGAGGTAACATTGAGGTAATCGTCGTGTTCTTTTGTCTTGTATTTTACCAGTTTACTGCAGTTTCCTGCCATTACGCTAATTGATAAAAGGTTTTATCCCTTTTAACTGACTTTAAAAAATGCACGAGTCTCAGATGTACTGGTCAGACATCGAGTTGTATTGACCACGGCGTGTGCAACCCCGCCCAAACGTTACATTTTGAAAGTAAATAAGGAATACCGCGATAGACCCGTTATTTATATGTGTTAATTATGTGTACAAACCGCGGGACTATAAAGACGCCATATTTGAGTGGCATACGTGAACATCACACAGGCCTAAAGTAGGTATAAGCACTTTAATTTATAAACAAGTAAATAACGTAATTTATAAATATGAGAAAAAGTATACTTTTTACTTAAACGTTTCCACAATGATAATGAGCTTCTTATTGTCTGCACTCACGCGCATCTATGTATGCAAATCGTCGCGTGCGCCGATCTATCGGTGACTAATTGCCTGTCATTTGTCATGATCGTCATTTGATAGAGGCGTCAGTACCACAGTAAGTGTTGTCTTGTGTTCATGCTGATTAAGTACCAGACCATCAATCTTGTCTTACCGCGTAAATATTTTTTTAACCTTAAAATTTACACTTATTTTCAAAAACACGTATGAATCTTGCGTAAACAACTTTTTAACTTGAAAATGATTTTTGTCAAAAATTCATTTTTTGTCGTCAGCAGGCAGGAAATGCCCCATTTTGCAAAAGTCAGTCCTTCTTTCAAAGGATCAATGTAGAAATAAAACGATTTTGACGACAAGAAGAGAAAGGTGGCATAAAAGCGAGGGTAGTATCAGGTCTTTCCAGGAGCACACATTCCTCGTGGTAAACATGTAAAACACCGAAAAACAGGCAAAATTATGTTTCTGCTACAAACTATGATGTTTGGGTTCGGCACGTTTCGTATAGTATGCCTGACTGCATTAAGCCAAGTGCATTTAACAAATAAAATTTTGAACGTCAATTTACGTCGAACAAATTAATGCCTATGGTATTGCCGATACAGCCCAAAAATGGTATAGTGTCAATGTAAGCTAAATTAAGTATCTGGCTACTTACAGACAGAAAACTACGACCAAACCGTAGGCTACAATTTTACTATTGAGTCATTTGGCCTACGGAACCCAAGAATGTCCAACTGGCGCTTACAAATACATTTCGTTTCAGCAATATTCCACGGATATAGTCCGAGAGCACACGGACAATGAGGCAACCGGCGCGAACGCATCCGTCACACGATTGTCGAGAAAAACTGGAGTTTTCCTCACCTATCGCATGCTAGCGTTGTGTAAGGGGGTCAACTTGCGCCACGGCTTAAATATTTAGCGATAGGTTGCGGCTTAAGTGTATCTAAGGCTTGGGTGGTAACTGGCCGTTTGTCACTAGAGAATTTGGTTAGTACCTATTACTTATGTAGCCTAGCAAGTGTCGGTCCAGCCCAGGGATAGTGGCGCTACAAACAGCATTATTCTTGCATTATAAAACATCAGTAGCAATTTGTCAAGGATAAACCAAATTCAAAACATTGCTTACCGGAATGCTGCTCAATCCTTAATTTTTCTTGCGAAATAAATACTGAATCCTATTGAAAAAACTAGAATTTCTTAGTTCACTAATTATAAGAAATTCTTTTACAAAAACTGGTGAGCTAAGCGCAGTCTTCTGAACATATGTGTGTGTAGAACACAAACTGAAAACGCACTATTATTCAGTTCATTAACGTGCAAATGCACAATGACGACGCGTTTGGCTCGGTTTGTAGACACCTGCCTACTGAGTCGGCGGTCCCGGGTTCGAATCCCGGCCGGGGCAAATATTTGTGCAAAATATTTGTTCTTGGGTCATGGATGTTATCTATATATGTATTTATATATTATGTATATCGTCGTCTAGTACCCATAGTACAAGCTTTGCTTAGTTTGGGACTAGGTCGATTTGTGTAAGATTGTCCCTTAATATTTAAAAAAAATAAATAAAAAAAAAATGAATTTTTCGGAGTAACAACTGGTATTTTTTACGACATTTGAAGTCAAAATTACGACCATAAACAAGGCTGTCCCCAATTGTGTCCAATGGGCCTAAATATGTTAGACACTATTCGTAAACAGATCTCATCAAAAAACTATCAATAGATAGCGTTACTATCATGGCCCTTCATTGTTCTGATAATTACCTATAATAGTAACCCTTTTTTTCCATATACATGTATCTTTCTTAGACAATGTCCCTTAATGCCCTCTGGTAATAGATTAAAGTCCCTGTCATTGCAATCAATCACAATAGAATTTTGAAGCATTAGCTTTGTATAAAGCAAAGTAAACACGACCCCTGCCCTTTAACTGCACTCGGCATACTCACATGACTTAATCGTACAGACATTTCTGTGCATTGGTGTCAAGAAGGCCCTATTTCAATCAGTTAATTGCTCAGCTTGTCAAATAGACTAGACAGAGGAATCACCTATTGTGTTTATTGCTACTATTCACTACTGTTTTGTTAATTGTTAGAACCAAAAATTAGGCCACGAGGATGATCACTACGGGATGAATAAACAAAACTAAAACTGCAATAGAAATAGAAAGTTCTTGAGACTAACGTACCAAGAAAGTAGCTTTAAGAAATAAATCAACACATGTTGGTAAGACATCAAATAAGTACTAAAGTAACGACCATGAATAAATAAGAATAATAAATTAAACATATTGATCTATTTAACTGAAAGTGGAATCAACATTCTTGGTTAAGTTTTTCTGTCCAGCTTAAGGATGAATGGCAATTTTACAGGCACAACCTAGTTTTATTAATCTGGGATTATTATGATAATTATGTTTAGATTTATCAAATAAATAGAAAAACACATTTATTGATAAAATGACAAAACAAATCATTACATTAATACGTCCAATGATATTAAAATTGATTTGTATTGCAATATTAAGAACAGTTGCTACGGATTGCAACTGTTCTAACGTCAACTAACATGACATAATAATTGTATATACAATTGAACCTAGGTTCTTTAATAAAGCTAGTTGTGACCTTTAAAGATCAAGCAATTTCATCCCGCAAATATATGTTTAATGATCTGTTTCAACAGAAGGTGTGAATATTGTGTATCTAAATGTCTAAGATTGAACAGCAGCTAGGGTGGTAAATAATGGCTGACATCACAGTCTGTTTTATGATGTATGTATTAGCAGTCTAATACATTTAGTAATGGACATGCCAAATGTGACTGTTACAGATACATTCACGAAAATTTGACGAAACGTTTATATGTATGTCCAGGAATTGAGATTTCCAGTTTGTCAGTCTGTTTAGTTATAAGATAGAACCACATATTTGTTTGAAAGAAAGTAAAGCACTAAATGAACTTCAAATTGATCATAATAGTTTTCAATTCCGTGTGTCCCACATTAAAAAACTTTTCTATTTGTATGTATTTAAAAAAATAACGTGTCATTGGTACTTAACAGTTTCTCCTTAGTTTTAAAACGAAAATTATTTCTATGCCCTATCAATAATAATTTATTTATGTGACAGAAACGAAGGTCAAGAATTAACTTCAATCGAATTTTAATATACGAGTAACTACCAAATGCATACACCCCACTTATGTCAATTTAAATTAATTTCATTCGACCCTCGACCGAGGGCATCATTATCGTTAACTTAATGGCGATCGTCAATTCTTTCGTTTTAAGGACAATTTCATCTTCAGTGTCGCCACCTCTTTATTTGGTTCTGCTTGTTGCTCTTGCAAAGTTAAATATGCATCTACTGAACTTAGTACTGCTGATTGTCACCTTAAATCAATGTATTCAGAGTCTTATTTGTTGTATTGGTTCTGTAGATTAATAGTTGGAGCAGCAAAATTATGTTGGTCTGAGAAACCAAGATGCCCTGTGCGGTAAGATTGCTCAATACTAAATTATAGCCCCCTTGTGTCTGAATGAATCGCTTCTGGCGATAATTTATGTATAAGAGATTGTATGAGAACATATATGAGCTAAGAGGTTTTTCAATCGATTGATTCAAGAATGTTGGAGTATTTTAATTGTTTCCATGACTGTTGTCGGTACAGTATAAATATGAATTTCAGTGCTAAAATTTTATGATTCAAGACGATTAATATTTTACTTTTTATTCAATGTAACATTAAAATTCATTGTCAGGTATCGTCAAACTGTTTTTGCAACTGGCATTGCCTTTGAGAAAAAAAAAAACACGGAATTTGGCGAAAATTGAATGATTTATTCCAACCAAGGGTGTTCATGTGTTGACGAGTGAGTCAGAGTTTGGCCGTTTTCTAGTGTTTTATGCAGCGTATTTCGGGACATGTGCTATACATGTCCCAAAAAAGAAGATCTTGTATAATAAGAACTACAAAACAGATTGCCATAATATGTGCTACCTCGGCATAGTAATGTATTTATCAAGTATTGTGTTTATGCGCACCATCGTAGGCACTGGATGAAATTCCTCCGCACATCCTACTCATTATACTTTGTGATTGTCGAGTTGATGTGACATTTTCTTGTAGCAACAAGCTTACTGAGGCTTTATAGGTCATTAAGATGTTTCACTTATTATCCTGTAATGAACTGCTTGTGTAGGGAATATAGTTTATTTTATCATCTTTCACTTCAATCGAATGGGTCCACATCCACTCCTAAATGATTTGGCACTCTTGCACCCTCAAATGACTCATGTACATTTTATATAGGTACGTATAAAGATGTAGTATCCTATGGCCATCAAAAAATACCTAGCTACCAGTCCAGTCGTTTTGGCGTGATGAGGCTGAGACGCATACATGTTTTGACATACACATACATTTTTTATATATTTTTCTATAACCTCTAAGCATATTTCACTAAAATTTGGTATAATATCCAGATAGATTATACGGTTTGATTTTATGTATTTTTTGAGCATAATTATTACTGTTGTATTTTTATCCCATTTAAATTATAATCATTCGATATATCAGACACTTTAGTTAGCAATTTCAAGTCAAATTTAACGAAACTAATTATATTTTATTACATACATAAATTAGCTAGGATCAACTAGTTTGTCGGGTCTTCCAAAATCGGTAGGTCTGATAAAAAATACATTTGCAATTTAAATTAGAAATGTCAGACGTAAAAACCCCCATAAGTTACAGGTGGGACTATTCTGACAGAATCCTGCTGCGACATTTAAAATATTGCAGCAAAAATTTAACAAAACTGAATAATTTAACACAGTTGATAAATGAACAAGGTTGTACAAACACCTGTCTACCTTCTCTTGTGTAAACTATATATATTTTACCGTAGTATTAACCTTTCAGTAAAAAATCGTCTCTTTCAACATCATGTAATTTCCTAAGAGAGTTCGAGTATTATTCTAAAAATCTTCGTACGAAGAAAGAACAAGTCTCGCCTTGGAAGTATGCAAAGTTTCTTTGTCGGGTCAAGTCGCTTTAGTTTGGACTTTGTATCTTTACATTTTCAAAGGAGGAGGAAGGAAAATTTACTAAACTTCGTAATACAAATTTCGTAATCTTTAGGGTTCCGTAGTCAACTATGAACCCTTGTAGTTTCGCCATGTCCGTCTGTCCGTCCATCCGTCCGTCCGTCCGTCCGCGGCTTAGCTCCGTGATCATTAGTACTAGAAAGCTGAAATTTGGTATGAGTATGTGTAATTGTGTATGTATAACGCCGACAGAACGGTAAAATAAAAAAAAATAAAAAAAAAAAAATTTAAGGATACCTCTCGTACACCTAGTGGGGGTGAATTTTTTTTCTTTTCAACACTGGTCTGTGGGGTGTCGTTGAATAGGTCTTGTAAAAATCATAGGGGTCTTCTAACATTATTTTTTGATAAAGTCAGCAGTTTTCTAAATATTCGCTCCTAAAACAAAAAAAATAGTGTCCCCCCCCCCCCCCCCCCCCCCACCTCTAACTTTTCAACCACGGGTCAAAAAAAATCGGAAAAAATCATGTTAATGAGGGATAAGTAATTTCAATGAAAACTATATTGAACAAAATCGGTCGAGCCGTTTTTGAGTTATCGCCATTTTTCTAGGGCGTTTACGACCTTTTTATAGAGCTTAAAATCTTTCTTAACGTAAACCTCGGGCTTAAAACAGCAGTTTATTGTGAAGGATGAGCAACTACGGAACCCTACACTGAGCGTGGCCCGACATGCTCTTGGCGGGTTTTTAGGGTTCCGTACCCGAAGGGTAAAAACGGGACCCTATTACTGAGACTTCGCTGTCCGTCCGTCCGTCCGTCTGTCACCAGGCTGTATCTCAAGAACGGTGATAGCGGACTCGCACTTGCCCAATTTTTTTAGTTACACACACTTATAAGAAATGAAAATGAGAACACATTTTATATATTATAAGACACCCATTCTCCTACTGCTTGAAATCCTGAATATTATTTTATTTTTATTTGATTTATCGATATTCTAGACAATAGACGGTATTATAGACGTTATTATAACAAAGCACAAGTTCATAGAAAGTAAACCAACCTTGAAACTATATCATGAGAATTCTTATCTTCTCAATGAATCGTTAAAACAAAAGCTGAACCTTGCAATTATAACATTCTCACCGAAACCAGCCTATTCAGAGAATTCCCGCAAAGTTACGTCGAAGTTACAGAATAGTCGAACCCGCGTCCTTGACATATTACGTGTTTGGCCTCGCTCCGGTAAACGACATCCGGCTCTGAATAGACCATCTCGCTTGGTAACCATACCGAAGTGATGACGTCTGCCTTTTCCGTACAGAATTCTTAGACCAAACGGCACGTGCATGTCTCTAAATACTGTACTGTACATAAAACAATATAGAGACGAAACAACAATATATACGTATAAAGGCGAACTTATTCCTACAGGTGGTCTAGATAACGTTTAAGGGTAAGGCCGCCAAAAAAGGAATATTTCGCCAGTAACAAAATTTGCTGTTAGTTTAAAAAAAATCTACTTCAAATTATTTATTTCCAATGTTTCTTTTGGGAAAAGCAACACCTGTTTTATTTGTTTCAATATAGAGGATACGTTAAATCGCCTGTCAATATTTTTTTTTGTATTTTAATAATGTGTGATCACAACGTCCCCAATACAAAAAAAAGTGTGCAAAATTATCTCCTGCCTATTTACAATGTTTTTTTTTTTTGTGTTTTGTATTATTCATCGGGCATTTCAATAAGCTTTCCGTATGTTACTCAATCATGGAAGAGTTTGACTACCTTAGCAACGAAATGGCAAGTTAAAATAATGCTTATTTCATTAAAAAACATAATGTAATCGTATTGCACGCTTTTATGTAACACTTTTTATGTAACCATAATTATAATTGAAACTTGGCAATTATATAGAAGAATCCAAATTTATTTAATTACAACAATATTTTTTAGTTAGTCTATGCACCGCCGCTATTTTGCCGGCCATATTAAGTCGTGTGCCGCCTATTCAAAGGGAACGGTCGTGTTTGCGGACTTTTTAAAAACACATTGTTTGGTGATTTTAACGGTAACTGTGCATTATATTGTTCAAAGGTGAAATTACATAGTAATATTAATGTTAGATTAGTGCTAAGAGGCTGTGTGCGTGGTTTTTCCTTCGTTGCAGTGTCATGTAATTGGGATTTTAATGTCGAAATAGAGCGCTTTTATGTGACTTTTATGTAACGTATGTAACGATATGAATTGGTTTTCTATGTAACGTTACATAAAAGTGGTATAAAGGCCAGTTCACTATTGTATTATAAATTGACATTAAACAACAAGAGTTAAACTTAATAATATAAAAAATAAACAATTTCGAAATGAACAATTTCGTTTCATTGTAGATTTGCCTTTTCATAACTTTTCTGATACTTATATGTAACTCTGTTACATACACTTTTATGTTACTTTTATGTGGCATAAGGCCAATTTTACGACCTTGCCCTTAAACTCTTTTCTTATCCATTTTTGTTTTAATCAAGATGTCGATTCAGCAGCTGCAGCAGCAGTACGATGTAATAAACCACATGATATAGAATCATTCCATTTCCATCTCCTCCTTTTACAATAAATAAAGTCACCCGTACATTTTCCTTTATCTGGTGCCAAAATTCAGTGCCTCTCGACTCGAGTCGTAAGTAAAATGTGGAAAAATGATAATTTATTGAGCCTCCCACACTTTCAGAATATCAAATTTGTTTCAAAATACTTACTAACAACCGTTTTAATGCTGGACATCGTTAAGTAATCGATAAAAAGTGCCAAGTTCTTAAGATTTTGCAAGGTAATCCAAAAAGATTACAAGTGTCCTTGTTTACTCTGTTTGACCTGCGGAAATTTTATCAGTCATCAAACTTCCCAACGCCACGGATCTTCCTTTCCTCTGGCCTGACCCTGACAGTTTCCTCGCTGCTCTTCGGATGTCAATGATGTCGTTTCCATATTTAAAAAGAATGTATATACATATAAGCTTATTTAGCATAATGCGATCGCCCTTGACTCAGAAATTACTTAACTTGGTTGGATGACTCTTTTAAACGTGGGTGGAACTGGTGTAATCTAAATTTGAGTTATTTTTTGTGTTCATTTTGTTCTACGATAATGGCGGTTCTAATAAAGTAGACCATTGGTATAATGCAGAATCAATGATGTGCCAATATGCCATTTTCAACGCATTAAAACCAACCTACACTTAATCAGTCGATCGTCATTATGAAACTAAGTAATTCCAGAAGGCATCAAAATGTGGATGCATGTCTTGTGCTGTGAGCTGTAAATGTAAACGAATCGTGGGATTATCAGTATCTTTGCCTTATGGCAGTTTTTAGAATGGTATTGCAGTAGCATGCATTGATTGAGATGCATGCCACACTCGCGCCTTATCGGGTTCGGTGCCTACGCATCTGTTTTATTAGCAGCTGGGAAAGTGATTGTTTATCATTTAAGGTAATGTAAAACATTCCTCTTGTTTATACGCTGCGTTTTCAAATCAGTGAATCTTCGGTTATGGGAATACCAAGTAAAATTTTCTTAACCATTTTTTATCGAAATTCAAAATTATCTACTATAATGTTTAGTGAACAATTGGCAATACAAAGTCTGATTGTGCAATGACTCTATAAAATCTCAAACGCAAATTCTCATATTTATCAAAATAACATTAATTTTGATAACATCCACAACGAATATACAATGTGAGATTGTATTTTTGTGTCTGTGATATCTATTGAGTACTTACTAATTGCACGTATATTAGTCTAGATAATAAGCCAAAATAATCAATTGATTTATGTATAATTATTTCTAATTAGTATGTAATAAAGCAAGTATATTGCCTTGACCCAACCTAACATGGTATTCACAAAAACGCCATTACATGCACGAGTATTTCGCGATACTTTTTCCTCTCGTCGTCTCGTCCATGGGTCAGCTTGATTGACAGTACACCTAACCTTTCTAGATTTGGGGTTAATAGATTTGAGATATGATTACCTCTGTAAGAGTTTCGACACTACTGTAACTTGTCTGAACTTTGATATTACTTACGTTGATGTTTTATCACACCAATATTGCAATTCTTGATTACAGATTGAAAATTAATGACGATTTAATGATGCAGGCAAACGTTATCTAAATAAAAATAATTTCTTATTTATCATGTAATAATTTAGTAATATAGGCTTTTTAGGAGTATAAGTAAATTATATTACACTCAATTGCATTTTTTATAAAACCCTTTCTTTACGTGAATATAATATATTATTACTAAGAATCACGACTTTACACAATCGTTGCAGACATGAAATGATATATTATTTTCATTACGAGCTACCCATGCGAAAGCACGTCGGCCATCGCTTATGACATTGCACAATTACATAACGTGAACTTGACCAGTAACCTCATCAAAACAAACATACATCACATGTTGTATGATACGTCAGGAATCGAGACGTGCAGTTTTTAAATTTAGCAATCAATAACAATAAAAATGAAGCCTATTCTTTTTTAATAATTGAAGCGAATAATTTTGTACGAGAGCGTCAATTTTGTTGAAGAAACATCAAAGATTACTCTGAATGTGGGATTTTATTTTGTTTTTAGGAAACTCCTGTTGGAAAATATTAAGTCTAAAGCGATCAATTGTCCGATCATTTTCTTACCATTTTACTGTATTTGTCCAATGATCGTGTCTGAAGCTAATAAACTATTTCATTTCATTTAACGTCGATTTGTTGGCGACAGTTTTTATAGTGCCAATGATCCAAGCGTTACAATTAGCATAAATTCCAGGTTTCTTTGAATAGAAATGGTTTCAAGATAAATGACATGACAGTGTATGGTTTTCCCCGGCTATCTAAAGTTCATCGTCCCTTATAGTAGAAAAATTATAAAATCGGTTCTTTGATTCGTTTTTGCACGAGTCAGTTTGTTTCTATGCGACATTTCTCATCTACGGCAATAATAGCTGTAAACGTTTTTTTTTATTACAGTATTTTGACCTAACGGATCATAACATCCTTTGTATTAGCATATTCTTACATCATATCATAATGTCCTTTATTTATGTATTGTTTTTGATTTGCAAAAGTATAGTTCTGTGGCCCTAGCGAAAAGGGGTATGAGTCAAATTTAACCGAGGAGCAAAGAAGGTTATCTATGGAAGGTTAAGTAATGAACTTTTGGTTGTGGTTAATATTTGACTTATATCCCTTTTCATTGTTTGTTCACTGTTTGCATTCAATAGTGGTCACCTTTTAAAAACGCTGGTAGCTTACCAGCGTTTTCACTTGTAAAAGTATTCGTCAGGTCTACATAGAATATTTAATTTATTTATTTCAAAGATGTCCTTGTAAAAGCTTTTGATAAAACCTTCAAATTGATAAATTACAAACATACATTTTAAATAAAAACAAGGATTAAAATAATAATTAGCCGCCATCTGAACACGATTATCATAATGTATAATAGATTGTAGACAAACTCGTTTATATTCGTTATCTTGCGCCAAAACAACCTAAAACATCACATTTGTAGTTTCCAGTGACATATTAGAATTGGTTTCTTCTGTAGTTTCTACATTAATATCTATCCAAATAAGGTTGTCTTTTGTACGCAGATTTTATTAGTTAAGCCTTTTTATGGATAATCGTTTGCTATGATGTCCTTAGCAGGTACCGGGTAATATCACCAGGGTGAATGACTTTGAAGCTGCTAAATATATGATAAGCCATATAAATCGGCTAATTAATAATTTTAGCAGATGTATCTCCTGACACTTTAGAGAACTTTAAATGAATTAAAATTCGCTGTCAATTTTATCTTTAAACGTCCAAAGGATTCTGTGAATATTATAAATAAAACAGTTATATTACATATTTATTTAATAGGTACAACAGAATAAAATATAACAATATTATTAAATTAAACAATAAAACTAATAACTAATCCTAAATATTATCTAATCAAAAAGCCCGCCCCGAATCGTTCCCGGTGCAAAAGTGCCCAACACGCTCGCCGCGTTACCACGCTGGACCGCGATGGACAGCCTCTGCACCAAGAACGACTCGGAACGGGTGTCATGGCCTCTCTCTCGTAACCGACGCCCCACTTCCCTCAGGAACTTTAGTACATTAATATAGTATATGTAAAGCATGCATGAGCAGATTAATGAATGTTGATGAAGCGAAAGAGGTATGTCAGGACCGTAGCAGATGGAAAGATGTGGTATCTGCCTACCCCGTTGGGAAAAAGGCGTGATTACATGTATGTATTTATAGTATACGACTATAGTCTGCTAGTTACTGAAAATGGCGTCAAGGCCTTAAGCGTTGCAATGAACGTTCCTTAAAGGTTTTTCGAAACAAAAGACGGGAATCGGGCTCAGAAGCGTTTGTTGATAATTATAATTATTATGTTCTAAATGCGTCAGTATTTTTTTATTGTTTTATAAAATTGAAAAAGTTGTTGATTGAACTAACGTTGTCAAATTAGTAGTTGCTACGTCGAGGTAAGTGCCCTTTAAGCAACATTGACATGGTTGTGTCGTCTATGTGAAACGGAGATGTTGAGTTCAAGCGCATAACACTTACGCATATAATTAAGGTAAGTTGGGTGGCAAAAGTGGTTTTATCTATAGAATAGGAGATAAAATACTAGACACTATTTAAACAAACAGTGACAGTCACGGAAACCGAAGACAATTATTAGACACCATTATGGTCAAAACAAAGAATAAAATAGAACAATAGAATAAATGTCACAAAGTAACTTTTAATAGGTTTGTGTTATGGGTACTAGACGACGATACACATAATATTATACATTTTATTTATTTAGATAAATAATTCGAACCCAGAACCGGCAGCAGAGTAGACTGCATTAACTGCGCCAAACGCGTCGTCAATCATAAATGACAAGTTGAATAAGAACCAGTCAGTACATAAAGTAATCACTGTTTATGTGAAAATAGACATAAATTGCTAAGGACATAGAGCAGTTATTTCTTTTTGACGCGTTTGGCTCGGTTTGTAGACACTTGCCTACTGAATCGGCGGTCCCGGGTTCGAATCCTAGCCGGGGCAAATATTTGTTCTTGGGTCATGGATGTTATCTATACACCGCGGCACCGTGGCCGTTAATAACCCGAAAGATTTAAACCACGTATTTTTGACGACAAAACGAGTAAATAATGTTATATCAACATGGGTCTAATTATGTGTCTTAATTAAATTAATATTTCAGTACAAATTAAATCATATTAATTGCCCACTTCTTTGTGAACAAGTCTTTAGTTGAAGAAGAGTGAGCGAGCATGACACTTCACGAATCGCTCCGAAATCATACGACGGATGGCGAATGCCGTGACTTCTGTTCTATGACAAGAAGTGTCAACTTATCGCTGTCTCAATATTACAGGGTTCTATGTTTCACTTTTGACGAGTTCAAATTTGAACATTGGCATTATGACATGAATTAGGGTGTGTTAGACGGGAGATTATTTAACATTTGATTTGTTTTAAATAATTTATATCTCCTTAATTATGAGTTTTTTGACTATATGTTATATAAGTTTATATACTCTTATTAGGATCTAGTATCGTTAGCTTAAATCTTTCGGGTTATTAACGGTCACGGTGTATATGTATTTATATATTATGTATATCGTCGTCTAGTACCCATAGTACAAGCTTTGCTTAGTTTGGGACTAGGTCGATTTGTGTAAGATTTTCCCTTAATATTTATTATTATTATTATTTTAAAACTAACGCCGATTTTTTTACAGTATTAACGTAATTATAATTAGTAATCTCAGCAAATATAAAAAACAGTGACATCCTCTTTCGAAGCGGAATACGGAAAAGTAATAAAAATGTAGTCTTAAAAATATGAAATCTTGCCAATATAGTTTTATTTCCATTGTGATGAAATGTGTCCCAAAAAGCTTCCTCTGGTAAAATGCATCTGTACCAGAGTAACCGCTCAAGGCCGATTCGTGGACGCATTCTTTTGACGCATCCTTGTAGGGTCGAGTAATAAATCTGATGTTACATCACTACGTGGGACGCAATTGGTCATTCATTATTGATACTTGTTTATGACAAAGAGGATGCCCGCAACTCACGTAAGCTTCTTTTTTACCCTAGCAAAGTAAAAAGTATTTCATAATCGTAACTTTTTTTTACTGTATTGCATTATATAAAAGAAGTACAAATGGCGGAGTCTATGCCTTAATCCTTCGTACGATATGTCACGATTTCGGTACTTAAAATGATAATATTAACATAGGCTTAAAAAAAAAGTACAAATGGCGGACTCTATGCCTTAATCCTTCGTACGATATGTCACGATTTCGGTACTTAAAATGATAATATTAACATAGGCTTTAAATGCTTGGTACTGATCAGTGCTTCAATATATAATAAATATAATATCAAGGGATATAATATTAAGGTCGTTCAGAATAAGTTCTTGCGCAGGATGCCAGATACCCATGGTATGTGACCAACCTGAGCCTTCACCCAGACATGGAACTTCCCACCATGTTTGGTTTTTTTTCAAAAAAGCGTCTAAGCGCTTCTTCGATATAGCTCACAACCACGGGAACCCCCTTATAAGGAAGGCAGCCGACTATATTAAATTAATATATACCCATTTATATGATATATGTACCTAATGTACAATATTTCGAGGATAGTTTTTCCGTTACTCAGAACTTGTACGGAAGAGATAGTTCTTTTTGTAGTACACATATTTTGTATTACGCATTCTAATTACCCGAGCCCGAGCCGTGGGGTGACCGGCTTTAGAATTGTCCCCCACCATATCGTCCCGTGGTTGCAGTAGAAGCCTGCTAAGGGAATAATAATAATATACCGGAAGATGGGCAGCAGCGTCTTCCAGACCTTAAAAAAAAAAAAAAAACTGCGCGCGCCAACCCGCCTGCCAAGCGTGGCGCGTATGGCAAAACCCCCTTTATGATAAGTCACATTAATGCCAGGCCCCCAGTCTCCGGCAGCTCCGCTATCCCTGGCGCGGGTAGCGGCCAAGGTAATAGCGGAGCAGGGGGTGCTAAGAATCCCCGGACGAAATCCGGCTACCCATCCCCACGACGACTGGCCCTGGTAACACACAACATACGCACAATGAGGACTGACGAAAAGATTTGCGAATTGGAAGAGGAACTGAGCAGGTTACACTGGGACATTGTAGGATTATGCGAAGTCCGTAGAGAGGGGGAGGACACCGTAACCCTGAAGTCTGGTAACCTGCTTTACTACCGGGAGGGCGCCCAACAGTCCCAAGGCGGTGTCCCTCGTTAACAACATAACAACCATCGACAGTGTGTCGAGCAGGGTGGTATACCTAATACTCAGAATATCCGAAAGATATTCGTTGAAGGTCATTCAGGTATACGCACCGACCTCGTCACATTCTGATGAGGAAGTAGAGGCTATGTATGAGGACGTAAGTAGGGCCATACATACTTCCAAAACCTACTTCACTGTTGTTATGGGGGACTTCAATGCAAAGTTGGGCAAGAACAGCGGTGATAAGTTGAGAGTGGGGCAATTTGGATACGGGCAACGGAACCCTAGGGGACAGAGGCTGGCCGACTTTCTGGAGAAAGAGGAACTCTTCATGATTAACTCTTTCTTCCAGAAGCCGCCTCACAGGAAATGGACCTGGATAAGTCCCGATGGTTCCACGAGAAACGAGATTGACTTCATCATTGCCGACAAGAAACGGATTTTCAGTGATGTGTCTGTGATCAATAGGGTAAAGACCGGCAGTGATCATCGAATCGTAAGAGGCACACTGAATATCAATGTTAAACTGGAAAGGTCCAGTCTGATGAAGTCTACGCTCCGACCTACTCGGGCCCATATTCAAAACCCCGAGAGCTTTCAACTCGAGCTCTCCAACCGCTTCGCTTGTCTGGAGAACTTTGTCTCAGTGGACGAGATCAACGACGGGCTAGTGGAAACTGTCCACGCGGTAGGGTCTAAGTTTTTCAGACCCCGCCGTAAAGATAGACCTCAGAAATTGTCTGATCGAACCTTAAACCTCATGGCTGAACGACGCTCGCTACAGTTGCAGTCTCCAGATGACGCGAGGTCATATAGGCAGCTCAATAGACGTATATCGAAGTCCTTGCGACATGATCTGCGGCTCTTTAATACGAACCGTGTTAAAAAGACCATTGAGCGGAACAAAGGCTCCAAAGTGTTCGCAAAGGACAAGTCTATTGGACAAAGCCAGCTGACCAAGCTGAAACGGGAAGATGGCAGCATAGCGTCGACCAAAGCAGAGGTTCTAGGCGAGATTGAGAGGTTCTATGGTCAGTTATACACTTCAGTCGCAAAGCCCGTTGACAGCTTGGTAGGAGATCCAAGAGCCAAGCTGTCCCGACATTATACCGAAGACATCCCGGACATCAGTCTGTACGAGATTAGGATGGCCCTGAAGCAGCTTAAGAACAACAAGGCGCCGGGCGAAGACGGAATCACCTCAGAGCTTCTGAGAGCGGGTGGAACACCGGTACTTAAGGTCCTCCAGAAGCTCTTTAATTCCGTCTTGTCCGAGGGCAAAACGCCTGAAGCATGGAATAGAGGCGAGGTGGTACTGTTCTTCAAGAAAGGTGATAACAGCCTATTGAAGAACTACAGGCCCATCACGCTTCTAAGCCATGTTTATAAGTTGTTTTCAAGGGTAATCACGAACCGTCTCGAACATAGACTTGATGACTTCCAGCCTCCCGAACAAGCCGGTTTCCGAAGAAGCTATAGTACCATAGACCACATACATACGCTGCGGCAAGTTATACAGAAGACTGAAGAGTATAACTTGCCATTATGCTTAGCGTTTGTGGACTATGAGAAAGCCTTCGATTCGGTGGAAACATGGGCGGTGCTCGAGTCACTTCAGCGATGCCATATTGACTATCGGTACGTTGAAGTGTTGAAGTGTTTGTATAGTAACGCCACCATGTCGGTCCGAGTTCAGGAGCAGAGCACAAAGGCTATTCCATTGAGAAGAGGCGTAAGACAGGGGGACGTTGTGTCCCCGAAACTGTTTACGGCCGTTATGGAAGACGCCTTCAAGCTCCTGGAATGGCAAGGATTTGGCATCAACATCAATGGCGAATACATCACTCACCTTCGGTTTGCCGACGACATCGTAGTCATGGCAAAGTCGATGGAGGAACTCAGCATGATGCTCGATGACCTTAATCGAGTTTCTCAACGGGTGGGCTTAAAAATGAACATGGACAAGACGAAAATCATGTCAAATGCCAAGGTTGTGCCCATCCCAGTCTCTGTTGAAAACTCGGGACTCGAAGTTGTTGACTCATACATCTACCTAGGACAAGTGGTCCAATTAGGTAGGTCCAACTTCGAGAAAGAGGTCAACCGCCGAATCCAACTCGGCTGGGCAGCGTTCGGGAAACTATACGCAATGTCTTTTCGTCCGACATACCTCAGTGCCTCAAGACGAAAGTCTTCAACCAATGTGTGTTACCAGTGATGACTCACGGTACCGAAACGTGGTCTTTCACTATCGGCCTCATCTCAAAGCTCAAAGTCGCTCAACGAGCAATGGAGAGGGCTATGCTCGGGGTGTCTCTACGTGATCGAATCAGAAATGAGGAAATCCGTAGACGAACTAAAGTGACCGATATAGCTCACCGGATTAACTAGTTGAAGTGGCAATGGGCAGGCCACATAGCACGCAGAGCAGATGGCCGATGGGGCCGAAAAGTGCTCGAGTGGAGACCTCGGACCAGCAAGCGCAGCGTAGGACGTCCACCTACAAGATGGACAGATGACCTTATAAAGGTCGCCGGAAGGCGCTGGATGCAGGTCGCTTCCAACCGGTATATATGGAAGTCCAAAGGGGAGGCTTATGTTCAGCAGTGGACGTCCTATGGCTGAGATGATGATGATGATGATGATTCTAATTATGTTGCAACTATTACGATGTCATTTGTTTAGGTTTTTTAGTAAGTGGTGATTAATTTTCTAATAACATCCCTGACCTGAGAATACCCCGCTTTAAGATTGTCTAAACATGCTGCAGTTATGTAATGTAGGCTTACTGGTTTGACCTTAAGCCTAGGCGACAACTTGCTATGACTTGAACCTATTTGAACAACAGTTTTAACGTTATTTTGATAAAATGGTTTTTCTTCTATGATCCATTGCGAATCGGACAGAACCGAACCTTTATTGATTTATTATAGCGGTATTGTAATTATCCAATCATAGATAGGATACGTTGATCTTGCTACAATGCTTCTACTCGTGAAAAAATATTGATTTGATAGCTACGTCTAAAGTTTACTTATTATGTAACCGCTAAGGTCAACATTAAAACACACAAAAGTGTCCTTTTAATTAATGTTAATAGATCATCTCATGGCATGACTGGTCATGAGGGTTCATTGCTATTCCAAAGTGCACTTTATACTCCTATAATAAGTATCAATTGGTTCTAAAGAAGCGCTGAAGATCCGCATTTTTCTTCCGTCCCACCTTTGACATATCAATGTTTATTCGACATTGGTTACAAGTTGACATTGAAAAAGACATATTTGCATTTGATTTTAGCATCAGACTTAGATTTTGTACTTTATGTCGATGGCAGTAGAAACTGTATTGGAAGATGCGTCGAATGATGCTACCATGTTAAGTGGCTGTGTCGAAACGAATCCGGGCTTGAGACCATATTGGTTTAGTTTTTGTTTGGTTTATATGAGAAAAGTGGATGGCAAATTTTTATTGGCTACTTTGTTTTGTATAATGTTTGAAATCGATTAGTGGAATGCGTATTGAATGGGAACATTTTAATTTATTCAGAATAATGCCTTCTGGGCATGATACCTATCGAATATTGGTTGCATTTTTTATTTGAGTGCAATAAATTAGCGATAAGTTTATAATTTAATATTATTTTCGGTTTTCGCGATTAGCATTTAAAACAAAAAAGAAAATAACGAGGGCGGCCAATTTGTAAAATATATGTTTTTAATTCAGATATAAATTTTAGTATATTTTACCTATGTTGATACCTATTTGCTAGGTAATCCTATACCTAACTTAAAACTAATAAAGAAAAATGATCCAATTCATATTGTTTTGAATAATACTATAATGAATAATGTTATACTAACATTGGACAAAACAAACTATTAATAATAATCTTGATAATCTTATATGCATGAACACCGTGGCGGATGTCCGTATGTTTATTTTTTGTCTATCTTTGTTGGACGTAAAATTTGTCATGCCTTTGTTTTTACCCGACTGCGTCAGAAAATATAAGTTTCTACGTATATATTATATCTATCTACAACTTATTCACTAATGCGGCCAAAAAAATTAAGATCACCAAATATAGTGGCCTCGGCCCTCGAAATGGTTGACAGAGACAACAAGGGATCGAAGAACTGGCAGCTTCCTTGTACAATGTATTAGCATAGCTGTTCAACGAGGAAATGCTGCCAGCATATTCGGTACCATGCCGCAGTGGAGTAATTTTTTAGGATTAGTCTATTTTCATTTTAGCTTTCATGTAGTACATAGTTGTAGTTCAGTTTTAGTTTTTACTAATTGTTTCCTTGTTTTGCTTTTTTAATCTGCACTTATTAGGTAGCTACTGAGATCAAGCATAACAATGAAACGTTGATGTACCTGCACTAAAATTAAAATAGAGATAATTTAGTGATGATAACAAATTTAACCCTTACATATAAATGATAGACTGTATTGCCATAAAACAATAACTAAATTTTTATTATTTCTAAAAGCATTTGAGTAAGAATATACTTGATTATTTTTACAGGTGCTGACTAAACTGTTAATCACTTTATATGAAATTAGCCGATCATAGCTTAAGTATAACTAAGGTAGGTCCTGAGGAATTTTAAAACTATATACCGCATACGTTACACGTCTATCTCAAAAAACAAAACGTCAAAGTCTGACACATACATTGGCTAAAAATAGTGCCGTGCGAGATTAAACAATCCATACAATTGCAGTGTCAGTTTAAGACTTCCTTGAATTAAGAGCCATTGAATACTGTATCCTGCTTCTCAAGATGAATCTACGGTTTTACTGTGGTCTGAAAAATCAATTAAAATGAGAATATTGCAAACATGATGAGTTAAAATCATTCATGAGTTTATAACTTAAGAGCTGACAAATACATGACAAAAAGTCTATGTACTGGGCCTGCTACTGATGAAGCGGTTGGCGCAGTGGTAAAGCAGCTGCCTACTGAGCCGGCAGTCCTGGGTTCTAATCCCGGCAAGGGCAAATATTTGTGTGATGATGAACTCGAATATTTGTGCCTGGGTCATGGATGTTATTTGTATTTAAGTATGTATTTATATCTAAATAAATATGTTTATCGTCGTCGTCTAGTGTCCATAGCACAAGCCTCACTGTGGGACTAGATCGATTTGTGTGAGGTTGTCCGATATTATTTCTTTATTATTTATTTATTAGTTGACATACCGAATTCTTCTTCGTCTTCGGTACATTCTTTACATAGTGGTCGAAGCCATTATTTACTCGTACAGTTCTGAGCCGTCAACGAATTCCAACTTAAAACCATCAACAAATGCCTTTGGTTGGAGCGGCGCGGGTTCACTTTAAGCATTCAACTGCGTGCAGGGATAAAAATGGCCTGTAGGATTTGAACTTAGTACCTACATATATGTACGTACAAGAAAAACTTTACACATATAAAATCGCAAGGGATTTATAGATTTCCTTGACCATGGTCACTTCAAATTCCATTGCGAAGTGACCGAAGGCCGTCATACAATGATTCTGATTCAGTCTTCATTATTAACAAATTAAGAGACGCCATTAGCTTTAGTATTTAATCAACCTTGGGGTAAGTAGGCTACGTCAGATGTCGTTAGCGTAGGCTATTTTAATAGCATAGCATCTGGCTCCAATCCTGTATTTATTACTTTACTTGAGAAGCTAGGTGGCATTATCCTTGTCGCTGAGTACTCGTTCAATTCTTCTGGAATTAAGAAATAAGTAAGCAGTGAGTTTCAAGTGACAAATTATATTCCAAGCGTTGTTACTGACGGAACTTAATTAGAAATAGTCATTATTATAGAATGTCAGTAGTGAGAGTAATAACTTATTCATAACTACTTACTTTATTTTTATAACCTGCGATTTATTTGTAGGTCCATCCGCGTGGGAACAACCGTTCTTCAAATAGGTAAGCAAACATGTAAGAAACCGGCGTGTACATCAAAGAGCCTTAAGAGCCATTGCCTTACAAAATTTGGAGTAAAAGTGATTTTTAACGTTATGTTGTTTAGATATATAAAGAAAAGCTTACATTGAGCTATGATTTTCACAACAAATAAAAATCTGCCAACGCAAATATAAATTAAGATCTTTGTCTAATAGATGGCGGTGTTTTAGCTTAGGAAATTTTTCACCGTCATTAAATTTGTCATACTTAAACGATTTTTCTGCACCCAGGCGCTGCGGTACGGAAAAGGTCGTTTTGACAAACACACATATTAAATGTAAATTGTAAACTGACTACAAAGGAAAAGAGAAAGTTGTCAAACAGTCTCTACATCAGCACAATTTGAGAAGAAAATAATTGAAAAGATCAAAAGAAAATTGAATATAGTAGAAGGTAGATACTCTTGAACTAAAGGTTACGTTTGTTCTCTCACTACACACATTTTTGTACTACCTTTAGCTTCGGAGGACCATATTCACATTGCGTCTCGAGGTGTAAATAAATGTCCGGTTATTGTTAATGAATATATTATCTCATATGTCTGAACAGTATCATTCCAAAAGCATCTTGTCCTCCCAAGGCCCACTGGTCTCACAAACAAAACTTTCGTCCAAATTTTGCAACGGACATTTCACAATGACGAATCACCAGATTATGGACAATCTTCAAAAATCATCGGATTGATCAATTCATACCTTATTGCAAAGGTAATGAGACCGAGATTGTATTGGCAGATGAGATTAATTGCCTGAGATTTTGCAATGCTTTCTTCGATGTTCTTGGTGACCTTTTCAAGACGTATTGGGTTTTTGCGTTAATGCACCTGTTCGAGTTAAAATGAATATCACCCATGTTTTACGTACGTAAGAAGATAAATTCACCAGAATTTGTGACACGAATATTTCGAAACTAATTCATCCTGAAGTAGGTTCTTAATGTGCTATGGGTATACAAATACATTTATCAGCGAGATTCTCAAAAATATTTTCAGTTTTGTATGGAGTAAGAAATAATACCCCCATTAATTTTCCGTAAAAAAGAACGTTTCCAATAATTCTCGGAAACGGTGCAGTTCCATTTTTATTGCCAAGAAACACGTGTATGTGGAAAACTAATCACTAACTCAGTCACAATCACAAAATTTGCTGCTCACTTCAACTATTTTGTCAGTTTCCCTTATTATCGGTTGAGTTGGTCGGCCCCCTAGCAAGATAGATCGGGTAATGGTTGCCAAATCCTGTGGTTACGTAAATAATGCCTGTGGGGAAATTCATCCCAGTGTTAGCAGACAGGTTATGGTAGTAGAAGACCATATTATATTAAATAATGAAACGTGCTGTTTAGTAAGAAGCGCTAGTGATGAAGAGATCCGAGTTCGAAACATGTCGGGCCGGTCCTGACAATTTCACGTGCGTGTTAATATAATAATTAAGCGGTAGTGAAAACCTAATATTAAAACCATTGATTAAAGAATTATTGTTTCCAGCGGGGCTCCAACTTGAGCTGAACCAAGGAGACATTCGATTCTTACTCGGAGCACAACAATAAAAAAAAATCGCTTTAGTATTTGCATTAGCATAAACATAAAACTCATCTCATGTTACTGCGATGAGATGCGAAAGAAACTTTATATAGCTCAAATTCCTTGGACATACGTCATTTTAAGTCTACCGCCTACATGTGCTGGCGCACAATAGGTCAGAGATCGCATTTCATCAGCAGGCATCGTCTTCAATCAATGTCACCGCTTGTCATCACGTCTAACCCTATTCGGCAAACTTTATTATTATGTCACTAGGTTCTGCTATATAAGTTAATTTATTGATAGTTTTGAAAGACATTTTAAATTAAGTAAACTTTAATACCGATGACACTGATATTTTTTTACGGTTACCTTTATTTGTCATTTATCATTAATGTATGTATCGCTTGCTATAATTTTCATTTACCACAAACTTTTTATTTCAGAAACCATAAGTTTTTCTGGATTTTTTTTAATACTATTCATGTAACCATTCCAAACTAAACCAAACCAACCAAGAAACCTAACCTAACCTAGGTTAGGCTTCTTTTACAACGATCCCGAAAAGTTTTAGCTTACAGAAAATAAATAAGGCAAATGATGTTCCATGCGTGCTGGAGCCCTCAGGCCTTAGCCGGACGGATGGGAAAAGGCCGGATGGTATGACCTTGGTGCCTTGGCAGAAAAGTAAGTGCCTACTGTGGGATGCCACATGCGTCAGCACTTTCGCAGCTTCACACCTTGGTCATACCACCAGGTCAGCCGGCGCAGCAGCGGAAGTGGCGGCAAATAGAAGGCGTGAGAAATACTCCGCTCTCAACAATTACCTACTTGTCTCACTCGCGGTGGAAACTACCGGTGTTTGGGGCTCCGATGTCAAGAAGCAGCTTCCACCGCCACCTTTAAAAACAACCTCACGAAATGGCTGGCAGAGGAAATATTTTACAGTTTTTGATGAGTTTTTTTACTTACCTCTTTCTATGTAAAAATACCTATGAGGAAAGATCAAATGTTATCCATATTACATGATATTGCCGACATGATAATTTTAATAACTATTATTAATATTTTGGTACAATAATATGAATTTTTATGACCTGTAACAATTGTTATAAATAAATATTTCATTTCATTTCATTTCATTTCGAAGTTCCTGAGAGAAGTTGGGCGTCGGTTGCGGGAGAGAGGCTATGACACCCGTTCGTCGTGCTTGATGCAGAGGCTGTCCATCGCGATCCAGCGCGGTAACGCGGCGAGCGTGTTGGGCACTTTTGCGCCGGGAACGATTCGGGCGGGATTTTTGATTACATAATTAATTTAAGTTTAGTTATTAGTTTTATTGTTTAATTTATTTTTGTTATTTTATAATTTCCATAATATTTCACGCGCTCTTTTTTTCAGGTAGATATAAATTTCTTAATAGTCAATTGCGTGCGTAGGTACTATATGTGATATTATAGGTAATTGAGCTGGGTTATACTATGGTTGACTCATGCTATTGTTAAAAGCTTTAATAAATCTAGTAAAACTGAAATCGGAAAATGGAGAGCGAGAAACATATAAAGACAGCTAGTAGGTAATAATTATATCTAAATAATTAACAACACCTGGCAATTGTACTGAACAACAGAACTGGTAGGCGAGATAATAAAAAAGTTAACACCCATTGTTATATAAATCCGATCATGTCGGTAAATCGTAAAACAAGTAATAAAAACGTTTACGCCTTTACCCTTTTTTATTAGTTTTTATGTTCATTTTATAACATTGCAGCATTGGTGGTTGTAGGTTTAAGCACTAAAACTACCTATTTCTCTATAAAATTTACTAAGGGATTTAGTTATATTTCACAAACTGGTTTATTTTCCAATATTTTTAACGATTGTTTGTACAAAAATACTTATAGTAAAGCTAAACCTTTAAAAAAAATTAAACTTAAAAAAAATAAAGATAAACTACATCTAAACGAAATCTAAAAATCGGCCAAGAGCATGTCGGGCCACGCTCAGTGTAGGGTTCCGTAGTTGCCCATCCTTCACAATAGACTAAAATTATGAGAAAGATTTAAATTGCGAGAAAGATATCAAGCTCTATAAAAAGGTCGTAAACGCCAAAGTATCAGTAATTACTTATTAACTTCTGGAAGTTATGCATCGGATTTTGATGCAGTTTTTTCAATAGATAGAGTGATTTAAGAGAAAGGTTTATATGTATAATACATGCATAAGTTATCAGCATTGCACCCGTGCAAAGCCGAGGCGGGTCGCTAGTTGTGATATGTAGTACAAAAATGGAAATACAAGAGCAGAAAATAATAATAATAATAATAAGAATTGAGAAATTTACATGTAATGATATACCTAGATATTAAGTTCAGTATTGCACGCCTCTGTGAGGCAGGATATGGAAGGACCTAAACTATTATTCTAAGAACTTTGTACACACATAACCATGCAATAAATATTTTGAATTTTGAATTTTGAAAAAAAAAAAACAAAAAAAAAATGGAAATACAAGAGCTGTGAGAGCCAGTAAGCTATTCTCCTTTTGTTAGTAAACTGGCTGCCAATCAGGATTACTCAACCTGCTACCGTCAACCGTCTAGCATCTCCACAATGTCTCTCAATTGCAGAACAGCGTATATCCGATCGAACTTCCTAAGCACATGTGATCTTTCATTAATAGAGCGGTACACGGATAGACAAAACTCTTAAAGGTTACACTGAGATTATTTTACAGACTTTCTGATAAAATTATTACCTTTCACGATCTTTCAATGATGTAATCATGCACTAGGTATTCAGAAGTTATGAATAGAAAATATGTAAAGGTTTTTTCATAGTTGTACATCATTTACTATTTTCGGTCTATATATCCTTATTTTTTGTTCACTATATGTACAATATAGCCTTTTGTACCTATGGTATTTGTTATATGTACACATATATATTGACTGTTTTTGCACATAATGAAGTGTATACATATACATGGTCCATATTTCAGGAGGGGCTTGAATCGGGTGGCAGTCCCTAATGAAGAGCTCCATAAGAGTTCGAAACATGTCGGGCCGTTCCTGACAATTTCACGTGAGTACACTCACGTTTAGTACAATAATTAAATATATCTCACGAAAGTTTGAATAAGATTAAGAATCGTCTTTGGTTACTAAAAAAACCGGACAAGAGATGTTCATCTTATCTACACAATTTAGGGTTTTTGTGATATTTTTAGATCTTCATAATAGTGTTTTTAACTTACCCTAACTTTTACAACAAATAATTTATTGTCACAATACAGGATAAACCTAGTGTGAGACCATCTATAATTAACACTAAATAGTAGTATATCACGTTGAATCAAATGTAATTGCAAAAAAGGCGTAATAATTATTACATACCTATGAGGAATTTAGCTGGCCTTGGCCGCGACGCGACCTTTGCGAACTTTATTGTTTGTAGTGCAAATTGAGATATTTCATCCACATAATGATAAGAAAATAATACCAAGTTTGCAGTCAATTCTCAAATAAGAATCTAAGTATGAAGAATCTCATGACCTTTTTTGATGATATTTTCAATAGTGACCGTTGTTGTGTGATAAGGCTGGAAGATCCATTACTAATATTATAAATTCGAAAGTAACTAAAATTACACTTCACGCTTAAACAACAGTAATAAAAAAACCCATATGAGGAAACACATATGATAGATTTAATCCCGGAAACCATCCTTAAAGAGATGAAAAGGTGGTGGAAGTTTGAAGTTTTGGGGAATTAATAAGCGACAAACCAATTTAGATGAAATTTGGAATGGAGATAGTTTAAGTCTTGAAAAAACTGGTGGAAGTTTGCATCTTCTTTTTCGTCGGTTTCACTCTTGGCAAAGAAGTCGTGATTATCATTTCAGATGGCTTTACAACACGCCGCCATTCTTCCCTGATATCCGCCTTCCTGTCTTGTTGGCTGCCTGTTTTAGGAAGTATGCATAAGTAAGTACTAATTCTTTGCAGATGAAGTCGCGGGCCTATACTAGTGGGTTATGAAAACTATATCTAAATCTGTATAACACGAAGACGATAATAACTTCTTACCAGAAAGAAGCGCCCAGTATTGATACTGATTTCGTTTTGGTACATTTGTCTGTTTCAGGAAAAGTGGTGTTGACGTGGATGAATGGATGGAGGATAGAGTTTTGAATCTAGGGATTTCTTGTATCGGTAATCCATAATCCAGGAGGCGGGATGAAGATGGATGGATAGCAAAATAACCCTTTAAATAAAAGAAAAAACTAGTCTGATTTTTTCAAGGTAGGAGATACGGAATTTTAAATACCCTTGGAAGTTACTATATTTAGAGCTCTAGTTCTACGATTCTTGTGTTACAATCACGTTACAATCAATAACTGCAAAGTCAGATCACGCCGCCACAAGAGATACCTACATCATAGTTTTCGCTAATACGAGATTATCAATCCTTATTGTTTTCCTATTACCAAACAAGGTTAGATCTTACCGGATTACCATAGAAACCGGGGCAGTTGCGACACGGAACAAAGCTTATGTCTTTGTTACCCCGCCCGGGCCAATTCATCACTTGTGCAGTAGACTGTACTACGTACAGCTGGCCAAACAAAACGTATACAAAACTATCGGTCGCTCCATCTCATTGTGGAAGCGTTGACATGCGTACACATTGCCTATGGGCGAGGGCTGAAATACAAGCGGTAGCGATTTCGGGTACCCCACTGATTTAGAATGAAGGGACCGTAATAGAACTTAACATTATTTATTTAATAGGAACTTAAACATTTTTCTAATGGGTAAACCAGTGGCTGGTTTGACTGTGGGATCTACATAAAAATGTGGGATGTATAATATAAGAATATCTTAATACTTAGTATTTTATTTTGGTTTTGTAACAGGTAGGTATTCGAATTCTGCAGTGACTGAATTGAGACCACCGACTGCATAAACTTAACAATTAATATGCACACAGTGTTGGTTAGTAACATACAACATGTTATAAATGTTATAAAAGAACCATATTCCCTAAAGATCAAAGGTACTTAATCCTATAAATAATACTATGAGTTTATAATTATTATTATTTTGTGTTGCTCAAATCTAAGCGTATCTAATAAGGAATGTGACATTTCGCATACATCATTTAAAACGCGGAACTTCGTAATATGTTTTTACGTGTTATTTTTCTTCTACAAATCGATTTCATAACACTACTACAGTATGTGGACGTTATACCGGTTCTGAAACTAGTTTAATGGATTCATAATGAAGCTACTTCCTTCAATGTCAAGTTAATATTGATGAGTTCTTCGTAAATTTGTTTTTATTACAAACATCTCTTTCTTATTTAGATATAAACAAGGTTACGGGTATATTAATACGATATGTATAACTTAATTTTAGGAGACAATTCTAGATTACATTTCAAAAGAATGACCAATGGTATTCACTCTCCACCAGATATCATTAAGGAAATAGTATTTTATAGGTTTTCCAAAACGACTAAAATTAGTTTCCATCAGAAGAAAGATAAATTAAATCTTTCAGAGTATGAGGGCCATGCCACTCAAAATATTGGGTTTACTGGGTCGAATATTGAATGAACTATGCAAGGTGGTGAAAAACGTTCTTTTGTATTCTCTGGTCATATCTGGTCTATGTAAGTGTCTACTTTTCAGTGCTTGCCAACCAATGGAAAGTAGAAGCAACAAGATATTGCTCGTGAAATCTTTGAGTACCTACCACGATCAGCGAGCCTATGATGGTTGCTTTTATCACGCGATAAATACCTAAGTGACAAAGCATCCGTCGTGAGTTGTCAAAATGCGAGTGTGAGTGACAGATGCTTTATCATTTATTTATCACGTGATAAACGCAACAATCATAGACCCGCAGGAGACTTCCGTTAAGATCGCTGACGCTTGTGATTTAAACCGTAGTTGTCTGAGAAACGTCGTATCTTAGCAACATTCCGAGCCGCATTGTATAGCTTCTTAGGAAAAATCGTTTAGATAACACTTCGCCGACTCATTTGTCAGTATGTGGCGCAACCGGCGGCCGATTCTTCAGACTGTATGTTTAGGTGTTTTAACTAATGACAATTCAATCTACAAGTTCTTTTACCTGCTCCGTTTTTGACATCGGCTGAAAATCCGCTACAATTGTAAATGGTTTGCCACTTTTTGAATAATAAAAGGAAGAGAAATATTGTGCTTTTATTGCAATTTGTTACGATCTACAAGAAACTGATCTGTTTTTCAACTATTTTACCTTTGTGTTTGTATAGTTATATTATTACCAATAACTATTCCAGAAATAAGTGTTATCAGATGTGATCACGGTTTTACAATTAATAATAGAATATGAAGATCCATAATACTGATCCATAATTTAAAATACCCTAAAATGACCCTTTAATTAAAACCTAATTGATATTTAAGTCTGTCTATATTATATTCTGCAATATAATACAGGTATTGCATAGTCCTTAAAGTTTGACTACTCAGTTGCAGAATATAATATAGAGATAGTTATATCAATTAGTTTTTAATTGAAGAGTCATTAAATATTTTAAGGTTATCAAATTATGGGTAATATGGCTGTTCGTATTATAATACTGCAGAGTTTCCGAACGTGACATTTAAGAAACTAATTAGTACGAGTATTAAAGAATGCCTGGATGAGTTATTAGTATTATGCATCTAATCTTGTTAGACATATTGTAGTCCTACTTTCACTAATCTAGGTTTCATTACTTTTAATAGCCACTAAACGATGTCTGGAAATTGGGATTTGCCAATAAAGATATCCGTCTGATGCAGATATTCATGAATTGCATAAGCGGCACAAGTATGCGCCGTGTCTGCGTATGAATTGTGTGACTGGTCGACTACTAGCTCTATGAAACCGAATTTGTAATACTTATATTTTTGCCCGATACCTACCTACATGGTGTCCACTTCTTTTATAGAAAAACACTAATTCGAATGCTTCATATAATTTTTATTTCATAGACAATTTTTTCCACGAAAGTCAGACATTTTTCAGAAATCTGGAAATTGTCAACTTATAGGTTAGGTTTGTGTTATAATATTCCAAAATATTTTATGGTTTCTGAAAAAAAAAAACGCTTTCGATGAACTGATTATTCTATAAAATGAAAATTCGATGAAACATTTGTCTATAAAAGAAGGGTACTTAAATACCTACTTACCTTATTTACCTACCTGCACCTACCTACCTACGTCATTTGGGCGCAGAATCTACGAATTGTTTATTTTTATCTAGCATTGCATTGTTACATTGATCGTGGTCGATAATTTCTACAAATAATGAACATTTTTATGTTTCTACAATAATTTACGCAAATATTGAAAAGGTCCGACACAGAATATAGGTGCTATTCCTATTTAAAAATTGCTACGATTGATTAAGTTTTGGAGGAGGAAACAGTCGAGAACGAAATCTCCATTTGTATATACCGATACCGGTTACGTTATGTTTAGACCTCATTTGTATCCGACGCTATAGTTACCAGATCCAAACTTAACGTAAATCGATAGTATTGAAAAATAAGCGATATGTGTCCCTATAACCCACATACTAAGTAATCTCGAACATATTCCAGGTAAAATGTTACCCAATTACTATTGGAAATAATTCGCTTACATTTGACATTACACTTTTAAGAAGACATAGGTTTAGACGTTTAAAAGAATACTCTAGCATGTTTAGTACATGTTGTTTAATTGTATGTTGTATAGCATTGTACCTATGGGAAAACCTAATCACACTAGCACACTAATAATTATTATAAAGGCGAAAGTTTGTGAGTGTATTTATGCGAATGTTTGTTACTTCTTCACGCTCAAACGGCTGGACCAATTTTGATAAATTTTGGTATGAAGGTAGATCACACCCTGGATTAACACATAAGCTACTTTTTATCCCGAAAAATGTAGTGTTCCCGTGGGATGAGCGGGTAACGCCGCGCGACCCAGCTAGTAAATGAAAAAATATATAAAAAGTATGTGTCACGTTTATAACGCATACCGTCCACACCAGAGCTCACGATACGCTGACGGCGTTTTTATGCTGTTAAATGCATGAAGAAAACGTGACGATAGCAGCGCGTCACAGTGTATACGCAACGTCGAGCCTCGATGTGGACAAGACGTTTCAGCGTGACGCATAAGGCACGTCACTGCGATTGCGGTGCTTCAACGTATTTTAAGCAGCGATGTGATCGCTCCTTTATCTACTCCAACTGTAGGGCCGTAAGACCTAGGCATTCGTCAAATAAATAAATACTTATTAAGGGACAATCTTACACAAATCGACATAGTCCCATACTAAGCAATGGCTACTAGACGACAATATACATAATAATGAATATATAAAACTTACCATGACCCAGGAACAAATATTCGAGTTTATAACCTTATATCTTAAGCTCGACAAGCTTGGATAATTACAGCGGTAACAGTTTAATTAGTAATAAGTATTATCTTAAACTTAGATAACATTCAAATGGTTTTGTTATCCACCGAGTGAAGGAAGAGCGGGGCTTTCCGATACAAGCATCTATATGCTTAATGGAAGGTTCCAACCTTATGTCTAGCTAAAAATATTGTAAAAAACCAAATTTAAACTTTTTTGAATTTTGAATTTTGAATAACACAAATATTTGTCCTTGCCGGGATCCGAACCCATCAGGACGGCTCAGTAGGCAGGTGCTCTACTAACAGCGCCAAAAACGTCGAAAACCAGTGCGTAGTCAAAAACGTACCTAGTAACTTTACTGCATTTAGGTTCATCGCTGCATGTCTGCTGAAGCAAAGCGGAGAAAATGGACCAATCAGGGACCTAATTGGAGAATGCCGTTTGAGAGATAGCAACACTTCAAAACTCTATTAGATAATAGTGATATCGCCTTTGAACTGTCATTAAATGCGATGAGCTTCAAGTGACATAATTATATCTCAAATCAGTTTTGGAAATACGAAGGCGATAATGATTGTCAAAAATGCTATTGATGCATATGAATTTCTGTTTTGAACGAAACGTAACTGACTAATTTCACCCACTACACGGTCAAGTTCAGGTACGCGCCTGTTATTTATGCCGTGACATACAAAGGAAACGCAAATGAAGCGCGACCGGATTGATGAAGTTGCGATGTTCTAGGGATATCGCCACTTGTCAAGTAAGGACACGTCAATAGTGACGGATTGCGATGAAATGGAGAGATCTCCATCATCTCTGTAAAATTGGTCGAATTACCCCCCCCCCCCACCCCCCCCGGCCTACGTCTTTGTAAAGCCCGAAAGAAGTGCATTTCTGAGGAATGTGATTGGTCCATCATAGAGAGCTCTGCTCCAGTGAGCAGGCCGCTTTAAACTCTCACATACTTCCAAACTTTGACAGATTTGTCCTTGGTTCTAATGACTTTGATACCTGTCGTAATTGATTGAAACTTAGTCATTTTCAAATCAATTCCGATGATCACTGTATCGTCAAGGCTTCGTTACGCAAATTAAAAGTCAAGCACGATGACATTATAGACGAGGAATGTTTTAACATGATGATCGGGTCATTAAGAAAGTATTTGGAATTATAATTCTTTATGATTATAATTCTTAAGACAGTGTTGTTGTGTAGTCATAGACGTTGGAATTTAAGCGTTGTCATTCAAGGAAATAAAAGTATTATCCTTGAAAAGGATTAATTTTTCCAAGGGTTATTGCGCGAACGAGTGAAGTCTCTCCGTTTTAACTTGGCCAAATATCACACTAATATTATAAAGGCGAAAGTGTGTTTGTGTGTATGTTTGTTACTTCTTCACTCTCAATCGGCAGGACCAATTGTGATAAATTTTGGTATGAAGGTAGCTGACACCCTGGATTAACACATAGGCTACTTTTATTCGCGCGGCGCTGCTTGTTTTTCCATAGTCTGAATTCCGGATGTTCGGATCCGGGTGTCTCGCCTACAGGTCGCATCTCAACCGATTCTCGTTAAATTTTGTGAGCAGTTTAGATAACTTTATAGATTATTTTTGTCGATTCAGTTTAAAATAAAAGAGAAATGGCGTTAAAGTTCATAACGTAGAAATACTTTAGCCATTTAAAGAAATGGTGCGGGTCGTACAGCCAACAAAGACACTAATAGTCTTCTCAACATATATATTGCGCAGCTTTGCGTATCCATGATGTTTATTTTCAGGGAAAATGCTTCTTGATTTCCAGCTGACATGAACTAGATATTTTTGCCTCATTGATGTGATATATCCAAAATGAAATACACTTCCGCGTTTATAATCGGGGGGCACGGCAGTGCCCCCGCCAAGTCGAGCGCGAAGCAAACACTGCCGTACCATCCTTTACTGGAACCATTTCGCCGCATTTTCAGGCCCCTATTTGAGCACCTCTGGATAAGACCAGAACGCAGAAATTTTCGTCATCCAGTAAGCTATAATCACATACTTAAAATCCAAAATTTCAAGTCTGTAGGTCATTTAGTTCCGAAGTTAAGCGAAAGCAAAGTTTCGCAGCATTTATGACACTCACTCACTCATGATCATCAGTAAGGAACTAGTACTTCCCATGAATTCAGAGAGCTGAAATTTGGTACAGAGTGAGGGTTTAATGGCCAAATAAAGCGAAAACTATAAAAATTGGCCAAGTGCGAGTCCGACTCGCGCATGAAGGGTTCCGTACCATAAAACAAGTTTGTTGTATGGGAGCCCCCCTTAAATATTTATTTTATTTAATTTTTAGTATTTGTTGCTATAGCGGCAATAGAAATAGATCATCTGTGAAAATTTCAACTGTCTAGCTATCACCGTTCTTGATATACAGCCTGGTGACAGACGGACGGACGGACGGACGGACGGACGGACAGCGAAGTCTCAGTAATAGGGTCTCGTTTTTACCCTTTGGGTACGGAACCCTAAAAACTAGGATAATCGAAGATCTGGAGTACTCTGATTAGAAAACACAAGAGCCCAACCAAACTATTAGAGATCGACATACCGCCTTTACAAAAAATATTCAACTTGTTGTTGTGTTCGGTTGGCCGCCGTCGCGACTGATCGTCTCTCCTGATGATGGATCGCGTACCGATTCGAAACATGTCGAGCGTTATTCGACTTCTACGACGTGAGTAAACCCGTTTAAGTATTTTAATATTCAACTTGGTGGGCCGCTTCATTTGATGTCAAAAATCCAAGGTATGAAGTATTTTGACGACGCGTTTGGCTTGGTTTGTAGACACTTGCCTACTGAGCCGGCGGTCCCGGGTTCGAGTCCCGGACAGGGCAAATATTTGTGTGATGAACTCGAATATTTGTGCTTGGGTCATTATTTATTTATTTATTTATTCAAAAACAGGTTACATGACATTACAGTGTAGACACCAATGCGTCATGAACCGAGCAAGTTTATTTAGACGGCGAAACGGCGTGACCCCGTTGTTCCGACATCTCAGGTGTTGGATTTGGTAGGTTGCCCCGGAACCGACGAAATGGTTGGTCATGGTTGATTTAAGTATATATTTATCTATATAAGTATGTATATCGTCGTCTAGTACCCATAACACAAGCCTTCTAGAGCTTAATTTGGGACTAGATCGATTTGTGTGAGGTTGTCCGATATTTATTTATTTATTATTTATTTGATGAAGAACCCTCAGCTGGTCTCAGCTGTATTAGAGATATGGTAATGCCCCCTTCTACTATTGGTACCAGGTGCTCCATGACACCATTGCACCAATCCGTCGCCAGAACCACTACCCATTGACGATGGAAAATTGCCACTTGGAAAACGTTGATTCAATAACCAGTCAATTGTAGGCTTGATAAAGCTGCGTATTTCAATAATACTTATGTATAGGCGAGCCTGAAACAAACAGTATAATAAATATTTTTAGGTAAGACGGACCTCTTATCATTGATAGAAGTCCGTCTGTACGTCTATTTTATGTTAGATCGGTGGTCGATTTGACGCTCCAAAAAGAAGAGAGCAGAAGTCAGCATTGTCAATGCTGATTGCATGTGTTGCACAATCAACAACAGCCTAAAAAAATACACTAGCGTCAAATTACCAATACCAGTATGGGCTATTATCTCGCTTAACAAACATAGGTAGTTACAACAAATATAACATTACGTGTAAACAAAATTGACTTGTAGCGGTTCTGGGGACAGATTGGTGCAATGGTGTCATGGAGCACCTGGTTGTGTACCCTTCAACGGCCAAGTCACACAACATTAACTATAATAATAAAGAAATCGCAGTAAGGAACCTTAGACTTGCTACGACTTTGTCTGGATTTCATTACTTTTTAGAGATAAACAAGCAGCTCCATCGAGACTTGGCTAGTTTTTACAGAATGTTTTTGGTGGGATAATACATACTGTAAATAACACATACTGATGTTACATATGTAAGAGTGCTATGATAAATTAAAGGATTTTATGCACTTGCTGAATATGTTTGTTTGTTTCATTTGTTCCCGTAATTCATGCAATTACATGTTAATATTTTATACAATATCATAATAAGAAAAAAAATATACAACGAAGGTGACAACCAAGCATGCGGCCCGCCTGATGTGAAAAACGATTCATCAACATTTTAGCGACGTTTATTTGACGGTATTTTAAGCTATCCTAAAGATTTGCGAACCTAATTATATATTAGCTTGGTATTTCCACGGAGTATCAATTAAAGTTGTCTAGATAAGGATATGGCCTGCTGGGGTTATACGTGCTTGTATCCTGGTATCAGGTTGAACTTTGCCGTAACCTATGAGCTGCTGCCGTGCTACGTCAAATAGGCGTATCTTACTGTGAAATGCACACAAATATACGACCTTTTACCGTAGTACGGCACAGGTGGTGACACTATACAACTAGCCCGTCTAGCACGCCTATATGCTTCGCGAGTCTTGTCGCGCGAACGCGCTATCCGTCACCCTCTTACATTATTGCACAGAAAAAGACAGGCAATAATCTCACGCAAAAAATAGTCACAGGTGCAAGCATCATAGACCATGCTATGCTGATAACATGATTTGTCGCTGGGATAATACGTTATAACGTATATTACTACATATTCGTAAATACTTCTGAACTTCGAATAATTTAATATAACGGCTGAATAGGTATGTTTCGTTTAATACTCATTTAGCATACTTAATTAATAACTAGTTTATGGCTTCATTTTATACGAAAGTTTAAAAAAAACTTAACATCACGCAGGCAGAATGAGTTGGATTTAAATTAATTAGGTGATATTTTTTGGCCAAACTAAGGGGTTATATGTGAAAACAAAAGCCGACGTGGAAAAGTGTTGAAAAACATTTGTTACGCACTATCGTGCCTTGACACGTGTCCAGTAGTTTATAGTTTTTTAAGGGATATTATTAAATGCACATCTGTATAATTTTTCAGCACACTAGGTAACTCCACTAATTAACTGAATGCATACCAGAAAAACTAATGCTGTGCAAAAAAACTATTGATTAACTGAACATGTCCTACAAAAAAAAACTTAAACATCATACAAAACGAGATGACCTTTTTAACCGAATTCACACCAAAAATATGGTTTGTACATCGGATACTTATATTTGAAAGTTTCACCAAAAATACTGACTTGCACACAAATTATCCTCGCACTGCACACTAAGATCCGACTTGGCCGGGTTAGGTTAGGTTAGTTTTTTTTTTTTATATCCAGTAAAACAGTTTTGCAAATATCTTTAAATAGTAGGTATATTTAATTCGCATTATTTAGTGTGCATAATTAGTGTGCAAGTCAGTATTTTTGGTGAAACTTTCAAATATTTTGATCGAAAAAAGGGAATATACAGATATCGATTTAAATACATGCCTTTTTTCAACTGTCACTCTAGTTGATCGAATGAATAAATAAAACATTTTTTTTATACAGTTGACTAACATATCTATATATTTTTTTCTCGGTTTAATTTTGCTCTCAGTATATCAGGCAAGTTTTGTTTAAAAGCTATTTAAGGACAGTTTTCTTTTCATATTTTCCATAAATATTATAGTTGATCTTTATACCTATTCTTTACGTATATTTTCCTAAATTTTCAATAATGTCACAGAAGTAAGAGGTCGCAACGGCCGCAGTGACCTTTAGCTGTTGCGTCACCCAAAGCCCCGGCGCCCGCGCATCCTCTCCATATTTATTATATTTTGTCCACTCGCTAGCCGTATGCGAATCCTAATTGCTTACTTAAATCAAAAGGATTTTCTATGATAAGATTGGAAGATAATGTTTTAGAACTTAAAATAGAAAAATCACGGCCTAACTCACTTTGATTAATGAAACAGTTCGAGTACCTAAAGTATTTTAACAGAACATTTTCGCTAAAATATAATTAGTTTCCAATTGTAAATATAACCACAGATATAGCATATTTATGATGCATAAAATTACTAAAATTACAAAAGGCAACGAAACGTGATACTTTGCTGTAGACATTCTGTACATTAGATATCTATTTCCATTGCTAGCGAATGTATGTCTCATACAGTACAGTCGTTGTGAATACGTATGTACTATGTTGTTTGTTTCTTATTTACATACTTGCTAAGTACCTTACCGACGTTTTCCCTATATCTCACCTTACCTAATAAAGATTTCACTGATTGTAAAATTTACATTGTTACCTAATTGTATACTGTTTGAATGTACTTTAAAACCCTTTTTCAAAGTTACAAATAGGTATTTTCTTCGGTTTCCGTGACTGTTACACTTAAAAAAAAAACAAAGCTACCGAAACGTCAGGGAAGCTCGAATAATTAATATATGCGATATAATCCGTTTAAATTGTTTTATTTAAATTACAAATAGGTAGTCAAAATAAGACCCTAAAGTATGTAAATATAAATATGTGTCATCGATATTGACCTGAGCTTAACATTATGAATAAGTAAACATTTGTTTTTGGCCTTTATTAAATTTCAAGAGCATGATTGGTTTATTTATTTTTAAGCGACTGTCATGTTCCTCATCGTATTGCTTCTTTTTTGTCTTATATTAAAAACGAAGTCGATAGACATCCGGTGTAACATTGCGTTAAATTAATGACTATAATGTTATATTTTTACCTTTTTAGTGGGTTTCAGATGGATCGCCTAAAGGTTATCAGACACTTGATATTTTCATTTTGCTCCGAGCTCATAAATTGCTTAGAATATTTGTTTAATTTATTCATATTAATTAAAAAGACGTCTGCTTTATAGATCCGGTAAATTGAATTTGTAAGTTGTTTTTTTGACGTTTTACATAATTATTTTTATTAGATGATACATTAGGACCTATCGATGGAATTTTATATAAAACGTTTTTATAAAACTTCGACTGTACATAATATTATTGTACATAATCCTAAAAAGATCTTTAATGATCTATAATGATTATAAAACTTCGACTGTACATAATATTATTGTACATAATCATAAAAAGATCTTTAATGATCTTTTTAGGATTATGTACGATAATATTATGTACAGTCGAAGTTTTATAAAAACGTTTTTATATAAAATTCCATCGATAGGTCCTAATGTATCATCTAATAAAAATAATTATGTAAAACGTCAAAGAAACATCTATTTATTGTTTTGTTTTTGCAATTATCTTTAAAAATGTAGTTTATAATATTTCAAACCATGTGTTTTTTTAAAAGCGGGGCCATTAAAATAAAACTGACTGATAATTTCAGTGTATTAAATAGATATCAATAAATTTGTATCGTTTTATTACACTAAACTAACATGACAAATTACTTAAATTAAATTAATACCCTGCTTATATTAAACCGCCGCAGTTTAAAAAAGAAACAGCCATTGATTAAAAGCTCTAATTGATCAAGATCACGATTAAGTTCAAGCCGCGCACGCGCCGAAGCGATTAAGTCAATTAACTTTTTATGTCAATTACACTTATGTTTACACGTTTTCTATCTTCTGTAATTACGTTTTGTAAACAAATGGCTTTTTTAGTCACATAGATCTGCACCGATAAACTTTTTACATTTATATTTATACATTTTCTCTTTAAGTTTTTAAGTAAAAATGTATAAATACCTAATAAATAATATAAGATTTATATGTACTTCTTTTGTTTGAAACTTATAACTAAAGTTACAATCACACAGTTTTCCTCCTTACCTTCTTCATATAATATTGCAAGCTATGTACACTATTAATTAAACAAAACCTAATTAAAGCTCATAATTTACACAAAAATACACAAGCACAACTTTGACCTAACCAACCCTACTTTAATTTCCATTGATACTAATTGTTATAAATTTAAAATTAAAACAAATTTCAGCGCATCCTTATTATCCATCCTTAAAAGCCTTAAACCATTACTCACCATCGTTGTATCGGGTAACACACTCACTGCATTTCACACGGCACTACGCGACGCGAGCGCGGCACTTGTGAGGCGCGCGAGCGTAGCCCTCGCTATATAGCTTCGGTGCTTCGGATACAGCCTGAAATGATAAGAGTTCATGGTGAAGTAGGCTGTACGTTTGACACTTTTACAAGTTGTCATAGTCGTTTCAGCTAAACATACGTAGCAGTATACCGGGTGTTGCCTGTAATAGGAGCAATAAATTAAAATATAGATTTTACTCAAACTGAACAACATTTGTTCAGCAACTTTTAAAAACAATTTTCTAAATTTCTATTATTTCAAACAAATTGAACAGAATTTTTAATGTACGTCGTCCAACATTGAGCAGTCCCTTAGCATTGACATAGCTGTCACTCTACTTATATCGCACATTTCGCAATACATTCTTCTTTGTGTAAAGATTATTGTGCAAATTATCATTTAATACCCGTTATTTTCAGAAGTTGCTTAACAATTTAATGTTGTTCAGTTTGACGGGTGGAATCTATGTTTTAATTTATTGCTCCTATTACAGGTAATACCCGGTATAAAATTATAATCCGTGATATTATAATTTATTTATGTACTAGCGGCCGCCCGCGACTTCGTCCGCGTAGATTTTTGATGACGACAAAGATATTAAAATAGGTATGTGAATTTGATTCTTTAGTTATGGTCTAGACATATTACATTTCAAACAGTGGCAGACACTGATATGCAATTGTCAAAGAATTTTAGAAGATTTTCCAATTAGATTAGGTACGGGAATTGTTTGCAGGATGCTTAATACTTATTCCGTCAGTTACCTGATGCTTTTAATCTTTGGCAAAAATTACTCTGCAAGATATAGAGCGACGCATGGATTTGGAGTTAGAAAATAGCGATCTTAGTTATTTCAGTGAGATTTAAAAAAAAGTTAAATATCGTAAGGCTGTTAAAACAATCATAAACTCAGCACTGGTAATCGAGAGATGGAAGCAGTTTAATGAAGAGTATCATACAAACTTTGCAATCCTATTTCACCCCCTTAGGGGCAGAATTTTTAAAACGCTGAAATCACTTTTTTGTATTTAATTAAGTAAGCTTTCTACAAAGTTTCAAGTCTCTAGTTAAAAAAAATAAAGTTTCTCCCATATAAACATTGCACCCCTATTTAACCCCCCTAGCTGTGTTGCCCGTGACTTCGCCCGCGTGGAATCTTAATCTTGAACATTTTACATCTTTATTAATTTCAGATCTAAGCAATGTTGAAATTACTTTTCTTTTTTTGCAAGTTGTACCTATGAGATTTAAGTCAAGTGGATTTTCATGTTGGTTGCTGTAATTCAACAAATAACAAATATTGAAGTGCGGCTCTCATACAATAAACGTGACTTTTTTGCCATTTTTACGTAACGGTACCATTCCCTTTAACCCTTCGTACGCGAGTCCAACTCGCTCTTGGTCGCTTTTTAGTATGTTTTCGGCTAAATTGCTCTAATTACGCGAATCATTGTGAGATCAAGTACAGCTAGTGCCATCTAGGAACGAATAGCTTTACTAAATTCGATGAGTTTGATAACAATACGCATAATAATAATAGTGCATATAACCGCATATGTATGTATATAAACACGATAATAAAATATTTAATATAATTCAAATGGTTGTATACTCAATTGCCTTAATAACGTGGAATTATTATGGAACTCAAGTACGTCTACAAACGAACAGCCTTACTAAATTCGATGAGTTTAATAATAATACGTTTACAAATTCTTGGATTCGAATAATATGCGTTTATATACAAAGTTTCAGGTCTCAATAAAATGTTTCATCTTCATACAATTTTTCAACCCTTTTTTCACCACCTTCAGCGCTGAGTTTTCAAAAACGGTAAAATCATTTTTCTTATATTCTATTATAAAATGCCTTTATAAATAAAGTTTCAAGCCCGCACTCAAAAAACTGTTTGATCTTCATACAAACTTTCAACCCCTTTTTAACCCTTTTAGGGGACGAATTTTCGAAAACGCTGAAATTACTTTTCTTGTATTCTGATAGTGTACCTTTAAACAAAAATTCAAGTCCCGCGCCCAAAAAAATACTTAATCTCCATACATACTTTTTACCCCTTTTTTACCAATTAGTTTTCTTCCATTATATTTTAATACCCTTTCACAAAGTTTCAAGTCTCTAGCTCAAAAAAAAAAGTTTCCCCAATACAAACTTTGCACTCCTTTTTAACACCCTTAGGGATTGAATTTTTCAAAATCGCTTCTTATCTCTAGCCCACGTTATAAAAGTAACCTACTGTGCAAAAATCAACTCTCTAACATTGGTAGTTTCGGCTGTGCGTTGATGAGTCAGTCAGGACATCTTCTTTTATATATATAGATTAATTCAGCATATATACAGCGTATATATTTGATACAACCGCATATTGTAGCCAGACGGAGATTTTAGTGCTATAATCTGATATTTTATAACAATTATTAACTTAGCGTTAACTAACATAGTGTAATTATTTTTTCTGAGCAGCAATGTATGGCGTAGTTATTACTAGTGACAGTTGTGACATCACGATGTTATGTGTCAACAAACAACAACAAACAAGTGCTTTGCTTGCTGATTTATTTTATATGGAAAAAAAATGTTTGATTTTTTTTATAATTTATGGATAAATATATTAATAAGTGCCTATACTAAGCCCCCGTAAAGTATGCGGTTATATTAAATATACACACTGTATATACTGGTAAATAGTTCGGGTGTACTTAAGTTACTACCGTAAGGTCGGGGTACTTTGACCCTACATGGTTACTTTGTCTATCCATAAAAATGCATGAATTTTATCAACTCCATAAATTAAAGAAAATCCGACCAAGTGCGAGATGACTCGCGCACAGAGGGTTCCGTAAAATGGTAGATTAGTCAAATCAAGTCATGGTTTTCTATGGGTGGACAAAGTAACCTTGTAGGGTCAAAGTACCCCGACCTTACGGTACCGGCTTATAACAAATTGTAATTAGACATACCAAAAATTGTCAGCTACTTTTGATGCTGACTGTACAGTTTCACGGAGTAGACTGTACGTTTGGACACTTATACAAGCTGTCATACTGATTTCAACTACACTGACAAAAAATTCTCAACTATTTAAAGGCTCCTTATCTGTTCAAATATCTGATTGTTTTATTTTTTTTTTGTAATGATGAAACTTGTTTCTTAACATATTATCAATGTTACTACTTAGAACAGGGCTATTGCTATTTATTGGTACATATTTAAAACCTACAGTTTTAATTTTTCATTGATAATTTTGGTTTCTTATAAATCTACTCGAAATTGACAAAATTTACGCAGAAAACTGCTTTATTCAACTTATTTTCGACTGCATGCAATAAAAGCATGAAATAACTATGTTACTTTCCAGAACTCAGGGAAAAGTATTATTCATATCTATATATTTGTCATAATATATATTTTTTTTTAAATACATAAGGCCTAACTACTTGAGAATAGTCAAATTTGCGGTTAGTAGTAACCAAAATTATGCAAATTTTACATAAATTATTTTGGTTACTAGTAGCCCTCAGTTTGTCAGTCCTCTGATTTAATAACTAGCACCTAACATTTCGGCTACAACCAAGTCTTTTTTTTCAGCGTATAATTATATACTTATACATAGCAGTATTATATAAATATAATCCTTGATAGTATATTCGGTGTACAAACCTTTGGATGTGTAGCCCGACACACTACTGATAAGAGTTAATAGGTATAAGGGTTGTTGTATAATTGACAATACATGATAGGTTTTAACCCCCGACGAAAAAAAAGGGGTGGTATATGTTTAACATATGTATCTGTGTGTCTGTCTGTGGCATCATAGCGCCCATACGGGAGGACCGATTTGAGTGTGTTTTTTTTAATCAAAAGCCTGTTTTATGGTGATGGTTCTTAGCTTTCTTTGAAGAAAATGAAAGCTCTCGTCTCCAAGATATTTAGTTTTTAGTGGAACAAGTGATCGGCTCTGAGCCAATATTGAAGCTAAGAATTCTTAATTTTGTTTTTATATCACATTTTAGTAGCATTTTCTATATCACTGGTTTCATGATGACCAGCTACTTGTGTTGGGGGTGTATTAAATTTTTTATTTAGGTTATTATTATTGTATTGATATCTGCACTAATGTATTATGGGATTCTAAAATAAAAATTTAGTGGTTCCGGCGGGGTTCAAACCCGACTTTCTTTGTAGGCCAACGACTTTCTGGGCCAACACGGGGTCCTACCTATTAGACCAGTGAACCTGATGCGAGAGCCATTGAATTTTCCAACCAGTAGCTTCTTGCATGCCTTACGGTGGCATTGTAGCGCCATCTACCGTCTCAGTCTTCAGCACCATTAAATTTTTCGCTTCATTGTAAACAATTAAAGGTTTATTCGGTAAGAAGTCCAAAAGTGCACTTTCACATGTCCAAATCTGAATCTACCGGCATTTCACAAGAAGAGACCGCTGCTGAGAAGAAAGCCGAAAAAAACTCAGTATTAAGTATTTTTTTCGTAATTATAGGTAACTAGCTTTTGCCTGCGACTACGTCCGCGTGGAACTTGGAAGTATGGAAGCAACCTCGTACAACAACAACAACAACAACAACAAACAACAAATCCACTTTATTGCACACCTCAAATACACAGGGATACAAAAAATGAGAGATATACAGTAAAAAAAATTACAGAGGTTAACAACAGGCGGTCTTATCGCTAAATAGCGATCTCTTCCAGACAACCTTTAGGTAGCGGAGTAGATTAACAAGAGTTAGAATTGAGTAGGTGATGCAAAAAAACTTTAAGCCACAAAAATTAACTACAAAAATAAAATAAAAACAATAAACATACATAAATAACAATAATCAAATATACCTACATATAATACTTAGACATAATAAAAACATATAGCAGAGTAAAATAGATAGCAAAACCAGAGTCAGTCGCATAGTACGAGTAAGAGGAGCGATTTTCAACGCAGTGTAAATTAAGGAACACACGATACAACACGATACACAGGTACAACACGATAGATATCCACCTAATCACCTTAATTAATAAAAGGGATTATTAAAAGCGCCTAAGCAAATGTAAGAGCAATTGTGCTTTTGGTCTTATAATTACATTTCCTACAGGGTCATCAATGTCATCATGAATGACTTGCTCACTTTTCAATCTTTTTAGGGATAATTTCCAGGATGAAAACTATCCTATGTCCTTCCTCGGATCTTAAACTATCTCCATGCCAAATTTCATCAAAATCGATTCAGCGGTTTAAGCGTGAAGAGGTAACAGACAGACACACTTTCGCATTTATAATATTAGTATGGATTAATATGTGGAGGAGATGTCCAAGATTCTCCAAATCAATGTTTACAGTATACAGTAATAATTATATAAAATAGGCGTCACGAAATGCAATATATTTGTGACGTGGGTCATGGATGTTATTTGTATATAAGTATGTATGTATTTATCTTTCACAAGCACAAGCCATCCAGAGCTTATTGTGGGACCAGATTGATTTGTGTGAGCTTGTCCGATATAAAAAAAAAACACAATATTGGTACGGTCATCACGCCAAAAGGTTGAACGGATTTTAGCTAATTTTGGTTCAAGGTAAAGGAGGGAAGACTGCCACAGTCCAATAACTAGATTAACTGTTAGTTTTACCCTATTAGACAACAAACTAAACTACCAAGGATAGCGATGGATAAACATGCGGACGAAAAGTTGCGTAAGATGTTTTGTTTATTTTTAAATGCGAATATGGTCAAAATAAAATAACAAGCCTCCAATTAAATATTCAGTTTATAACTACGTAAATAAGAGTCGGAATAATTATTGTAACTTGTTAATATAATTAAGCTTAACTGCTAACAGAGTGCAAATTTAGTTAGTATGGTGGTATAGCAGGTTTTAGTTTATCCTCAAGAACTCATCCTTTTGGATCAAGGGGTCAAGCGAGCAATGAAGATTCCTTTTATTCCCGCGCTGCTCAGACGCTTGGCTGTCGCACATCAGTCATGCTGAGTCCGTTCCTTTTGTCACACGTAATAATTTGGGCGGGCATTCCATGTGCCTATTTTATTTTAAGTTGCAATACATGATTATTTCGTGGTTTCTATTGCATCTTAATAAAGGGTGATCACCACGGTCGTCAAATTGGCAATCTAAGTCTAAATCTGTTTGTCTTGGACATCCTTGTCTAACAGTAAATAAATTATACTAAATTGAGAATCCTAGAATGTATAAAATCAAAACGCTGATGAGATTTGCACGAAAATGGCCGCATTTGAATGTGGTTCCCAAGAATTCCGTCAACCGAGGAATATCACTCTATATTTTCTAAATTATAAAAGATACTTTATTCGAATAATATTAAGATTTTTTAATATTTAAATTATTTTTACTCGCTATTGTACTACGCCCGAAATGGGCAAGCTGTTGGAGCTTAATTTATACGACATATGTTCTAATGAACACAGTTTCTGACAATAAATAAAATGAATCTGTATCTTTTAACACTCCATTTAATTACTGCAATTTTAAATCAATTATTTGTTTAGTACAAAAATTAAATGATGAAAAATAAAACACTGGTTTCCAACAAATATTTTATATCCAACGTCAAGGTAAAGGTCCCTCTTCTGTATTTAGCCTTAATGTCACCACAATATTACTAAATACTCCTATTGTAGCATCAGGCTCGGGTCGAAGTTCAAACCCTAAAAGCTCCATGTCATTAGGGCTCCAGTTTGACCTTGATACGTTGGCACGGTGGTCAGTGTGGTCTTCTTTTCTCACGAGGAACGGAATGAAACAACGGCGGTACAGGCGAGTTCTTAAATTTTCTAAGCAAAAATTTAATCTGAAATGTCTAATAATAATAATCTTTGGCGACGCGGTTGGCGCAGTAATAGTGCAGCTGCCTATTGAGCCGGCGATCCTGGGTTCGAATCCCAGCAAGGGGAAATGTTTGTGTGATTCACTCGAATTTGTGTCTGGGTCATGGATGCTTATGTATTCTAGTATATAATTTAACCATACTTATAACTTTGTATATCGTCGTCTAGTACCCATAAAGCAAGCCTTTTTGGTAAGGATGTCTGATATTTATTAAAAAATATGTATATATTTGAGCGCGCCTTTGTCGCTATAAATTTTTGCTCATTTATGAATTCGACTGTACATGCGTTACCATTCTGTTACCATTTTCCCGGATAACTACTTGTCCGATTTCGATGCGGTATTTAAAATTAAATGACTGTTATTTTCGAATAGGTTCTTAGATGTTTGACCGTTGTATATATATAATATACCACCAGGTGGTGCAGTAGCAGCCAGGATATTATGTTTTAATATACGTATTCTGGCGTTTTCAGGGCCGGTTAGTTGACGACAAGAAGTTGCGCCACACGTCACCTATTTGTTCATTGTATATAACTTGTATGAACTAATGTTAAGGGTTTACTTATTTGTATGGGCCAGAGTTGCCTGAAAGGAATGATTTGCTTTGGTTGAATCTCCTGCTTGGGTATTAATCATTAATTTTGTACTCCATGCTGATAATCGTAGATATTTATGTATAACTCCGTCGTTACTGGACTTTAAACATTAACGTTTCTGAATACTTTATTGGTATTTAAATGATAAGTACATACTGAATAAATTCTCTAAGGCTGAGTAAAGGCCACCGGAAATAATTTAGGAAGCCTGCCTAATATTTTTCCTTCCATTAATTTGCACATAATAAAATTAGTACAAACGTGAGTTTTATGGTCTACAATATTATCAGTAGATATCCGAAGAACTTTTAGCTTTTATCTTTTTTAACTAATGAATTGCCTAAATCATCTAACTTATAATTAAGCCGTCAGGTTAGAGCCTTGAATAAATATACTAGGTATATCAGTATGCAGATTTATTAATTAGCAATATTCAGAATATTATGTAATCTATATCAATGAGTAATTAATAACTAAATAAAACAATTTATTTAATAAGTGGGAGCTACGCGGCTAGTGAAGTAAAATACTGTATAAGTTCAAGGCCTTTAAAAAAATACACCTTTTACCGAAAGATCATACAATTTTACCATTCAAAATCTTTTTAATCAATACATCTAGATAATAATGTTTCTAGCAGGAATAACAGGTGGTTACATAATAATAATATCGACAAACTTGGTATCGATTATAATATCGACAAACTTGGTTTCGATAATCACCACGTCAACGCTATAAAAGAATTTTAAATAACTATAAGACAGCGTGTATATTTGATAACCGCAAAATTTACGGGGTCTTAGTATTGGCACTTTTTAATATATTGATCCGTAAATTATTAAAAAAAATAGTTTTTTTTTTCCATATAAAATAATTCAGCACGCAATGTAGGTATTTGTTTCTTGTTGTTTGTTGAAACTTAACGTCGTGATGTCACAAGTTCACAACGGTCACTAGTAATAACTACGCCATACATTGCTGCTCAGATAATTTTCAAAAGTTAATTACGCTATGGCAGTTAACGCTAAATTAGCAATTGTTATCTAATATCAGATTATAGCACTAGAATCTTCGTCTGGCTACAATATGCGGTTATATCAAATATATACGCTGTATAGTCATTATATTTATAAATATTCACAATCTAGACAGATTGAAAGTTTCATTTAGACTGCTCCATATAACAACTATTTATAGCAAAAAAAAAATTGGAGAGGACCACGATGATTATGATTGGTGGCTCGCGAATTGGCTATGTTTGCGGCGTTCATCATTATATTTAGGTCTGTGGTTTTCCTCTATGACTTTGAAGTGGTATTTGGAGTTGAAGTGGTGGTTATCGATTACGGGATGGTCGATGTTTTTATTTTGTCGAGTATTAACAACACATCGTTCATGCTAGGAAAATCTCTAGGAATAGTAATTATCCTAGCGCTCCTCTTCACTAATAAATTCGTTATCATGTATTGTTTAGTGTTCAAGTTGTCGCCCACCTTAAAATAATTGACATATTATTGTCCTTATGTTCTTATGTCAAGGTTTAAAATAAATTGCCGACTTTATGACCGCAGCTGTCAGCTGATTGTAAAATTGAACAGAATATCCAATATATTCATTAGTTTCTGGAAATTAAATCATTGATTCATGACTCTGAAGTTTTAAGAATGGTCGGTAAGGTCGACGTACCATGGCTCAATGCAATGTAGTGTAGCTTATTTTGGGATGACCTGTAGTTTATATCACGCCTGCATGACAAAAAAAAACCGATCCGTTACCGCTGTAGTACGTAGGTTATATGGAAATGGTAACGGATTGGAACGAAAAAGCAATGGGACACTTTTTTCTTCCAATTAGATCGAAAGACCTCGTGATTCTGAGTAGAAAATACCTTGCTTTTTACTGTAATGCTGTGTAACTTATTTGGAAAATAAATAAATAAATGGTTTATTGAGTGCTCTATATAGGTAATATAGCTTAGATCATAGCAAATTAAATTATAATATAATTATATTAATTTTATATTAGCTTATAGACTATATTATTTCGATTAAAATGTCTTTTTTTTAAGTGACTAGAGATGGTTCTGGCCCCTTCATTTATTTGCTTACACAAGTACACAAAATATGATATGCCTAGTGGATCGTAAACTAGGCTGGGCTAGAGCTCGGTCTTGGAGTGCAATGTGTGAAATAGTTCAGTTTAAATACAAACAAACAGAAAGGTTAGTATTGCACCGAATCAATATCCATCCTATTTTTGTGCACTATGTAAAACTATGTATTATCAAAATAAATTAATGAATTAATAAATGTGGTGATAACACATTTTTTATTTTGTATTCCAAAATTTATGCGATCTACTGCAGTCCTAGTGGGACTCGAACTCACGACCTCTATTTAACCGGAACATTGCTCTTGTAACTGAGCTACAGGACAGCTAAGCAGACCGTATGAAATAATGCCTTCTCATTTCGCTTTTTACAGCGCCCTCTGTATTTTTATGTTCAAAATGCTAAGCGCGTTCATTCGCGACATGCACGCTTTTCAAAGTAAACAGTTTGAACAGAGGTCGTGGGATCGAGTCCAACTTGGACTGCAGTGGATCACATATATTTCGGATTATTATTTATCTTGAAAAAAAGTTTGTTTAGTCATTAAGAATAAATAAATAAAATAATTATAAATAAATAATAGAAATCTATGACCCATTCTTGCTTCAGCTACGGCAATGGGTTAAATAATCCAATTGTAGAATGAGGCGAATAGAAATCACGAATTCAATATTCCTTGATTTCATATCTATTCATCACGGAAGTGCGAACTCACATTTCACGAGTTTGAGATGTTGTTGTATATTTAATATAAGATCAATTTTGCATTGGTAGCATTTGTTTTCGCTGTTTCACTATGATAATAAAGTATCAAAGTGTGTAAGTAAACATTGCTTTGATGCAATCTTTTGTATTTGAATAGTAAAATTAATAATATCGACGCTGGAAAGGAGCGACATTTTTGGGGATATTGAGTTATCGAATATCGAATGAGCTGGGTCTCGTATCCGTCTGACGACTTTTGTTTCGCTTATCCCGTCGGTGATTTAGAGAATTTCTATATTTTTTTGAAGTGAAACTTCTAATGCGACTTCCAACAAGGTTGCGTTAAACGTTTAACGGTTGCGTTACCGTGGAGGGGGTAGTAAAGCACTGTTGCGTTAACCCTTAACTACCTACCTGCTTTTTTAGTCACATACCTTATACCTCGCGTCCCCAGGATGGATATATAATGTCGGCCTTATATTTTAAATTTTATAGATCGAATGGCAAATTTTAAATAACAATGGCAATATAGACAAATTAAAATATTTATTAAACTAATAATCATTCTGGAAACATTAACAAAACAATTTTTTACCGTCCACAGTCTGTCAACAGTCTTTATTTCTACTTTAGGAACTATATATCCTTTGGAAGGTGAGATCAACAAAAATGTTGGCTTTACATAAAGATCTAAGTAATTTTCTTGATTTATTTCATGCTGATTTATGCACATATATAGGGTGTAACCGACAGCGTACCGAAAACGAAAACTGTAGTTTTAGACCATAATCACGAACTGAAAACGAGTGTTCATTTTCTCGGAAAACTCAAGTATAAGATTTTCTAAAATAAATTAAAAAACTCGACGCGCAATGTATTGCGTCCAATTCCCTCAGGTGCAGAGGCTTGGGGAGGGGAGCACGCGGCAAGCATCGACCGTTCCAGGCGCTCCACTCACGCGTCGGCGCAAAGCATACCGTTACGCCAATGCGCATCGAATGACATGAATGAATGCAACCACAAAAACAACGCAACCACAGATCACAACTAGTATGTAGTACCTAACACCAATAACAACTGACCGATAAATTAAAACAGTCTAACAAGATTATTTCTATTCAAGCACGTAAAGCAAAATGTGCGGGTAGGTAAACATTAAACATGCGTCCGACCGTAACGGCCAACGGGCGCGCACTGGCCTGGCGGATCAATGACCGGCCAGTACCGTTATCTGTCCCACTCCACGCGCTTACATAATACTGTTTGTGACACGTTGCGTGTTTTGCGGAAAATGCTATTTTAATGCGATTTTTCGTGAAAAATTGTTACCGGTAGAATTCGAATAACGGAAAAATAAAGAAAAAATGAAAACTCGCGAGGAAAATTTGTGAATTTTCTCAAAGAGTTTCGAAGATTTTCCAGCCCAGAATAATGGTCTGAAGCCATGGTTTCACTTTTCGGTACACCGTCGGTTACACCCTGTATATATTTACCTGACTATAAAATGCGCATCGTATGCACATATATATTTTTAACTGTGTTCATTGTTATGTAAAATTTAGATTAGACTCTTTTACCTGACTAATCTCTCGTGAAATGTGTCGTTTAGATAATTTTACCTATTTCTATTTCGACTGCCATTTTGAGTAAGCGACGCTAAATCCTAAAATATCCCATTAATAGGTAGAATAACAAAAGCAACATGTAGAAAACATGATTTTGTTTATATAAAATGATTCATTTTAAAAATTGGTCCACAAAATATTTTATAATGGTTTTTTTGCGAAAAGTTCGTAGTTTTTTGGCTCTCCTGTAAAGTTAGCTCCGTGTCGCTTGGATAATTTCACCTTTCCAGCGTCGATATACTACACAAATTTTGAAAGGAAAAGGAACAAAATTTCTAGACAACTGAGCAGTACCTACAGTAAGTTTGACAGTGACAAAATACTTTCATTGATAACAGTAATGTGAACGCGTCTTTATAAAATCAGTTCTTCCGCCCTGTCAGGGCTAAATACACAAAGTTCATATTGGATTGAAAGAAATGAGGAAGAGCATACAATTAATAGTATTTTATGCAACCGTTGTATAAGAGGGGGCAAAAAACGCGAGTGGCATGGGTTACGATGTGAGCGCAGCGAACATCGTAAGAAAGATGCCACGAGCGTTTTTTGACCTACTTATACAACGTTGCATACAATACTTTTTCTACGACTCGACATTTCATAAATAAAATGCAAATAAACAACAAAGAAAATAATTACATGTTCCCGCTCGGAATCAACAAAATTAAAAAGAAAAATTGTCTCTGATAAACTTTTTTTTTATTGACATTCATCTGTCAAAAAAATATTAACTTATACATAAAGGTATACGATCACCATACTAAACATCTGTCAAAAAAATTAAACTTATACATAAAGGTATACGTTCACTATACTAAACATCCATGCACTGAAGATAAAACTTTTTTTTAAGTTGGCCTTAGTACAAAAGTTTTTTTTTTTTAATTTGCAAATTGTGTGAATGCATCTGTTCATCATGTAATCTGAGGTACTAAGTGATGGTTTTTTGGCGACATTATAACATCGGTTAGCAGTGTGTTTTTGAGCAGTAGAGTATAGACTTTTACAGACTTTCATAATTTATGTCTTTATATTAGAGTTAGTAACTATATAAATGACAGAAAAAAGTACTGGAGTAGAAAAAATACATTACAATACACAAAAAATAAACATTTATGTCGATAGTTATTAAGTATGACTACAGGTGATAATCAAAAGGGCCATTGATTTCTGTATTAATGTAAGGAAGCGAAAGAATCAAGCCATTATTTTCTGTATTAATGTTAAGTAAGCAAAAGAATCAAGAGAATAAAAAGAAGATTTGCAGATTTTTGTTTTTAAATGTCCCTTCGTTAGTCAAGTTTTTACGTTAATTTGGGTTAAATATTGAAAGCCATTTTCACCATGTTTCAACGTCTGATGTGACAGTTAATATCCTAAATATTATAGATAATATGCCCGTTCAAAAAGTCAATTTCGTTGTACCTAATTAATAACCTAAAACTAAATAAAAAATATTGAACATCCAGCTTTAGTGTTCCATACCAAAAAGTGAGAAAGGAGCACTTATTGTAGGTATTTTAAATGTTTTATTTCATGAAAAATTCAAATTACGAAGATTCCTCACTTGAGGACACCGGCACTTATTACACTGTCTCAATTTCCCGATGCATGTATCATTCTCGCACCTCATTAATCTCCTTAATGCCGACGTTTAACCGTGTGAACATATTTCACGACCTCTATTCGTGATAAGTGCGATTTATTTTTCTCTAGAACAATTAATTAAGCGACCGGACACAAAATATCGCCATGTTTGTTTCTTTCAAATCCAGCTTAACCTTAGTTTCATTTGATGGCACCTGGTGGAGACAGGACCGGTAGTTCATCCGTTACGTCAAAGTCCAAAATTGTTGTTCAGGCTGCCTGATCACTGAAGCTGCATACCTACTTCGCCTCAACCAACTTAGGTCAACTTCGCTAATAGAATAGAATAGAATAGTAAGTAAGTAAGTAAGTAAACGCTTTAGTGTACACAAAAAGAGTTAAAAAATACATCTATTACAATTAACATATAGGTACAAAGGCGAACTTATCCCTATAAGGGATCTCTTCCAGTTAACCTTTGAGCAATTGAGTGAGTACGAGAATAAAATACTCTTTATTTATGCACACCTCAAGAAGAAAGAAATACAAATACAAATGACACTTAACATTACAATAGAGGCAAACAATAGGCGATCTTATCGCTAAAAAGCGATCTCTTACAAACAACCTTTGGGTAGCGGATTAATATAAATGAAATGAGAGGAGTAGGCGATGCAAAGAGTCATCAAGAAAACTACTGAAAAATTATTAAAATCTACTAAAACCTAATAATCTAATAGTGTGGAGCCGCGATATAAGATACAATGGTATTAATGTACTGATCTGTAGGCTCAGTACCTACTAGCTATATAACCCTAGCAAGTGAGACAAATATACATATTTTATAGTAAATCTCTCTATAGCCTTGTAAGTCAAGACCAGACATAAAGACGACTAACTCCAATAAACTAAGTATGATATTTATGTACGTAACAAAAATAAAAATACAAAAACACGTATTTGCCATGACTCGTCTCTCAATTTGAATTAGACCGTGTCTTTAATTGCCCTTCTGACATTTAAATAAAATTTATTACAGAGCACCAAATAAAAGTAAAATGTCCAATGTCTAAACATCTTCCCATACATTAGTTTTAACGAAATTTTAGGAATTCGTTGGTTTTAAAGTTGGTGTTTTTGTTTTATAATGGAAGCGGTTTAAGGTTGGATTTTAGCATAAAATGGCTATAATGTAACTAGATCGCATAGGACGACATCATAAAAGAACCATACTAACCAAAAACATAAAAAGTCGTAGAAGTTAATGGTTTATTTTTAAACATTTGACATTATTTTTTTTTACAGTATCTACAAAGCTAGTGACGTAAAAATTTGCGAGGACACGTGACGTTGCGTCATCCTGACGTGGAAATTCACGACGTGACGTAGAATAAATAAATATCGGACAGCCCTACACAAATCGATCTAATCCCACAGTAAGCTCTATCAGACTGATGCGATGTTATGGGCACTAGACGGTGATAAACATAATTATATAGATAAATACATACTTAAATACAAATAACATCCATGACCCAGGCACAAATATTCGAGTACATCACACGAATATTTGTCCCTTGTCGGAATTAAAAGCTAGGACCACTGGCTCAGAAGGCAGCTGCTTTACTGATGCGCCTACCGCGTCGTTAAAATAGTTATTTGTTATGCAGGCTGCAAAGTTGTTATTTGGCGCGAGTTGAAATTGAAAGCTGAGCGAGCGAAGGAATCTAAGATTGAACCATGAGCGAATCGAATGGTTTAAAGATAGATTCCTAAGCGTAGCGAGGCTTTCAAGACACGAAAAGCTAAATAATTTTGCAGCCATGCGGAACACACAACTTTTCACCTCACTACAGCGAGGAAAATGCAAGATTCAAGAAAATAGTATATTGTGTCATAAGGGTAGTAAGTAGGGGATTATAACGAAGGTCTATTAGAAGCCCGACGCCGGAGGCGGAGGGCTTTTAATGTCCTGAGTTTGTAATCCCCTTACTACCCGCCTTACACACAATATTTTTCATCACATTTTGGAGTAAATAACAAATTAATAAGCCAAAAATAAACATTAAACAATAACGATTGACAACCAACTTTTTTCTGTATAGGTATATTTTTTTAATTTACTATAAGCACTTGGAAAACGGCCATCAGCTTAAAACAGAAAACAAATTTACACAGAATCTTACCATCTATTATTAAACAAATAACAATTAACAATATTATACAGCAATAATTAACAGCGTAATATTATAAAACTTAAATATGAACAGTAAGTTTGTTACAAACTAAATAGTTCCTAACCAATAATTTTATAAAGTTTTTCCTTTTTTTTGTGTCGTCTACCACAGATAATGTTTGTTTAGAAACTTGACAGGCTATACTGCCAGATTGTAACGATAATTCAACATTTAATTTAATAAAGTTAATGTAAAATACACATAAATAATTGTTAAACATTAGTATATTGTGTCATAAGGGTAGTAAGTAGGGGATTACTAACGAAGGACTATTAGAAGCCCGACGCCGAAGGCGGAGGGCTTTTAATGTCCTGAGTTTGTAATCCCCTTACTACCCGCCATACACACAATATTTTTCATCACATTTGGGAGTATATAACAAATAAATATGTAAAAAATAAACATTAAACGATAACGATTGACAACTAACTTTTTTCTGTATATATTTTTTTTATTTACTATAAGCACTGGCAAAACGGCCATCAGCTTAAAACAGAAAACAAATATAGACAGAATTTTACTATCTATCATTAAACAAATAACAATTAACAATATTATGCAGCAATAATTAACACCGTAATATTATAAAACTTAAATACGAACAGTAATTTTGTTACAAAACTAAATAGTATCTAACCAATAATATTAACTTTTTTTTCTTTTTTTTGTGTCGTCTACCACAGATAATGCTAAGAACTGTGTTTAGTTTAGAAATTTGACAGGCTATACTGCCATTTTGTAATGATAATTCAAAATTGAATTTAATAAAACAATTGCAAAATACACTTAAATAATTGTAAAACATAAATATTAATGCAGTTACGTATACCATATTAATTCAATACACAATAAAATTTGCTGGTAGGCAAGTTTTGTTGATACAACAAAAAACTTTGGCTGGGTTGAAACCTCCTTAGTCTGAAGTAGTCTGCGAGTGCGTACTATATTTTTAAAACTAAAACCATAACTCCCTCGGGAGTTATAACAATTCATAACTCCCGCGGGAACTATATAGGCCTTTGTACTTCAGTACACCTGCATGTAATACCATCTTTTACGAGCAAATGTGATGAAAAAATATTAATGCAGTTACATTTACCGTATTAATTCAATAAACAATAAAATTTGCTGGTAGGCAAGTTTGGTTGATACAACAAAAAACCTTGGCTGGATTGAAACCTCCTTAGTCTGAAGTAATCTGCGAGTGCATACTATATTTTTAAAACTAAAGCCATAACTCCCGAGGGAGTTATGTCAATTTATAACTCCCGCGGGAACTATATAGGCCTTAGTTCTTCAGTACACCCGCATGTAATACCATCTTTTACGAGCAAATGTGATGAAAACAATTAAAACATAAAAATAATCATATTTAATTTTGCCTTCTATTTATAACACATCAAATTTAAAACATAACACACTCAAATCCAAACCAAATAAATACGAGAAAAGCACACATATTAAAAATTAAAAGTAATATGGCCGTAATTTGTAGGTATTATCGTCGTGTATATTTTATCGTTAAGTTTTTCTTAAGCACTGTTATATTGTATTTGTATTTGAAACTACTTGACACATTCGTTGTGAATGTGGGAGAATGGCATTCTAGGAAGGATTAGTAGGCCACTCGGAAGTATTTTCCATAACACTTGCTTTGGAAGTTATTGGACGATGGGATCCGAAAACAATTATTTCGGCTTTATCTTCTTTAAAAGCGCCAATAGTTTCGGTCAATTACTTATCGTCTCCAAATATTTATAACAAATTCTTTTTCGTTTTAATGCAGGCTTTTAGCATTGAATAAATACTCCAAATTGGGCTTAACTTTCTTGTTTTCGATATTTCTATAAAGTAAGACAACAGTAATGTATTCTCCACAGAACAAAATTTACGTGAATTGTGAAAACTTCCAACTTTTTAATATTTTTTTTTTCTCGGGTGCGTTCAGAAATTACACTCTTATGTTCCAACTTTTATAACAAATAAATATAAAAAATTATGTTGTATTTAATATATTTACTAGTCAAAATATGTAAATGAAACTTAAATACTTACTATTAATATATATAAACATAAATTCAACATACAATAAAGTGTAGAAAAATAAAAACTTAAAAATCTGTCACCACAAACCAGGTTTCTGGACGTGATATTGTAGGTTAGCACGCTACTTTTGCACGCTAGCGCATAAAATAGACTTTTGCACGCAGATTTCGCCCTTTAAAATGAGGTTTTCCGAGCGAGTGAGGTGAAAAGAATATTGTGTTTACGTTTGCTTTAACCCTAAAATTCTGCAAAGAGGCCACACTGGTAGGTATATAATATTGTGGTTACGTTTATTTTGCAGTATTTTAGGGTTAAATAAACGTAACCACAATATTTTTTATGAATAATAAGTATCTACTCGTAGTGCCTGAATAATATTTATTATTATATTTATATTTAGCGCAGGTAACCTATGTTACAAGTTCATGCAATCAATGAGATTAAAACGTGAACAAGTAAATTTTATACAAAAAAAAAATTGACTAGGCTATTTGTCCATACCCCAATCTAATAAGTCTCGCGCTGCCGCTTTCGTTTCCGCCGTGTAATAGTGTCAATAAATCTAGAGTCGCCATATCCACACTTTTGTCACTTTGGCACTAACTTATTTGACTTAGTAACCACTTGTTTCCCCGTTACTTACTATAATACTATAAAATTCTAATTGTATAAAAACCGGCCAAGTGCGAGCCGGACTCGCGCACGAAGGGCTCCGTACATGGAGCAAAAAACATGTTCCTTGTATCCCCCCCCTTTAAATTTCACTTATTTTTTATGTTTATTATTTGTTGTTATAGCGGTAACAAAATATTTTAATTTCAACGTGTACCTAGATAAGACCATTAGGAGGTGGATGGATTGTCTGCCTATTACGATTCGTGAGAAAATGCCCGTCGAAGGAAATATCATGTAAAATCCCTATTTTTGTATGGCAGCCCCCTTGATTATTATTATTTTACTACGAATAGTATTTTTTGCTTTAATGGCAATAGAAATACATCATCTGTGAAAATTTAATCTGTCTACCTATCACACTTCATGAGATACAGCCTGGTGACAGACGGTCGAACAGCGGAGGCCTAGTAATAGGGTACCGTTTTTACCCTTTGGGTACGGAACCCTAAAAATCAGTTTTCAATGAGGAGGGGTCATTATAATGCAGGATTCCTATGAGCGCACGTATGTTGGTAAAAAAATATTATTATACGTACCTATCGAACCTAAGCACAAAATTTCATCTGAATCGGTTGAGAAATGTGGCTTGTACCGTAAAATGGGTTCACTTTAGGAAAATTTGGGGCTACTTTGATGGATTTAAAATGGTTATAAAAACGCAAATATTCATAGTTCGATTGAGTTCGTATTCCATTGCCACAGATGGTCAAAAAAAATTAGGACATGACGTAAAAATACTTTTCCAAAGTAGCCCCTGCATTTTAAAGTAACCCCATTTTTTCAAAATTAAATTCGGTCGAAGCTGAAACAGAAACAAGACATACATGACGCGTTGTCCCTTTAAAGCGCATGGAGTTTGCTGCCATTTGGAGAACCTTCTTCGTCGCTAACTCCTAAACACACAAACCTCCACATTTTGGAAGTCTCGCTTACTCGGCAAATGCGTGCACTATCCAAATAACACCACAAAACAATGTTGTGCAGTATATTAACTTAATAGTAGTTAAACTTTATTGAACCGGGTCTATCGCGATATTTTGATTTACCTTCATTGCCTGACGTTTCAACACGGTTTCAGGTGCCGTGGTCCCAGGCGTACAGGCGTAGGTTAGGCGTAATTAAACCTTGCATTAGTGACATCGGCATCAAATATAAATACTATTCAATAAAAAAGCATATAAGAATCATTAAGAAAAACATTTGTGTTTTCTATCTTTGATTAAAACTTAAAAAAATAACGAAGTTTATCTTTTTCTATATTTTGACATCATAATAATTGACCGAGCGAGTGGAAACTTCTCGCTTCTTCTTTAGCTTTGCCAGAAATTATTTCAAATTCCGAATGATTGTATGTTCTCGTCTAATACTCAAATAAATCATATAATAATTTCGAACATCAGAGTAGCTTTTATGATTCTTGAGTAATGTAAGAACGATCTAAAAAGCCACACTTTTTTGCAAAAACTACTGCCACAGTCTCTAGCAAATAAGGGATTTCATCAATTAATGGCAATTACCCCAAGATTTTAGATTTCTTAAATGCCACGTGATCAAAGATAAAACGTCCCATTTCACAATATATAGATCATTGTGAGTTTGAGCGTCGCATTTGTGCCACAATATACTACGTGAAATACATATATTATGTTATGTTTTCATACAACTATATCTCGAACAAGGCTTCCGACCGCGCGTGTATGCTCCATCAGAAATGAAACGGCGTAACTGCTGTAAAACGTCTATAAAATGTCCTACATTTTGTCTAATTAGTATAGTGGTTATTATTATAATAGTCGCTTCTAACATTGTAGAGTTTGTTAGTGTTTGTGTAGCAGGCACAGGCTTTAATAGAATGATGTCCACAGACCATAAGATGATGTCCAACATGCAATGAAATGTGGTCATAACGTGCGCCATAACAGGCTTCGATGTATCGAATTTCGGGCGGAAAAACTCGAGAGAACTGTCAAGGAAATTCATGCAAAATTGAAGGCCTAAGCCGGGAGTTATTTTTTTAAACAAGGCGTCTGTCAGACATTCTAAACAGCAGTTTTTTTTTCGTGTTTTTTTTTATTGCAATTCCTTTGAGAAAAGCACTATACATGCCGGCAAGCCCTTCTTTCCTGGTGTTTGCAGTAATGTACTATTATTGAATGAACGAACAAGATCAAGAACGTGCCCGCCACTTCGTCCACGTTTAACCTTTTTTCTTTACCGTAGTCGTAGAAAAATTATCCTATAACCATATTTTGATGTCCAGCCCCTGTACCAAAATTATCCTATAACCATATTTTGATATCCAGCCCCTGTACCAAAATTATCCTATAACCATATTTTGATGTCCAGCCCCTGTACCAAAATTATCCTTTTACCATATTTTGATGTCCAGTCTCTGTACCAAAATTATCCTATAACCATATTTTGATATCCAGCCCCTGTACCAAAATTATCCTATAACCATATTTTGATATCCAGCCCCTGTACCTACCAAAATTATCCTATAACCATATTTTGATGTCCAGCCCCTGTACCAAAATTATCCTTTTACCATATTTTGATGTCCAGTCCCTGTACCAAAATTATCCTATAACCATATTTTGATATCCAGCCCCTGTCCCAAAATTATCCTATAACCATATTTTGATGTCCAGCCCCTGTACCAAAATTATCCTATAACCATATTTTGATGTCCAGCCCCTGTACCAAAATTATCCTATTACCATATTTTGATGTCCAGTCCCTGTACCACAATTATCCTATAACCATATTTTGATGTCCAGCCCCTGTACCAAAATTATCGTAATATTACCATATTTTGATGTCCAGCCCCTGTACCAAAATTATCCTATTACCATATTTTGATGTCCAGTCCCTGTACCAAAATTATCCTATAACCATATTTTGATGTCCAGCCCCTGTACCAAAATTATCCTATAACCATATTTTGATTCAATACAAATCCTGCATCATCACCATCATTAGCCTTATACAGCTACATACAGGGTGTCCCAGAAGTACCACGTCACAGTGACACTGGAGGTAGGTTAGCTCAAGAGGAACCCAACCAACCTAACATGACCTCAGTAAAAGTTGCACGGTTTCAAGTTATTACCGAAATAAAACTTTTGAGAATTTTCCCCTTTTCTTTTACATTTTTAGTACCAGCATCGACACGGAAAGCTTTTAATAACAGTTTTTTGTGTGTATCAAATCATGAATAGCTAATTCAAAAGTGTAAAGTGTTATTTTGTCAGTAACTATTGTAAAATGCTGAAGAAAACTTGATTAATCTTGATTTAATTTGTCACAAAAACACGAATTTCAACTTTGACCATCTGCCATGTTTTTTTTTTATTAGAAACGAAACAAACAAATAACGTCAATAAATTTGGCATGTTTTTCTCCCTTTTGGAGGCTAGCTTATTCTAAAGGACTGGATAAAATCATAAAATGTCATGACAATTAAAGTAGATTAATGGCTTTGGTTAGATTAGAATTGCGACCACAACAGCGCGCGAACCGAGCGAGCGAAGCGAGCGTGCCGCAGTAGCGGTAAGCGTAGCACCAGGACCGGACTGCTACCAGTAAAGTAGATTAATGGGTTATAAAGTAGATTAATGGGTTATAGGTTAGGTTAGAACTGCGACCGCAACAGCGCGGGAGCCGAGCGAGCGAAACGAAAAGATAAAAAGTAGCGTTTAGGTCAGCGTCATCAATACCATCCCTACCACATCCAACGCGTCTAATCACTTCTCCCGACTACGCACATCGTGTTTAATTTTGCCAAAAAATTATACAGATTTGGAGACAAACCCGGAATATCATCAATGAAGTATTGTGGACTGACGAATCGGCTTGCAAAGGGGATGGATGTTTCAATTTACATAACGTCCATAGCTGGCAGACAGAAAACTCACATGAAGAACGAGAAAATCGGTCGCAATACCAATTCAAAATTAATTTGTGGAGTGAAATTCTTAATGGAATTGCGAGACCGGTCGAATGGTAGAAATTATTTTCAATTTTTGCAAAACGATCTGACTGCTTTATTAGAAGATGTGCCGTTGGCACAGAGACGAAAGATGTGGTACCAACAAGATAGTTGCCCAGCCCACTACGCCCGGCTAGTCCGTGAGCACCTCAACGAAACATTCCCCGAGAGATGGATTGGTCGATTGGGACCAATTTTATGACCATCGCGTTTCCCAGATCTAAACCCACTAGATTTTTTTATTGGGGATATTTAAAAGACTATGTTTACGCGAAACCAATAAGCAGAATTGCGGCAACGAGTATTCGAGGCAGCCCGTACCATATCGGAAGTCAGTTTAAGAAAATTGAGCCGAAATTTTATTGAACGATGTTTTTTGTGCATTAGTCCACGGGAGACAATTCTAAAATTTATTCTGACCTAAATTTATTCCAATAAATGTATCAAAAATAAACCTGTTTTTTATTGTCATTGACATTTTATGATTTTATCCAGTCCTTTAGAATAAGCTAGCCTCCAAAAGGGAGAAAAACATTAGTTTTTAGCCCTCGTGCATTTGGCAAAATAATTGGATCAGATAACAGAAGAGTCATCGCTGTACACAGCATCTTTGTAGCACATAACAGTGACTGCTTTCGGAGTTTAAGTTTTAAGTTGGCTCGATAGGGCATCGCCAAAGTGATAAGAATACCTAATGTTATCGCAGTAAGATACATGTGTTATACTATTTTAGAATCTGCATAACATGCCTAATTTATTGACGTTATTAGTTTGTTTCGTTTCTAATAAAAAAAAAAATGGCAGATGGTCAAAGTTGAAATTCGTGTTTTTGTGACAAATTAAATCAAGATTAATCAAGTTTTCTTCAGCATTTTACAATAGTTACTGACAAAATAACACTTTACACTTCTGAATTAGCTATTCATGATTTGATACACACAAAAAACTGTCATTAAGAGCTTTCCGTGTCGATGCTGGTACTAAAAATGTAAAAGAAAAGGGGAAAATTCTCAAAAGTTTTATTTCGGTAATAACTTGAAAACCGTGCAACTTTTACTGAGGTCATGTTAGGTTGGTTGGGTTCCTCTTGAGCTGACCTACCTCCAGTGTCACTGTGACGTGGTACTTCTGGGACACCCTGTATAACAAATGAGTTAAGTAGCGTCTAATAAAGTGTGGCATTTATGGAGATGGCTGGATAGCCCGATGACAGCTATGGCCGAATAATTGGCATATAAATGTTGCGCCTATGCATGAAGGGGATAGAACTGCACGCTGGTGTCTGAAACCTGCATAGCGCTGTTAAGATTTATCCTAAAATAATGACTTCTCACCATAGAAAACTGATTTTCTATAATTATAATAGTACATATAGATGATGATAAATATTTAAATTAGGTGCGCGTCTAAAAAGTGGGATCTTTGGGGAAACCAATCATATTATGATAATTGAACTGTTGTGACTCAACCGAAGCTTTGAAAAACCAGATTTGATGATTCACGGTGCATCATTTTTGCACAAAATATTCCTAGCAATTATGCATTCGTCACTCTGTGAATGCCATTCTATCTCTACGACCACGTGATAAATACTTGTGACCTAGAGTAGAACTAGACTAGACCTGGCAATTTTTTACCGTCATCATCATAGGCCTTTACATCTTTATCAGATGATTTTATGCAGCGTTTTTGTGGCAGTGTTTGAAATGACTATACAGTCCGATGCGGGAGCGACAGTGACGCCCGCAAGATTGACATCTCATTAGGGGGTCGTTTGATGATTGAGTTGGTGAAGTGACCCTCCTCTCATGTTGGTGTCTCCTCTCACATTTCGCAGCCAGAGCCCGAAACCAACTTCTGTCATGAGCTTTGCAGCCTTCGGCAAGAGACGCTCTCCATTTGCTACGCTCGTTAGCCAAAGTTTCCCAATTAGCAGGGCTGATGCCAAACGTAAGCATGTCGCGCTTTGTGCAGTCCTTAAAACGTAACATGGGCCTCCCCACTCTTCTCTTAGCAAAAGCAACTTCGCTTAACAGGGTGCGTCTTGGCAAGCGAGTGGCATCCATACGGTGCACATGCCCCAGCCATCGCAGTCTGCGCTGTTTAAGCATTGCGGTAATGCTGGGAAGCTGCGCAACTTGTAGCACTCTCTCATTAGTGACCCTGTCTCGCCAACTGATGTCTAAAATATTCCGGAGGCAGCGCATGTGAAAATTATTGAGTCTTTTTTCTTGCTTTGCATACGACGTCCAGGTTTCAGCTCCATACAAAAGCGTACTCAGAACACAAGTTTGGTACACTAAAATTTTGGTCCTGGTTGTCAAATGGTGGTTATTCCACACTCTTGCATTGAGCCTCCCAAACGTCGTAGCCGCTTTCCCGAGCCGACTCCCAATTTCCACATCCAGCGACAGATTGTTTGACACGTTGGATCCCAAGTAACAAAATTGATCAACAACATCAAGGGGCGTACCATCCAACAAAATTGTTGGTTTCTGGTTGAAGCCCTGCGCCAGAACAACCGTCTTTTTAGAATTAATTGACATAGAAAAGAGAGAACAAGCATGTGCAAATTTGTCTAGGAGAACCTGTAAGTCTTGAGGGGATTTGGCTACGAAAGCGGCATCATCGGCAAAGAGCAATGAATCGACATATAGGTCTTCTCGTTTACGGCGAGACCTCAACAGGGTAGAATTAAAAAGTTTCCCATCCGCTCTGGTATGCAAGTGTATGCCCTGTACGACATCTCCATATGCAACCTTCAGAAGCAACGAGAAAAAGATGCCAAAAAGTGTTGGAGCTAAAACGCATCCCTGCCGCACTCCCCTCCGCATGTCAAACAGAGCAGAAGTCTTGCCGTCGTGAACGACAGCGCCTTGCATACCCTCGTGGAAAGACTTTATTAAATTTAATAGTTTTTGGGGACACCCTATCCTGTCAAGAGCGGTGTAAAGGCCTTCCCGACTTACTGTGTCAAAAGCTTTATTAAGGTCTACAAAAGCTACCAACAGGGGACTATTCTGCTCACGTGATTTTTCCTGCAGTTGGCGCAAAGTAAATATCATGTCAGTAGTAGAGCGTCCTGAGCGGAACCCACACTGTGCCTCTGGATACACTCGTTCAGCAAGCCGTTGGAGTCTAGCCAAAATAACCCTCGCAAACAGCTTACCGACAATGCTTAGAAGGGAAATGCCGCGGTAGTTGTTGCAATCGCCACGATCCCCTTTTCCCTTGTATAAGGTGATAATATTCGCGTTTCGCATATCCTGGGGGAAGCGCTCTTGGTCCCAACATTTACCTAAGAAATTGTGCAGAATCGGATGTAGGGACTTGACCTTAAGAAGCTCTGCAGGGATATTGTCGTCACCTGGACTTTTGCCGTTTTTAAGTTGGATGACCGCTTTATGAAGCTCCCTTGGGGTGGGTAATTCATCTAGCTCATTCCAAGTTTCCAGTTCAAGGATAGTGTCCATAGCTTCTGGATCAGTATCGACTGGATGAGCATAGAGTCCTGTATAATGCTCCACCCAGCGGTTCGATTGGCGGTCGCTGTCAGTTATTACTGTACCGTCAATTTCTTTTAAGGGCGCTATTTTCTTTGGCAAAGGTCCGATTGCTTTTTTAATCCCCGCAAAAACACCAGACAAATTACCAACAGCTGCGCAGCTCTGTATATTTTCGCACAGTTTCAGCCAATACTCATTGGCTAACTGACGACTTACTCGCTGAAGTTCGGACTTGGCAGCTCGGAACTCATTATTTGATGATTTGCAAGGATTAAGTCGGTGGTTTAAGGCTGCTTGACGTTTAACGTTAAGTAAGGGTGTAATGTGACTTGCGTTCTCAGAGAACCAGTCAGCAGACTTTGGTGAGTCATAGCCAAAAACTTCACCGGCAGCTTTTGTGAGCAGTGTCTTAATGGATTGCCACTCCGACTCCACTGAGGCGTCAGCGTCCCAACCATCTGTTCCACGTTGAACTAAATCACTAAATTCACACACCAGTTCCGAGTCCTTAATGCTAGAGAGATTTAACTTTTTCCTCCTTGGAGTTCTGCTAAAATGAACCTTTTTTTGATTGAATCGGCCTCTACAAACCACAAGGGAGTGATCAGTATCACAATCAGCGCTGTGAAAGGACCTGGTGTGGATAATGTCCTTAAGATCTTTTCTTTTTGTCAAAACAACGTCCAATTGATGCCAATGTCCTGAACGAGGATGCTTCCAGGAAACGCGTCGCATCAGTTTACCCTTAAAGTAAGTATTAGTAACACACAGTTGGAACTTACAACAAAATTCGAGTAGGCGCTGACCATTCTCATTTTGTTTACCCACACCGTGGTTACCAAGGCAATCAGGCCAAGCTTGGTTATCTTGGCCTACACGGGCATTAAAGTCACCGAGAACCAATACGCGGTCTCCAGAACGCACACCACGCAAGGTGTTGCCAAGTTGGTCATAAAACTCGTCTTTAGCCTCAGCAGTTGAATTGAGCGTCGGAGCGTATGCAGAAATAATGGTTATAAATCCACTGGTTGTTGACATACGTAGGACCATTATACGCTCAGATATCCCGCGAGGACGCTCTATGGAACCTAGGAGATCATTTCGAACCGCAAACCCCACACCATAGACGCGGTGTTCGTTGCTTGCCTTACCTTTCCAGAAGAAGGTGAAGTTTTTTTCACGTAGCGAGCCTTCTTCTGGAAGCCTAGTCTCCTGGAGCGCAGCAATGCTGACGTTAAGCTATTTTGGACTGTTGCCACGTAAATAAAGCACAATATTTAAACATTTACATATATTTGAATAAGGGGTTCAATACCTGTGCTAAGTTTAGTGCTGTTGCCACTAAGTATCGTTTATTTTATTATAATTAATATTATCACATTATTATATCACCAAGTTGGATAGAAAAACAAACAACATAACTCGAAAAATGTATAATTTAACCTTAAGGAATATTTTAAACGATGCGCAAAGGTAAAGATTCACCCGCAGAGGTCGACCATCTTAACTTTTCTATTACTAGCGTCGCCACTATCGCATTATCCTTTACGTCTATATTGGTAACATTTTAGTTCCTAAAATATCCGCATGCACATATAACTTGGTAAAAAGGCCGGTAATCTAGCAGCACCGATATACTGTTGCGGTTTAAAGCGGCGCTGTCGTCGCAGTATTCCTTTAAAATTCTATGTGATGACCTTTAGTTCTTAATTTTTCCGCCTGTGTAGTTAAGTTTGTAGCTTTGTAGAGGTCACAGTGGTCACCGGACGGCCTTATTCAGCACTTTAATCTACTCCATAAAGATAAGGCAATTACTCTTATGTATTTTTTATTCATTTGCCTTACATCGAAAGAAATCACAGTTTAATAGAGAGATAACTTGTTAACTTAGATAAGTATGCAAAATCCTAACAACCATTTAATAACATTGAATTTCATTTTATCATGGACCAAAAAAACATTAATAAATGAAATAATAAAAAAATATTTATTTAAGGTACAAAAACTTAGCTAAAATACATATCACAGCATCCACAGCACAGGTTTCGTCCAATCACAAATAGATGTATCCACCACAAGCTTCGTCAATAAGCAATGGCACAGATACATAGGTATATTATCCGCAACATGCATCGTCACAATGTACACCGTAAAACTACACTAACGCACTGCCTGATAAGTACCCGGCTCAAACGTCCCAAAGATACCCGCCGCATTCCCACGCTGGATTGCCAAACAGATACGCTGAACCAGGTACGAACCCGACCTTTCATCACAACCCCTATCCCTCATACGTTTACCAAGGGCTCGAACAGTACTGTGGCGACTGCCAGGGGATGTCCTCAGAGGGAGTAATTAAATACAGAGAAAGGGCAGCGAGAGGTTTAAATGTGTTTATTGCCCGAAGGCCAGTCTAAGACTGACTATATTTTTTACAATTACTACAATCATTGACGGACGTCATTCGTCCATTCTGAATTTCAAACAATCTTTATTTCTTAAATCAGTGGCCAGGCACCGATCGTGAAGATACCATCTTCACATTTCCCGCCGTCTCGGGATAGACGAGGGACGTTCGTCTTACTATATAAATGCTAGACAAAACTACTCCTGCCTAACATATTAGAGGTCCCTACCTATGCAGGAATACCCATACATTCATACCCAGATGGTCTCTTGCTAAGAGATAACCAGGGTCAGGACATGAACAGACACTAGCCTATGGCATGTTACGTAATCTGACATGTTGTCTGACATTGGCTTTGCCTTGACAAAAACCTGCTAAAAAGGCAAGGCACCAACTTATCCCGAATGTTATTCGACTAATTAATAAAGCATAGACCATTCGATACATCAAGCTTCAACAATTTAATCGCCTAGTGTAAAACCGGCTAACCCGATTAAATCGTATCGAATGTTCCCACCTTAACTGCCTGGAGTATGACATATGACACACGTCGCATGCTCCAAACAATTGTACCACGATATGTCACTGCCCTTATATTAGATGCCTGACACATTGTCTATGACACTTGTCTCAAACATCCATACAGAACTAACAAATAGTGACAACCGTCTATCACTATCTTTATATTAGACTCCTGGCACATATATATTAAATATGCCCCAGAAATCTGTACCGTCAAACTAATACCTTTACATTAGAATCCTGAATCATATGGACTATGGTTCAAGATTCTGTACCATAAAATAAACCATTACCTCATAATTAATTTCACGACCATAGACGATGGCATGACACGTCATATTGACATGTCAAATGTTATGTCACTGTCGAGAAATTAATTATTAAAACACGAAACGAAAGTTATTTTTATTAAAAATCCTACCTATCACTTAATTAAAATTAATAAAATTTATTATATTACAGACATGAACATAAAATAAGATCTTCAGACTGCATTGGCCTGATGCAGGGTGCTGTGCGATCCTTGGCTCGTCATGCCAAGATCCCACGCTCCTGCCGCCTCCTGGATGTAGAATGCGAGTCGCATTCAGTCATCCCAGTAGCTGAAATCCCGAGGAACTGGGACAGCTATGGCCCTTGCAGTGTTGGATTACATGAAAAAGAAAAACATATTAGTATACACAAATTAAAATGCTGGAAATAAAGTATTTATTAATTATTGGAATTCTGTGAAAGTTATAAGTTATTATTATTACAAGGAAAGGTATTGTAAGTGCAATAAACTTAAAGTGCAATAAATTTATAGTGCAAGAAATTAAAAATTGAACTTCCTATTGTAATATCCTAGAAAAGCAGCCAATATATAGTGGAAAGAAATTAAATTATAGTTACAACAGTGACACTTGCAAATGCAACAAACATAACTGCATCCTTGTACATTGCATTGCATTGCATCCACATGTACAGTCAACCTGAATTAAAAATTTCTGAAAAATAATAGTTTTATTATTTACACCCTAGAAGTATAGAATTGTTTATATTAATTAGAATTAACGATTAAAGAATTTCTTTAATCTGTTAACATGAATTATCACGTTCTTGGCACGACCATTAGGAGTGAGTTTTTGTACCACATAATTCAATGAAGACAATCGGTGAACAATCATGGTAATAATTTATGTACAACGATTATTTATTATTTGTAGGACCATACTAATATCTAGAACTATCATACACCTAGCATAATTATTATGGGACAATTATTTACATCCTAATAAACACCTATTCTACAAATTATATATTATGGTTCATTATTGCCTGTTATCTGCGTTGCGTCTTGGACAGCATTCATGGTGTCCATGGCGTTCGTCGGCGTTTGATCGGCTATCCTCGTACAGGCTTGCTGTTCCCGATGTTGCATTTTCTTGACGAGCACTCGATCCGGCACAGCACATATTGTGGAAATAAAATTTAACAAGCAACATATTATGGAACTAATGACATTGGTTGAAATTGATGTCTTCCACTCTTTAAGAACATTTGTTACATCATTTGACAACACTGAAACTGAATGTTTCTCACTGGTAAAATTGTATACTTTCACTGACAATTGCTTGTCTGATGTCAACAACGTGTGCTTCAAGCGTAAAGGAACAAATTATTGGGGATTCTTGCGATTTTCGCTGACGATGATAAAATTCTTGTACATTATTTTTGGCTCGACGATAATTCTTCGTTTAACTCTGATATAACATCCTCAAACGATGTCTGAAATTAATCTGTAATACGGTCCCCGAATAATTATACCGTAATTGCCATTTGTGATTATTTTATTTCGTATTTTCACACGGGCCAATATTTATACGTCGGAAAAGCCATTAATTGTGCTCGTCTCCATTTTCGTATGGAATCCAAACAAATCAAATGCACAAACAGATTAAAATCGCATGGGAAGAAAAATAATAATGGGTGATTCAACTTCGCGAAGATTCGTCAACTTCACCCGTCTGTCGAACTCGCTCCGTTACGGCAGTGCCGTCAGGACATACAATACCACACTGAAGTTGGCAATTCGCAATTGCCAAATGTGCACTTTTTCTTCTTGTACTTCGTGGGCGTATAGACCGCTTCGCTTCTGTACGGCTGCTATGCAAACCGTAAGCTTTCAGTACGTATTCGTAACAGATGCCCAAGAATCTGTGGACAAAATTAATTGGGAGCGGGGAAACTTTCAATACTCGCGTGACTCTAGTTAAAAATTTCGCAGACTCCACCAAGTGTGGCGACTGCCAGGGGATGTCCTCAGAGGGAGTAATTAAATACAGAGAAAGGGCAGCGAGAGGTTTAAATGTGTTTATTGCCCGAAGGCCAGTCTAAGACTGACTATATTTTTTACAATTACTACAATCATTGACGGACGTCATTCGTCCATTCTGAATTTCAAACAATCTTTATTTCTTAAATCAGTGGCCAGGCACCGATCGTGAAGATACCATCTTCACAGTACACCACGGCCCAGCAGTCTCAACGGCCAGAGGAATGAAGTCATACACCGGTCTTAAGTTAGAATACTTGGAGTGCTTGAGCTTAGCCGCGTTTTCCGCAGCGCCTCCAGCCGACCGCTTTGCGACCGACGTTGCGAAAGTGCTTACACAAGTAGCATCCCACAACAGACTCCGCCCTTTCGCCCAAGGAACCAGTGTAAGACCATCAGGCCTCTTGCCATCTCAAATGAATAAAAAACATGTTTTTCCCCGCTAAAGGTGTCCTAATTTACCGAAGTTTCCTCAATAATGACATAAAGACAATTATAATATTATAAATAATTAATATGTAATCTTTGTCACCCTAGGGCGTGCCGGGGAGAAAATCTTACTTCCTGGCCAAGGCAAGACGTAAAACTTTCCTCAAACCAAGGGCCGTAATTCGTAAAGCCCCAGATAGTATATTTATAAAACACCTGCGATCTGGGACATTCAAGAATTCGCCGCCCTAGGTATGTAATGCACTATTACGACTATATTTTAAACTGTGTAACAAAATGCTCTTTTGCACTGGTCTGTCTCGCTGTCCATGACAAAGCTACTTCACAAATTTCTGAGGGAGGATTCAAAGTTCATAACCAATTATCTTTTTTGCCTTAGTCAAGTATTTTGTGTGTGTAATGAACACCTTATTTATTACATCACTATGTACCCATAATTAATATTGTTCTGCCTATTGCATTTTTTCCGTACCTGTAAAGTCTTTAGGTACACATATACGTATTCATCTGTACACCTACATTATAATATGTAATCAATTAAATCAATTTTTACACTGAATTTTATTTTTCCCTAAAAAGTTGCCATTTACATTAATTGTACAATGAAGTCCATAAAGATGAGTCAATTAGGCGTTGTACAATAAACGTCGAAGGCGGCTCCACAAGACGCGAGGTGCATTTTTATCTCGCTTCTCAGATTTTTACTGCCGTCGTATCTTCTCGCAGTGGCAGATTGGCAGCACAGTGAAAGGATCAATCGCAGTATATAAGTTACTCTGCTGGCGGAGTGATCCGAAGCGAGGCTTGGCATCTGCAGCAGAGAATGCCATAGCTAACAGTGACGCGCTATCTTCTGCCAGTCGGTGGCTTGCAGCTCACGCAAGACCAACTCTATCAAGTCAAGTCTTTCCAGGGCGATATTTCGGGTCAGTCGGTGCATTAGTGAGATATTAATTTACTACCGAAATAAAACATATGTAGGTATGTATGTTGTGTAATCCGTAACTAACTGTAAACGGTCGGATATGATACTCAGTACCTGAGCGATAGTACTGTTTTTGTTTTATAAATGATCCTTTTTTTTATACTAACTTCAGCAGCACTTTTGGCATCACCGCAGCTTAGTCCGACAGCTTGCATACGACAGGCATGATCGAATTAAAGACTCTCTGAATCTCTTTAGTGCTAATGCACTCCTAATGGAGTGACGGGCAAATCTCAATATTTTCAAAATTCTGTGAGTCAACATACTGGTTGAATCTAACCGTGTCCACTGTGCAATTTCACAAGTAATAGTGATCTTAACCTTCGTATTTCGACCACAAATTAATTTCGGGCTTAATGCTCGCCTTACCGGGTGGACCTTGTCAGAAGTGGTGTTTCATGTTTCCGCTCTTCTCTTGAATTATGCCTTTGACTATCACAGAGATGGGACTCATGGATATTTTATTATATTGCAAATTACCGGCGTGGCATTTTGTTTCTGAGTGAACTTGCTCGTTGAACCTACCTGAAGTTACGTAGTAACTTGTATATAATCTGTGCCTGAAGGCTGATTACGTTTAAATGTAATCAGATATGAATTCGATCAAAAACGTATGAAATGGGTTTTTTACTGTTGTTTTAGTTTGACATGTTTACTGCAAAATAAATCTATTCTATTCTATTCTATAAAGAGCTCCATACGAATTCGAAACATGTCGGGCCATTCCTGACAATTTCAAGTGAGTCGAATAATTAAATTAGAATGTATTAAATATATTTTGTAACAGGTAGTGACATCCACCAACTTTGAATCTTAGATGAGTGATCATCTTGTTTTTAAATTTGCTATAAAAGTGTAGGTACATCGAGTTTTCTTTCACGCTTCTTAGATTCTAAGAGGTATTCAAGATCATGAAGGCACTGCTACACCTGAATATGTTTCCTCAGAGGCTTGAACCTGGGATTGCTAACTTCATCAGTCTACGAAATACTCATCAATGACGAGTTAACCATGTTATTTAGTCGATTAAGATCTTTGTCATTTTGAATGAAGTAACCTACTACTAAGGAACCTGTAAGTACCTACAAAATCACTTATGTATAGTTAATATTTTCCAAACGTATGAAACCTGTCAACAGTAAACATACCTACTTAAAGGCCACATACTACGCAGCGAAACCAAAAAGACCCAAGCGACCTTAAAATGTATATGCATGTACGACTTTTTGATTCAAGATAATACTGACGACTTCGTTTAAGTTATTTCTATGTTTAAATATTTCTAAATTTTCATTCACTCATAATGTTTATTATAATTTAACTACGAACGATGTTAAGGACGTCTATTGTATGAAAATGAAATAATATTAATATGTTTGTATAAATAAATAAAAACCCTTTTTCTTTTAGATGCACCGTCGGTTATGTTTACCAAGTTTTATATCGGAATGTAATTGAAATAAGTATAATTTATAAATTCTATTATTTTTAGCCGTTTATTTTAGTTAGTGAGGTTCTAAGCTGTTTATAGTTAATATTTTAATAGTATAATGTGTTGTATTACCTATTTGTAATTAGATCTTTAAAAAATAAAAATTATAGTAATTTATAGCTCCTATATTATCGTTCGTATATTTTAACGGTCATTGTCATGACTTGTGAAAGTCACACAATCATGAGGTACTAGCATTTAAATAAACACGAAAATTTTTAATGACACTAAATTAATAGGGTAGGTGGGTCAACCAACATTACTGAAAGGTCGCATTAAAACATAATTATTCAGTACAAATACGCTTTATTGCATAGTAAAATACTTATATTTATGGAAGAAATCAAATTATATAATATTAGAGTTTTTAATAAACTTTTTGGTGTGATTACACTTGTGTCCTTTAATCTTATTTGACCTTTTTGTATTTAATGATTTAATCAGCATAATTGTATATTAATGAGGAAGATGTTATAACATAACACAACTGACAAAGTAACTCAAAGTTCAGATTTCAAGTCAAACTCAGTTCATATGTATATGTATGTGTATGTTAAAGTTTTTTGGTACAGTACCAATTTTGTACATTTAGAAACTTAGTTCTGTTATTCACTTTCTTTCTAATGTTTTATTTGTATGGGCAATGTAAATGCGACATTTGCCTATTTTGTTACAGTTTTGTTTTATTATAAACTTCAAGGTTTGTATTGAAAGTCGGTTATCTATGAAGAGGGAGAATTTCAGGAATAATCTTAACAGCCCGATTCAGGATCGTCTTTTATATCATATGGGCGCGCGGCGCCTTGCCAGTCTGGCGCTATCTGTCGGCCATAATTGCTTTGTCCTTTCATTACATTTTAGTACAGCGATAGCTGGATATGCAAAAATGGATATAAGACACTTTTTGAAAAAAAAAAATACTTGGACGAAGATGCGACCTGCCAGCGACAATATTAACATCTAGCAATGGCTTAAAGAGTACAGACAGTGGATATACTATGTTATCTTAATTATCCTTCGTTCTCTGGTTAGTTAACGAAGCACTGAAAAAAATAGCCAGTGGAGCCTACTGACATTACAGTAAGACTTACTGCAATAACAGTTAGGCCTACTGACATTTCAGTAAACCTAACTGCAATAACGGTTACGCTTACTGTAATGTCAGTAGGCTCCACTGGATATTTTTTTCAGTGAGGTATTCCAATTTAACTACTTTATAAATCGCATATCAAATTGCAGAGGCCGTAAAATACAGGTGTCATACACCTATATCTATTTAATAAACACGTCACCCCGAAGGCTCTCTTGCCCAATTAAATGATATAAAGATGTTTTCCATCTTTTCACGTGCATAATAACATTTTAACTAATTATAATAACGTCGCCATGAACGGAATTCATTAAGGGTCACTCAAAACACACTTAATCAAGTAAATTCTGTTATTTTGTATACAAACTAAATTTATTTAGTTGTTACATAATATATTGCCGATATGCCAATGGTACTTACGAAGCGTCTTGCGTCTAATTTTCTCACAACGGAAAGAACGAACCTTATCATCAAATCATTAAATTTAAACTTGGATCTCTTGAAGTCAAGTTAGGTAGCTTCTAAGTAAGTATGATCAATCTTAGATTCTAGGATTCGACATTTTAGAATATATCGTTACTTTGCAATAGGTGGCATTGTTAAGGCGACTCCGTACGTGGAATGGTGATTTTTAAAGTCCTAAGGCTCGTAATCTAGCCAACGGAAAAATCTGAAAAAAATATATGTTATTTTTGACTATTTAACCTAAAAAATTATAGTTGGATTTTTTTTTAAAGCAATAATTACTATGAAAAAAATAATGTTGAAATAGGGTCGTTTTCAATTTTCAATTCCCTAAGGCTTCTAAACTACAAGTGATATTTACACGGCTCTTTCGCAAGAACATTGACAATTCATTGATCTTAAATCGTATTGTTTAAAAGTTAGTAAAATGGAAAATCGGTCTAATAAAGCATCAAAAAAACTGAATTTCCGCGAGCGCGGCCGTGCCCGGGCAGCGAGCTCAGTGTAAATCTAACCGTCGAAGGGGACGGCTGTGTCACTTGCTCTCGCGATCCATCTAGTTACGGAAAATTGTTATAGTACCGGATCCCGCGGAGGTTCGATCTATCTTCGTGCGTTTGAAGTGTATTTTAAGAGAGTGTAGTTCGTTTTTTCACACGACTACGCTATGCGTCATAACAAAAAGCACTCATTTTCATATAGAATTAAATTCAACTGTTTTTTTCGTATTTAGGTATCTATTAATTTTAAGTACTTATAAAAAAAATTGTCATTGCTTAGCATTCCCAAACACATTTGAATACTTAGATATTCTCAGTCATGGGCCCACACCAGACAGGATTCCCAGAAAATAACACTTTTGGTGTGGGTTTTTTTTTCTCTGTGTAATATTAGAGTACCTTAGGTATTTCGGTTAGTAAAAAAATCTGATAATACAGATATTTAAGTATGATAACGTCTAATGATCTTTATGAATTCAACCCTAAGAGATATGAATATCGTAATGCAGAACAAGTATTGTTCGTTTGAATACCATTGTAATATTCGGTAAAACGCTAATTTACGAATACGAATATTTATTGTAAGTATTCACATTCGTTGCGTCACTAGTACAGTACAGTTGCCGAGAAACTTCTTGAGCCTAACCTTGACTGCGCAGTAGCCGATTTACGTACAAATATGCATGCGCAGATCCGCCATTTTGGGTCAAGAAGTTTCTCGGCAACTGTACATGGCATATGATATAAAAATACATTATCAAAAATTACAATAATTTTCTAGTCCAAAGGCAAGTGACAATTTTGGCATGAGGGCTTATTTATGTACATATAGTCAGAATACATATTTGCATCAATAAATTTCCCACTTCATATTTAAATCTAAATGAGCGTTAGTAATTATTGACATATCCACCGGGCCTAGCTAAACATACCTAGCCTGGCCATAAGTTCTGTTCCAATCCAATTGATTACTGTTTATAAAATAAAAACCTGATTTTTATTACATATCGTTTAAATATATAACTTTATTTAGACTCATCGTAATGCCCGGACTTGATTTTTGACTAATGCTCAGAATGTTTCTCTCTAAGTTGCCAGAGGGCAATGAAACGATCATGGATCAAATTAATCGATCGCGAAAGGAACGCCAAAACCCAAATAGCTTACGTAACCCAGACAACCGCTAAACTAAAGTATTTGTCGCCTTAAATTTCAAGTGTTTGTTTAGTTTTGGCATTGCTGTACAGTGCTTCGTGTGTTAACTGATCTTTCATATAAAATTAAGTTATTCTTAGTAACTATTTTTCACTTTTATTACTTGCATTGTTAAATGTCTTTTCTCAAAAATTGCATGTAATGTTGCCTTACCATTGCTAGATAGACTACAGTAAGTGGAACATACTGAAGACTTTTTAGAAGTGTCCAGTAAACAGCGAGATTTTAAATTTGGAATCAATATTTGTCCAGTAAGTAAGTATGTAATTCCTATTACGTATCAAGATATTTGAATATCGAAACACTATTTACATCGTCACCGACCTATAAAAAAACTAAGGATGTGAAGGCGATGAGGTCGTATATAAATGTAAAAAGGATGCATTCCACAAATTGTTTTAATTATAAGTACAGTGCGAGAGCAAATTGTAGAAATTAAAAAGTGGCGTCCCTTTTCCATAGATTAAATAGAAAGAGACGACATTGCAGTATACACTTGCAATTTACACTAAGAGCAAATGTAAAATAAAAAGAGGTTAGTACTATTGGCAGTATAAACGTAACTCAAGATGCATATTAAAAAAAAAAGTATCGACAAGGTTTAGTGCGGAAGTTTGTATGCAGCGTTTAGTTCATAATTGTGCTGTGTAAAATGACAATGATATTTCGGAATTCCTTCCTTTTTTGTGTCGTTTAGAAAAAACCTCGGAGTTAAAATTGAAGGTAAGCTTTATGATATGAAAATTAGTTAGAAAATACAACAATGTATAACAATAATTAAATGTTATCTTTAAGACTTAGATTTGTAAGACAGTGCAAATAATTAAACGCAGTATTTATAAAAAAAGAAATTAAGGCGGGATTTAAATTAAAAGACAAAAATTTCAAATTTGTTTGTGTGGTCTATTACAATAATTCAGCAAAAATGAGTTCAGACGAGTCTGATTCCGAATAGACGGCACTCCTCCATACTTAAAAGCGGAGGCAGAGTTAGCTAAAATAATTTACTTCCGACTAAATCCAAGGAGATATAAAAAAATTTTAACAAAAAAAAGAACCGACTTCAGTAAAACTAAAAATCCAAAAATAACCCGTTCAAGTACAGATTACATTTGACTCACCCTTTGAAGTCGATCCCAAACCACTGTTATTATATTTATATATTAAAGTTTACGTGAGGTTTGGCACCGACTTCAAAGGGTGAGTCAAATGTAATCTGTACTTGAACGGGTTATTTTTGGATTTTTAGTTTTACTGAAGTCGGTTCTTTTTTTTGTTAAAATTTTTTTTTTTTTCGCTTTTTAGTGATTCATATGAAATACTTATGGCGGGGTGATCAGGGAGGTCTTGAAGGAATGCATGTCGTTTTAATTATCTCCTAACTCCTAACCGTTAAGGAGTTGTACCTTCCATCATCAGTTCAGCATTGGAAGATGATGACTACCATATGCAAATACTTAAATAGTTTTAGAAAATATTTGGAAAATATTATGACTGCCTATGAAATTTCAGGAATTCCTTCGATTCCTCATGGATCTCGTCATCCGATCTTCACCAAAATTTTATGGGACCAACCTTGAGATGTCTCTTCATGAATCTAAAAAGAATTTTCCAAATCGACTCATAAATGACGGAGTTATGAGGTAACAAACATGAAAAAAAAAAAAAAAAAAAAAAAAAAAAAAAAAAAACATACAACCGAACTGAGAACCCCCTCCTTTTTTTGAAGTCGGTTAAAAATACAAGAGATTCGTTAAATGGAAGGAAGAAAATCAAGTTAATAGTTGGTCAGATAATGTGTGATAAGGTCTGAATATTTCAACAATCTTTCTGAGACAATCGGATGGCTACAAAGGAAATAAATCACAAATATTCAGCAGCAAAATATAGAAAAGTTCTTAAATCAAGCTCTAGATGATAACCATTTTGGCGATGAAGGTAAATAAATGCTGCCACTATTTGATAACGATATAACTATATATTTTATCCAAGTATAAACTCATAATTATTTTTGTTACAGGTTGTTATCATGGGAGTTAATGGTGCTTGCGACGACGAATATCACAATGTGTAATATTAAAAATGGGATATAACAAAAATATTCATTGGAAAATGGCCGAGCGAATATGAATGTCACCTATAAAATATAATTTTAATCTAATTTTCTTGTTTAATTTTTGAGAAAAGCACTATACTTGCTTCGACCGTAAGAGCCATCCTGGCCTCGTATTATATCCGGACCTCGCCTACGGCTCGGTCCGTCTAATACCTACTCGGCCAGTATGGCTTACTTACTGGTCTCTGCCGTAATGTACTATAACGTAGTGTTATATACTCTTTGTCAAATGTTAATGAGCTGTACACATTTCGGCATTGCATTCATAGATTCTTTCCTTTCCGCCAACGGTCTGCAGTGACTTTGACAGCTCTGTCGCTTGTCAATGTCATTGTCTTGGCGTTGAAAGCGCTTACGCTGCGTTCAGACTAAGAGTCCAGTCGTGTGTGTGCGGTTCACCGTGGCGTCACCTATAGGTTTCACCGGAAGACCAGCGCTGGTTCCCGGGCCAGCATTTATGCTGAGGTGTGACCTTTTCGTGGCATACGCAACAACGATTTTATTTTGTTTTATTTCTAATATTAATCTTTGTGTATGTTAACGAATAAATTATTATTCTATTCTATTCTATTCTATTCTATTCTATTCTATTCTATTCTATTCTATTATATTCTATTCTATTCTATTCTATTCTAAAGTAGAGCTGACACGTTTGCCGCATGTCAACCGATCTGCAGATCAAGAAATCTACACCCACCCAATAAAATTCGGCGTCACGGTAGATCACGATGGAGATGGTGGGACTACCTGGATGTATTACAAAAGGGTTGGACATTGCTGATCTAAATAAGGACGAGTGGAAAAAAGATAGAGGCCTTTACCCGACAAAGGAACGGCACAGGCTTATATGCATAATAATCTGAAAAAAAAAACTTTTGAGTCATATATAAGTACATTCAGTTATCGAAAGCTTGTTATTTTATTAAATCTTTTATCTATCCAAATATCATAAACCCTCCATGATGCGTTCAAGAACGGCACATTATGACCACCATAAAAATAGACTGTTTTTTAGCACAAATTTCTTATTTCGATAGAATTATTTATTCAAATTTCGAACATTTCTGAAAACAAAGAAATTTGATTTGACCTCTATTCTAATATCAATCGAGATGACGTTTAGTTCGAAATGAATCGAGTTGAGTTCGAAAGTCAATTTTCAATCAAATTTGACAAATGTCACACGTAAATAAGATATCGAACGATATAATAGTTAGGGCCGACTCTAGTTTGTCTCTGAATTAAAATAAAAACAATGACAGCTGCCAGAAAACTTCATTACCGCCATTACCGGGTAATATTTGTTACAATGTGCGACTTCTGAATGCATCATGGAGGCTTATGATATGTGGCTAGATAAAGTAGTATATGTAACTGTACATAATTAGGCATTAAAACACTCGTGTGATGTTATTATGAAACTTGCCTTCGGCTCGTTTCATAAACCCACACTCGTGTTTAATACCCTTCATTATGTACAGTCACATGAAGTACTATTTATTGTATTCATATATCACATTACACCGTCAAAATATGTTATTACCTTCTTAAACTTCAAAACCTACCTTTGCACTATAAAATGGTAAATATTTAAAACTAGCCTGGTTATGAATAACATTTTCCATCTTGAAATTTTATTTTTATCGGCTAAATTTCATATATACTGATTAAAAATGATAAACCTCATTATTTATAGATTTAGGTATTTTTACCGGAAAAATCGGAACCCATAGGATCATTTTGCTGACCGTCCGTCTTTCTGTCACGACCCTTTATCTCGGTAACGCGTGTAGGTGTCGAGTTGAAATTAAAACCGTCTACACGTCGTACTTTGGTCTACAGTCCCTTGAAGCTGTAAAAAATCGAACTTCTAAGTTAACGTAAAAAAAAGATACGGCTCTTTATGCCGCAAAAAAACGTATCTACGCTGGAACGGAAAATTATCCAAGAGACACGGAGCTAACTTTACAGGAAATCTAAAAAACTACGAACTTTTTCAAAAAAATAAAAAGTTATTAAATATTCTGTGGACCTACTTTTTAAATGAAGCATTTTATAATTATAAACAACATCATGTTCTCTACATGTCGCTTTTGTTATTTTGTCCATTAATGGAATAATTTAAAATTTTGCATCGCTTACTCAAAATGGCTGTCAAAATAGAATTAGGTAAAATTATCTAAACGACACGTTTCCCGAGATATTAGTCGGGTAAAATAGTATAATCTACATTTTACACAACAATCAACACAGTAAACAATATCTATGTGCATACGATGCTCATTTTATATAAACAATATCATGTTTTTTACATGTTGCTTTTGTTATTTTGTCTATTAATGGAACATTTTAGGATTTAGCGTCGCTTACGCAAAATGGCCGTCAAAATAGAATAAGGTAAAATTATCTAAACGACACGTTTCCCGAGAAATTAGGTAAAATAGTATAATCTATTACACAACAATCAACACAGTTAACAACATATATGTGCATGCTCATTTTATAGTCAGGTAAATATATAAATGTGCATAAATCAGCATGAAATAAATCAAGAAAAATTATCTAATCGCCTTTGTAGGAAATATTTCTGACATGGAAATCTATTTATCGTACAATAAAACCTCACGATTAATGTTTTAATTAGAGGAAAATATTTATTTTCAAACATTAAAATTAATGAAGTGACATTTAAAGTTCTCTAAGACAAAAACTTATGGTCCAACTACGCAAATACAAAAAAAAACTGCTTTAGAAATGTTAAAGATTTATTCATCAGATATCACGTGAAATTTCAATTTTATCAATTTTTATGTGTGATCTGCTGAAAGATTTCCAGTAGTTCTAGACCAATGTATGGTAGCAAACGATAGCTATGACTAATGAGAACAGCACAAGAGTTCTCAAGACTGCAGTCACTCGGTATTCATTAAGGAATTTTAAATCACGAACTACGTGTAATTTCAAGTTTTACAATTGCAATGAGATAAGATCCTATCCTAACAAGAATAACAAAACTACCTACAACTCTGTGTGGTATAAGTGACGTCTCGTAAGACACTGTTTGAGTGAGATGGCGTTTGGGTCCATCAAGTGAGTCCAAAGTAATGCCTTAGCGCCACAGACACAGATTTACACCGCAGGTGGGCCTAACGGCCTTTATAAATATATTGAATTACTACTAAATGTGTGATATTTTATAAAATAGAACCGGTAAAGTTTTCTAACTACCAATTTAACGAAAATATTTGTTTTTTTAGTACATTCTATGCGACAAATACGACTCAATTGTCATTCAAGCAATTCAAGATAATTAAACTAAAGATAAAGTAAAAAAGGATAGGCGACAATGGTTTCATAGTATCAAAGCAAAGCTGCTAAATTTGGATAAACGCCAATAGTTAAGATACGACAATCAGGTAATTTAATCTATGTTATTTTTTTTATAGAATCTTATATCGATTCTGTTTAACAATGTGGAAATACCACATTTTTACTTTTTGGCTAAATGGCATAAGCATTTTAAACACACATGACACAGAGGGCGCTCCAGTAGCGAAGAATTATGGAATCAAAGATTTAGTGTGATTGACGTAACGATATGATAGCTCAGTTGGTAGAGCACTACGCCGGAAACTTAGGGTCGCAGGTTCGAGTCCTGCTTACATTGCAGTGGATCACATTAAATTTTCCTTTCATCATTTACCTTTATGTTAATTTTATCATAAAGACATAGGTAAAATGCCTCAAACGACATTAAAATATATTTTACGATCAGGTAAAAACAGTTAACCAACAAGTGCAAGGTTAGTTGCAATAAAGAAAAATTATCCAAGTTGTTTGATCTGTTTTGACAAATAAGTAAAAAAGCTCTAAGGTTCATTATTATGCAGAAAACTTATTATGTAATCTCCATTTTGCAAAAAAACCCCTCAAAAATCAAGTCGTTTAGTAGAAAAAAAAATGTAGAAATTCTCTAAATCACCGACGGGATAAGCGACACAAAAGTCGTCAGACAGATATTATTATATACGAGACCCAACCCATTCGATGCAGAAAAATCTGCCGATCCCAACGGTGTGTAAACTCGTTATCCCCAAAAATGTCGCTTACATAATTCTACTTTCCAGCATCGGTATATTTTGACACTCAAGTAAATTAACATTTATAGGGTATCCATTGACCTTGAACATAGAAAAAAAAACAAAAAAAATATCGTCTAGTAAAATATCGTCAATATCAACAAGTATAGGGAAAAATCTGAGAACATTACTAATGTCATAAAAAACTATCACTGTTTATAAGTAAAGGACGTAAATCCGTTTTCCAACGGTAAAGTTGAGTTTGTCGCTCTATTATTTATAGTTTATCTTTTCATTAGAGCAACATGACCCGGGGGATAAAGCTGTGCCTCCACTACTATGTTAAAATATCGGTTCATCCGCTGGGTCACGATATGATTTATTTATTAAAAAACGGAATTTTTGTATTTCTGCATGATTTAACACGTATTATCAAGAATCTTGTCGGCATTTTAACTATTTTTGGTAGGTACATACACATACAAAAGAAACTAAAAAGTATTTTTCGATTCGATACTTCCAAATGGCTAAATTCACTTGATTTTTGGAAAATAGCTTTGCTTATTAACGCATTTTATTTTTAATATTCTACTGTAGTGGGTAAATAGATATTTAGTAATCCGAAATAATTATATCATTGTTTAAATGATTTATTTTACTTCGAGATTTTTCAATGCCTTTAAATAAGGTATAAGGTTTGTTGATCTTCAACTCACGCTCGGACTATGCGAGTGTATGAAGCTGCTTGGACGCCGCTCAACGAGATTATGAACGAAGTAATGTTCCGGGGGCGCACGGTCGGCGGGGGGAATAACGTTAGGCTCCGCCCAGATCCTCAAGGACGTTGGGATTAGGAGTCGCCTTAAAAAAAGTTTCGGTTTCACAGAGATATAAAATACATACCATAGAATTTTGTTGACTACTAGCTGCGCGTCGCGGTTTTACCCGCGTTTTATCAGATAAAAAGTAGCCTATGTGTTAATCCAAGGTGCCAGCTACCCTACATACTGAATTTTATTGGTCCAGTTTGAGCGAGAAGAAGTAACGAACATACAAATACACACAAACTTTCACTTAAATGTGATCCAAAAAATATTCGATGGAATGACGTTACGATTTTTGGTCATTCTCGTTATGTTCTTTTTAATTCTAATTCCTGCTTTTAGAGAATAAACCCCAATATAATTATAAAATGCTGTTGGAACTCACGTCATGTATTTTTTTATTATTATCAATGTCTCACGATAGTTTCAATAATATTGAACTACACTATCTAATTTTCACGTGACTTTTATTAATTTAAATAAATAAACAAAGTAAGTAACTTAAATATAATTGATTTGGACGCATCTCATACTTACTTGTCTCCGAGAACTAAAAAAGGAATGAAGTTGGTTTTTAAAGGTAATTTAAATATTAAATATGGCATTGATTCAAAATAATGACACATCGTGAACGTGGCCTAAATTGTTTAACTTGTGTATGAAGAAGTACCCATGCAACAGGTTTTTGCTTCTTTAATATTTAAGTACAAAGTCCATTAAATACAGTAATTGTCTGTAGTCAAAATGAATCGTTGAATATTAATTACTGTAAGGGGGAGGGGGTGTTTCTCTGGAGCTTACTTTTTTATGTCATAGGGGGCAAACGAGCAAACGTATCGCCCGATGGAAAGCGATTACCATCGCCCATAGACACCTGCAACACCAGAGGAGTCACAAGTGCGTTATGTCGTTTACTTACTGTACTTGGATAAACTATTGTAACAAGGACAGATAATTTATGAGCTACCTAGATGCTCCTCTATTTGTGCAGATAGAAACAAAATTGTTTTAATCCAAAATGATCTATCTGCCTCCGAATATTATTGACTTTCTGGTATTTTAATATAGTCACCTATTTTTCTTATACAACGTTCATCATTGGACGAATCAATGTGTAGACGAGATTGGAATTTTGCGAAGGGCGATTATGAACTTTTTTATCAGTTAATCTACGAAACAACCTGGGAAGCAATTTTTGATAGCCGCGATGTTAATATTGCTGTGGATTTGTTTTATCAGCAGGTATATAATTTTTTCAACCTTTGCATCCCGAGCAAGAAACGATCTAGCAAACCAACCCGACGTTATCCAGTATGGTTTACTGCTGACTTGATCAAAGATATCCAGCGCAAAGCTCTTCTTCACCGCGAATGGAAACGTACTAGGGTCACCTCGGTTTATGACGAGTTTTCTAAACTTAGGGCTGAGGTTAAACTGCGAACTTCGAATGCTTATGACAATTATGTAAGCCGTCTTCAGTTTCAAATCACTTCGGATCCTCGTGCCTTCTGGAAACATGTCAATAGTTTGAAGACAAAAGGAGTCTTTGAGTCCCAAGTTACCTGCAATGGAATTGTTTACGAAGGTCAGAAGGCTGCCCAGGCATTCTCAGACTTTTTTCTCGAGTGTTTTCCTGCCTTCGACGCCTCTTCTGGACCATAATGTGTCAAGTCACGAGGATCTGGCCAGCGATGCAATTACGTTAATATCCATAATATTACATTAAGTGATGTGGAATTGGGTATTAAACGGTTGAAGCCGCAAAGCTCTCCAGGTCCAGACTGTCTCCCTGCCTTTATAATAAATGGATGTAAAGATTGGTTTGCTATGCCTTTACTTCACATTTTCAATTTAGCATTGGTCACAGGTGAATATTCTCATCTATGGAAAATCTCAAGAGTGCGTCCTATTCCTAAATCCACTGACACAGCTAAAGTTGAAAATTATAGACCTATCGCCATTCTGTCTTCTCTCGCCAAGCTTTTTGAAATAAGTAGGTGTATAATGATCCCTCAAATAAATCCGTACCTTTGTGACTCGCAGCATGGTTTCAGGCAGAGACGTTCAGTGGACACAAACCTGCTAACTATGGTTGACTTAATCTCCGAACATCTTGATAAGGGAATACAAGTTGATGTGTTGTACCTAGACTTCAAGAAAGCATTTGATCGCGTAGATGATGACGTGCTCCTTGGTAAACTTAGTCAAATCGGTTTCTCGACCAAATTACTTAGATTTTTTGCCAGCTATCTACGCGACAGACAACAATACGTGCAACATGGATGCTTTGTTTCCGAATCCTACCACACTCGTTCTGGAGTCAGCCAGGGTTCTATCTTGGGTCCACTACTTTTTGGTATTATGATAAATGACCTGACTTCAGTCACAAAGTGTGCGAGATGTCTGCTCTATGCGGACGACTTAAAATTAATTTATGGGGTGCAGCAAATGTCAGACGGCGGTTCTCTTCAGAACGATATCGACCGATTTTATCAGTGGAGCATAGCCAACAAGCTTCACTTCGATATAGAAAAATGTTCTGTAATTGACGTTCAGCCGTTCGCTTAATCCCATTCATATCGACTATTTATTGGGATTAGAAGTCATATAAGCCGAGTTTATACTGTCAGAGACTTAGGCGTCACTTTTGATCCCCAGCTTAATTTTCATGAACATTTTAAAAGTCTGGCGTGTAACTGTTTTAAAAGTTTAGATTTAGATTTAGATTTAGATTTATTTATTTCATAATATAAGATGTCAGTATAAATTACGCTAAGACAATTTACATGCATTTATACTATGATCGTCATAAAGATAAAAATGAGATAATATAATAATAGTAAAAAAAAGTAAAAAACATAACAATTGATTGGAACAAAAGATATTTACATGTCATAATCATAATAATAAGAATATCTCCTTAAGGGATTGTCAAAAATTCTAAAAATACCAAGGGTAAGGGGTTAGGGTTTGTTATCCGGAATTCTCGCGATTTTAACAGTTACCAGGCTATAGTACTGATATATAATGCCCTTTTCAGGAGTAAGCTGGAAGCTGCTTCTATAGTTTGGAACCCTCACGAGTCTACTTATGTCTTACTTCTAGAAAAAGTTCAAAAAACATTCCTCAGATTTTTGTACAAAAAAATGTTTGGGTGTTACCCGTTTTTATATCCGACTAAATTCCTTCTAGGAGTATTAGGGTTTAACTCTCTGGAAGTAAGGCGTAATTATCAACTTCTGACGTGTGCCTGCAAAATTTTACGAGGAGACTGTGACTGCGTGGAGTTGGTGAATAAGGTGGTGCGCTAGCGAGTTCCTTTGCTTTCAAGAATTTGTTTCCGGCCGCGCCATCGGCATTTACTCGCCGCGCCCGAGACACGCACCGTTTCTCACAGAAGCTCGCTTCTTGTTCGAGCTCTGCACTGTCTTAATGCATGTCTCGCATCTGCACCTGACTGGGATATTTTTGCAAGTAGTTGGTTAAATGTATGTCGTGAATGCTTAAGATTTTGTGAGACGATGGATGAATGTCGTAGTTCTGTTTTTTAGGTGTATTTAAAACCTGTTATGAAATTCACAGTGCTTTAGTTTTTTACTGTCATGCTGTGTATTATTTTGTAAATAAATAAATAAATCATTAACCAAACCAAGCTGAATCCAACCAAATTTTTAAATGTGCAGAATGAAGCGAAAAATTTAAAAATTCTATGGTTCAGGCGGGGTTCGGTTGTTTCCGCTAGCAGGCTTTAATAAAAACATTTTTTTTATGTTTTGTCTCGTGTTGATTTAAGTGATTTTCTTTTTTAAAATCAGAACAGCTGAACAGATTTTGAATTAGTTTTGTACATAGGTGAACGACGAATATCTACAAACGTTAATAGGATTCTTACTATATTACCGAAGAGTATAAAATGAAGAGTTTAGTTTAGTTTTAGTTTAGTTTAGTTTAGTTTAAAAAGCATAAGGTTATCTGAAGGAGGATCAGCCTTTTCTCCTTTGCCTTTTAGATACATATAGCTATCCGGTTGAAGTCAAGAAGTGACTGTCCGTTTGTAGAGGTGCTATTAAACTAGAATAAATCTGTCGTTTGAATAATAAATATGAAGGCCGCCGACTGGAACTTAGATACCAATTACGATTCGGTATTTCGAACGCATCATTTTGATATTAAAGTTTTTGCATACGTTAGCCTCAGATATGCCTGTGTGTGTGTATATATTACACAAGTACAAATTACTTTGGTTTTATTTACATTTCTATGAAAGGTAACATTTTGTGTCTTAAACAATATGTTATATTTTCAACCGACTTAAAAAAGGAGGAGGTTCTCAATTCGACTGTACCTATATTTAGTTATTTTTTGCATATTATATCTATACGTATGTTACGCGATGATTCCGACAAGGATAAATCCATTTTGATGACTTTTTTAGACTTGTCGGTGATTATTCGGGCGTTTTAACCGCCTCATTACCGTGACCGCAATATTGTATCTGAGGCGTCATTTTTGGTTGTCATGTAGAAAACGTAGTATTTTAAATTCTTTTCAAAATTATGTTGGTTGCTTCTATGAATTGGCTAATACTGCGGTCACGGTAATGAGGCGGCTAAAACGTTCAAATAATCACCCAGCGGGCCAAAAAAACACAAAGTGGAACCCCACAACTCGTTGAGGCGTTTGCCCAGCTGTGGGACATAAGAGGGTCATATAATAATATATTTTTTTATTTGGTAGTTCATACCAGGTATTCTCTTATCTAAATTGATTTAGAAAGCGCTTTTTATACTCGTAGTAACTCGTTCAACTGTTCTCGGAAATACAATTTCTTCCTGTTTACGTCAGGTTTTTTTGTGAAAAGTGATGTCAAGGCGGCAACAGTGGGTCACTTTTTTTTGCAGAGATGTAATTTCATTTGGGTGAGTGTTGTAAAGATGTAAAAGGATCCGTGTTATAGTGTAACTAATGTATATTGATTATTCCAATCGATTTAGCTCGAGAAGATAGTATTTTGGAAAATACATAGTATTTTCTAAAAAAACTCATTTGAGCCATTGTGTACTGTGGGTGGGATACAGTGAATCGGCCCTGAGTTTACAGTGAATCAGGCAAGTTTACAGTGGATCATCTATAATATAACTCAACTAATAATGCATTTTTTGCTTTGTATCGGTCTTTATTTTTTTGGTTTTTAATCAAACAATGAGTTACACATTAGAAAAGAAAACTTTTTTGACTGTAATTTCAGCCTGAAAATGACTTTTCAGTCGTACACATTCAAAATGTTAAATGAGCTTAATTTTTCATGACTTAGTTAATAATCAACGCATCACCTTCTACATAAACTAAGTAACTACCATTACTTAATCAGTATCTTGCATAAAATATCATAAAAAATGTCTCTTTGGCCTTAAAATAAATAATCAAGTTATTTTTCGAAATTTCTTTGTACTCAATCCGTAAAACAGTATCGCACAGTATTTGAAATAATCTTTAAAAAAAAATTGTTTCTCTTCAGTGCACATTTTACTGACGCTATAATTTGGCGTAAACGAACCTAGCCGACATTAATATATCGAGTCTTAAAATGATAACGTCTCAGTGCAGTGAAAAGAATTCCTGAAATTTAGACGCATTTCTCACGCTCCTACCATTTTTTTTTTCATGTCATCAGCTGTAGGTTTCTTTATTTCACGGGGCCTTGCTGGACGAGCCATCCTAAAAGGGAAAATTAACAAAAAATATTACATCTCGCTAAATTTTCTAAATTAATGTCTGTTAACTATTATCCAGTACCAATGGTACACAGTGGATCATGAACCACTGTGTACTTAAGTGATTTGAGCCACTGTGTACAAAACCGTTTTACGTAAATCGAAGTGCGGTATACGCCAAAATGACCTCAATTAAGTTTATTTCTTAGCAAAAATATAACTGCATTGGTAAGACGAAAGGGTTATGAAAAAATAAACAGTATATGTTACCTTAAAACTCACTTTTTCTCCGTCAAAACAAAAAAACACTCGCAAAACGGGCTTGTTACATGGCTGACTCAAAGGAACTGGATGTGACCTGTATATATCGGGAGGCCTTCCGAAGAGTAAGAGAGACGGAAAGCTACCTATGATACTTTTGAAACAACGGCCATTGCGCCACTGTTGTCGCTATAGCCACTGTTGCCGCCTTAACCCTACATTAAATGTAACTAACTAAACTAACTAACTATTTTGGCTCAGTGACCCAAACAGGATCTTAGCGTCCGAAACGAGAGGATCAATATACCACCATTCCAAACATGACACAAAACCTTAATTTTCAAAATCATCATTAAAAATCAAAGTACCAAACAAAGTAACAACCATAGTATACTGTCTTGCAAATTGTACATAACCTATGAAATATGTTCAAAATATGCAAATTTTGTATTGTACCGCAACAAGTAATAAACAAAGAAATATAGCATCCACTTCCTTCCGAACTTGGCTCCAGGCACTACCGTGCCCACTTAGAGATGTACCTCGTTAAGGTGAACTAGTACCATCAACACAACGATGTGAATTATAAATTATCGACCCGAATTGTCCTTGGGACGCGCGATCAATCAAATATCAATTATTTTGTTTTACGCGATATATTTTATCGCACCTTTAAATTGTGCTGTAGGTCAAGCATGTCGATAGACCGGGAGCTAATCTCATTCGGAGGAGCTTGAAATTTGGCAGCAAAACAACGTTCTTTATCACATACAATATCTAAGGCACTTAAATGGGGAGTCCATTGACACATAGAAAAGTATTTCGGCGAAATTAAACATTCGACGAAATACTTTCGTCCACGCTCCACGCACCGGTCTATATTATGTGCCGATAGTTAGTACGGGCAAAGTAAGTTTTTTTTATATTCTGGTCGTGAAAATTTGTTGTTTTTTAGAAAGTCTTTAAATGTTCGTCCTGAAATGTTGTTAACATTCATATTTTTTTAAAGACCCATTAATTTATGTTTTTTTTTCTTTATTTCATGACAATATTCTACTGTATTACTACTGTATGAATTCAAAATCAGTTGTCATCCTTAACCTTACAATGCGCAAACGGGGCGTGTTCTGATTTTTAATCTAGCCCTGAACCTACATCGTTTGTTAAACTATACATGTAACTTTGTCATATACTTAAAAAAAATACAATAAATGTAACAACCAAAGTGCATCCCGGTTACGCTTAAGATTAAATAATATTAATGGATAAGAACACTAAGTTATAGGCTTTGCTGGTTCGTTGTTTTCGAAAATACCCTTAAGCATTTTTATGTTCCACATTGGTACCTATCAAAACAACGCGATAATTTCGTGTCAGCTCCCGGCTAACGGTCATTGCATATTCAATCTATTTCTAACCGCTACGCAATGTCGTAGTTAAAAAGTCAATGTCAGCCTAATGGTCAAACCACGGTCCGCGGACTCACCGGCGACTCCTGCGCCATCTAATATTTAATTAGAATAGGGGTGTAGACTGATGTTGAATAATACAACATACTGAAACAAAGAAAACAAATCCAAAAAAAATTAAATATGTGACTGAAAGGGTACGCAATTTTTTTTTTTAAATGCAAAAGAAATTTTGAAATTGTATTCATAATCCTCATAATTTAATAAAACAATAATTGTGCGACAACCATGAACATAAACGCACTTTTTCACGGCGTCACATGTAGGTGGCCATTTTAGCGCCCCGTAGGAGTGTTGAACTTTGACAGTCATTTCTGACTTTTGGAGCAGTCTAAAGTTAGTCCTATATTCGATCCCAATAAAAAAATTAATCGATTGGCATCCTTAAAAAAATGTCTACACGCCTATTAAAGGTGAACTTTCGTTGGCGGTCGAAGGGAAACCGTTGAACTCAGTCGTCGATCATGGTAAAAGAAAGACGAGGGTGGAAAGAGCGTAGCATGAGGTGACAAAGGGGTCGAGGTTGCTGTCCGTTGCCACCACTACCGCCGTCGACGAGATGCGAAAGGCTCTTAATTTTTTTATTTTTATTAGCCCGTTGGAGTGTCCCACTGCTGGGCAAAGGCCTCTCTGTTAGATATCCACAACTCCCTATTGGCTGCTGCTTCCGGCCAGTTGCCTAATTAATTATTATTAAAAGATAAAAACAAAAATAAAGGAAAGCTTTTCCTGCAAAGAAAGTAAAAAAAAGTACTTTATAGTTGCATTTAAACATTTGACTCTTACTTACTTTAAGTACTCTAGAATCCTAAAACTTAATATAAAGTTCATATCAATGATCTCCTCAATGTTTCTTTTTTTAATATACTTTGGAAAATTTAAGAACATTCTTGTAAACATTAAAACAGAGTTGAAACAAAAATGTTCTAGGCTGTTTTCGGAATCAACGGAAAATTTACTAATTTTAAATCATTAAAATATGCAGACGATATAAATAATAAATAATAAATATAATAAATATTAAGGGACAATCATACACAAATCGACCTAGTCCCAAACTAAGCAAAGCTTGTACTATGGGTACTAGACGACGATATACATAATATAAAAATACATATATAGATAACATCCATGACCCAAGAACAAATATTTTGCACAAATATTTGCCCCGGCCGGGATTCGAACCCGGGACCGCCGACTCAGTAGGCAGGTCTACCAACCGAGCCAAACGCGTCGTCAAATATGTTTAAAAACCTATTAAATATCTATAATATACTAAGCCCTCAGGCTGTAATAAAATTGCAAATTTGGCCTAAATAAATCAAAGAAACATCGTAACCATTTCTTATTTGAATTTCGGTATTGATATAAACGTATTTAATTAATTGTAAATACAGTTTTCTCTTGTCTCCAGTAATTTTTTGACGTCGCATTTGGCACAGTGGTATTGCAAAAGGCAAGTTTTTGTGTAACGAACGAATATTTGTTCCTGGGTCATGGATTATACCTACACGATGATTTATAATCGGTGATCACTTGATCAGGTACCAACTTTTCTAACTCAGTAATTGATGGCGGTCACGTTGAAGTCGTATTTACAGGAAAACAAAATGTATCTAGTGGTTATAAGTTTTAATTATGTTTTAACTTTTAATTAATTAAACAGTCAGGTAATTCCTTAAGCCCTCGCCTATTAATTTTAATATTAGCTGGATATTCATATTTTTATACTCCTGATCACCGATTAAAAATCATCGTGTATATTTATCTATGTAAGTTTGTATATAGTAGACTAGAGTATCCACCCAACCAGCAAAATCGCACTAACAAGAGTCTAAAGACTACAAATTTTCGCTCTTATATTGATCCTATATCATCGTATAAGCCTGGATTTGGGCGCAAATTATAAGTGTATTTACTTTATATCGTCCTAATATCAGTCTAATTGAATACTGATTGCATTTACAGTAATCTTGCCAAAACTAATTTAAGCTGCCTTAGGCTAATATCGCTCTCACGTAAGTGTTTTGTAAGCCCACATAGACGCATATTGGTCAAACGTTAGAATCTTGTGAGCCTAAACAAGCTTATTTTGATTACTTGTATGTCTTGAGTGAAACTGCAGCGTGACAATAAAAAATAAATATTGTCACAACTGTTTATGAATTACCTAATAGTGATGGTAACGTAATAAAATAACGTGTTTGTGAAAATCTTGGTGTGTGTTTATGTTGCGTTGGGCGGCAAGTTTTTACGTTGGAAAATATTATTTATTGTAAAGTGGACCCTCTTTTACACTTCAAATTTCATGCGCCTACTCAAATATTCAATTTAAATATCCTCTTATAATTTTTTATTTCTTTATTTGTGGTGATAACGGTGCCATTTTGATAGTTGCATTTTTCCAGCGCACTATTAGACTACTGTAAGATCATTTACGCTAATATTAGCATTCTGAATACAAGTGGTACGGCCATATTGAATTAATTTAGGGTTTCTTGCTTAACCTACATGAAAACTAAATTTTTTAACATGAATTTTTGGAATGCTTTTTCCAATCTCTGTAATCCATGCCTATTACACAAAATTTAAAATCACAGCACTCTCTTTTTCACAAAACAATATGGCTAACTAAACGTTATTCTTACAATTGTGTTCCCAAAATCGATTTAAGATCAAACCATCTTATATTGATCTAATAATAGTTTTATGAAGAACAAAAAAGTATGCACTTATAGTGCTTTTATGTTATGCTGATATTAGTCTGACATTCTTATAAGAACATTTATCAAGACCATTATAAAATCAAATCAACTTAGAGAATGTGGCTATAAGAACAGATATTCTCAAGTACAATGAGTCTTCGTAAATGTTGTTGTAGGAGTAAGAGGCTTATTATAGTATTATAAAATGTGCTTATATACATATATGAGACTAGGTAATAAGACTGAGAGTTCTTGAGTCCGTACCATCTTATCTAAAGCTAATATAAGAGCAGCAGCATCAGCAAAACAATTATAAGAGCGCTATAAGCCCACCACTCTTATAAAGTGCGCAATCTAAGACTTTTTTGCTTGTTGGGCATAATCCATAACCAAGCCCGCTAGAGCTTATTTTAAGATAAAGTCGATATTTGTAAGGTTCTCTCATATTTATTATTATTTCACGACGCGATTCGCGGTATTTGTAGCACAGTTGCAGTTAGCTACTGAGCCAACGGTCCTGGGTTCGAATCCCGGCCAGAGCAAATATTTGTGTGTGGTATTTGTTCCTTGGTCATGAATGTTATTTTATTATCTTCCTGTATATATTATGTATTTATTTATTATGTATATCGTCGTCTAGTACCCATAGTACAAGGTTTGCTTAGTTTGGGACTAGGTCAATTTGTGTAAGATTGTCCCTTAATATTTATTTATTTATTGTGGTACGCTCATGCAAGGGCCACATTCGATATCCCGGAGACATCTCAGTAGTGGCGATATCCCTGATTTATCGCAACTTCACCAACCCGGTCGCGTTAAGTTTGCACTAAACATATTAAAACCACATCAAAAATTAGTGAAATTTACGCCTTTATACAAAGCATACCTATTATGTCATTATGCAGTTCTATTCTTACTTGGCTCCTTAAATCAGCATGTTTTCTTAATATAAAAAGCAATGTACCTTATCATCTCTGACAGTTTGGAATAAATAATAGGTTTATTGTGATTAATGCTTCGAAAGTACGGTCTTCCTCTCACAATCAAACAGGCTCCGAGTAAGTTGGCATTTAAAAGGGCCGTGCGAAGTTTCTTTGCTGGCAGAACTGAAGTCTCATAGTATATCTGCTTGGTTTGTTTCATCGTCGTATATATTTATGTATGTATCTATTTATATATATGTATATTATATGTATGTATGTATCTAATATGAGTATTTTAATTATATGTAATTATGTTGTCTGATGCACCGCCTACAATTTCTCTGCTTTGCCCTAAGGTTGACTGGTAGAGAATGCCTCATGGCATTAAGTCCGCCTTTTGTACGTTAAGTTTTTCTTTTGTGCAATAAAGTTTAAATAAATAAATAAATAAAGTATTCAGAAGACAGAAGCGGTTTAGATAAAGAAATTAGAATAGTAATTCAATATTTCGTTGCACGCGATTGGAATTTTAACTTTGTGAATCACTTTGTGAATCACTTTGTGAATCACTTTGTGAATCACTTTGTGAATGTGTTAAAAACCGGGCGCTAATTCAATTCAATTCTATTATAATTTATGATATTGCCAAATAAGCGATGTATCAGATATATATCTCCGGTCATTATAAAACGCGATGTACGCGATTTGAGCTGCATAAAGTAACATTTCAAGTTACTGGTCAAGTAAAGTTTGCACTGGCATGCATTGCATGGCGTCAAGACATTTCATAAATTTATAAATATATTATTTGTTATTAAATATCGATTGCATTTTATTATTTATATTATTCCCTGCATTTATTATGAATTGAACTAGAAGACGATATATTATAATATACAAAAATACGTGATTTGTAAATTAAATAAATTCTTAAATATGTAAAGAATGTGAAGTGTTTTATGTTGATTTCTTGATGTAAAGCACTGATAGTTATTAGTTGGGTTAAAAGATATAACAACATCCAATATCTACAAATCCTATCTAAAATTGGAAGTCATTAATGCCGCATTATGTCTAAAAATTGGAATAAATTTGCATGCAGTAAATACTGATCAAACAGCGACACCTGTCGAGCATATTGGGAAAGAACCTGTTGATTTTGTAACGCTTGACATTAAATAAAAGACTTCGGTATTTAGGGGAAAACGTGACTTCTAATAATTTCGATATTTAAGATTTGAGCTTTAGATTATAGTAACAGAGTTGATATTTCTTAGAACATAATTCTGTTTAAAATTTTTTTTTAATCTTCTCATGTTTTGTCGACGACAGTTGGGAAAATTAATTAACGATCGTCTTTTGTATAGTTATTATCGCTTGATATGTGAGGTTTGTGAGATTATTAATTATTTTGCTTTTTGATTGCCTTATTGGAAATCGCTATTCAATATTAATAAAAGGCACAAAGAAGGCGTTCTTTGATATAATTTTATTTCTATTGTTAGGTACATAGTTGGATCAACTGATACAACTTTCGTAACTACGAAAGTTTATTTTGTTTCACAACTGGTATGTACGATTGATTTCTGGCATGAAAACCAGATCACGACAAGATAATAAAATAAATAGATAAAATTCCCCACGACTACTTACCTAAAAGCTAAATTTTTTTAAATATTTAATCACTTTGTAGGAAACATAAATAAATAGTTATTTGATACTTGATGACGTTTTCTTTTTAATGCTGATGAATTTCCTAAGTTTAGTACTTAGATTTTACTATCAATTTTGTTTTTTTTTTACTATGGAAATACTACAAAAAATATGTTTTCCTAACGCTTTAAAAATGTATGTTATAGTCACACTAATATTATAAAGACGAAAGTTTGTTAGTTGTGTTTCTGTGTATGTTTGTTACGCCTTCACGCTTAAACTGTTGGACCAATTTTGATAAAATTTGGTAGAAATGGTGGTAGCTAACACTTTGCATTAACACATAGGCTACTTTTTATGCCGAAAAAATATAGTGTATCCGTCGGATGAGCGAGTAGCGCCGCGTGGCGTAGCTAGAAATTAATAAGTAATAGTAATAATAATAAACAATTGCTCCATTATTTAAATATCCACGTTCTATTAAGCGCGCTTGGAATTTTCCGTAGCCATCTTGTGAATGCTGTCGCGACATCCTGGATTACACATTTCCATGCTTCATTCACTTACGATCACTTACCCACGGCATATACAGGATGATCAATACAAATGGGTCAGTCAGGAGTAGTCAGAAACTTTAAGAGATAGGGAAATCAATTCTGTTCTTAGGACTAATGGCGTCGATTTTAAATTTAATTATAACTGCATAGAATTTGTTTTGCAATCTTAAACATGCCTTGCAGAATCAACTGTAATTTTAACAAGTATAATGGAAAAAAATGGAGAGTTTATACATCTCCTAAGTGAACGAATGTATTTAGTTATACCATGAAATTTAATTGATCGTTTTAAGTATAATTTGTAAAATAAAAATACTTACTGTGTAGTTTATTTCGGTTTTCTTCTCAACAGCAGTCTCCTCTTGAGAAATGTCGGTAGATTCATAATTTGTAAAATTGCCCTTGTCGCTTACTGAATAAATTATTTTATTTGATTTGATTTCAAATGCGATATGCGATTACTTACAGAATTCTGATCAAATTCAATTCCGCGTTATGTACTTACTATACGGCAAAAAATAATTACACCATGGTTCCTATAAACAGATTCGCAACCTCTCATAATTTCTGACTTCATACATACTGATACTGACGCATTTGAATAGATCATCCTGTATATACAAGAAATATATGTCTAAGATAGTCAGTTAACATTACGTGCACACCTAAGTAAAATGCTACGGATAGTTATAAAACGATCGGTTAACCTTAAATCACAGTACCTACACTCTTAATAGCGGTAATAATAAAATAAAAAATTGCGGTCAAAAGTAGTCTAATCCTAGCTCTACACACTCGCGAAGTTGAACGAAGATAGCCGATGCGAAGTTGGGGTTTCCGTAGCAAAGTACCTCTCCACACTGTCATATTCGTCCGACTTCGGTCAACTTCGCGTGTAGTGTGGAACCGAATTACGGTTCCGTAATCCGCCATATATAAAACATTATAATGCAACATTAACGCTAAAGGTCTAGTGCTCAACATTTTCATGGCGATTGTACGTATGAGCGCCATGTGTAAGTGACATTCGTTCATCATTCATTTATTTTTTTAAACATAATTTATTATTTTACATGTCAACATATTTTTCCAAATCACACTCATTTATTACTTAAAATAGGTACAGTATTATACAATGCAGTAAAATTTAAGCATATTTATTTATTTAAAAGGCGGACTCAATGCCTTATATTCACCATTTCAGCCATAGGACGTCCACTGCTGGACACAGGCCTCCTGAATTGACTTCCACATGGGCCGGATAGAAGCGACCCGCATCCAGCGAGTCTCCGCAACCCTGTCCAGGTCGTCCAACCACCTTGCAGGTGGCCGTCCTACGCTGCGCTTGCCGGTACGTGGTCTCCACTCGAGAACCTATCTGCCCCAACGGCCATCGGTTCTTCGAGCTATGTGCCCTGCCCATTGCCACTTCAGTTTGCTAACCCTTTTCGCTATGTCGGTGACGTTAGTTCGTCTACGAAGCTCATCATTCCTGATTCGATCACGTAGAGAGATCCCGAGCATAGCCCTTTCCATAGCTCGCTGAGTGACTCTGAGCTTTCTTAAGAGGCCCATAGTTAGAGACCACCATATATTATGTGAATAAAAAAATATATGATAGGATTATATTTATAACTAAAACTTATTTATATTACCTACATTAGGTAGCGAACCGGTTAAGGGTGTGCACTCAGTTACTTAAAAAAAACATCAATAGAGTAAATAGCGCCTACTGCTAGTTGGCTCTTAAGTTTGTTTACAAAACTACTCATGCCAGACATTCTTGCCAGACTATAGGAGCATTTTTGATTTACAGGGATAATTGTTACAGACTTTAGGGCCTGTGAAGCAACTTTTTCGACTTTGCGAGACTCAGTCATCTACCTCGCGGCAATCCTATCGCCCCATACAATCGTGCTCGTCCAAGGCCCAATTTACGTATTAATCAAGTTAACACATCGATCTAAAAATCATTGACACACTGGCGCCAAGCCCATTCAAACAACAACACACCACAAACACAAATCACTTACTACTCTTATAGCACAAACCTATACAAGTTTTAAAGCAAATACGATATTGTGGGTCTTAAGCGACATTTGCGTTAAAGTTTGCTTAGCTTTAGACTGGTGACTAGTTATTTATTAAGGCATGTAAATAACTGTCAATGCAACTGAACCACAGTTACATCATTCCCGTAATTGTTTAGAGGTTGAGATCAAGTCTTTGTTTTCGGTCGTGATAATAAAGATTATCTTAAACTTTAGATCCGACTAGGGCTGCCATCCGTCCGGGTTTCCCCGGATGTGTCCTAGTTTGGAGGCCGTCCGGGTGCCGTCCGGAAAACCCGGACACTTTTTATGTGAATGAAAAACAAAGCGATTGTTTTTTTTATAATATTATTTTCGGACATGTCCGGGGGAAAAATGCGATTTACAGATGGCAGCCCTACATCCGACGCGGCTGGCGCAATGGTACATACTTTGCATCTGCCTAGTAAGCCGGCGGTCCTTGGTTCGAACCCTGGCAAGGGCAAATATTTGTGTATTGAAGTCAGTTATTTGTTCCCGAGTCATGGATATTTTTTATGTGTAATTTAAATTTTTGTAAGCCTGATAAAAATATATAACAATCTTTTTCGTACATATAAATAAAACCGTTTAAAAACTATGCATTCCAGCAATATTATTAGAAAATCACATTTTGTGAAGTGTCCCAAGGCTCTTCTTTAACTGACGAGTCTTTAGGTTAGGTTCAGGTATTACTCACTAATCAATCAAATATTTTTTATCATAACCACTTTTTTATCTTCGCTAAATATTTCATAGACATTGATAGACAGTGATCTCTCAATTCCATGCTGTTCGAGTTAAATTAATTATACACACCGATAAACAATTATGTATTCAATTAATTGTTGCTAAATTGATTGAGTCTGCACTTGGAGAAACGTCAAGTAGTTGTAACGTCCTTAGTGACAGACACAAGACACGACAGCTGTTTATGTTTACATTGTATTTCTATTTTTCGTAAAGCAGTAACGTCTCATAATTATAAACCAAATGTTTACAATGAAGCGAAAAATATAATGGTTCAGGTAGGATTCGAACCTGCGTCTCCAACGGCTTTCCGGGCCAACACGGGCGGCCTACCAACTCGACCACCGAACCTGATGCCAGAGTCATGGAATTTTTCAACCAGTTGCTTCTACATGCCTTAGGGTGGCATCGTAGCGCCATCCACCGTGAAGATTCAGACTTTATAATCGGCACCATCGCCTCAAATTATGTTGAGAATCGATAGTAACGATGTCCTACACCCAAATTATTATTGTTTTCCGCTTTCATTGTAAACATTGTTTTTCTCTATGATGTGATGTGTAATTAGATGGTAATTAGTAATCGGGTCATTGTCAGATTTAGGTTCGCGTCTTTTCGGTGGACACGTAGGTACAAAGTTAAGGACTTTAGGCCTAGTTTTCCAATCAAATTTATATTAGCATAAACGACGTTTCCCTTTCTATGGGCTTGCGTGTTAAAACCATAACTTCTATGCACATACGCTGTTTACTATTGGCCACCGAATAGACAACTTTTGTTTTTTGAATTGACAATGACATAAAAATGAGAAATGTTGTCAATTGCGAAACGTATGATTGTAATGTTGTAACAACTGAAATGGCAGATAGCCACTTGCCGTAGAAGCTGACCTAAGACCTATAAATGTTAAATCGGATCACGAATGTTATATTCAAGGTTAAGCTTTACAGCCTACTAACTGTCTGCTAATTAATATTATGTACATATTATTACGTGCAAAATTCCAGCTTTCTAGTACTGAATTCTGGGAATATCATGGTCAGAATTTCAGACCAATGTCTCCATCCGTGAATAACTCTGCATTAAGCAGCGTCTGTCTGCTTTGGTCCAGTCAAGTAGTCTCAAATTTTTCGGCCACGTTTCAAGGCGAAACAATAACTCCATGGAGCGTCTCGTCGTCCAGGGCAGAGTGGAGGGAACCAGATCACGTGGAAGTTTACCCATGCGATGGACGGACCTGATCAAATCAGCTATGGGCGGATCTTTGCGTGAGTGATTAGTAGACCCTGGATTTTTTCGCAGTCACGTGACAGTAGGGTAGTTTGGGGAGTAAATGGACCGGTGTTAATAAATAAGGAAAAACTAACAGTTTTGAACTTAATACATTTTAAAAAATTTTTTTCGAAAATGTTTTTCGTGCTATTTTTTATTAAGTAATACACTCCACTTGTTATTAAATTATAAACACTAAAAATGAAAAATCTATTATATTATAGATGCTTTTGTCTTTGTATATGTTCATAACTTTAAATAATTTACGACAAAAATTACATAAAAAAATTAATGAATTGATCAATATTATTTTTGGTATATTAATGCAAACCAAACATTTGATTTGTTACGGAGAGTCAGTTAACAAAATAACAACGACGATAAATAAATCAATTGACAATTGACGGGTATTATTAACTAAAGAATATTAATTTACTTATGTCATTTATTCTATTAATCAACACCGGTCCGTTTACTCCCCAAACTACCCTATTGTGACGTCACCGCGACAAATGTCCAGGGTCTAGTGATTAGAGATTTCTAGATTTCATTTTTTTTTTATAATTGCCTGGTTAAATACGTAGGTATTTGAGCGTGTGAGATGAGCATTTCTCAAAAAGTTTGTACAAAATTAAGACAAAAAATTAATGACAATATACTTTTCCTATATTGTTACCAATTATTTTAGTAATTTTACATCAATGTTATGGCTATGTTCGATAATTAAAGTTCTGTTGTGCTTATTGGAGCGAAGCTCCCATGGATCGACTCGAATGGACTTTGTAACAATGCGCAGATCTCAGCGAGATCTCAACCGATTTTAGAAATTTTTGTTTTAAAATGCACAAATTAGGTCGCTAGGTCGCGACGAAGAGAAAATTTCGAAAAAAAAAAAAAAAAAACTCCGCTCCAATCTATGGTGCAAGCTTAGCCGGTGGCTGACTCTGCATCGACCTAGTACATTTTTAATTATATATAATCTGATACCAATGTACTGGAAATCACAAATAAATTTGGTAGCAAAATAGGAAAATTATATTGACTTTAATTTTCTGTACGTTCGGGGTTCGGGTTTAATATTGTGTACAAACTTTTTGATAAATCCTCACATAACTTATTGAAAACGTTACTTATATGTGACAACATTATTTAAACGGGAAACAGAGCGCCTATTTCCGACCAATTTCAAAATACTGTGCTTCAATGAGTTTAATATTAAATTATACATAATCAAGCCCAAATACGGTATCATCCATATAAGATTCACATTACACATACTTATATGCCAGTTCACGAGACCTTTGCTATAATTGATGGATGGTACGAATTATGTTAGTTATTTATTAATATATTTCCGGCATTAATATGTTTTTAATGAGAATACCCAAGATGGCGAGAAAAAATGTGTTTATACGTAATGTTACAAATGCCATTAACATCATTTGATTAATGATAGCTCATAGGCAATGCTTAAGAGGCCGAAGTTCGATTTTTTTTTTTTCATATTATGACAAATATATTGATAATTTCAACCAACTTTTTAGAGTGAATAATACTTTTCCCCAAGTTCTAGGTAGTAACATAGGTATAGCTATTTCATGCTTTCATTGCGTTCAGCCGAAAATAAGTTGAAAAAACTAATTAAACGCGTGAATTTTGTCAAGTAGTTTTTGAAACAAAAATTATCAATTAAAAATTCAACCTGTAGGCTTCAAATATATACCAATAAACCCCAATAGCCCTGTTCTAGGTAGTAACATCAATAATATGTTACGAAACATGTTTGATCATAGCGAAAAATGTGTATCAATCTGCATTTTAAAAGGAATAAGGCCTCTTAAAACTGGATAAAATAATTCAGACAAAAAAAATATATATTTAAGACATTGATTTGTCAAAAGATTTGCACAAATAATTTACTGAGAAAATAATAATTTAGATTAAATCTACATAGGAGATGGGTAGCCTTAAAATAAATGCCTCTAGAAACCTAGTCAGCGCTTGAGAGTGAAGTCAGTTTTGGTTAGCCACGGGCTAAGCTTCGTCCGTGTGCGTCTGTCACAACTAGTGATGTGCCGGTTCGAGAATTTCCGGAGCTTTCTCATTTTGCATGGTAAATTTTCTCGAGAACGTTCTTTCCCCATATAAACTTTTGACAACGCGGTTGGCTCAGTTTGTAAGCGCTTGCCTACTGAGCCGGCGGTCCCGGGTTCGAACCCCGGCCAGGGCAAATATTCGTGTGATGAACTCCATATTTGTGCTTGGGTCATGGTTGTTCTATGTATTTACGTACATATATATTTATCTATATAAGTATGTATATCGTCGTCTGGTACCCATAGCACAAGCCTTCTTGAGCTTAATTTGGGACTAGATCGATTTGTGTGAGGTGGTCTGATATTTATTATTTATAAAAATCAATACAAAAAAAAAACAAATAAAAAACGGAAAACGTTCTCGTGGACGACACCTATCTAGTCACAACGTCAATGTCACAAGCAAAGCGTATCTATGATTGGTTCGTAGACACGCACACATACCTAAAGAGGCTTTATCTTTCGCAAATCTCTCTCGTTCTAAGCGTACTTATATTCCAAGTGGCTCTAGGAAAACGGTTGGAAAATATACAGTCACCATCAAAAGTAACGGATCATATCTTTAGGTTCCGTACTCAAAGGGTAACACAACCTCCACTGTCTGTCTATCTGTCACATTCTTAATGTGCGCCTCCAATGAAGCGGAACGGAACGGAAACGTGTGGAATCGACCAACCACTAAAGTGAAGTGGAGCTGAGATACAGATTTCAACTCAGGTGATTGGTCTCCGCACGACTCCGCTCCGCTCCGCGTCAGTGGAGACGCACCCTTAGGCTGGATTTGACCAAACTTTTATTCCAAGAATAATAATCTAATAATAACACACACTCTTTTCCTGGTAGACGTCCGGCTGTCTCAGACAATAGCCCAGTAGTTAGTCCATCGCATCTCATATACAAGTAGCCTAGTAGTGTTTAGACTCCAAACAACCACAATAGTTTTTGCATCTAGCGGGTGCTGTCTCTTTGTGCGTCCCATGACACAGGCAGGGGGACCATCCGCATGGTGTACCTCTTACATTTCATTAATTTGTCGAAAGGGCCTCTGCACGTTGGCTCAGGCTCCGTGCACGCCTCCCAAAGGTCCGGGACACCATTGTCCCGTGAATGAGTGTGACATACAAATAATAATAAATAAATAAAGAAATAAACATCGGACAACCTCACACAAATCAATCTAGTCCCAAATTAAGCTCAAGAAGGCTTGTGTTATGGGTACTAGACGAATATTCGAACTAAATATTCGAGTTCATCACACATATTTGCCCTGGCCGGGATTCGAACCCGGGACCGCCGGCTCAGTAGGCAGGTGTCTACAAACCGAGCCAAACGCGTCGTCAAATTAAACATAGTATTAACAATTAGCATAAAGTCTTACTTAGTGATTACATACTCTTTGAGTCTTACTTCTACACAGAGCATACTTAATACGTGTGCCTGAACTAGGAAAATCCTGTATCTCGGGCGTTAAGAATAACGCTTGCCAGATAGTAATGTCAAAACCGCATAATAATTTAATAATACTTACATTTGAAATAATTATTTTTTTAAGTATAAATTATAAGATTTTTTTTTTCTATACCGGGTAATCGATACAAATGGGTCAGTAAGGTAGGGAGAAGTCACAAACTATAAGAGTTGGGAAAATCTGTTCTTAGGAACCACTGCGTCGATCTTAGATTTTATAGAAACTGCATACAGAATTTTAACCAGGTTCAATTCCCGGTCATATATATTTACAAAAAAAAATGAATGCAGTTTCTATTAAATCTTATATTTATATTAGTTTCCATATATTTATATAGTCTATTTCTTACAGTTTTCGTTTTCTCCCTACTGACCCATTTGGATTGATCACCCTGTATATTCGGCTGCTCCTTGATAATGAGCTCCTTAATAAAAAGATAACAAAAAGTAATCTCTTCATAATATAAAACTATTTTTTTTATTACATTACACATTTATGTTTCGAAGTATTTTACGTTGTTGTAAGTGGATATGTGGATAAAATAAATTATTATTTACGAGCTCCGCCCGCGTAATGGGTCCAATATCACTACTTCCATTACAAAACTTCATATACAGTGGCGCCATCTATGCTTTACTGGTGACAATTGCAGATATTTATCGAACTGTAGCCTTACACCAATCTAGCCTTCATAGTAGGCACAAATACGAGACGAAACAGTCAACGTTATTTACGTAGTAGTTCACAACGGTGGTGATAGAGGGCGCTGTTTTCAATGTTCAGTTGCATGATTCGCCAACTAAAAGACATCAACGGGTGACGGACGCATCTATATATAGTTTCACAGGAAGACACTCAAAAGTTGGACTGGGACTTAACCATAAATAAACAATTTATTAAAAAAAACATCTATAACAAATAAACCAGACAACAAAAATAATAACAAAAATAAGATAGACTCTCGGAAGGCGGTACTCCTGGACACGGCGCGCATCGTCAGGAGGTTCCGCTCTCTACAGCCCTAACCACCGGTAGCCTGGGCCCTGCCCTACTGCCGGCAGCACCCTAGGTTAGGTTTTTATAATTTCTTTATATTTTTTGTAATTTCTTTATTGTATTTTGCTTTTTATATACATAATATTTAAAAAAACCTAGCCTTAGATCAAGGATAAATAAACGGAACAATAATAATAATAACTCCTGGACACGGCGCGTATCGTCAGGAGGTTCCACTCTGCTGCCCTAACCACCGGTAGCCTGGGCCCTCCGCTGCCGGCGGCACCCTAGGTTAGGTTTTTTATAATTAGTTTTTTTATTTTTTGTAATTTCTTTATTGTATTTTACTTTTTATATACAAAATATTTAAAAAACCTAGCCTTAGATCAAGGATAAATAAAGAGAACAATAATAATAACCTAAAAAGAACAGGAGAAATAAATGATATTTGCACCGATACCATTACGTCGGTTATGACTAGCTAAATTCTTATAATAGCGACACTGGAAAAAATGAAAATTTCACGTCTTGGCCAAGCCAAGCCGAAAAACCTTAGACAAACCACGGGCGGTAATGAGTAAAGCCCCTGGTCGCATATTTATGGCACAAACGCGTTCTGGGACATTCACAAATTCACCGCCCTAGGTAGGTATGTAATGTACTATTTTGTAAGCTAGTGCATTACATCAGAGATTTCTAAGATCAAATTTGGTCAAACTGGCACAAATGAAAAACAACCTTAAATGTTAATGTTTGTACCTTTGTGCCAAAGTGACTTTATTTACGACCTCTTTACAATTTTCGGACTTTTTGTTTAGGTACTTCTGGTACATAATTTAACGGGAAGTACCTGATAGGTTTTGATTCCCTTGATATCGTCAACAAATGTAGCATAAACGTTCACATCTCTTGGCAAAAGGTGACTTGAGTACTCGATATTAATTTCAGCCTAATACCGTGGAGGTATTCCGGCGCTCCTAACAAAAATGGTCTAGACGGACAAAAAAGTGATCCTATAAGACCTAATAATATTCACTTATTAACATAGTGGAGAGAGGTTAACTTGCTGGATCGGTAATCTATTGCAAAAAAAATGTACATAGTTAAAAGCTTAGTTAACAAAAAATCACGATCGCTTCCTTCGTGTGACGAAAGTTAGTCGTACAAAATATATGGGTAACTTTCGTCGCACAAAAGAATCAATTAAGTTTTGTTTTAATTAAAGCCCTTGTCGTGGCGTCCCACCTCCGTGGCGACCTGACCTAGACCAACTGACTGACTGGCTGATTGACATAGATATTTGGAACGGACATTCGAATTCAAAATTAGACATCACAGCGACAAGACAAAATACCACCAGTTCTCGACGGACAGACGACCAGACTGTTCAGCCCTTAAGTATGTACAATTTTTTTGCAATCGACCCAGGTTACACATCTCAATTTTTTTGTGCTTTGTTCTTTGTATCAGTGGTTTGATCCTATAAGAGTTAAATTTTTGACAACTGAGGCACAGAGACTCCAAAAATAGATGAGTGCCTTAGCCGAACATTAAAGCAATAATATATACAAGAATATTGTTGCGCTGTGTATTACTTTGTCATACATTGATTTTGAAATGAATAGTTTGTCACGTAAATCTATATATATAAAAGAAGAAGTCCTGACTGACTCATCAACGCACAGCCGAAACTACTAATGTGAGAGAGTTGATTTTTGCACAGTAGGTTACTTTTATAACGTGGGCTAGAGAAAAGAAGGGATTTTTGGAAATAAAGGGATTTTTGGAAATACCTCCCCTAAGAGGGTTAAATAGGGGTGCAAAGTTTGTATGGGGTAAACTTTTTTTTTGGAGTTAGAGACTTGAAACTTTGTAGAATTATTACTTATTCAAAAAAATAAAAAGTGCTTTTAGCGTTTTAGAAAATTTTACCCTTAAGGGCGTTAAAAAGGGGTGCAATGTTTATATGGGAGAAACTTTATTTTTTGAACTAGAGACTTGAAACTTTGTAGATAGCTTACTTAATCAAATACAAAAAAAGTAATTTCAGCGTTTTGGAAAATTTCACCTCTAAGGGGGTTAAAAAGGGGTGCAAAGTTTGTATGGGGAACACCGCTAATGTTGTTTATAAAGAAGTGTTACGCTAACGTTATAAGTTTATATATTTTTTATTTCCTGTCTACTACCCAGTGACTACGTCCTTTTTTAAAACGAACTTACACCCCCTTTTCTATGGTTGAATGTCAACAATATTTTCTTAGTGCTGTCTCTTATTTATTGTGTTCCAAACTTTATGTGTTCCTATATTTAGTGAGTTGTCTATCAGCACATGAATAATTTATACTTTATATAACTATTCTTACTCTATTTAGCTTCTTGAGAGATATAGAGAACTATAGCACCAGAATATATTGAATCACTCTTCAAACAATACTACTAGCCTGTAGACCAAAATAGTAATCGCATCATTAAATTCGCTTTTGTGCATTTAGTTTTTAATGGTCACATTTCAGCATTATCTTTAAACACTAGCCTTTTTAATAACTGGGGTACCTGCTAGACCATTTAGAAACATTTTGGCCCCCCTCGGGAACTCCGCCACACCACTCTTTTCGTTCAATAGCCAGGCCGGCGTGTACAAATACCAGTGCTGCCTTCTTATGAACAGAGGTCATTATTTATTATTGTTTTGAAATAAAGTTTATTATTTATTATTATTAAAAGAGATACTCTTCATTAAACTGCCTCCATCTCTCGATTTCCAGTGCTGAGTTTAAAATTGTTTTAACAGCCTTATGATATTTTACATTTTTTTTTAATCTCACTCATAATAACTAAGATCCCCATTCTCTAACTCCAAATCCATGCGTCGCTCTATATCTTGCAGTCATTTTTGCCAAAGATTAAAAGCATCAGGTAACTGACGGAATAAATAATAAGCATCCTACAAACAATTCCCGTAATCTAATTGGAAAATCTTCAAAAATTCCTTAACAATTGCATTGTCTAGACCATTTTAAATAAGAATAAAATTCATTTACCTATTTTAATATCTTTGTCATCATCAAAAATCTACGCGGACGAAATCGCGGGCGGCCGCTAGTCTATATATATAAAAGAAGAAGTTCCGACTGACTCATCAACGCACAGCCGAAACCACTAATTTTAGAGAGTTGATTTTTACACAGTAGGTTACTTTTATAACGTGGGCTAGGGATAAGAAGGGATTTTTGGAAATACCTCCCCTAAGAGGGTTAAAAAGGGGATGAAAGGTTGTATGGGATACAAGTTTTTTTTAAAGCTAGGAACTTGAAACTTTGTAAAAAGATATAAAAATATAATCGAAGAAAACTAATTTCACTGTTTTTAAAAATTCATCCCGTAAGTTGGTAAAAAAAAGGGTTGAAAGTTTGTATGGGGATCAAGTATGTTTTGAGCGCGGGACTTGAATCTTTGTGTAAAGGCATACTATTAGAATACAAGAAAAGTCATTTCAGCGTTTTCAAAAATTCGTTCCCTAAAAGGGTAAAAAAGGGGTTGAAAGTTTAAATTCGTTACAAATTCTTTGAAACTTCTTATCAAAGCATATATAAGAATAACAAAATAACATTGATTTAACGTTATTGAAAATTCAACCTCTAAGGGGGTTAAAAGGGGGATGAAATTTCGTCTTGGGGTTCATATTTAATTTTATGCTAGGAACTTCAAACTTCGTAAAAAGTTATGCAAATAAAATAAAATGGGACTTGAAACTTTATATAAAGACATATCAAATAGAATACAAGAATAAAGATTTCAGCGTTTTTGAAAACTTTGCCCTGAAGGTGGTGAAAAAGGGGTTGAAAATTTGTATGAAGATCAAACATTTTTTTGAGTGCGGTGCTTGAAACTTTGTATAAAGGCATATTATTAGAATGCAAGAATAGTTATTTGAGCGTTTTTGAAAATTCAGCCCTGAAGGTGGTGAAAAAGGGGTTGAAAGTTTGTATGAAAATCAAACATTTTTTTGAGGGCGGGACTTGAAACTTTATATAAAAGCATATCAATAGAATACAAGAAAAGTGCGGTGCGTTTGAGTGCGGTACTTGAAACTTTGTATAAAGGCATTATTATTCGAATCAAAGAAATTTATAAACGTCGTTCATAAACTCATCGAATTTAGTAAAGCTATTCGTTCGTAGATGTACCTGATTTCATAATGATACCGCGTAATTAGAGCAAATTAGTCGAAAAAAAACTAAAGAACAAGAGCGAGTCGGACTCGCCTACGAAGGGTTCGTTACTATTTCGTAAAAAATGGCAAAAAAAAAAACACGTTTAGCAATTTCAACATTGCTTAGATCTCAAAATAATAAAGATGTAAAATTTTCAAGATAAGGTTCCACGCGGACGAAGTCGCGGGCAATAGCTAGTCATTTATATAATTTTGTGACATAATATTTTTTGAAACGATTAATTTGTGGATGGTTTATTTGGAAATGTACATATGTGAATAAAAAATGGGAAATAATTGACTACCATGATATATATGTATATATTTATAATTATTGTATTCTAAGTTGTTTTTAAAATGTTCATGTTTTAAAAAAATGCTCCCCACCCATACCTACCCCAAAATTTTGGCAGGGCTCGGCAGATCCTCATTTCTAGTGCCAAGATAAAGATATAAAACAAACTTTTATTGATGAACCTATTTTTCCGCCAAACAGTCATATTTAGTATTACTTTACCTAGTAGTAACAAGCGGTCAATATGACTATAATTTGGCTGCAAACTGCAAGATCACATGCTTGGCTGAAGCTAAGAACGCGTGGCTGGCTGGACCGAACCCAATTTTACCGGATGCACCCAAAAAACCAAGGGCCTAGGACACTCTAGCTTCTGAAGCAATTCTCGAATCACTAATTCTCAATTCCTCTGGCAGAGACAGGGCTAAGCTGCTGGCAGTGTCCCGGCTGCACGCCTACCCTTGTCCAAACGCAGGGACATATATTGACCCCAACGCCCTACGCATAGCGGCAGGTCTCCGACTTGGTGCAGACGTGTGCGAGGAACATGCCTGCACCGCCTGTGGAGCCAGCCTCGGTCACCACGGTCTCGTCTGCTCTTCGGGCGCCGGCCGCCACTCTCGCCATGCCGCTCTCAATGGCATCCTCAGAAGGGCAGTTGTCAGCGTCAACGTCCCAGCTGCCCTCGAGCCTCAGATTGTACGAGATGACGGCAAGCGCCCCGATGGGATGTCTTTAATACCGTGGAGGATGGGGTGCGCGCTGGTGTGGGACGCGACGTGTGACTAGCCTAGCGGCATCCTACCTCTCGGCCACGAGTAGGCGGGCGGGTGCGGCGGCGGACGCGCGGGAGCGGATCAAAATCAGTAAATTCAGCTGTCTCGGCGCCCAATACGACTTCATCGCGTTTGGCGTCAAGACACTTGGTCCGTGGGGCCAGGGTGCACGCGGACTCCACAGGGACCCACGTGCGGGCAGTTTTCGCTCAAAGGCTTTCCATAGCTATTAAGCGCGAGAATGCTGGAGAGGTCTTAGTTTTATAAATATATTTTAATCTTAGTAAAAAATTTTGATTTTAATCCCACTATTTCAAATATAATTTATATTGTTATGTTTGAGAGAGATATTTTTAGATCACTCCCATATTTTTTTGTTTGTGAATATTTTTGAGGACCAGATCCGTGAAGAATTAAAGGAACTTCTCAAATATTATGTTATCTATAGCGATTTTGTTGTTTTTATTGGTAACTCTTTCAGTTATTCTCGGAAATATGATATTTTCCCCTTAAAGTTGGTATTTTTTTCTGATTATTTTTATGTGTTCTTTCTAGTGACACGACACAGATTTTAAACCCTTTAGTAGAGGGGGAAGAAAATTAAACCCAACGTACTCTTCATTGTAGTTTAATACCATAAGAAACACATATACTCTTACATCTATTTATACATAGTATACTTAAAGAGGCAGTGATGCGAAGAGATCTTACGACTAACCTATGATAATTTACAGGGCAAGTCTTTGAGTTGAAATACAAAACATAACAAAAAAAAAGATAAATCAAAGATGATAAGATAATATGGATAGATAACAGTGAAACAGTTGACAGGGTGTCGTCGTCGACAGATACGTCAAGAAGGACAGTATCATCAAAGCGACTAACATAACTTAACAAAAATAAAGGGAGGAATATAAAAGTATAACATATTTAAAAAAACAGAAAAGAGAACAAAGTGTGTTAAGTTTTATGAAATCACGTGAACAATAATATAATACTGGCATTTCTATTACATTACGTGATAGGTACATGGATTTTACTATATTTTGTTATTTTGGTTAAATACATTCTTCTGATATCATAATGTAATATATAGATAATATAATAATCAGTCTAATATGATGCGTACAAAACCCTTAAATGTTTACACTTGTCGAGCTATTTTTGTTTTATCTAGTTATCACACAATTATTTATTTATTTATTTTAACTATAGTGCACGAAACAAAAGTCAGTACAAATGGTGAACTTAATGACAAATGGCGGCACATTCTCCACCAGTCAACAGAGGTACTTGTAGTGGGTAAATAGTTGACATTTACACGTTCTGAGAGCGTCTAAAATACAAGTGAATATTTATTATATTAACGAATGAACACAAATACTTACAAAAATTTCATGCTACATAACACTGTACTTGCTCTGCTGCGAATATAATGTGGCTATTCAAAATGTACAGTACATGTTTCGAAATATAATTATAAAAGTACAATATAAAAGTTTATACAGTTGACGATCCAATATTATAAGTAAAATTGTTTGGAACTAATGAAGTAAGTAATTAATTAATTCCACACAATAAGTTCACTAATATTCAAGTAATAAATAGATAAAAACGTTTGCATAATACACATACGTGCTGCTGATACATCGAAAGTATTCCAAGAACATTTTCGTCTTAAATAAACCTTGTATCCATGTTTCGTTGTTAATTATAATACCACACTAAAACCTTACACTAAACTACCACCAATACCCATGTCCGCCGTAACCCCAGCCGCCATAACCGCCGTATCCGCCGTACGGCCAGCCGTATCCGTAACCGTATCCACCGTAGCTAGGCCATCCGTAGCCATAGCTGTAGTAGGGGGATCCCCAGTGTCCCCCGTAGCCGCCATAGTGACCCCCATAGCCTCCTCCCCATCCTCCCCAATGGGACGCTGCGGCCTTGAGATCTTCTTTTTCTGCGGGGGCTTCTAGGTCGTCCTTTTCTACAGGTTTTTCAGCCGGCGCTGCCTGGGACAGCGCCAGAAGTAGCAGAAAGGCGACAGAGATGGTTGCGAACTGTAAAATGACAGTGATTTGATTGATATATTGCTGCTATCATTGATTGAATCCATACAAAAGACAATAATACCTTAATTTTCGGCCTTAAGTTCTATTACCATTATCCTAACCTTAAGGAATTATGACCATATGAAACAACTGTTTGAGGCTAGCCGTACCTAAGCCATAGGAACTTAAATAATCAGGGATAGCAGTTATGCAATAATATGTTCCTTAAATATGTAGGTGTATTGTTCACAAGCAGTAATGTGTGAGAGTTTTGAGTGCAATATTACTATTTCTATCAGCAATTAAAGGTTCTGAAGAAGTTGCAAAACTAAAGTAACTAAAATAATAAACAAAGGCACAATCTTGAGGGTAAGTAGTTTAATTTTCAGCATGATTAAATTACCTAGAGTTGTAGTACATACGAAAATTTTAAAAAGGCTATGTCTAAAAAAGAAAATACTCTTTTTTTCTTAACAATTCCCTTGAATTATTGATTTTGGGCCCGTCATTCAAACATTTCTGTAATAAAAAGTAGTCAATAAATCCGATTCGCACGTCGTCCATTGATGCCGGCTCCCACGCGCACACGGAATAACTAACAAGCCAGCTAAAGGGCTATTTTCAACGGATTTACATACAATAGTATTTTTGACAGTTATGTTCTTAAATGGAATTTGGATGTTGTTGCTATTATCTCGTTACATTATCAATTTAATTGGGTATGACGCGACAAGAGGAAATTGTTGGTAATCCTAATAAGTTTGTTATTATGGAACAAACTGTACTAGCTTACAGTACGTAGAATTCGATACTTATCATATAGAATGATAAAAAAATAGTATAAACTCACGTAAAAATTGTCAGGAACGGCCCGACATGTTTCGAACTCATTTGGAGCTCTTTATCAGGGTAGTGGGTCGCGAGTCGCGTAGCAGCACGGATAGCTACCCCTGATGAAGAGCTCCAAATGAGTTCGAAACATGTCGGGCCGTTCCTGACAATTTTTACGTGAGTTTATACCGTTTTTATAATTAGTAAAGATGTCTCACGATAGTTTTAATAACATTATTGATAAAAAAATAGATAATTTTAAAATACATTTTGTGTTCACTAACTACTTCTTTCAAGAAAATACTTTCAGATATTAGCTTTTCTGCACATACAAAATAAAGCATTATCAGTTACCACATAACCACTTTATTTTTTTTATTTTCTATTATATTTTAACTATTTTCTAGTTAAAAAAATAATTACACAAGACATAATTGTTTTTCGAAATAAAATATGATTTTCTAGTTTGTATACAGATATTACATCCTTATTAAGTACCTCTGTTTGAAATATTTATTATACAATGAAAATTTAAGCCGGATACTTTAATAATTTACCATGTTCTTTTTTTATTTTGTAAACTCTTCTCTATTGTCTAATTCTGTTATTGGATAATTATTTGGTATATCAATTGGTAATTTGTAGGTATTGGATAATTATTTCGTAAATTGTTATCACAGGCTCTATGAGTTGGTTAAAAGGTAAATTTAATAATAAACCCCTTACCGCATACGAAGCCATATATGACATTTATTAATGTCGACCTTATTGATACAGGTTAAAGTTCAATTTCGAAAAAAAAATTGTATTTGCGGCAAGGGGTTAATTTTATAGAAAAAATGGGTGCCTAACGGGACGGCTATGTTAAAAAGAGTCGAAATTATTAAATGCTTTAATCATTTTGAAACTTAGGTGCGTGGTGTTAATCGTGTGTTCAATTTAATTTACCTTTTCTATTTTCCAACTAAATAGATAATTATAAAAACACTTTATTGTTTACTTAGTAAACTAATCTCTGATGCTAAAGCTAACAAATGTCCACTTACTTTAGCCATGATGCTGTTGTGGTGTGCGCAGGAGTGTGCCTCCAGTGCGCACGCGCGAGGTTATATATCGCGCGTCGTCCTAGACGCGCCGGTTGGCTGGTGGCATTGACCTATGGTGTATGGGATTAGGATATGGGGTAGGCCGTGGGGTAGGGTGGCTGCAGGATGTCTGCTGTGAGGTTTTGTTTAGTTATTATTGTTATATAACATGTAAGACAAAAGACTTCACGACAGAGCAAATTAACTTTTTATGACATGTCAAAACGCTGCAATATTATAAAATTTATAAGAGAAACGCAAACTATGATATTTCATAGTACGGTAAAATAAAATTGCTTTAATATTATTTTTACATGGATTTACAATAAAGTGTTTAACTACGAGTACATACCTACAGTAACTAAAGACATGAAATTGATTGTAGGTACCTAGCTTTGATTTCAATTAAATAATTCAGTATACCTACTTACTTATAAATTCTGATAGAATTCTGAATAGAACTTACTCGTATATTTGAATCCCATCGTTTTGAAAAAGGTAAAACTGACATTATGTTATGTACAAAACTCTTTGTAACCATAAATAAAGTTAAACATTTTAACAAAAAAAGAACCAACTACTTCAAAAATTGATTCAAATGTAATCTGTTACATGAATGGGTTATTTTTGGCTTTTCAGTTTTTTTGAAGTCGGTTCTTTTTTTGTATTTTTTTTTTGCTGTAGGTCTTGTTTGCATGAATCTCGTTTGAGTTATCCCCTAACTCCTAACCGTCAAGGACCTTTCATCATCAGCTCAGCATGGGAAGATGATGAGAACCATAATGCTAATACTTAAATAGCTATAGAAAATATATATGAAAAACATAATAAGTGCCTATAAAATTTGAGGGCTGCCCTCGATTTCCCTGGGATCCCATCATCAAATCCCAACTCGGTTATAATGGGACTACCTCAGGAGTATACTCTTTCAAATAAAAATAAAAAATTAATATCGGTCCATAATTGGCGGAGTAATCGGTGGACATACATAAAATATACCCACATTCGAAAATAGAACCCCATCCTTTTTTGGAAGTCTATTAAAAAGGTACACGTTTCAGTATCCTACATACCAATGTAGGATACTGTAACGTCCTTCTCTGTGGGTCGATTTCCTCATTGCTGACGGTCGTAACTCCCAAGTTGCTGGGTCTGATACTGAAACATACCTACAGTTTAATTTGTTTAAGGGTGCAAGAATTGATGTTAATTGGAATTTATGAATATCGGGTAGTGGACAATATCTGTATTTCGTCTTAAGAGTGATTCTACAGGCGTTTCAACCGCCGTCAGTCCGCTGTCAAAAATATTGAAAATATGAGCTACACCAAGCTGCAAACTTCTTACCATACTTAATCTAATTGAAAGCATATTACGGCCCGTTGCTTTGTTATTTATGACAGCGGACTGGCGGCGGTTGTAACGCCTGTAGAATCACTCTTAAGACGAAATACAGATATTGTCCACTACCCGATATTCATAAATTCCAATTAACATCAATTCTTGTTGTTTGTTTCTTCTAGCCAATGTGTATGTCCTAATGTCTACAGAGAAGAAGGTATACCCCTGCGTAACCTTTTTAGATTTTTCCCCCAACGTCTACCCCGACCAATATCTTGCAAATATATCCAAATCATTATTCACCATCGTCATCAAACTGTCCTACAAATTAACATACAACTGTTTTGTCTCATCCAATAATGACACTCGTAAAAATCGCAAATCAAACAATGCGGGAGAAAAACAGCGTATTAAATCATTAGCAATCAAATGACTCTGCAATGGCCGCTAATTTGATTAGCAGCCAATTTGCCGGCGCACGCGCACGCGCTCAGTGATGCGTGTACGCATATGACAGGAGTAAGTATCCGTTAACAGCAGCAAGTACACTACTGCCCGGACATGACATAGGTATACTCCTGTCTGTACAAAGGGAACACTAGAAATTCCGCCATTTTCATGGCATCATCCACTGCTGGACATAAATCTCTCCTATAAATGTATGAAACATGTAATGTCTCATTTTTTAATGTGGGTACACGCCACTATTTTTTTTATACTTAACCATTGTTGATACAAAGCATAAGGAAAAAATCGTAAGTGCTTGGGAGATAGGGTTTTTTTTAAAGAATAGTGTTAGGGTGATCCTGCACCGACTACATATTTCTGTTTAACCCAGTGGTTGACTGGTAGAGAATGCCTTAAGGCACTAAGTGCGCCATTTGTACTTTTTTGTATTGGGCAATAAAGTTTAAATAAATAAAATCATAATCATTACGAATTCCTACAAACAATGACGCGTGGGTTCAAATCATTATCGATATACTCCATCATGCTGTATTCTACCGATGAAAAGAGCTAAAAATCACCTGGCCCTCTACACTGTAATTCTAAATTTTTCATCTAAATATCATTGTCAATGTCATGTACCTAATGCGTGTCATAAAAGACGGTTTGAGCGTAATTAGCGTACGCAGGGCTGGGATTAGCGAAAATTGGCGTTGCGACACTGTAGCGGAGAGCGGGGATAGTGAGGAGCGGAGCGAGTAGCGGGAGGCTAACGTGCCAATTTTTGCTAAGCCTTGTGTGTTTATTTTGTTGACTGAACAAAACAAATACACAAAATGATGACCAAACTTTGTGCTTCTATCCTGCTATATCAAAATATTGGCTACCATTTTTAGATAAGATTAGACTTCTTCATTTCGTAACATTGATTACAGGTACTCAATTAATTTATATGTTTAATATAAATGTATAAGCATATTTTGACTAAGGTACTGTGTTAGTAATCCCGATTTATACTTCATCGTTGAGGAAGAATATATCGGGCATCGCACGACTGATCTTCTGGAGATCTTTGCAGGATTTTGTTCAATAAGTAGTTATTTCGGCTAATAGGATGATGCGTATGATGGCAATGTATTACATCTGTCGCCAAATGAAATAAAAAAAGAGAATGAAACGAAAATATAATCGTGGGATAGCTACCGCTAGCAACGAAATAAAATTACTTCAAAAACACGACGACGTTTACACTCTTCAGAGTTTAACGAAGTCCGCTGTCGCTCGTGTCTGCGCGCCGTACCCGCGGAAACAATACGCGGCGTCCTCGCGGCTTCCTTCCGTCATTGGGCCTCATTCGGCTTCGTTTGACAGCTAATTGACACACTTTGGGACTCGGCTGGTCTTGATGGTATGCATTTGATATGTCCTTCATTGAATGGCTTATTAGTAACTTTGCCTACATTAGACATCAGTGGCGGGGTATTAAAGAAACTGGTAAAATGGTAGAAGCCATGCCATTGATAGGCATGCATTTTTTACGTCACCCTAGGCCGTAAGTGACGCGAAGACAAGACGGAAAACCTTAGATGACGGGCGGTAATTCGTAAAGTCCCAGATCGCATATTTATGGCCCTCTCCTTCGGTTCGGAGCACACACTCCTGCGATTCACGATTACACCGCTACGTATGTAAAAAATGGTTGGTTTGGCATGGTTGATTAAAGTATGGATAGTCCAATTTTGGTGAAGATAATCGTGAGCAAAGTTGTGTTAGCTGTGTACGAAATTCAAATGAGACCAAATTTCCAGGCAGTTTGTTTTTCCCACTCTCAACTAGATTTGTGTACTTTTCAATGCTAATGATACCTACACATTAAGGCATGACTTGCGAACAAAGTACACTGTCTGTGGCGTCTGTATGTCTTCGGGTTAACTAAAAGTTTGACGACGCGGTTGGCGCAGTGGTTAAGCAACTGCCTACTGAGCCGACGGTCCTGGGTTCGAATCCCGGCAAGGGCAAATATTTGTGTGATGAACTCGAATATTTGTGCCTGGGTCATGGATGTTATTTGTATTTAAGTATGTATTTATCTATATAAGTATGTACATCGTCGTCTAGTGTCCATAACACAAGCCTACTAGAGCTTAACTGTGGGACTAGATTGATTTGTGTTAAGTTGTCCGATATTTATTTATTTATTTATAAGTATAGTGTGGTATCCATGGTATATATATTATTATCTTAATCAGTATATGCTTTGTATTATCCTTCATTATCATAATTGTCTTGGTACTTTTATTAATTATAGCAGCCACCTTATTCTTAAGGTTGGACATTGAATCCAACAAATTGTCTCACAATTTCCAGAATGTTTTAAGGTATTCTTCTCATTCTTTTTTTTTTACGTGGCTTTCAAAATTTAATAACAAGCCTATGTTTACACAAAATAGTATGGCTGCTTCAATTAGAAAGTGTTTAAATATAATATTTAATTGATAGTAAAATTATGTAGAACGAGTTAAAATATATTATTACTTAAGTATAACGCTATCGTGCCGCATGCAAACATTTCAGAATATGTGGTACGCCCTTCAGTAAAGTTGCAGACTTTTTACTGAGACAACGTATACTGTATATGTATAAAAAAACCGGCAAAGTGCGAGTCTGACTCGCGCACCGAGGGTTCCGTACAAACTTTCACTTATCCCATCTTAATTGGCCTGGTTGAATTAAGTTTGCACCTGAAATGTATGGCGCCGCATACAAACGAGATGCAAACGTAACGCAACCGAGTTCTCCAAATATGATGTTTGAAAAGAAATATATTTTTTTATGATTTTATGACAAGTGTATAGTTTTCAGATTTTTATAAGTATTTGTAGTATGTGAAGATATTGCTTGCCAAATTCCAAAGTTCTAGGTCATCGGGAAATACCTATCATTTTGATTCCCTTGAGGGTGTCGAAGTGTACGTTTTGGCGACATAAACGGCCATACATAGGTATCTTCTTTTCACGTTAGGTAAGTCACGACAAAGTGGTAAAATAAAAACATTTATTTCCCACACTTAAGTACGTAGTTAGGTACAGACAAGATTTGTCTACATAATTATTCAAATGATACACATAAAATCATGACTCGCACATAAAACACTTGAAAATTACCAAACGGCAATAAATCTATTTCACGATGAGTCCTAAATAGTTCTACATAACTCTTTTCAACAAATATCTTGAGGACTAAGTCAACTTTACACTTTTTGATTGTCTAAATGATATAAGTGTTTCTAGATTACGCTATAGCTAAGGCCTTTTTGCCTTTAGGACATTGTACTTTGAATAGGTACTAGAATGACCTAAGTGCATTGGAAAGTCTATATAGATAAGTAAGTCTTTTTAGTAAAAATCATGGGAATATGTTAACGGTCAAAAATATCACCATTCACACCTGGTGTGACGTTTATATCAGGATTAGCATTCCCAAGACCGTACATCACAAAAAGACCTAAATTCTATCAAGCTTCATTCGAAATCCAACCAAAATCTGATAGAATTAACATTGAGTATAAAAATACAGCAAAGTCAATATCAGTCATTGTATTTTTGAGAGTGTTTGTCGTATAATATGGCAGTTTGTTCGTCACAATGGCCAAAATACCCGGATTGGATGCGGCGCGAATACGGAATAAGCGGCGAAATTGCAAGATTTGGTTTAGATGTGACTGATAAGATCGCGTCGATTACTTCGTAATGTTTAATAGTCAATTGGGTCATAAGGCAAAGAATGCAAAGTACGTGGATGGGTATAGGCTAAATGTAATAAAAAAAAAGTTATTAGTTATAGCCTGACGAGTGTCGCGGTCGGTCCGGCATGGATACTGGATAGTGGCACTAAAAACAGATCTCATGGCAATAATAAGCATACGTCATATATTTGCTAAACATCATAAGCAATTTGTCAAGGATTTGTCATTAACCAAATTCACATTGTTTACCGGAATGCTGCTCATAATCCTTCGTTCTTCTTGCGAAATAAATACTGAATCCTATTGAAAGAAACTTGAATTTCATCACTGTGGATAGTTTTGGCTTTATTATGCAAAGAATACTTGTTTGCTGAATATTTAGTCCATTACCTACCTTTGAAGTCGGTGCCAAATGCCACGTAAATTGAGTGGTTTAGGACTGACTACAAAGGGTGAGTCAAATGTAATCTGTACTTGGACGGGTTATTTTTGGTTTTTTAGTTTTATTGAAGTCTTTTATTGAGGTCTTTTTTTACTTAGTAAGTTTTGGTTGTCAGGAGACGGTATTTTCTTACAGTAAACCTGCATTTGTTTAGCGACCATGTCCAAATCTAAGAATAACAAATCAATTGCTAATTAAAGCTTCAGCTGCGTCGAATCGTCAATGGAAAGGCCGTCACTGTCAGCCGCTTCATTATCTACCATGAAGATGTTAGCTACCTCCAACCTTTAGAGCCTCGTGTAAGTTTCTAATGGAATAAAACCTCTCCCGTCGACTATGGAAGCAAAAATTATTTTATTTTTCATTGTTTAAAGCTACTAAGAAATCCTTAGCTTTTTCTAAGAAATTACGAGGCTACTTTAACTAAACTTTACCTGGGGGTTGTGATGGTTGCGTTTAATGCGTGATAAATAAGTGACAAAGCATCTGTCACTCACACTCGCATTTTGTCAAAACGCGACGGATGCTTTGTTACTTATTTATTGCATGAAAAAATCAACATCATGCTGGTTAGGTAATTAAATAATTTCCTTTCGCCTCCGATACCATGTTCTTTATATACAAAAAATTCAAGATGAGTGTGAGTCACATCGCTATAGTGGAAATGACAGGTACGGTCGGATACTATATCATGGTTAGCCATATCCTTTATAATGTAACTTAACCGTAAAAACTGTTACGTGAAGAATGTTTTTATTCATTGGATGAGTTTTATTCAAAATGTAATCAACTAAAAACTGACATAATTTTTTGACTTAACATTATGACTAGGTATGTTGTCTTGAAAGACCGTAGAATTAAAATTGTAAGATATATTTCAGTATTTGGTGCGTAATTTTTGTATGAACTTAATTTATAATGGAAAGTAATGCATGTGCCTAGTATTATTGTCATTGGATTGGATTATTATTAGTGACTGTGCTGACTTTTCAACCATGTGTATTGCATGCCTGTAAGGTGAAATAATGTACTGTAATTTATATTTAAAATCTATGTGACCATTATTTCAAGCAATAAATGATTATGATTATGATTATGAAGAAATGAAAGATCGGTAAATTATATTATATTTCTCATACGGGCATGATAAGGCTCACTGTCCACTGTAACGGAGCGACGAAAATGAACCAATCATCCTGCGATTTCTGAAGCCAAAAATAAGTGCATTTGGGTCAATCGACTATTTTCTGCCACTCGTTGCCATGGTGATGTCCTCTAGGTCACTTTTTAAAACTACTATTTTCCGTGGTTATATTTAACAAAAGCTTGGTGATTTAAGCAGTTATAAGCCCATTCTTATGTAGACTAACTCCGGACAATACCAGTTATATAAATGATCAACACTTTTCTTTTAAGTTTAATCACTATTGTCCCCTGGGTCACGGGACAGAATAACAACAAGAAAAAGTTGATCCGCCTATTTAATGTTAATGAAAAAATGAAATAATGAACTTTATTCTGCAAGTAGGCCACAAAGGCACTTTTAAATGTCTGAGTCTACCAGCATTTCACAAGAGGAGACCACTTTTAAGAAGAAACGCCGAAAGAAACTCAACTTTAAATCTGAGAAATTTGGTTGGTTCATTTTACATAGCTCCACTCCAATGGATAGGCAACCTTAGGTTGATAATTTCGAGTAGATAATATCGAAAAGCCTCGTCGAATAGATACCATTATTGTCCAATAAGCCAAACGTTAATTTACGAATGGTACAAAATATCCGATATTGCACACTCGGTGCAATGACCCACTTACCCATATCGAAAATAAGTACACACGCCGGCTAATAAGTAGTATTTCACAGCTATTGTACAGTAAACATTAGCTGGAGCAGTACGTCAAACCAGCTGGCCTAGCATATCTTACCGCATCACCTGTCTCGCTCGCAGGGTATCGAAAGGAAAGTGACAGGTAGTATTTGTCACACGACAACAATTCACGTGTCACAGGCGCACTCTGGTACAAACAAGTACGTACCGATGACCCATTTATAAGGTCGTTCAGCTTTGGCGCGTAGTGTCCATAAGTATAAGGTACTAAAAATTACTCCTTAAGTACGGCATTAGTAGCAAAAATGACTCACACTCCTTCAACCACGTGAGCACTCGAAGTCTCAGCTCCGCATCAGTGGAAACAGAGTGAGTCAAATCACAGTCCCCTCGGCTTGTATTTTAAACGCACTATTATATAGTTGCAGATAGTACGAAACGAAAAACAACTAATGCATAATTAATTCAGTCTGTTTGTTCCCACTCGCAATTTTACTACGACTCTTGTCCAAAATAACGCGACCAAAATTAGTTCATTTTACTAATCGATCGAATGTTTGTTTTTGTTTTCGTTTTTGAATAAAAAATAGACTGAAGCCGTAGCTTCGTTTTTGATTCCATTTTCAGCTGAAAATCCATACACTATTACACTCCTTATAATTTAGACTGTAAATTAGAAAATCCGCATTGATGCGAATCTAGTTAGTTCCTCCTCATACTACTGAACACGCTGAACACTGAACACACACAAATTAGTAGTACATGTCCGAATTCAGACGTCAAAATATACATGCGTCTAGTATCCCTGTTGGTTGACTGGTAGAAAATGCATACTGACTTTTGTTTTGTGCAATAAAGTTTAAATAAAAGAATTAAATACGTCCCGTCTACTTCTCTGTTTATTTATTGTGTTGGTTTTGTTAGTTTGACGCGGACTTTCAAAACAACAAATAACTAAAGTCTTACTGCTCTAGATCTGTTACTGTGGCCACAGCTACCGCTAATTCTGTAGCGCTCTCAACCGTGACCGGAGACCCAGTGCGGTTATGTCACGAGTAAGCGACAAAAAAGGCGTAATTATGACGAGAAAACATGAGATAGATTGCCTTAATCATTAATCTTCCGGTAATAATCTGATCAGGAATAGTCTTTACGGAAAATTAAGGCTGACCCTTGGCAAAATAAGCCATTGCGCAGTCGGGTTTGCGTTGCATTGTCCTATCTACCTTAACCTTAATATATAGGTATCTACTCACTAGTGCTCCTGTGTCTGTTTGAAAATGGCAGAAATATGTTTTCAACCACCATTTTATCTCCATCAAACCACCTTCTTTAAGTCAGCTATTATGTAAATATTTTGTCAGTCATATCTATAGATACGAGTTACTTTACTCTGAGAAAATGAACCGAAGAATACTTAGCAAACATCTTGTAACATTCAACCAAATTCTAAATAAACAAACTTTTGTTTTATTTTTATACTGCGACACACAAGCATGCGGACAGCCTGATTTAAGCAGTTGCCGCCGCCTATGCTACGCCAGGAGCATCACACGCGCGTTGCCGACCCTCTAAAAACCTACTCCTTTACACCTACAATTTTAGTCCTACTTAAAGAACCGCATACTGAAGCCCCCGGGGAAAATCTTCGCAGGCAGCTCATTCATTTTTTTCAAGATTTTTCATACTTCTAGGACCGTTTCTTTACAATAGATTAAATATGCGAAATTAAACCTACGTATATTCACTTAGCTACGCTCAATGTAAGAAAACGCTTCGCGATTCACTATAAACTATGACGTCCGATGATACAGAGAACTTACTGGCTGTCGTTAAATAAATGTATGTTTAATTTAGTAATTTAGTGTAGATTTTAGTATTTAAGCTACAATAAGATTATTATAATATATGTAGATAAATACTTAAATTTAATAATGTTAAGGCTTTCCTATTGCCTGAAACACAGGGGAACCCTAGTTCAGGTTATGGAAATCGTGAATTGATTTGTTAATTAAGTATAGATTTTAACCGTACCTCTCTGTGCATTATGTTTTTTCAATAAACGTATTTATTTATTATTTAGGTATTTACTTATTCCACATGCGGATCATTCGCGGTAGGAAATTCCTCTGCAACCGCACAGTTCTCGACCATTTAGGCTCCAGTGTGTGAGGATGAACCAATGTTGAGCAGTGCGATGGTAGAAAGTAGCCGAGTGCATCAATCATTTCGAAAAATTTCTAACACATCCCATTATATAGACGGTATACCTACTTCATACATCTATAGCCCAGCAATTGGTTTCAATATGAATAAAAAAAGTAGCCGTCTCGAGACAATACCAGAAACCGATGCATTACACAACCAGTGACAAAAAGACCTGTAGCTCGCTTGTGTACGATATTGTCGTATGTACAATAATTAGCGGACATTGTCGGTAATGCAGCTTATTGTGGCGGGTTCCCACACGCATTGTCGGAACGGCTGCCGGGACCAAGGTGAGGGAGGTAAGTGGAGATTAATGCAGTCTGCCAGCTTGTTTGCATAGTGTTTAACCCTATAATGACATTTACATTTCTACAGTATGTACCTAATACGGTGCCATCTATGTTGCATGGTTTTTAGGGTTCTGTACCCGAAGGGTAAAATCGGGACCCTATTATCAAGCCTCCACTGTCCGTCCGTCTGCCCGTCTGTCACCAGGCTGTATCCCATGAACCGTGATAGCTAGACAGTTGAAATTTTAACAGGTGATGTGTATCTGTTGCCGCTATAACAACAAATACTAAAAACAGATTAAAATCGATATTTAAGAGGGGCTCCCATACAATAACAAACCTGTTTGTTTTTTGCCGTTTTTTGCTGGATACTGTCACCAGGCTACATGTATCCCATGAACCGTGATAGCTAGACAGTTGAAATTTTCACAGATAATGTATTTCTATTGCTGCTTTTACAACAACTCAGTGCGCGAGTCCGACTCGTATTTGGCCGATTTTTTTTATCATAATTCGACTTTCTTTCTTTTTTAACCGAGTTGGCAGACAAGCGTACGGCCCATGGATAGTAAGCAGTTATAGTACAAATTTTCTAAGCTAAGCTTATCCACTTAAGAACTGAATACCATTGAGTGGTAAACCACAAATTAAGATAGCGAGCTCGTAGTAAAAGCAGATTGTAACCACCTTGGAAGGTTAATATAGATTACCGACTCTATTTCCTTGGACATGAAACTACAAAATACACTAACAGAATAATGGCAATCATAACTTTTTTGGAATTTTACAACCGTCCGACTCTCCACAAGAACGTATTCTCTTGAAAAATGACTATGAACTCTCATCATCAACCATTTTAAACCTATTCAACAAGGAATAAGGTTGAAAATTCAATATCCACGCAATGTAGTTCTAACCTTTTTTTGTAAGTAACTGGTTGGCGCTTACGAGAACAAAAGCAGATAGATTGTATTAGACACAATGCCATTGTGAATGCAGGTAAGTGGATTAGCTAAGTTTAAAAAAAAATTACTATACCATAGTCTATTCCTAGCCGTTGAATGTTGGTCTTGCCGAATGACCGTTTGTCCCAATCTTCTGAACGCATCAATTCGACACCTAACAATAAAGAGCTGCTGCCAGAACCGTAGGTCAGATTACGTTTGAACTGCAACCCCGAATAGAAGATAATTGCTACCAGAAAAGTAGGATTTCAGCATTTAAAAGTTATGCGTAAACATTCCGTTAAAATAGTTTTTTTATTTTAATTTTTCTCTTCTATATAAACATTTAGTTTACACTAGTAGACGTTACTGCTTTTATAAAAATGTATATGAAGTTTCTGCGTAATGATGATATTATATTTTATTTCTAATGTTTGTTGTCCACTTCGTGTATGTTAACGAATATTTTTTTTTAATTCTATTCTATTCTATTCTATTCTATGATTATGCTTGTATAAAATGAACCCTATAGTGAATATGCGCTCGAACCAAAAACAAACTAGCATCGGGCAGTTTTTTTCCAAGAACTGGTTACACATCTGCCTGAAATTACACTTCTAAATGTCTACTTTACCACTCTGTTCGAAGTGTCCATTGGAACATTTTCTAATTTTTGTACAACTAAGTACATGCATATATTAATTTAACAGTTAGAGAGTAAAGTATGAGGTAATCATTGATTAAACGATAATCTATTTCAAGCCTTTTCAGTATTTTTTTCAGCCAACAACAGAATACGAGCATTATTTCGTATGTGTGGTTCGTGTTTTGCTCTTATTATGACCGCAGACGACAGCTATGGTTCCGGCGGGGTCTGGTCAAGATAATGTTTAGTTTAAATAGTTTCTGTTGATACAGTGGAATTAATCGAAAGTTATAGTTGATAATGTATGTGTAATATACATATATTGTGTGTGTATCGTTAATATATGTAACTAATTGACTTTTGTCCCGTTTTATGTTTTTAGCCACGGCTTTAAAATGATCCTTCACCAACTGTTAGTTTCTTTTGGCTTGTGTTTAAACGCCTACCAAATATGTTGATAAATTACTTCCAATAAATTCTTAATACTTGCCAAAACGGATGAATGCTCACCAAATAGTGTATCACAAACTATTGTATAAATAAAGCCAATATTTCTTTTTCTTACATGCTATACAAATATGTGAACACCGTTAAAGTTAATTGCAGACCAAATAATCTATATTATTGTTAAATGGATGTCACCAATATTTTATAGTATTACTTCCGTATTAGTCATTTTTGCTGAGGCAAAAAACTAACTGTTGACCCTGAATTTTTTTGTTATACCAAACATATTACTACTCACCCCAAACACAAGTAACTTGTTTATCGCTTTACGCATTCAATTAATATATGATATAGTACTTAAATAAATATTCGCAACTATTTAAATGCTCACCAAAATGGCTTTTATACCCTAAAACTAATAAATATTAATAATAAATTTTGTATTGCAGAGACACTATCCTTGAGTGCCGTAAATAAAAATTTAAAGTCAGCCTGCCGTCGTCGTACCTAACCTAAGCCAAGTCGAACCTGCCTTAAGGTGAAATAGGTAATGTTAGTAATCGTAAGCCAAGTCGGACCTGCGCGGCTCGCTCGCTTCGCTCGCTCGTTAGGGTCGCAGTTCAACCTAACACTCCTCCTCGCTTCGCTCGTCGTCGTACCTAACCTAAGCCAAGTCGGACCTGCGCGGCTCGCCTGGCCACAGACCTGCCGGCCTGTGCGTCGCTTGGTGGGGGCGGGGGGCGGGTTGCGGGTAAAGAAATAAAGGGTAATTTTAGATTGACAATAATATATTTTGACTAAAGGTTAGATAATTTGATTACACTAAAGCAAATTAGACTGCAGTTTTTGGTATGTTTTATGAAAACAATATTTGGTGAGCAAAAAATCCATTTTGGGAAGCAAAAAGATATACGGACTCAACGTAAAATTATTCTGGTGTATGTATATTGATTTTGGAATACAAAATGATTTAGTTTAGGGAGCTCTGTATAGAGTGGGTTTAATTTATATGGAGGTAATTCATTTTACTTGGAATTTAGTTTTAGGGTATAAAAGCCATTTTGGTGAGCGTTTAAATAGTAGCGGTTCCTTTTGGCTAACATATGGCATTAAATCCGCCAAAAAATATATTACTAAAGACAATGTAGTACTAAAACCAGACTACAGGCCAAAACACTCCCCCAGGTTTCGTGGTCGTGACGGGAAATGTAACGAACACAAAATTAAAATACAGGTTACACCTTACGTTTTAACGTAATATCGTAACATTTTGTCTAAGCGTAACTACCATCATCTTACCTCAAATTTTACGTCACGTGACGTAGATTTCAACGTCACAAGTCACAATAACGTATCGTTACGCTTCGCTTATGTCTCACGTTATGGCGCGACCGAAATTACGCTACTACGTCTGGCTTCACCCTAAGACGTAACGTGGAATCGTGTTTTACCCTAACCATGTTAGAGTTAACCCTAGCGTTCGGACCACACCGCAATCAATAATAGATTATTTATTATTATATAAACAACTGTTATCATACAGCGCGGGTCAACGATTCGTAACATTTAATTAGTTACGTTCTATAGATTACAATGTACCTATTCTTGCATCAAGTGTAAATATAAAGTAAGATTTTCACTGCGTTATGTAGGAACCTATTTGCAATTCCAGTGATAATATACGAGTATTTGCAATTATTTATAACACAGAGATTTCTGATATCGAAAAGAAATTTATATGTAATACCTACCTATGTTAAATTTAATCCGTTTTAATTTTAATATTTACATAGAAATTAACCATTTGTACCTTTCAAAGTCTTGTATGTGAATAATATTTTCTGAAACAATTGATACAAAGATCCGGCACATCTGGATTACTGGTCCAGTGCGTTCAGAATCCAGAGGTGCTGGGTTCGATTCCCGGTCTCTTCCACCAGGTTACGTATTTAAATTGTTTTTTTTTAGTTTTGATCTTTGTATCAATCGATTATGGTGTGTACCCACATAAAAAATGAGACATTATATGTTTCATACATTTATAATATATTCTTAGGTTTCGATGGTCACTCAAATAACAGTGATGCTCACAATAGCCCCCACTCTACGTAGTTGTTGAGAATGCCGTTGAACCTCTCCCGATAGAGGGCTCCACCGCATAGTCGATAACGTCAGCTTCGTCGGAGTTGAAACACGGTGCCTTGTCTTCGTCCACCAACACCAACGGCAAGAGGACCACCGCCATAACCAGCCCCAACATAGCACACTGGAAGATGAATCATGTATGTAAATCAATTCCGCGACTTATTGCTGATTACCTGCTCATCCCACGGGAACGGAAATACTACATTTTTTTGGAATAAAGGTAGCCGACACTCTGGATCAACACATAGGCTACTGTGTTGATCCAGAGTGTCGGCTACCTTCATGCCAAAATTTATCAAAATTAATCCAGCCGTTTGAGCGTGAAGAAGTAACAAACATACACATAAACACACTCACAATCTCTAGCCTTTTTAATATTAGTGTGAGAATATTAGAGTTTCGGTAGTGAGATAAAGTACACAAAAAAAAAGATTTGTTAACATTAGCCCAATGTTAGGTGCTAGTTACATAAATCGAAGGACTGATAAACTGAGGGCTAACCAAAATAAGTTTTGGAAAAAAACATAATTTTGGTTACTACTAAATAAGCACAATTTAGCTATTATTAAGTAGTTAAAGTAGTTGAGCTATTTTTTTTTTCAGTGTACATGCGTGCAAAAGTACATCTTTAGATCGGTATATACCAACATGATAGCAAATTTATTTACTGCTAGCTACGACCCGCGGTGTTACCCGCTTTTGGGATAAAAAGTTAATCAAGGGTGTCAGCTACCTCCATACCAAATTTTATTAAAATTGATCTAGCCGATTGAGCGTGAAGAAATAACAAACGTACATACACTCACAAACTTTCGCCTTTATAATTTTGGTATATTATGTATCTACCGATCTACCTGCAAAATCAAAATACTATGTTTATTCCATACTACTTGAAAATAAAAATAACACCTAACCTGTTTCAACTCCATTCTATAAGTTTTCTCTGAATAAACCCGCTCAGGATCTAGGTGTAGACGGTGTAGTGCTGCACATAGCTTCTCGTAGTATTCATCTAGCATGTCATTGTAGTGGTCATGACGGAACTCTTCGTCTGTGGCGGAGTAGATGAAATACATCAGGTCCAGCACCGGGTCCCCGTCACGCATCAGTTGGAAGTCCATTAAAACGAGCTCCAGTTCGCCGTTCTGGAAAGAATAATTATGTTAGTGGTTGATTGGAACTGTTGATGATAAGTAAATAAGTAAGTAAAAACATTTTTGACCTTGACTCTAGATCTAAAAGGCCTAAGACTGATTAGTTTTTGTTAGAGCATTTTGCATTTGTACTTGGCTTCTTGACAACCTATGCACAAGACACAATTTAAGAGGGTCGCTTTACATCTTACTACATACAGCGACTAATGTCAGTATAAGTAATAATTGATGCTGAAGTCGGTTGTCTGCAAACCAAAATAACTTATCTGTATACTCACTCGACGCCTATGCATCAGGTTACTGGGCTTGAAATCTCCATGAATGAGAATATTCTTCTTCCTGCAACGGTACACCTCCAGTAACTGTCTGAAACTGTGGGGACGATCCTCAGCAAAGTACTGTTTCAATTTTTCTGTATGCCTGCTATTAGCCACCTTAAACGCATTGGCTAGAACCTTAGGCTTCAGAATAGGTAATGCTTTTTCGAATTTAGTTATATCCATCGTCAGATTTTCGGCAACTTTGGCGAATTCCACAGGATCGTCTTCATGGTACGCCAACGATAATGCGTGGAACTTTGCCATCAGCTCAATGGCAGCAGACACGTATTCCAGATCAGCTGGCACATTCCGGTCGAAATCCTCGAAACCTTCTGCGACCAAATTTTCCAGTATTAGAGTTTCATTGAGGTACTCGTTACTACTGCCGTAAAACTTGGGTACGCGCACTCTGTGCTGCTTGGGAATGCCATGTCCGTCTTCTATCTTTTGATACTGTTTCAGTACCTTACTGTAGACGTAGATCTCAGTAGTGAAAGGACAGCTGACGGGCATGGTTTGGCGTATAGGTTCGCTCAAAGCGGCTATTTTTGCGAAGAGTTTCAAGGTTGGTTTCCCCTCCGCCAGGATTTCGATGAGGAATATAGTGGCACTGATGTTAGACCCCCCGCAGCTGATTTCACGAATGTCCAGCTTAAAGTTGACATACTTCTGCTCCACCGCTATCTTCTCAAGCAAAACATTCATTATTTCTTTTGTCGTTTAGTTGTTATCAGCATGTAGCCTGCAACGTCGAGTAATGAAAATTTAATTAAATGATTTTACTTCACACTATTGGCACAAGATTGTAGAACTTGTTTGGTATCTATTACAGAGCAGACCTCATATTTCACTGTTATTTTTAAAATTATTTCCACTAAAACATTGTAACATCCCACTCCACTATTTAATAAAATTACGTTAATAAAAACTTAATTCAACACAAATATAATTTTGATATACCCTGCCTGCCGTCTCATTTGGACAACTTACCAACAATAAACCAAAACCCTGAACTTGACTAAACTGACTCAACCTAACCTGATTGACTCAAACCAAAGAATATATATACTAACGCTCAAACTGACCCGTCGTCGTGGCGCGCGCACTGCGTGTGCTATGATTAGCCCGGAGCGGTCGGGTCAGACCCTCCAGAGATGAACTACTTGCAAATCGTGAATCATGATAGTAACGCCGTTTATTCAATTTGAGCAAACTACCAAGCTACCTGTAGATAAATATATGTAGGTACCTATTCTGCAGACAAACTGTCATAACTGTTTCGCAGGGCTTTTGATTATAATATTAAATTTTTGTTGTCAAATAAATAAATAATAAAATAAACTTATGTTTTGTCGACGTATGAGATAAGTCGCACTGTTTGCCATCTCAAGTGAAACTAAAGGGACATAATATTATACAATGCATACTGTAGGTAGGAGTACTACTCAATTACAACGAGTACAATCTAGTCGCAGTTAAAAATAAAACTAGTTGTGTCCAGCTATTTAGCGTGACAAAACCCAAGTCACCATCTATCCTCATACAATTTAGGGTTGTTTACTATAGGCGTGCGGACAATTTTTTTTAGGATGTCAATCGATCCTATTTTTTATTGGGATCAAATGTCTATATGGGACTACCTACACTTAGACTGCTCTAAAAGTCAGAATGACAGTCAAAGTTCAACATTCCTACAGAAGACTAAAAACGCTTCATACAAATGGCCTAGGTACCTGCATATGACGTCATCAGTGGATTGCGTTTGCGTACCAGTAGGTATTTGTATGGAGAAAGTAAGTACTTTGACATTTTCACCGTGAAAAAGTGCGTTTAAGTTCAGTTGTCATACAATTAGTGTTTTTTTTTTTAATTATGAGGATTCTACAAATATGAGGATTCAGATTTTTTGGGTTAAATAAAGAAATCATAAAACGTAGATTTTTTTTTTTTAAATCACATACTTATTACAAAATATAGTATTTTTTTTTTTCTTTGTATCATGACATATTGAGCTAATTTTATTAATTTAACTGTATAATCTTAATCAACATCAGTCGCATCACCTATTTAGGGTGGGTTAACACTTTTGAAATTTTAGCGTGACTGTGCTCACACGGACATGTCACGCTAGATGTGGACAGTCGGCTGTCGCTATACGACAGTGCGATTCTCTCATTTAGGGTCTGATCACTGCGTAGTGTCCCTCGTGTGTCCCTCCCACTCTCTCCTCACCACCGCAACGCGATCCACAATACCCATCACTAGTATTCTCAAGTCTCCGCTTGCCATCTTATAAATCTTGGTTACGCGGGAGCCACCATTATGAGCCTGGGGCCCTCGGGTGCGGGGTCGGGGGGCTATCATTTTGTGGGTGGCTGTGAGTACCCCCGTGATATATCACGCGTATCAATGCGTGACATGACTGAAAGTAAGTATGGACGTGTTCCTTTCGATGGATCGGCTCGTGACCGCGTCATATCATATCGCATATGTGTGACAATACTTAAAAAACCGGTCAAGTGCGAGTCGGACTCGCGCACCGAGGGTTCTGTACAAACACTTTCCATCCTTAGGTGGTTAAGTTAAGTTTGCACCTGGTATGTATATAGCGCCATACAAATGAGGTGCAAAGTTAACGCAACCAACCCCGTTTGTTGTATGGGAGCCCCCCTTAAATATTTATTTTATTTTTAGTAATTGTTGTTGTAGCGGCAACAGAAATACATCTTCTGTGAAAATTTCAACTGTCTAGCTATCACCGTTTTTGAGATACAGCCTGGTGACAGACAGACGGACGGACAGCGAAGTCTCAGTAATAGGGTCCCATTTTTACCCTTTGGGTACGGAATCCTAAAAAGCGTCCACGCTGCACGTAATAACCCAAATTGGTTCATACCTACATGATGGAGTTTTTAGGTACCTACCTAACAAACATTCTAAAAAATACCAAATAGAAAACCTCATCCTTGATAACCGTATCGATTTTATATACTTAGTTCTTTAGAATATAAAATGTATTCGACTTCTACAACATAAGTAAACCCTGTTTCCTTTAAGATTTCTAGATATTCTTTTCAACATAAGATTTTTAGTAGGTACGTGTGAAGGTTTAGATAGGTAGGCAACACAACTGTAGCGACAGCGACTGTAGCTACGACAAATTCTGCGATAAGTACTTATATTTTGTAAACAAATTAGTATAAACAGGTGATAAACTAATCTTTACAACCTTCTCTTAGACCTTAAGGGTTCAACATTAAGAAGTAATCTAAATATTTTCATATACCTAATAAATAAATAAAAATCAGACAACCTCACACAAATCAACCTAGTCCCAAATTAAGCTCAAGAAGGCTTGTGTTATGGGTACTAGGCGACTATATACATACTTATATAGATAAATAAATACTTAAATACATAGAACATCCATGACCCAGGCACAAATATTCGTGTTCATCACACAAATATTTGCCCTTGCCGGGATTTGAACCCGGGACCGTCGGCTCAGTAGGCAGTTGCTTAACCACTGCGCCAACCGCGTCGTCAAATTCATATCATATTATTATGTTGATTTCGTATATAATTTAAAAACATTACTGCACGTCCAAATTGTTTTCGTAGGTAATAAACATTGTCGTTTTATACCTATAGGTACTTGAATCTATAATAACATTGCAACTAGGTGTTTTCATTATGAATAAAATATTTTCGTTTTGGTTTAGGTAAATAGGCGATCTAAACCATTTTATTCATTTTTGGATCTCGTGACGACACAGAACAAGCTCACGGCCTTTTGAGCCTTCTAATAAACAACGAACCTAGTTCGTATATACTAACTAGTATTGAATATTCTGTTGTTTTGGTTTTTGCTATTTAGAAACTTTAGGCGCAACTTTAATATCTGTGGGTGAACTGGAGTGAACACACCAATGCCATGCCTCAGATTTTGTGTCAGTCTAGTCTAGTAGATGCCCGAATTTTCGTTCACGGAGAAGAAAAAGGCATCACAAATTCCTTGTTATGCTTTTTCGTAGCCAGGTATGATAATTATTTTAAAAAATCCTAACATCATTGTATCAAAATATTGTCAAAATCTGTCGAACTCCTTGGCGTGATGTGGCCGCCAGCGTTTGTAACCGTTAACCGTTATACACTCAATCGGTTATCTTCATCATCATCATCATCAGCCCGTATGGGCCTCCTCGTGCATTTTCCATTCACTGCGATTCCGGGCCGCGTGCATCCATTTTCTTCCTGCGACCCTCACTATGTCGTCTCTCCATCTAGAGGGGGGTTATCTTTATTCATACCAAATTTCGTAATTTCAGACATTTTATTTCGTTAATCTGGATCTATAAATATGGACAACGGTATTCCGCTAATTGCTATTCTTCATTCAAGTTATTTAAAGGGAAACGGTATATTTAGAGCAATATGCAGTGTTTTCATAGTTTGTACGGAACCCTTGGTGCGCGAGATCGACTCGCACTTAAGCAGCTTTTTATATAGGTATAATAGTGAGTAAGGATGACGGATGACCTCGTGAGGGTAGCGGGGAATCAATGGATGCGGTCTGCACGGGATCGCACTTTGTGGCGAGCTGTGGGGGAGGCCTATGTTCAGCAGTGAACGTTTGTGGCTGATAAGTAGATAGTGAGTAAGGGTTAAAACAAATCTGCAACACACGTCATCGCATCATGGTCAGACGCAACTCGACCACGACGCGATGTCTTGTCGTGGAAATACATAAATCCAAAATCAACTACATCTTTATGTAACAAGATTCAAAATTAAAATATAGTTCTTTTTCAATCTCACGACATCGCGTCGTGATGCGATGTCGCGTAGTAGCACGATCCGATGACGTATAGTTGTAATTGTGTTTTCGGTCCTCGTCAAAGAAAAGTCACACAACCCTCGCTTTGGTTTCACTTTAATTAAGGAAAGTATCGTACAACTATTCTTGGACGCCCAAGTTACCCATTTACTTACGAAAAAATAATTTGTCCAGGTGTTTTAGCTTAAACTCGTTTACAGATAAAGTCAGTTTTTTTTATACAGTCGAAAGCAATGGCGGTCACAACAGCCCCCACTCTACGTAGTTGTTGAGTATGCCGTTGAACCGCTCCTTGAAGAGCGGACTGCCCTTCACCACGAGTACCACGTCCGCCAGTGCAGAATCAACGTCAGCCTTGGATTGTTTGATCTCCGACCCTTGAGACTCTTCTTCATCTGCCAAGATCACGTGTAGCAGCACTACCGCAATGACGAGCCCCATCATGGTACACTGAAACAGTGGAAACGATTAGTAGACCTTTTAGAACGGATACCCTTGAAATGTCGACAAACGTTTCACCGCATGCTTCATTTCGTCGAATTTTCATTTCGTCGACAAATTTTTACTTGTAAGTCGTAAATTTTTCAGACATTTTGTAAATAATAACCTTTAGATTAGGTTAGGTTAGGTTAGGTTTGTGTTATAACATTCAAAAATATTTTATGGTTTCAGAAAAAAAATGCTTTTGATGAAATGAAAATTCGATGAAACGTTTGTCGACATTTCAAGGGTAAACCCTTTTAGAATGCTATGTTTAAACCAGTGTATCGCAAAGATTTGAGTCGAATGAATTGTATATTCAATTGAAATTTATCGGCGTTTAGTATACATAATTATATTCTTTGTCGGCGTAAAGAACATGGACACATACGGATGACATCCGGCACTGAAACGTGGTCACAATGGGCCTTATAAGAAGGCTCAAAGTTACTGAAAGGGCAATGGAGCGAGCTATGCTCGAAGTTTCCTTGCGGGATCGAATCCGAAATGATGAGATACGCAAGAGAACCAAGGTTTGTTATTACTACTGTGTTTTTGTGAATTATAATGCTTATTTCATATGTCGCATTTCATTTTACAAACCCTTCTATTATTTTGTTTACTCACCTCAGCAACTTGGAACAGCTGTATCTAAAGAACTATGAGCTCTTAATAGATCAATTTGTTGTTTTGTTGCGAATAGTATGTACTTTAATAACTTATATGGACCTATGGCGTAAAATGGGTCCATAGTTGACCACGTTGACGTCTAAAAAATTTTTTCGAAATTTTGCAAATTTTTGAACAGATATTATCTTACAAACTATTTCATTTATCGCCTTCTCACTTTAACCTAATTTGTTGAAAATTTAGTCTTCTTTAAAGTTTACATCGTAATATTTGCCGTAAAATAGGTCCCTCTTGGTAAAAATTGGTAGAAACTGAAAAAAGTCTGAAAATTTAATGTTTTTTTTTTTTTTAATAATTACAATGATCCGGAGGGTTCGCGAGGTCGAAAACTTGGATTTGCCATAACCACTTCATCACATAGAACATATAGTTTAAAATCAGAACTACCCGATTTAATGCAAGGCAAAATGTACCATTTCCATGGACTATGCGGGATCGAAACTAAAATGAAGGGATACGCAAGAGAACCAAAGTTTGGCGATTGTCCGAGTTATATCTACAATAGCTCGGACAGTCGCCAAACTTACGTGGCAGTGGGCGGGGCACATTGCTCGTAGCGCTGATGGCCGTTGGGGCAGAAAGGTTCTTGAGTGGCGACCGCGGACCGGAAAACGCAGCATGGAAGGCCCCCAACAAGGTGGACCGACGACCAGGTTATGATCGTAGGTCGAATTTGGATGAGGGCGGCGCAAGACCAATCGTTGGGGAGAACTTTGGGGGGGCCTTTGTCCAGCAGTGGAGTCAGCAAAGAACATGGTGGCAAACAAACATCAGTCCAAGGATCACTGTCAAAGAGTCCTGTACAACTTCATCGGTTTAAGTAAGCTTCGTCTGACCTGTTTCAACTCCTCTCTATAAGTCTCCTCCGAGTAGACCCTCTCAGGGTTAAGATTCAGACGGTGTAGAGCGGCACGCAGATGTTTGTAGTATTCGTCCAGCAAAGCGTGGAAGTGGTCACGACGGAGCTGCTCGTCGGTCGCAGTGTAGATGAAATAAAGTAGGTCCATCACCGGTCATCCCGTCGCGCACCATCTGAAAGTCCACTAAGACTATTTCCAGTTTGCCGTTCTGGAAACATAATAAAAACGAGCTTGGTTAATTGGAAATACTGATCCAGCTGGAACTAAGGATCTAGTCATGATATTATTTTGATCCAAATCTAAAATAGTTAATAAACAAAATTTTCTAAATATTGGGTACAACGATTACAGTACACATTATTTTAGAACACTTCACTTAAATTAATTTTCACGTCAAATCTTAATCTAATAAACAGATTCTATCATTATATGTCTAGAAAATGGGAATTCCTTATCCTAACTAAATATATCTGTAACCTTTATTGAGATCCTAAGATCGACGTAGCCAGCAGCTTTTGGCACTACGTGCTAAAGAGGTTCCCTACGGGCCATAATAATAATTACTCTCTACTCACTTGACGCCTGTGCATCAGGTTACTGGGCTTGAAGTTTCCGTGCAAAAGAATATTCCTCTTCTTGTTGCGGTACACATCCAAATACTGCCAAAGCCTGTGGTCCTCAGCAAAATATTTCTTCAACTTCGCAACATGCACGCTCACGGCCACGTTTAACGCATTATCCAACATCATATATTATGAACTAAGTGTGGCATGAATGGATGGAATCTGAACACATCATACGTTAAAGTTTCGCTGGCTAGAGCGAAGTCTTCAGGGTCGTCTTCGTGATAGGCCAGCGATAACGCGTGGAACTTCGCCGTTTGTTCAATCGCAGTGGACATGTACTCGAAGTCAGCGGGCTTTTCTCTGTCATAGTTTTCGAATCCTTGTGCGGTTAAATTTTCCAGTACCACAATTTCCGTCAGATACTCATCGCTGGTGCCATATACCTTCGGCATTCGTACTCTATGCTCGTCGGGAATGCAATATTTGTCTTCTATCTTTTGATAATGTTTCTGCACTTTCCTGTAGAAGTAGAGCTCTGTGGTGTACGGGCAGTTGATGGGTGCACTTTGGCGTTTCTTTTCATTCCAGGCGGCTACTTTTACGAAGAGCTTTAAGTCTGGTTTTCCTTCTGCTCTGAGTTCGACCAGGAAGAGAGTAGATGAGATGTTCGCCCCTCCGCTGCTGACTTCGCGGATATGCGTCGTGTAGTTAGCATAGTTCTGCTTCGCCGCTATCCTTTCAAGCAAAATATCCACTGTTCTTCTTGTTTCTTTATTTTAAGGCGTTGGGTGCACTGTAACACGATCAAATTATTAATAAATATACATTGTCACTCAATCGTAAAGTGCTACCTACTCGTAAAATACCTCCTACTGGTATTTGACTAGCAATGCCTGAGGTTTCTTAGTTACCTTGCATTTCTACGAGGAGAAATAGAAGTTCGTCTCTTTTAGATGTTACTAATTCTATGAGAAGACTGTGGTGTAGTTTACCCTACCTATATTCACTTTCCTTGAATAATTTATGGAATGGTACTATTAAACAAAATGAATAAAATATGAATAAAAAATTTACAACTTAATTAAAATGAACCATTTTTTGTTGTTCGTGTGCTACTTTTAAGAATTACACCATATTTTAAAGGTAAATATTTAAATGCACATCTGTATAATTTTTCAGTACACTAGGTAACTCCACTAATTAACTGAATGCATACCAGAGAAACTAATTCTGTGCAAAAAAAACAATTGATTAACTGAACATGTCCTACAAAAAAAACTTAAACATCATACAAAACGAGATGACCTTTTTAACCGAATTCACACCAAAAATATTATGGTTCGTACATCGGATATATTTGAAAGTTTCACCAAAAATACTGACTTGCACACTAATTATCCTCGCACTGCACACTAAGATCCGACTCGGCCGGGTTAGGTTAGGTTAGTTTTTATTTGGTTACCTATCTGAAACACTAAAAACGTTAGTCCGAATTTCATTTCGACAAAAACTATTCGACAAATATCATTTTAACTTTTTTTCATTTGTCCGAAAATTCAATTCGATAATTTACGATTGGGCATTAATTGTTTCGGATTTTTATTCACTCGACTAATGACACGTTTCCCTAAATCTCATTTGTCCGTAATATCAATTTTCCGATGTAACGTTTCGGTTTATTAACTACTCGACTTTTTTTGGGTAAGTAATATAAGATATAAGAACTTATGCTATAATATTCATATCATATACGCTCATATTGTATAAGCTTGTTTTGTATACCGTTCAAGGTGTATAACGAACGTTGGATATAACATCAAAATATCTATTTTTGTTAAGTATAACGTTATTTAAGTATAATATCATTGTATATAACGATCATAACGTATAACGTTCATAATATCTCAAATTTATAATGTATATTACTCAATACATCTAACACCAAAATGCATAATGCTCGTATAGAATAACCGCCTGCACATCAATTGTGTACATACTTATGCAATAGTTCGCTGTAAAAATTTAATATATGTACCTCCATGCAAGCAAGCATTTTAACGCTCCGCTATCCATGGTCATAAAACAAACCTAACCTAACCTACAGTTTTCGGTTTTTGACCCATATTCCATTTTGTCGCAGTTCTTCCAAACGGTATACTCGTATTCGCCAGAATTTCATCTGCCATTATCAATTGTGTACATACTTATGCAATAGTTCGCTGTTAAATTTTAATATACCTCCATGCAAGGAAGCATTTTGACGCTCCGCTATCTATGATCATGAAACAAACCTAACCTAACCTACAGTTTTCGGTTTTTGACCCATATTCTATTTTATCACAGTTCTTCCAAACGGTATACTCTTATTTACCAGAATTTCATCAGCCATTATCAATTGTGAACATACGTATGTCGTATGCAATAGTTCGCTGTTAAATTTTAATGTAGGTACCTCCATGCAAGCAAGCATTTTGACGCTCCGCTCGCTTTGCTCGCTCCGCTATCCATGGTCATAAAACAAACCGAACCTAACCTACAGTTTTCGGTTTTTGACCCATGTTCCATTTTAGGGGCATAGGGGTAGCAGTTGGAACCTATTTAGTATATCATACGCTATTATATTTTCTAATCATTATACTAAAAGAAAGTATATACTATGATCGATATAGGTTATGTATGTTATATCAACTGAATTTAGAGTATTTGAGTGTTATATAAAAAAATATTCTACAACATGAGTATTATGCTAATTGACCATTATTCCTAATAAAAATATTGATTTTGATGTTATAGCAAAAGTGTATTATATCTTGTGAACGTTATTAATATGAAATTATATATTTTGTAGTTATATCTCATGGGACGCACCCACTTTTTTTGTATGACTTTGATTTCATTTGTCCGATGTAACGTTTCGGTTTATTAACTACTCGACTTTTTTTGTATGACTTTGATTTCATTTGTCCGATGTAACGATTCGGTTTATTAACTACTCGACTGTTCTCAAGTGGACTTTTTAATTTTAGTCATATTATTGTATCCTTTTTCAACAATTTGTCAAATTCTAATCCAAAAGTTCTAAACTAACCTAACCCAACCAGGTCGGTTTTGGCGGTTTGTCAGCTGCTGCCGCAGCACAGTAGCTTCGCTCGCTCGGCTCGCGGGCTGTTGTGGTCGCAGTTCTAACCTAACCTAACCCAACCAGGTAGGTTTTGGCGGTTTGTCGGCTGCTGCCGCAGCACAGTAGCTTCGCTCGCTCGGCTCGCGGGCTGTTGTGGTCGCAGTTCTAACCTAACCTAACCCAACCAGGTCGGTTTTGACGGTTTGTCGGCTGCTGCCGCAGCACAGTAGCTTCGCTCGCTCGGCTCGCGGGCTGTTGTGGTCGCAGTTCTAACCTAACCTAACCCAACCAGGTCGGTGTTGGCGGTTTGTCAGCTGCTGCCGCAGCACAGTAGCTTCGCTCGCTCGCCTCGCGCGCTGTTGTGGTCACAGTTCTAACCTAACCTAACCCAACCAGGTCGGTTTTGGCGGTTTGTCGGCTGCTGCCGCAGCACAGTAGCTTCGCTCGCTCGGCTCGCGGGCTGTTGTGGTCGCAGTTCTAACCTAACCTAACCCAACCAGGTCGATTTTGGCGGTTTGTCGGCTGCTGCCGCAGCACGGTAGCTTCGCTCGCTCGGCTCGTGCGCTGTTGTGGTCACAGTTCTAACCTAACCTAACCCAACCAGGTCGGTTTTGGCGGTTTGTCGGCTGCTGCCGCAGCACGGTAGCTTCGCTCGCTCGGCTCGCGCGCTGTTGTGGTCACAGTTCTAACCTAACCTAACCCAACCAGGTCGGTTTTGGCGGTTTGTCGGCTGCTGCCGCAGCACGGTAGCTTCGCTCGCTCAGCTCGCGGGCTGTTGTGGTCACAGTTTAACCTAACCTAACCCAACCAGGTCGATTTTGGCGGTGTGTCGGCTGCTGCCTCAGCACGGTAGCTTCGCTCGCTCGGCTCGCGCGCTGTTGTGGTCACAGTTCTAACCTAACCTAACCCAACCAGGTCGGTTTTGGCGGTTTGTCGGCTGCTGCCGCAGCACGGTAGCTTCGCTCGTTCGGCTCGCGGGCCGTTGTTGTGGTCGCAGTTTTTTTTTTTTTTTTTTTATTCAAAATAGCCATGCATTTAACCTCGATTGCACCTGATGTTAAGTGACAATAAGGCCTAAGATGGAGCATGCTTGGCTAGAAGATGCCTATTCACTCTCGACTTGAAGAGATCCAAGTTATATTTTTCAGGAAACAGGTGCGCAGGAAGAGAGTTCCATTCCTTAGCTGTCCTCATAAGGAAAGTAGACGCAAAGCGTTTCGTACGAATCAGTGGTATATCGACAACATAAGGGTGGAATCCAAGTCCGCGCCGAGTACTGTATTGTCTGAACGGAGACGGTGGAATTAATTCATGCAGTCCTAGTGCACACTCACCAAAGTGTATCCGGTAGAAAACCGATAAACAGGCGACTTTCCTGCGGTGTTCGAGGTTTTGCAGCTTTTCCTGAACTAAGGCAGGGTCGCCAATGAGCTTCTTCGCACGTTTGTCAATTGAATCCAAGGCGGCCAGTTGGTATTTGGCGGACCCATCCCAAAGATGGCAGCAGTACTCCATGCATGATCGGTTCTTATGTAATGCCGAAAATATCATTGGGTAAATGAAAAAATGGGTATTAAACAAAAGAAGTCTCAATTCAGATGGCAAGTGAATGGGGCGGGAAAAGTTAAAAGGTGAACTGAAAATTTGGCTAAATGAAAAAATGGGTATTAAACAAAAGACGTCGCAATTCAGATGGCAAGTGAATGGGGCGGGAAAAGTTAAAAGGTGAACTGAAAATTTGTTCAAATGCATGCAGTGCCAAAAGTATCATAGGGTAAATAAAAAATGGGCTACGAAAAAAAATACGTAACAACTCATAGGGCAAGTGAATGTGACGGGAAAAGTTTTTCGGACAAACGATACTTTTACTAAATGTAAAATGGTGAAAAGAAAAATGTACGAATCCTGTCATCGGAGAAACGATAATAATTCGAATAGTTTTCGGGCAAATGAAATTCGGTCAATGGTTTTTAGTGTTTGAGATAGGTTACCTTTTTTTTTTATATCCAGTAAAACAGTTTTCCAAATAGCTTTAAATAGTATGTTGAATTCGCATTATTTAGTGTGCATATTTAGTGTGCAAGTCAGTATTTTTGGTAAAACTTTCAAAAATTTTGATCGAAAAAAGGGAATACAGATATAGATTTAAATACATGTCTAATTTAAATAGTTTGAACTATTTATACGACTTTGCAAAACACAGACGGATTAAATATTCCATTAAAATAATTCTAAGTGTGATACACACACATTTGTCACAAAGAGCCAAGAAACCCACAATAACATCTAGTTTCAGAACTTGGCCAGTGCAAAAAAGCACGGCGGCGAAACTACTGTCTCCTTCGCAGGGCGGCTTCAACTGACGTGGTGAAAATGTGGACGTGTATGTCGCTCCTCGATAGGGTTACTTACATGGTCACGGGAGGTGTTTCGTTTGGTGAATAGAGACTAAAGTACTAAGGGTGACCTTACAAACGGTCCGGTAGTTTTAAATTTTTGATATTATGTTGTCTAAGATGGTTAGTGTGTGTTTAAAATGCAAAATGCACAATTCGCCATATTGAAAAAAACTGGCACTTTCTTCAGACTTTTGCTTATAAAGCTAAGGCAATGTCGTAGAGAATTAAATTTACTGTAACTTACATTTCAAATTGTATTTCAGTATGGCGGCCGGTTTTTTCAACATGGCGGCGGCAGGCGCGGAGGGGAAATTGTGCATTTTGCATTTCAAATACTCACTAACCATCCTAGATAACAACATAATATTAAGATAAGATAAGATAAGACAAGATAAGCATTTATTGTCAAAACTGTGTACAAAAGGTCTTACATTATATGGTTCAGTGTCAACAGTTTGCCCATTTCGGACGTACAATGATTTACATTATATTAATAGAAAAAATAAAATTGAATTAACATTGCTGCATAAAATATTCATTAAGATTATAAAAACATTTAGTAATTAACCATTCTTAAAGTACTCTTTTGAATTGTGGACCATCTTTTGATTTGATGCATTCTGGCAAATGATTGTATATTCTTATTCCTGTGACATACGTACTCTTTTTAAGTATGTTACTAGTTGGCCGAATAGTACAAAGGTCATATTTATATTGTGGCCTCAAATTTTCCTTAAAGTCAGTTTTTTTTATTAAAGTATTTACTATTGTTCCTTACAAATAAACATATCTCTAGTATATAGATACACGTCACTGTCAAAAAGTTGTTATCTCTAAATACAGTTCTTAAGGAGTCGGTAGGCTGTAAATGATACATAATTCGCAGGCATTTCTTCTGAAGAATAAAGGTAGATTGAACATTCGCCGAGTTACCCCAAAAAATTACACCATATGTCAGCAGAGAATAGACATTGCCATAGTATGCATTTTTAGTGACCTCTAGTGAAGATATTTTAGACAGCAGTGACAGTGCATAGCAATTCTTAGAGAGAGATTTATTGATATTTTCTATGTGTGATTTCCAATTTAATTTTTTATCAATAGTAACCCCCAAAAACTTTGAGTTGTCCACTTGTTCTATTTTTTTATTGTCAACAATTACATTGTTGTTTTGCTGTCCTTGTTTGTGACCAGTAAAATGAATAATTTTAGTCTTTTCCAAATTAATTTTTAAATTTAAACTTGATAGCCAGTTCATCACAGTTATTAACGTATTATATAATTCATTACTAACATGTAGTATTGTGGCATCATCCGCGAACATAACGCACAGATGGTCAGTTAGTAAAGGAAACTGATTTACATATATTAAAAATAGTAAAGGTCCCAGGACGCTACCTTGAGGTACTCCTTGCAGTTTTTTTTTTTATATTTTGATTGAACTTTGTACAGTGTTCTTGTATTTTTATCATAAATATCTACTACGGTAGCTTGGGTTCTATTTGTTAGATAGTTCTGAATTAATTTCAAAGCTATTCCCCGAATCCCAACGTGTTCAAGATGACGTAACAGTTTAGTATGTGAGACACAATCAAACGCCTTTGATAGGTCAATAAACAGACCAATAGAAGTTTTGTCTCTGTGTGTACTGGTCCATATCTGTTTTAAAATTTGGCAAATAGGTGATGTTGTATTTTTGCCTTTTTGAAATCCAAATTGATTTTCATTTAGTATATGGTTTTTGTTTAGGAACGACATTACGCGATTAGAATTATAATTTTTTCAAAGATTTTTGAGTAATTTGGTAACAACGCAATGGGTCTATAATTATTTATGTCATGTTTAGGGCCTTTTTTATGAAGGGGTTTTATTAAAGTAATTTTTAAGTCATCAGGAAAAAGGCCACTCTCTAATGTTAAATTAATTATATGTACTAGTGGTTCTATTATGTGTTCAATACCAGATTTGATCAAACTCATGGGTATGTTGTCGTGTCCGGTACTTTTTTGTTCTTTAGTCCTTTAATGACACTTCTTACTTCATCCATATTCACCGGAGTCAAAAAAATGCTACTTAAGTTAGATTGGGTCAATAGTTGAATGGGCATATTATTAAAATTATTATTAAAATTTACAAAAAAGTCATTAAATGTATTAGCGATGTCGAGTGGTTTACTAATTAATATGTTGTCTTTTTTTATATGTTCTATTGTTTCTTTTATTGTATTCACTTGGGATGTATTTTGTTTTTAGTATGTATGGTTAGCAGCGGCTGCGCCCGCGCCCTCCCGCGGCAGGCTTATCGTCATTAAAGCAGTGTGCAAATAGCTACGGTGCGTTTCACTCGTGTCGTCATATATATACCAATTGGCGGCGATGGCTGGTACTTTTGGATTGATTTCGGGTTTTAACCATGAAACCCAAGAGTGGAGAACCTACAAAAATCGGTTGACTCAGTGGTTTATAGCCAACGATATTAATGATGATACAGATAAAGCGGAGGTGAAACGTCGTGCTATCCTGTTAAGCGCACTCGCCGAATCTACCTACAGACTGGCAAGTAATTTAGCTTTGCCGGCAACTTTGGAAGAGAAAGGATTTAAAGACGTAGTGAAGATTTTGGATGCACATTTCACGCCAAAACGCTGCGGGTACGTGGAGCGATTCCATTTTTATTCGGCCACCCAGCAAGCGGGTGAAGGTCACGCGCAGTGGGCTGCGCGTTTGAAAGGCCTCGCCGCGCACTGCGACTTTAAAAATATGGAAGATATTATTCTCAATAGATTTGTAATGGGTATGCTCCCGGGCCGAGAGCGTGAAAAGCTATTCGCCCAAAATGTCGGTGAGCTGACATTGACTAAGGCGGTAGACTTGGCGGAGAGCATCAGAATTGCTCGAACCGGTGGCGCTGCCGCCGGCCCAGCTGGATCCCCGGTGGCTACGGAAGCCAGCGGTCTGTTCCAGATTGAAAAAGCATCTGCGCGCGCGTCTGCTTCGTCGTCTAACGTCCAGTGTTCGGTGTGTGGTAGATTTAAGCATAGTGCTACAAAGTGTCGTTTTAGAAATTACAAGTGCAGAAAGTGTCAAACAAAAGGCCATTTAAGTAATATGTGCAAGGCGGTAAAATATATCGAGTCGGAAGAGGTGAACGAAAGCGATGACGGTGAGTTTTTTCATATTCGTTCAGAAAGTGGGGAACCTATGGTCGAAACTATAAAGGTAAATAACATTTTGATTAAGTTCCATATAGACAGTGGAGCAGCAGTCTCCGCTATCTCAGACAAAGTCTATAAATTTTACTTTAGCGATGTGCCATTGTTACCTCCAAAGAAAAAACTATTCGGCTATACGCGAGAGACATTCCCTATTACGGGTATTATTAATGTACCGATAATCTATGACGACCACGAAGTCTATTTGGACATTTACGTGATTCCAAATGGGGGACCACCGCTTCTAGGTCGCGATTTTATCTCAAAATTCCACCTAGAATTAGCACGAATTCCCACGGCACCAGTCAATTATTGTACGGATACAGATATGCTACATCAAACCCTGTCTGATTACAAGGATATCTTTTCAGACCGCCTGGGCTGCTTTAATAAATATAAGATAAATTTAAGCTTAAAAGATAACGCGAAACCAGTATTTATTAAAGCTCGTCCAGTTGCATTTGCACTGAAGAGTAAAGTGGAGAACGAAATTGAGCGGTTAGTGGACTTGGGTATTTTAGAACCAGTAGAGTATTCAGAGTTTGCATCGCCTATTGTACCCGTGTTAAAACGAGACGGTTCCGTGCGCATCTGTGCCGACTATTCACGCACTATCAACAAACAGCTGATCGCGGAGACTTATCCGCTCCCAACGGTAGATGAGTTATTTGCGAAACTACACGGCGGAGTCCAATTTTCGAAGTTAGACATGTCTATGGCCTACAATCAGTTTCCAATAAATGATCCCAATAACATTACTTGTATAAATACCACCCGCGGATTATTTAAGCATAAAAGACTAATTTTTGGTTTAACGAGTAGTCCAGCTATTTTCCAACGTGCCTTGAATACATTATTAGCAGGATTGGACGGCGTATTATGCTTTTTGGATGACGTGTTGATAACGGGGCGCGACATGACCGAGCACCTGCAAAGATTAAATAAGGTGCTTGCGAGGTTCAAGGGCGCCGGCTTAACGCTGCAAAGAGACAAATGCGAATTCTTTAAAGATGAGATATCATATTTAGGTCACGTAATAAACAAACAAGGTATTTCAAAATCGCAAGAAAAGATAGCTGCAATTACGAAGGCACCACGGCCTGAAAATGTTAGTCAGTTACAGTCCTTTTTAGGGTTAGCCAACTATTATCGCAACTTTGTACCTGACGCATCTAGCATTTTAAGTCCTCTGTATAATCTAATAAGGAAAAATGTTAAATGGTCATGGACGCCGAGTCATCAAAATGCATTCGAGACAATTAAGATGCAGTTGTCATCCGACCAGGTTTTAGCGCACTTTGACCCTTCGGCTAAAATAATAGTGACAGCGGATGCATCACCAGTAGGTCTGGGTTGTCATTTATCTCAAATAGGTACTGATGGAATTGAACGGCCCGTCTCCTTTGCATCACGAGTCTTACGGGATGCCGAAAAGAACTATTCCCAAATTCAACGGGAAGCAACGGGAATTATTTTTGCAATAAAAAGGTTCCATCATTACCTTTATGGTAGATCACAACCATTTGTTCTTCGAACAGACCACAAACCGTTGCTCTCGATTTTTGGGCCACAAAAAGGTATTCCTGAGGTCACGGCAAATCGCCTACAGAGGTACGCAATTTTTTTATCTGCGTACAATTATGTTATTGAATACGTACGAAGTGAGAATAATAGTGCCGATTTTCTCTCGCGCGCGCCGCTTGCACTTAACAACAGCGCATCGACGCCGGGGCGTGACGTCACCATAACTCGAGAATTCGATGACCGCGCGGCATATATAAACTTCGTAGTAGACGGATGCTTACCTTTAACAGTCGAAGACTTGCGTCGCGAAACGCTAAATGATATGCAATTGCATAAGGTATGTGAATATGTTAGGAATGGTTGGCCGAGAAAAGTTAGCGATAACCACTTAAAACCGTATCATTTATGCAGAAATGAATTATCAGTGGAGAACGGGTGCTTAATGAGAGGGCACAAAATTGTTATTCCGCTGGCGCTTAGGGAACAAGTTCTGCAGGAAGTTCACAGTTCGCATCTGGGAATAGTTAAGTGTAAATCGGAAATACGTTCGAAATTTTGGTTTCCGGGTGTTGATCAAGCAATTGAGAGAATCATTGGCGCTTGCAACGTATGTATTCAGCTACGCCCTTCGCCACCCCGGGTGACAGTAGTGCCATGGCCGTATCCGGAGTACGCGTTTCAAAGGTTACATCTCCATTTTCTCGGCCCGATAAATAATCACTCTTATTTGGTTATTGTGGATGCTTACAGTAAATGGGTCGAGTGTTTCGACATGAAAACAAACACATCGACGCATAATGTTATTGAAAAATTTTGCGAAGTTATGTCTCGATTCGGTACTCCTCAATGTATAGTAAGTGACAATGGCACGGCGTTTACGTCAGATAATTTTAAACAATTTTGTTCGCTAAACAAAATAACACATTTAACGAGCGCGCCGTACCACCCAGCTAGCAATGGGCAGGCCGAAACATATGTAAAAGTAATTAAAAAAGGAATAAAATCGGTACTTTTGTCAAATATTTCCAACACTAAGAGTAACTGCAAATTAATGAAATATTTATTTGATTACAGAAATTCTGTTCATTCGACCACTGGTACTTCACCAGCGCAGTTAGTTTTCGGTAAAAAGTTAAAGTCTCGGTTAGACTTATTAACAATGGTAAACTCACCGCCGTCTTCGTCCACCAATTTCGCCTCGTCGGTTAAAGATAAACAGTCCTCACAGGTTAATTATCACGGTGGCGCCGAAAGAACCGATTTTAATATCGAGGACCAGATATTATATAAGAAATATATTAATAAAAACAAATTTAACTGGGCAAGAGGAAAAATACCAAAACAGCTAGGCCAGCGGTTGTATTTAATAGAAGATCAAGAAACATTGAACGTTATAAAAAAACATATCAACCAAATTGTTTTATACAAAGGGAAACCACCAAATTTACCCACCGCGGAATGTATGGTGCCCATTACTCACATGACGTCGAGCACTCAGGAACCAGCAGTATTCCTGCCCGTGCCTGGCCCGGGCGCCTCCACAAGCGCCGGCCAGCCAGTCGCGAGGCCAACGTAGCCTACGCTTCCAGAGGAACCCGGAGTCTTGGACATTTTTCTTCCCGCAGAGGGGGAAGAGGGTAATAATATATCCCCAGAGGATCAGGGCCTACAACAAGCCGAGAACGCGGAGTCCCAAGGCGATTATTCCCCGGAGGCCGAGTCATCCCTACCACCCGGGAACTCAGACCCTCAAGACACGAATGCCCTGACTCCCTTGCCACCGCGGCGAGCTAGACTTAATTTAGATTTTAAGAAATACTTTTAATTTAAGGTGTTGTTAAATAAAGGTGGAGGGATAGTATGTATGGTTAGCAGTGGCTGCGCCCGCGCCCCCCCGCGGCAGGCTTATCGTCATTAAAGCAGTGTGCAAATAGCTACGGTGCGTTTCACTCGTGTCGTCATATATATACCAGTTTTATTATCTGCCAGGTCGCTTTACTTTTATTATTACTTTGGTTTATAAAGTTCATATTTGTATTACGTTTTGACTGTTTGGTTACTGCTTTCATTATTTGGCAGTATTTTTTGTACCTGTTTTTTATATTTGTGTTGCTTGATTTGACAGACTGTAGATAGAGTTTTCTTTTGTGTTTACTTGCTACCACAATTCCTTTATTTTTCCAGTTATGTTTTCTTTTATGTGCTTTTTTATTTTTTCGGTTGGGATGCAAAGATCAAAAATAAGTGTAAAAATCTCGATGAATTTTTTATAGGCACTGTTTGAATCTGGTGAAGAATACACATCCGCGAAACTAATTTGTGAAATATATTTTAAGAAAATTTCTATGTATGGATCAGGATTTCTACAATAAACATACCAATACCTTTCTAGGAAGCTCAATTCACTTAAAATGGAGATTAACTGACATGTATGATCAGACATACCGATATTCAATACTTCGACCGTACACTGTTTTTTATTTGTAAATATGTTATCTATACATGTTTTTGAACGTTCGGTTATTCTAGTAGGTACTTTTACTCTAGGATAAAGTCCATATGATCGAAAGGTGTTTATTAATGTTTCGCTTTTATTAGTTCTTTTAAGTGTGTCTACATTATAATCTCCCAAAATAAATATGTTTTTATAGCAGTGCCTCGGCCTTATTTATTACTAATTTGCGAAGTAAAAGTTCCATGTTCACAAGAAAAATATCTAAATTACTTTTTGGAGTTCTGTAGATGCATAATATTAGGTAATTAAGTCCACAAACAACAGCGCCGCAACACTCAAAGTGATTTTCTATAGACATTTCGGCTACCCATTTTAGTTCACGGCAACAGATTCCAAGTTTAGAGTAAATCGCAACACCTCGTTTTTTTCGTTTTCGGCAGAAAGAAGCAACATTTTTATAACCTTCTATCTGTAATAATGTAACTTCCTCGTCTTTTAAAAATGTTTCACTAAAGCAACAGATATCAATACTTTTTTCATCTAATAGTATTTCTAACTGGTCTATTTTTGGTTTAATACTTTGCGTATTCAGGTGCATAATCACAAAACTATTTTTATTTCTTCTATCTTCATCACCATTTTTATCATTAGAGACGAAAAAATTCTGACCGTGTTTGTTGATTTTCAGCTGAAGCTTTATCAGACTTTTTATTTTTTGTTTCTTCACTCTGTTTTAATTTTATTTTATTAAATAAAAATGGGATAGTACACTGTAATTTGGGTTTTCCTGTAATTTTATTTACTGCTTGGTTTTTGTTTGTGTAGTATTGAGTTGTACGTTTCAGACCTGTTTGTTGTAGGCGGGTTTTTAACATTTGAGTTTCTACATCCATCTGTTTTATTTGATTGTTTCGATAGCCAATCCGCAGTATTTCCCTCAGCACCAGTCTACTTATGTACAATTTATGAGCACTGTATGATAAAGGTATTAATGTGGTATGTGAAAACTGCGAACTGACTAAGCTACTAAACTAAACTAAAATTTGAAAATTCAAAACTACCGGACCGTTCGTAAGGTAAAACCCCTTTGTTCACTGGATTAGTTGTCTCTCGCAATCAGATCAGACGCTGTTTAAATATCATCTGTCAAGATGTATGAGGCCTGAGAGGCCTTATGATGGCAGCAATCAATATGCATATTAAATGTAGGGTGTCAAACATTGGGATTTTTATATTAAATACTAATAACCTAAGTTAGTTACTACTATTATGCTGACCATGGGTGATATATTATAATTTTATAACATTATTTATTGAATATTTTGTATTCAAATTCTTATATTTTTATTGACGATTATAATATTAATGAAATACATGTAAATTAACGAGATAGTACATTGTATTTTTTTTATGAAATAAATAAATATAAATGTAAGCACTGACCAGTTGATATAGTGAAGAGTGCACTGCGACTAGTCGGTAGTGGTCAGACACAGGTGAACTAGTTATAAATCATGATAATCGTTACCTATGTTTTTATTTAATTTATGTTTATTTATACATTAATTTTCTTGCTTTTGCTGCTTTGTTTCCATGCCTGTACTTGCGTTTAAACTCGCGGCAAAAATCAGAATATGAAAGCGAAGAGAGGGAGAAAAGTTTATGTAAGTACGCACGTGTCTTATTTTGTTAATTACGGAATTTATAAATTATATTTCGCACTGAATCGCGTATCTATACGTGGGAAAGGTTCCTGAAATCCTGAGCCAGGCTGCCTGTGAATAGCACCAGATCCACACTACTCGCGAAGTCGGCCGAGGTTGGGCGAATATGTCAGTGTAGATAACCCATACTTCAGCCCACTTCGCCTCGCCCAACTATAATAAAAATCCTCTTCACGTGATCAACAGTGTTTTATTCCCTTTTAACATATTTCCTTTCTACTTCACAATCACTCTTAGTACTTCGTAATCTCTGTTATTCCTCAAAGTGTTATCTCCATGCCAGCTCATCATCAACTGCCCTGCCATCTATCATGCCAATGTCTTTATACCCTCGTTATTCAAGAAAACGTAATAGTCAGCGAGATTACTTTTACATTTAAGAAACTCCTTTTTCTAACAATATGTTTTGGAATAAATACTAAAATAATTAAATCTTACACTCGTCCATCCTGACGTTGTTCATGTCCTCATGCACACTGTATTTATGAATAAATCTTACACTCGGCATGTTAGACCGCCGGTTTATAATTATAAAGTAATTCAAGTACTAACCATAAACATTTTTTTTTTAATATTTGAGTATGAACATAATTATTGCAACAAAAAAATATATATATCATCTAGTTGATCAACGACTCATTAAACGGGCTCATCCCCGTCCTCACTTGAGGATTGAGGACATAACATAAAAAATACAGCTAAATGTCAAACTGGCTTAATAAGTTAATACGCATAGAACGTTTCCGAACGAAACTGACAACCTAAGCAAAATAACACCGAGTCATAGACAGCCAATCAGCGATCAGTGCGGCTTTGACATCTGACACAACCAGCCAGACCATGCACCGCGGTAAGAAAAATCCAGATTTATCTCACTGAAAGTCTAATTACATATTTTATTTTGTTTTGATTAGTTAATTTTTAGTGTAGTTCGTTAGTACCTAAAGTAATTTCCCACAAAAAATTAAAAACTTAGCCATAAGTGGCTCTGAAGTTTATGTACTCGTGCGAGTACAAACGGTCTCAACGACGTATGATTTTTTTTTTTTTTATCTTACATAAAAGTTAACTATGTTTTATTTGCAATTTTCAGGCTTAAAGGACTTTGAAAGAGAAGAATATCTTAACTTCGACAAATCTGACGGTCTTTCCGAGGAGGGCGAAGATGTTTAATATCTGAGCAATAATCTTGAATGTAATGATTCATAACGGAACTTCATAACTGAATCGGAAAGCGACGACAAAAATAGCGATGTTTTTACAAATATTCAAAGGATATCAGACGATATAACTTCTACAACTTTAACTTTCAATTTTATGGAGTGAAATAAGTGGGGCATCAGCAGCTTCTAGTCCAAGTTTTGTCAGAAGATTGTGAAAATGCAGATGTTCTCAGTGCTTCTTCCGTTTTAGTTAATTCAAGTATTTATCTAATATAAGTATTATTTTCTATTCATATTTAAGATAATTAGTTTGAAGAACAGATTTTTGTTACATACTTTTAGAATCTTTACTTTGGTAGGGACTGAATTTGAATTAATAACTACTACGGTATAAACGTATGATAAAAGTATCCTAGGAAATTTAAGACTCTGACTGAAATTTTAAGCTACTTAGTAAGAATGTTTCTTAATTCTTTGTTTTCTAGAATATAGTATTTTTAACTTAGTACGCAACTTACTAACCATTGTTACACTTGTACAAACTACCTACCCGTTTCATAAATATTAATTTAAAGTAAAGGTATTCATACATGCCAGATGGGCTTAATGTGTAAAGTAACACATGTGCCAGAAGGGCATTTATTATTTTATTTAAAATATCTACCAGCGGTTCACTATAAGGCTTACTGAGGAGAAAGAACCGCCGAAAGAAAACTCCCAGATTGCCTTATTTATTACTATGGAATACTTTTAAATAAAAAAACTACATATACTACTTTAAAAAACTAATCTGTTTTACACCGTTCGGGGCCCCAGGTTTACAGTCTTGTGTCTCGCTTGATCCTTGATAAAATGTATTGAATGTCTTGAAGCATCTCTGTTTGGCCCCATGCAACCATAGGCCCTAAACTTTTGTTTTGTGCAATAAAGTTTAAATAAATAAATAAATTACAGGAAACTTAATAAATCGTTTTTTTTTTTTTTAAGAAAATATCAGTTTCGGCAAAATCGATACCTCCAGGATCCAAGAGGTTATGTAACCAATATCATATTCCCCATCAATCCATTATATATAAATATACACACATTTAAATTATCCGATATTTCAGATTCCATATATGTACCCATACATACATTTACACATATCAATCCATCTTGTAAATTTTCATTCCATCCGTATTATGTAAACATCCGTATATACACATCAATCCATCCATTGCTTTTTTGATTCTATTGTTGTACACATATACACATTTACACACATCGATCCATCTGTCGTTTATTTTTTCTTTCTTATATATAATTATTGTGTATACACATAAGTCTATCCATTGTATAGTCTGACTTATGAAATATTACTCAAAGCTATGGCGGGAAATTAAAAAAAATCTGCGGCTGGTCACACACTGCGAAGTAGGGATTATAGCTTTGATACTGGAAAATCATAATAATATAATAAATATATATGTTGACGTGTACTCATCATATGTTTGCACTTTCCAACCACATACAAGGCCCAAAATTAAATGATGTGTAAATAAGACCCAGCTCGATAATACCATATTACTTCATTACCCCAAAAAAAATACATAAGTCCAAATTTCAACTCGATCGGAATGCCAGAACTAGAAGAAAAAGCCTCAATATCATTTATCTAGAGGACCCACCCAAGACATTGATTTAATCATAGACAATTGGTGATACCACAAGGAAATATCTGTCAACATTATTTAGTTCGCCAGACTTTAGTAATTATTATTATTATTATATACCTTTTTTTTGGTTCCATTTCTGTATACAGATATACACACTCACACGAGTCTATCAATTGTAGTTCTTTTTTTCATTTCTGTGTGCAAATATACATGTAGGTACATATTAATCCACCTATTGTTATTTTTTTGATTCCGGCTATGTACATCTGTACGCATTAGTATATCCATTGTAGTTCTCTTTTTTTTCCATTTCTATATGCAAATATATATGTACATATTAATCCACCCATTTTGACGACGCGTTTGACTCGGTTTGTAGACACCTGCCTACTGAGTCGACGGTCCCGGGTTCGAATCCCGGCCGGGGCAAATATTTGTGCAAATATTTGTTCTTGGGTCATGGATGTTATCTATATATGTATTTATATATTATGTATATCGTCGTCTAGTACCCATAGTACAAGCTTTGCTTAGTTTGGGACTAGGTCGATTTGTGTATGATTGTCCCTTAATATTTATTTATTTATTTATTTATTTATATTTTTTTTGATTCCGGCTATGTACATATATAAACGCATTGGTATATCCATCATAGTTCTCTTTTTTTTTTTTTTGTTCCATTTCTGTATGCAAATATATATGTACATATTAATCCACCCATTGTTTTTTTTTATTCCGGCTATGTACATATATATGCATTAGTATATCCATTGTACTTCTCTTTTTTTTTTCATTTCTGTAAAACTAAGCCTGCCTCCGGCCAGCTGGTACTTGGGGTCACGAAGGCGCTGCCGCTTGTAGTCCAGACTTCTCTCCCTTTCGTTCAGAAGCTCCCGCCGCGCTGGCGAATGCTGACAGGATCGTAGAGGCAGCTGCTGCTGCTGCGACTCCTTCCACTGCGGCATCGTGTACCACGTGCCCGCGTTTCACGTTGACTGCGACTACGCCTGTGACTACGGTGACCTCTGCTGTCTTTGGGCTCGAGAGGTGGACTGCGGTCAGCGGTCTTCAACTGCCGCCTCGATGTTTCCTCTTCGTGCTCCATTGCCTGGGACTCGAAAACAAAATAGAAACAATGAATTTGTTCAGGATTCACTTCTTATGAATATCACTCTTTAAATATCTCGTAAACGGTACATCTTAGCGCAAAAATACTGAAATATTCGTCCCCCTTGAACCTCCTTAACAGTCCAAACAGTTACGTCAACGCAAAACGCCAAAATAAAACTTTAAATTTCAAAGTTACGTTTGTTAAAATGCATAGTTATGCAATAATAAGAGTTGTGCCTATAACATTTTACTTTGCACTTGCCAATAATGGTAGAATATAGTAATAAAATTAAACTTTAAAGCTTATTAATATTGAAATTTTCAGAGGAAAACGCATTTAATACTGTCACACACTAACACTGTACCCATAACTCATTTAGTCGGGTTAAAAAAAAAAACGAGGGAAAAGATATATCCTTACGTGACGATACGTGACGCCCAAAAATATCAAAAAAAAACCAGTGGATAACTGGAATTAAATAATGCAAAATACCCCCCGTATTGAACGGTATCTTGAAAAAAATAACTCTCTATTATATTGCAAGAGAACTTAAGTTGATAGATTAATAAAATTATACAGTACTATTAACTAGCTAGTAGGGTAAAAGGAGCTTAACTCACTCTTGCTCGAAACATAAACGGATTATTAAGTATGTCGTGAAAATGGACCTTGTTAGCAATGACTGCAAATGTGAATTCAACTTTTACTGCCCATTTGACTTTCTTATTATTACTTTTTTTTTTATAATGAAAATTGCTGAAGTCATTAAGCAGAGATTTGTTGTATATGGCATTAATAAACCAATGTCCAATTCATTACACCTTATGGATCGTATGAAATGATATATGACACTAGATACTTCACAAGATAAACAATTATCGCAGTCTTCTATGCAAAGCAGATTCCCATCTGAATAAATAAAAGGGGCTTGCCTTAATGGCAACAAGCTTAAGGTCGTAAAGTATTAGTACCTCCACAACTGACCCCAATCTTCCCTTTAACCGCGTGTTACGTATGACAGTCAGCACACCTTGTCCAAATGAGGATAGATATTATGTAATGTAATAAAGTACGAAATCATAAAAATCGAATTATCTCGAAAACCGTGCGACATACCGCAAAAATAATAAAAAAATCGATCCCCTTTAATACCCCACACATATATATTTTTTTGCACTTGCAAGATGTTGGGTCCCGTGGGATTAATTTTGGTCCTTTTTGCCCACGTGTGGGTAGAAAATGAAAATGCATCTGAAACTGATTTAGTTTCTCGACATGTTCTTTGTAGTATTGTTTCTATAAGTTAATAAATGCTACAGGTGGAAAACATAGGCCCACTAGTTAATAAATGCAATAAGGTTCCTTATCCGTTCAAATATGATGATTGTTTCAGAAACCCCTCTCTATGATCGAACATGTTTCCTAACATATTATTGATGTTACCACTGCGAATATCGAGATCTATTGGCATATATTTGAAACAGTCTGAAATTTCATTGATAGGTTTTGTTTTAATAAAAACCACTCGAAATTGTCAAAATTCACTCGGTTTTTTTGACTGGGCGTAATGAAACAGCCATGCCACTTTCCAGAGCTCATGGAACAGTACATTGTTGTAAGGACTGTAAAGTAAGTGATAGATGAACGAGTAAATGTCGAAGGCCGACCCACAGGGGAAACCCTCGATAATACTAGCTCATTCATTGCACTTTCTGCCTAGACTAACCAGAATGCTTTTGAAATACTTACAACTCGTATTTGAAGAGTTTGTAATATTGGTCATTAAATTCGGCGCCTTTTTGCATCCTCACTGTTGTAAAGATGAGGATATATAAAGCTGATCGTGCCCTAGATTCAAATGTCGTAACGACAAAAAATTTCAAACTTTATTACCTCACTTTCAACTTAATAACATTTAGCCTAGGTTACCTTTAGGCAAACAACCCTACGATACTTTCCACACTGAGACGTCAATGTAACGGTACGTAATATTAACATACATTCAAAATATTATTTATCCCTTGACTTAATGTTAACATTATTCAATTAATCACATCACAAAACCAATATTCAATATTTACTAAACAAAACATTTGTTATTGTTTTTTTTCCATATGGCGGGCTGCCCCATAGCGCATACGAGCTTCTCACGGAATGGAGTCATAGCTTTTCAGACATATTTTAGAATGAATTCAAGATATAATTTAAAATTAAAAATAACTGTTTATTTGTTGACACATAAATAATGTTTAAAATTGTGAAATTGTTTTACGCGCCATAACGAACTTTAAAATATCAATGCCTTTTTTTTAACGATCATTTCTTAAGAATTATTATCTTAATTAAGAAATAGTTGTCATATTGAGTGCTAACATAGATATACAGTTTACAAATGTACAAATATAACAGTTTTGTGTACTGGATTCAGGTAATGTATAACCACATTTTCGAGCAGTGTCGTGAAAAAGTTATTCGTGGTAGTTGAATTACTATTCACATTAAAAGTTGGTTGAAATTATCAATATTTTTGTTATAATACGAAAATAAATAAATTTAAAGGAATAAAGCCTCTTAACATCCGCCTATAATTGACACCGGCAGCCTTTTATTTTAAAGGTTGCGAGGTGGCAATCTAAAAAAATAGAAGTTGCGGATTTTGACCTGTACACTGGACTGGAATCATATCCAAAGATGAATAATAAAACGTCGGCGTAAAATACCAGCAGTCCCTAAGCCAACCTCTAAATCTTTGTTTGCTAAAAGGCAATTTAAAGCACAATCGGCACATATTTATAATAAAGTCAACGATTCAATCAACATACATCACCTCCTGCTATACAATTGTAAAAAGGAAGTAACTGAATGGCTAAAACATCTGAGCTATGATGATACGGAGCTATTGTTGCATAGTGCAAATTATTAACTAAAATTAAAATGCATAATATCCACACACACACACGAACACACACACACGCGCACATGTACACACACACACACACACACACACACACACACACACACACACACACACAGACACACGCGCACGTACAAACATAAACCCGCTCACAACTTAAATTTGCATTTCCCGTATAAATTATGCACTAATATTTAAGTACCTAGAATAATTATCTTAAGATAACGATGTTTAAACTAAGCTGTATGTGAACACTTAGTTTTCTTTTCTTTTTTTCTTTTTTCCTTAACTTACCTCTCTGTAATGGAAGAGCGGGGCATCCTAACACAGGATCTACCTAAAAGGAAGCCCCAACCACTGCTGTACCTGTATATTGTTCATTAAGGAAAATAAATAATTTTTCATTTTCATTTTCATTTTCATTTTTCATAATAACCGCAGTAGTTTCAAACGCGAAATATACATATACCGAATATAAATATATATACCGACAGTATTACAATTTAAAATAAAAGTTTCCACTAGCTTATTACTAAAGAGTATTGGGCAATGGCTACGTAAGCAAATGTCCATTCATCCATTATATTTTGCTAGAAAAATGAGTCATCTCGAAATATTGATGAAACCAATATCCGGATCGCGTTTATATGATGAGAAAAATAAATAAGAATAAAATAACACTATTAACAGTATTTCAGTACTTCGTAAAGTTCATAGGTAATTCTTTAATTAAAACTGGGCGTGTACTTACAGTTTTTTATCCCTGCTTCTGAAGTATAATAATAATCCTCTTCACGTGATCAACAGTGTTTTATTCCCTTTTAACATATTTCCTTTCTACTTCACAATCACTCTTAGTACTTCGTAATCTCTGTTATTCCTCACAGTGTTATCTCCATGCCAGCTCATCATCAACTGCCCTGCCATCTATCATGCCAATGTCTTTATACCCTCGTTATTCAAGAAAACGTAATAGTCAGCGAGATTACTTTTACATTTAAGAAACTCCTTTTTCTAACAATATGTTTTGGAATAAATACTAAAATAATTAAATCTTACACAACTTTCGTCAACTCCGCGAGTAGTGTGGAGTCGCAATTAGGCTTGGGTTGAAAATATGCGTCCCACACACGATGCTTCTGCGGCAAGGGCTCGGATCAGCTGGGCCGACACGGTCTCTCATGAAACAGAAGCGCCGGTCGCCTATACCGTACCGCCACGGCGCCATAAACGCTTTGGTCCGCCGTTCGCTTGCTACCGCCTATGTACCTGCTATCCTGGAACCCGTGGGTATGGCAAGAGACAATGGTCACGGATTGAGCCAATTTGGTACCATGGAAGCTGGAGAGAGCCCTGGTGTGGGACGCAACATACGTTGACACCTGTGTCCCAGCGAACGTGTCAACGTATGTTGCTGGACAATCCAGCGCAGGGCTCAAATCCTCAAGCGCCGCAAATACTCATCGTTGTCGAGAGATTATGAATTTGCGACGCTTGCGGTAAAGACCTTGGGATCCTGGTAAGCCGCTAAATAGGTATGTGTTTATTATAAAAATAAACTTTTTTATTTATGTAGGTATGTATGAATCTTTTCATGTAGTTGAGCACGAAAAGTTTCGTAATATATACCTACTTACTTGGAATTATAGTTATGGTTTATGAATGATAAATGATAAAACGTACTTGGCTTAAGAATGTTCACATCCTTATAAACACCGATTTTACTTCATTTCTGCCATGTTAAAATAAAATAAAAAACTGATTTACTTGAAGTCAATTTGATTATTAAATGCAAAATTCCATATATCTTCTTTATGTTTATTATCTTTATCGACATCATTATCGTTATAGATAACTGTAATTATTATAAATTAAAGTATACATACAATCATATATAACTGCTTGATGTTTGAACTTGCATTATTTTCACATAATTTTTTATCTTATGAATGAAAATTACACGTAATAATTAATACAGACAAAAGAAACGAGCAATATTACACAAGTGAAAAACAAAAATAATATGAATATTTTTTTGCAGGCGTCTTAATATCACAAATTAATTGTTTATTGCGGTATACGTTCCGGTAATAATTACGGAATTAACTTAATAGCTCGTAAAAAACTGGTAAGTATATCCTATTTATGAATCAAATTTGACGAATCGTCTATTATCTACCATACATTCAGAGCTGTTTTAGTCCCATATACAATTCATCGAAATTGATTTAGCGTTTTTAAAGCAATTTGTTCATCATGTCTATAGTTGGATTTTTTTAAACGCACATTTAACGCATGACACCCATATAACATACATAATCTATTGAATTTTATAAAAAAAAAAACAGGCAATTGGATAATGGTTTTTCAAGTATCTACAAACGTTTTTACTTTCTATTTGATACCGTTAATTTAATGTTTTTTTTTTTCTTATTGAGTATTAAAGTATTAAGCGATAATAAAAACACATATACAGTTACATACTACGTGTTTATATTTCTTAAATCAGTGTTGTGACTAAATTCGTTTCGATTCAGGTGACTTTTGTATAAATTGATGGAAATCGATTAAGTAAATCGCCTTTATAACAGGAAGGAAGAACAATAAAACTAATTACTATTTTACATAGTAAACGCTGCCGCTGGTGAGTTACAGAAATATTAAAATCAATCCCGTCCTATACGGCCACCTCCTCAGAGTTTAGTATTAACATACGCCATCGAAATAATTCACAAACACAATCTCAATGTCACTATTCCAATACTAACGTGTCCTACAAAATATAAATACAATTAATATACTACTAGCGCCACCTATCACAGCCACTGCTCAATAGGCGCAAAGTCGACGTCAGCTGCATTTGAGTATCGAGAGAGTTGCGCGCTGCGGCCGCTAGGTGCCGCCTGCTGCCTGAAGAACTCGGCGACGTTGCCACTCATGCTGCCGTAGGGGATTCCGCCTGGAATTTAAGAAAGAAATATAAGCTATAATTAAATAATGAGCTTTATGCTGTAAGTAGGCCACAAGGGCACTTTTACATGTCTGAGTCTACTGGCATTTTACAAGAGGAGACCACTGTTGAGAAGAAACGCCGAAAGAAACTAAACAGTCAGTCATCTTTTCAGAAAGCATGAAAATAATGATGATTTTTATCCGACCACGCTGAAGCAAGTTATGCCTTTTTTTACTTTGCTTACAAAGTTAAGGACTCATTTTAAGTGTTCTTTAAGATTTAGGTTAAGTTTAACGCGGGCAAGTTTTCCGCAACACGCATGATAATGCGCCTATTTTACGTTCATGGCACTACTACTCGCAACTACACTTTAAGCTCATGTTAAAGTAATATTGTAGCAGGAGAACCAAGGTCGTAGTTCCCGCAGTTGCCAAAATAAAGTGTCAATGGGAGGGGCATATTGCTACGCACGGGACCGATAACCGTTGGTGCGTCGTTTTGTCTGATCTGATGATAATAAGGGACCTCTTAAGGGTCTGCCACATCACTACGGCACATTTTAACGGTGGTTTTTATATACGCTGGCACCGTAAAAATCCAGAACACCACGCCGTTTGACGGTGACGGCGCCATGCCGAGGTGATATGGCCAGGCCCTAAAAAGACTCAAAGGGCAATGGAGCCAGTTACGCTCGGAGTTTCCTTGCATATTTGATTCCGAAAATAAATGATGAGATACGCAAGAGAACCAAGGTTGTAGATATAGCTCAATCGCCAAAGTGATCGTGGGCGGAGCACACTGCTCGTAGAACCGATGGCCGTTGGGGCAGAAAGGTTCTTGAGTGGCGACCGCGTATCGATAGATGCAGTGTGGGCCCCAACAAAGCGAATTAACGACCTGGTTAGGATCGCGGGCGTACTTTCAATAGGTGTGGAGAACTTTGGGAGATGCCTTTGTCCAGCAATGGACGTTTATCGGCTGATATGATGATGAAGGTTATAAATAGCTGTAGTTAGTTACCATAAGAAAGTCCAGGGCCGGGCAGTGGTGGACTGTCACCACCATCAGGCCGCGCGAACACGGCCAGCATACACCACGCGATAACAACCAAAAAAACCTGCAATTGTAAAACATATAAATAAGAACTACATATGCCAGCAGGGATACATTATGTAATTATACAAGAAAAAGTAAACCGTGTTTAACAGGTCGACAAACACGCCTGTGATGTTTTTGGTGATGCAAGCATCCCTGGGTTATGGTAGGACTAAACTCAATTCTATAGGCCGATTCACAAGAACTCCCACAAATGGATCAAATGAATGAATGATAACTATCTATGTGTGGATCACAAAAAAATTATTACATGCAAGTTCATTCAAAAAATATGAAATAAAAATAAAATTTAAAATTTAAAAAACTCCCGACACAACCAATAAAAAGAAAGAAATAAAATCTACGAAATGTGCCTACACAATGAACAGTAGAAAAAGAATCCAAGCTTCGTTACGTTCGGGGGACCGCTAAGTACCTAAATGAAATGAAATATATTTTTCAACGCAAAATTGCATGTATGCATTTGTGCTTCCCACTTTACGATTTTCAGTACATTGCATTTCATTTACTTAGCGGTCCCCCGACGCAACGAAGCTTGGATTCTTTTTCAACTGTTCATTGTATAGGCACATTTCGTAGATTTTATTTCTTTCTTTTTATTGGTTGTGTCGGGGGTTTTTTAAATTTTATTTTTATTTCATATTTTTTAAAAAAACAGAAGTTTCGTTCCGGAATTTTCTTCTTTTGACATTATTTTTGTTTTACACCGTTTAAGGTCCAGCGTTTCCAATCTTTCGTCGAGCTCACAGACCATAAGAGTGGTCGAGCTTCATCCTGGACTATATGTAGGTACAACAGGATCCCAAGCCAGTGGTAATGATTACAATAGCCTTAAGGAACATTCTGGGAAAACATCGTTAAAGTCAGACTAGTTAATGCTTATAATGGCAAAATGGCGAAGTTATTAGCCAAGACAATGAAAATATACTATACTTTAAATGCACTGCATGAGTCGCAAGAATCTGCTACTTATGGCCTAAAACAGAACCAGGTTTCTATTCTACATGATCCAAATAGTAGGTACGGGTGGCTTCTGGCTTACTAAGCTCCATAAAAATTGCAGTTGGTGCTAGGTAACTTGACTTAGTTTTGAGAAACGTAATCATCGATACCCCACACCATGGGATGGGAATAAGGTACACAAAAAATGTTTTTAAAAATGTATTCAACCACTATGTCTCTGAGCTAAGCTGTGGACAGACTGACACAAACTACAAAATCCTAAAAAGCTGTTATTCACTTAGGCAAGAGTACTTCTGCTAAAGCTTACGTGTCATTTTAGTCGCGTTAACATCTTGCAGGGTGTTGCTATTTGTGACCTCAATCAAAGGAACCTGTTCAATAGTCCTTATAACAATTCAGCTTTAGCAGAATTCCGAAACATAAAAATAGTGACCCAGTACTGTGACAGAAATTATAATGAGTTTTTTTGTCAAAAAAGTTTTTTTGAGACTCTGTTTTATTATTGACTGTACTTTCTTACACAAATGTTAATTGCTCATCAAGAACAATCAGACGAGCCCAAAACACCATGGGTTTATCTTGTGCTGTTTAGGAGTTGCTACGGCCGTCTTCAGCTCCAAGGTACCAAATTATTGTAATGTCAAAAATGTATTAATCTGTTGATTATGCTAATAAAACTTAACATTTAACCAACATTAGAAATTCTTGACTTAGATCCTTTCACAACTAGCTGGTCATCATGAGACCTTCATTTATTGAGTGATATAGAAAATGCTAATAATACTTAACATTTAATCAAAACTTTGGAATCCTTGGCTTCAATATTGCCTGAAATCCATTAACAACGAGCTGGTCATCATGAGACCTTCATTTATTGAGTGATACAGAAAATAATAATAATAATAATAATAATATTTAGTAAGTCATATAGAAAATGCTAATAATACTTAACATTTCACTAAAATTTGGAATACTTGGCTTTAATATTAGCTGAAATCCATTAACAACCAGCTGGTCATCATGTGACCTTCATTTATTGAGTGATATAGAAAATGCTAATCCAACTTAACATTTAATCGAAATTTGGAATCCTTAGCTTCAATATTGGCTGAGATCCATTAACAACTACCTGGTCATCATGAGACCCTCAATTAGCGAGTCATATAAAAAATGCTAATAAAACTTAACATTTAGCCAATATTTCGAATTATTGACTTCATTATTAGCTGAGATCTCGTCACTTGTTCCAATTAAAGCTGAATATCTTGGAAACTACTGGTCCTATTTCCACCAAACATAGCTAAGAACCATCTCGACGGAAAAGTCTTTCGATTAAAAAAAACCGCACTTAAATTGGTCCATCCGCTTGGGCGCTACGATGCCACAGACAGACACACAGATACACAGATACACAGATACACAGATACACATGTTAAACTTATAACACCCCTCTTTTTTCGTCGGGGGTTAAAAAGTAACAAACGTGTTCTCTGACAATCTGTATTTTAATTTAACCGAATAACTACTTAATCCACCTGTATACTATTATCTATTCTGTGCCTGTACGTAATCATGTACGTGATGCACAGATATTATCGTTCACTCATTCGATCAATTCGTGCCAGCTCTTCTGAATCGAACTAAACATTAGGAACTTTGCGTCGCGGTGACGTATAAAATTACGTCGTGTCGTACGTCTTTCTAAGTACGAGTACAATTTTGAGACTTCATAGAACCATAGGTTTGCCTAGATTCGCTCTTTTTGACTCTGTAAAGTTTGGATTTGGAAAACATAATATTTAGGATTACGAATATATATTTATATTCGTCAGTAATCCTAAATTAGGTATGCGTTTTAAGTATATCTTTAGTCTTTGTCTTTCATAGTGCATTTTTGCACTGTGTTGTACAAATCACCTGGTTAATTTGGGTATCGAAATCCTCTCACTGAACATTATGCAATAAATATTTCTGACCGTAAGTAACAGTCAACCAAGTTGCCCACTGATATTGTAGGTAATTATAAAAATAAAATTAAAAATTTTAAAAACCCCCGACATGACAACCTATAAAAAGAAAGAAATAAAATCTACGAAATGTGCCTTTACAATGAACAGTAGAAAAAGAATCCAAGCTTCGTTGCGTTCGGGGGACCGCTAAGTACTTACCTAAATGAAACGAAATATATTTTTCAAAACAAATTTGCAGGTATGCATTTTGGGCTTCCCACTTACGATTTTCAGTGCATTGCATTGCATTTACTTAGCGGTCCCCCGACGCAACGAAGCTTGGATTCTTTTTCTACTGTTCATTGTAAAGGCACATCGTAGATTTTATTTCTTTCTTTTAATAGGTTGTCATGTCGGGGGTTTTTAAAATTTTTAATTTTATTTTTATTTCATATTTTTTAAACAAACAGAAGTTTTATTCCGGAATTTTCTTCTTTTAACACTATTTTTGTTTTACACCATTTAAAGTCCAGGGTTTCCAGTCTTTCGTTGAGCTTGATCCTTGACTATATGTAGGTACAACATAATCCCAAGCCAGTGGTAAGAAAGCCGTCTTCTCTTAGATTGAAATTAGGATATATTTTAATTTCAATAACCTTAAGCAATATTCTGGGAAAAAATCGTTAAAGTCAATCTATTTAATGCTTTTGATGACAAAATTTTTAGCCAAGACAATCAAAATTTATACTTTAAATCCACTGGATGAGTCGAAAGAACCTGCTACTTATGGCCTAAAACAGAACTTTTGGTTTCTATTCTACAGGATCCAAATATTGTAGTTGGTGCTAAGTAACTTGACTTAATTTTGAAAGACCTTATCATCTATACCCCACGCCATGGCATAAACCGATAAAAAAATTACATCCCCACTTTTTTTTCGTGTAGTACACAAAAAAAAAAAAAAAAATTTTATTCTACGAATATATGTCTCTGAGCTAAGCTGCGGGTGCGGACAGACGGATGGACGGACATGGTGAAACTATAAGGATTCCTTGTTGACTACAGAATCCTAAAAAGCTGTTATTCACTTAGGCAAGAGTACTTTTTGCTAAAACTTACGTGTCCTTTAGTCGCGTTAAAATCTTGCAGGGTGTTGCTATTTGTGACCTCAATCAAAGGAACCTGTTCAATAGTCCTAATGACAATTCAAATTTAGGAGAATTGCGAAACTTAGAAACAGTAAGTAACCCAGTACTGTGACAGAAATTATAATATGAGTTTTTCTGAGCCTCGGTTTTATTATCGACTGTACGAACGTTAATAGCTCATCAAGAACAGTCAGACGAGCCCGAACACCATGGGTTTATCCTGTGCTGTTTAGGAGCTCCTACGGCCATCTTCAGCTCCAAGGTACCCAATTATTGTCCTGTCAAAATTTTATTAAATTGTTGATTACGCTAATAAAACTTAACGTTTAACTAACATTTGAAATTCTTGGCTCAGATCCTTTCACAACTAGATGGTTATCATGAGATCTTCATTCAGTGAGTGATATGGAAAATGCTAATAAAACTTAACATTTATCCAACATTTGGAATTCTTGGCTTCAATATCCATTGACATCCATTAACAACTAGCTGGTCATCACGAGACCTTCATTTATTGAGTGATATAGAAAATGCTAATCCAACTTAACATTTAATCGAAATTTGGAATCCTTAGCTTCAATATTGGCTGAGATCCATTAACAACTACCTGGTCATCATGAGACCCTCAATTAGCGAGTCATATAAAAAATGCTAATAAAACTTAACATTTAGCCAATATTTCGAATTATTGACTTCATTATTAGCTGAGATCTCGTCACTTGTTCCAATTAAAGCTGAATATCTTGGAAACTACTGGTCCTATTTCCACCAAACATAGCTAAGAACCATCTCGACGGAAAAGTCTTTCGATTAAAAAAAACCGCACTTAAATTGGTCCATCCGCTTGGGCGCTACGATGCCACAGACAGACACACAGATACACAGATACACAGATACACAGATACACAGATACACATGTTAAACTTATAACACCCCTCTTTTTTCGTCGGGGGTTAAAAAGTAACAAACGTGTTCTCTGACAATCTGTATTTTAATTTAACCGAATAACTACTTGATCCACCTGTATACTATTATCTATTCTGTGCCTGTACGTAATCATGTACGTGATGCACAGATATTATCGTTCACTCATTCGATCAATTCGTGCCAGCTCTTCTGAATCGAACTAAACATTAGGAACTTTGCGTCGCGGTGACGTATAAAATTACGTCGTGTCGTACGTCTTTCTAAGTACGAGTACAATTTTGAGACTTCATAGAACCATAGGTTTGCCTAGATTCGCTCTTTTTGACTCTGTAAAGTTTGGATTTGGAAAACATAATATTTAGGATTACGAATATATATTTATATTCGTCAGTAATCCTAAATTAGGTATGCGTTTTAAGTATATCTTTAGTCTTTGTCTTTCATAGTGCATTTTTGCACTGTGTTGTACAAATCACCTGGTTAATTTGGGTATCGAAATCCTCTCACTGAACATTATGCAATAAATATTTCTGACCGTAAGTAACAGTCAACCAAGTTGCCCACTGATATTGTAGGTAATTATAAAAATAAAATAAAAAAAATTAAAAAACCCCCCCGACATGACAACCTATAAAAAGAAAGAAATAAAATCTACGAAATGTGCCTTTACAATGAACAGTAGAAAAAGAATCCAAGCTTCGAGCTTCGTTGCGTTCCGGGGACCGCTAAGTACTTACCTAAATGAAACGAAATATATTTTTCAAAACAAATTTGCAAGTATGCATTTTGGGCTTCCCACTTACGATTTTCAGTGCATTGCATTGCATTTACTTAGCGGTCCCCCGACGCAACGAAGCTTGGATTCTTTTTCTACTGTTTATTTATTTATTTATTTATTATTATCCGACACACCAACAAAGTACAAGGCTTTACATGTAAAAAATATCACTAAACACTAGGAGCACTTCTAGCCCGCACCTCAATGACAGATGTGCAACAGCATTTTTACAATTATTGGACTGGTTGGCAAAAAGGTACATAAATACTTAACTTAATCTAAAGTAACTACTTACAGAGAAAAAAATAAATTAATAAAAATAAACAAATCTTGCGACTACCTACAACGACTGTTCATTGTAAAGGCACATCGTAGATTTTATTTCTTTCTTTTAATAGGTTGTCATGTCGGGGGTTTTTAAAATTTTTAATTTTATTTTTATTTCATATTTTTTAAACAAACAGAAGTTTTATTCCGGAATTTTCTTCTTTTAACACTATTTTTGTTTTACACCATTTAAAGTCCAGGGTTTCCAGTCTTTCGTTGAGCTTGATCCTTGACTATATGTAGGTACAACATAATCCCAAGCCAGTGGTAACGAAAGCCGTCTTCTCTTAGATTGAAATTAGGATATATTTTAATTTCAATAACCTTAAGCAATATTCTGGGAAAAAATCGTTAAAGTCAATCTATTTAATGCTTTTGATGACAAAAATTTTAGCCAAGACAATCAAAATTTATACTTTAAATCCACTGGATGAGTCGAAAGAACCTGCTACTTATGGCCTAAAACAGAACTTTTGGTTTCTATTCTACAGGATCCAAATATTGTAGTTGGTGCTAAGTAACTTGACTTAATTTTGAAAGACCTTATCATCTATACCCCACGCCATGGCATAAACCGATAAAAAAATTACATCCCCACTTTTTTTTTCGTGTAGTACACAAAAAAAAAATTTAAAATTTTATTCTACGAATATATGTCTCTGAGCTAAGCTGCGGGTGCGGACAGACGGATGGACGGACATGGTGAAACTATAAGGATTCCTTGTTGACTACAGAATCCTAAAAAGCTGTTATTCACTTAGGCAAGAGTACTTTTTGCTAAAACTTACGTGTCCTTTAGTCGCGTTAAAATCTTGCAGGGTGTTGCTATTTGTGACCTCAATCAAAGGAACCTGTTCAATAGTCCTAATGACAATTCAAATTTAGGAGAATTGCGAAACTTAGAAACAGTAAGTAACCCAGTACTGTGGCAGAAATTATAATATGAGTTTTTCTGAGCCTCGGTTTTATTATCGACTGTACGAACGTTAATAGCTCATCAAGAACAGTCAGACGAGCCCGAACACCATGGGTTTATCCTGTGCTGTTTAGGAGCTCCTACGGCCATCTTCAGCTCCAAGGTACCCAATTATTGTCCTGTCAAAATTTTATTAAATTGTTGATTACGCTAATAAAACTTAACGTTTAACTAACATTTGAAATTCTTGGCTCAGATCCTTTCACAACTAGATGGTTATCATGAGATCTTCATTCAGTGAGTGATATGGAAAATGCTAATAAAACTTAACATTTATCCAACATTTGGAATTCTTGGCTTCAATATTGGCTGACATCCATTAACAACTAGCTGGTCATCACGAGACCTTCATTTATTGAGTGATATAGAAAATGCTAATCCAACTTAACATTTAATCGAAATTTGGAATCCTTAGCTTCAATATTGGCTGAGATCCATTAACAACTACCTGGTCATCATGAGACCTTCATTTAGTAAGTGATATAGAAAATGATAATAATACTTAACATTTAACCAAAATTTGGAATCCTTAACTTCAATATTGGCTGGGATCCATTAAAAACTACCTGGTCATCATGAGACCTTCATTTAGTAAGTAATATAGAAAATGCTAATAATACTTAACATTTTATCAAAATTTGGAATCCTTAGCTTTAATATTGGCTGAGATCCATTATCAACTACCTGGTCATCATGAGACCCTCAATTAGTGAGTCATATAGAAAATGCTAATAAATCTTAACATTTTACCAAAATTTTGATTTTTTGGCTTCAATATTGGCTCAGATCCATTCACAACTACCTGGTCATCATGAGACCTTCATTTAGTAAGTGATATAGAAAAAGCTAATAATACTTAACATTTAACCAAAATTTGGAATCCTTAGCTTCAATATTGGCTGAGATCCATTAACAACTACCTGGTCATCATGAGACCTTCATTTAGTAAGTGATATAGAAAATGCTAGTAATACTTAACCTTTTACCAAAATTTGGAATTCTTGGCTTCAATGTTGGCTGAAATCCATTATCAACTACCTGGTCATCATTAGACCCTAAATTAGTAAGTCATATAGAAAATGCTAATAAAACTTAACATTAAGCCAATATTTCGAAGTATTGACTTCAATATTGGGTGAGATCTAGTCACTTGTTCCAATTAAAGCTGAATATCTTGGAAACTACTGGTCCTATTTCCACCAAACATAGCTAAGAACCATCTCGACGGAAAAGTCTCTCGATTAAAAAAAACCGCACTTAAATTGGTCCATCCGCTTGGGCGCTGCGATGCCACAGACAGACACACAGATACACAGATACACACGTTAAACTTATAACACCCCTCTTTTTTCGTCGGGGGTTAAAAATAATATGTAATTCAAATTGCAACATCAAATATAAGTGTAGGTATTTATCTAGCTCTTAGCGTCCAGCTCCATGCTTGACGTAATTATTATTATTTAAGAGGCACAATAAGGCTATCGTCGATTGTGCAGTTTAGATTTAAAAAAATCGGACGCATCTCACGGAAAGTTTATTGGAACGTTTAGTGATACAAGGTCGAGTAAAGGGCAAGCGACCGCGTGGACGATCCCCAGCAAGATGGCTAGACCTTATTAAATCTGTCACAATGTTCTGCGATGGAATTTTCCTGAAATACCACCAACAGAGACAAGTGGAGAAGCATCGATCGAAGCGATCAGAACCAAAGCTAACAATACATAGCCACGACCACTCTATAAAAGAATGTCCAACTGAGAAGAAGAGAAAGAGGTTTACTGCATGTTTTCCGGTGTGTTTCCTCCTTATTACAACATGGGACCGTTAAAACGAAGCGTGAAGAAGCATTTCTCGAGCCAGCATGACAGTATCAACTGACAAAGCACCGTTGGTTACTTGTCAGTTGCCATTGCGACAGGCTCCCATTTTTACTTACCATCAGGCGAAGTGGAGCCACTATGTTGTGCCAAAATACCTCTATTATTAGTTAAAGCCGAGGCGATACTCTTAACTGTTGAATTAAATCTTTGTGTACTCTCTGTCAAACTGTCTAGTTTATATTTGTAACTTAATTAATTTAGCATATCAAACTGCTGTATTAAAGTGACGGTTTTCTGACCAAGTGCTGAAAAACCGACCTGTTGTCTTATGTTTGCGCCGTCATCTATGACGATGCATTCAAACAAGGTGCAAACTAAGTACAGTCCGTGAACTTCCTGATTGCGATTGCGATTCGGGTTTCGGTGAAAACTGGGAGGATCTATCTGAATCGCGTAAGGCCAAGCGAGACAGGTATAAAACAGCTGTACGCCCTGTATATGGGTTATAGGTGCATAGTTACCAAGGTCCCGTCGATTAAGGTGATCTAGAGCACACGTGTTAACTCATATAATGCCGTGTGGGCATTGTCAGTAACCTTTAGTAAAGGTCTTCAGTGGGACTACTTACTTGACGTAGGTTTAATCCGTTCTTAGACGGAAATATGTAGCATAAAAGTCAAAAAGTTACTTACACATGAGTAGGCTTTTCTTGCCAAAAATACAGTTTCCCGAGGGATAAACAAAAATTCTTGTCACGCGGAAAAAACAAGTTACTATTATGACAAGCAATAAATTATTACTGAATATGTTTATGACGCCTTGACTCAATCTTGCAAATCAATCTTGCAAACCGTTCCAATTGTGCAAAATATAATGATGATGGATTTTGTAATTTGGGCGTGAGCTTTAAGCACCTCGACGTAGTGGTAGTGGCCTTGATCGTGACTGTTTCTGGCCCACACACGATTGACCTTCTCTGATTTGCGCAAGTTCCTGTCTTTATGCACTTTATGTGTCATGTTGTTCTATAATTCAAATGAAAGTCAAACTTAGATTATTATTTTCAAGCTTTTTACATTTATCTTTAGAAATAGTATTTTATGCAACCGTTGTATAAGAGGGTGCAAAAAACGCGAGTGGCATGGGTTACGATGTGAGCGTAGCGAACATCGTAAGTCGTAAGAAAGATGCCACGAGCGTTTTTTGACCTACTTATACAACGTTGCATACAATACTTTTTCTACGACTCGACATTTCATAAATAAAATGCAAATAAACAACAAAGAAAATAATTACATGTTCCCGCTCGGAATCAACAAAATTAAAAAAAAAAACTGATAAACTTTTTTTTTATTGACGTCCATCTGTCAAAAAAATATGAACTTATACATAAAGGTAATACGTTCACTATACTAAACATCTGTCAAAAAAATATGAACCTATACATAAAGGTATACGTTCACTATACTTAACATCCATGCACTGAAGATAAAACTTTTTTTTAAGTTGGCAGCAATGCCTTAGTACAATAAGCTTTTTTTTTTCATTGCAAATTGAGTGAATGCAGCTGTTTATCTTGTAATCTGTGGTACTAAGTGATGCTTTTTTGGCGACATTATAACATCGTTTAGCAGTGTTTTTTTGGGCAATAGAGTATAGACTTTTACAGACTTTCATAATTTATGTCTTTATATTAGAGTTAGTAACTACATAAATGACAGAAAAAAATACTGGAGTAGAAAATTTTTTTTTTGATAGTCCTTGCTGTAAGGGTCTACAAGCTACAGTTAAAAGTTTTTCTGTGCCATGGATTTTCCGAAATGTTTTTTTTGTATTGACAATTAGACAGTTCCCAATAATAGTGACTGAGGGAATCTATGCCTTCTTTTTAGGGTTCCGTAGCCAAATGGCAAAAAACGGAACCCTTATAGATTCGTCATGTCTGTCTGTCCGTCTGTCCATCTGTCTGTCCGTCCGTATGTCACAGCCATTTTTTTCCGAAACTATAAGAGCTATACTGTTGAAACTTGGTAGGTAGATGTATTCTGTGAACCGCATTAAGATTTTGATGCAAAAATAAAAAAATATTAATAAATATTGGGGGCTCCCCATACTTAGAACTGAAACTCAAATTTTTTTTTTTCATCAAACACATACGTGTGGGACCTATGGATAGGTCTTCAAAAATGATATTATCGAGGTTTCTAAAATATTTTTTTTCTAAACCGAATAGTTTGCGTGACAGACGCTTCCAAAGTGGAAAAAAGTTGGTTCCCCCCTCCCCCCTCTAACTTCTAAAATAAGAAAATGAAAAATCAAAAAAAAACATATGATGTACATTACTATAAAAACTACCAACGAAAATTGTTTTGAAACAGCCGTGCAAACTTAACTTAACCACTTAGGGATGGAAAGTGTTTGTACGGAACCCTCGGTGCGCGAGTCCGACTCGCACTTGGCCGGTTTTTTCTATGACCCTAAATGTTGTAAAAAAACCTTAAACAAGCCTCGGTGCTTTTAAATAGTCTCAAAAAATGTATATACGGCTATACATTAAAAGATTAAGGGACAACCTTTACGTCTAAAATAGCTGTGACACGCGACACTTTGTCGCGCGACAAACCCTGCCTGTCAATTTCCTTTCAATACCGTGCGAGCAAGACAGGTGATCCCGAGTCGCGCGATAAGCGAAGTCGCTAGCCCTGCTGATGCTAACATGTATTTAGTAACATATAAATAAATAATAAATAATATCAGGCAACCTCACACAAATAGATCTAGTCCCAAATTAAGCTCAAGAAGGCTTGTGTTATGGGTACTGGACGACGATATACATACTTATAGATAAATAACATACTTAAATAGATAAAACTACCACTACCCAAGCACAAATATTCGAGTTCATCACTAATATTTGCCCTGGCCGGAAAAAATCATATGACTGATGAAGTTTGCGAGGATATTTGATATTTCGGTGCACTTTCATCCGGACTGAAACTGATACTTGTTGTGAATGTAAGCCGAAATATAAGCATTGGGTTTGTCTAATAGCGTAAGGGGAATATTCCTTATAAGGAATAACCCTATAGGAGTATAGGGTTAGTTCTTAAGAGGATATATCACTGCTCCTTTAAGTTAAGTTTGCACCTCGTAACAATCATGTCGCGTACAAATGGGGTCCAAACTCAACCGATCACGCCCCTCTGAAATATTTATCAATATCAGGCAGACGGATGGACGGACGGACATTGGAGTCTTAGTAATAAGGTCCAGTTTTTGCCCTTTGGGTACGGAACCCTAAAAAAAGTCTAATACAGATCTAGTATTTAAGTGACTCCAAAACAGTTTTGACCAAGTAACCCTTGTTTGTATAAATTCCTTGGAATGCGAAGGTTACGTTGCATAAGTCGCATCATATTATACAACACTGACTAAACGCTTCGAGGTTGGCCACGTTTAAGGCGGCGTCGTCGTGACCCTAGCAGTCGTAAAGAGATAAACGGGCGATTAAGTAACAATAACAACTTGTATAGTTGTATAAAGATTGTTTAACTTCTGGAGGAGGAAACAGATGAGAACGAAATCTCGATTGTATGGAAAAATAAGCAGTGGTGTTCCCTTAAATGTATAGACAAAAACTTAGGAAATTGTGCCTTTGCTATAACTATGTAGACCCCATCATCGGTGGTGGAATGTGGTAGCTCTTAGGGATGGGTAAAATAATATCGAAATAAATTTGCTATGTCGATTTTATTTCATCGTACGGCATACACAGTATAGAGATAACGCTTGGTTGACTGGTAGAGAACGCCATTTGGCATTAAGTTCGCCATTTGTACTGACTTTTGTTTTGTGCAATAAAGTTTAAATAAATAAATAACAGACAGCTCGAATACTTAATATTATAAATGTGTCTTATGTCGATACATTTTCTGTACTATAAAATGAGACTCTTAGACAAAAATTTACCCTTTAATATATATGTTTAAATTAGAATATGTATAAAAATAATGATAGAGTTTTTGTTTAACTGATAATGGATTCTGCCTCTGATGACGTTGATTATCGAAAACGAACTTTAATTCTACCCTAGAACGTCCAGCTACCAAAATACACCTCTGATAACAAGGTCTAGCTATCACTACTAAGCATATAAATATATCAATTCACAGATTTAATCACAAACTTTCTTACATCTTACAAAAAGGTCATTGAAAATGTCTATGACTATTTGGTTCTTCCTCCTATAAGTAACTTATTATTTAACCCCATTAAAGCTTTGCAAGCATTGTTATTTAATTAATAGTGATAAAACAAAAGCACTAACCTGTCTTGTGTACATGGCGAATCAGGCTACAGTGGCGCGCGCGGCCTTGGCTGGCCTTTTATAAGGCCACATACCAACGTTGTATCGATTCTCATATAACACACGATGATATCGATATGCATACTCGTATAGGACTACTAGAAGTTGCAACGTTCGCGTATTTTTGTATACCGAGTAAAAAGAATCCTATAACCATGTTTGGATGTCCAGCGATCCCTGTACAGAATTTTGTAAAATTGGTCCAGACGATTCAGCGTGATGCGAGAACAAAGGAAATTATGCCCAACAGATTTCACCAGAATGGCATGGCGCCGCGCGTTCATACAAAACAAAAGACGATAATGCTATTAAGATGTTTCCTGAAATCATGTCTCCTCTCCATAGAAGACAGATTTTCAACACAAACCGAGATCTTTATAATAGTATTGATGAGCTATTAAATAAGTACATTGTACATTCGTAGGACAGCGGGTAGTAACTGGAGGACGAGAGCTGAAAATCGAGCTCAGTGGCGTGCCATGGGAGAGGCCTATGTCCAGCAGTGGACTGAAACAGGCTGATGATGATGATTAAATAAGACCGCTAAAAATATCACTGGTATCAATTCCTATAGAAGATTCGATACCTACTAAGTATATTATGGTGAGAAGTAAGAAATATAAGATTTATAACATACCGTTCAATATTGTTAAAATGAAATAAACCTCTATCGGGTGATTGATTACCAACTTCTACAGAAATCATTCAGAATCAGTAGCTACCTATATAAAAGTAAAAAATAAAACATTCTAAAACTCCTAGTGATCCCGACCAGTTCATCATTCCACCTTGTTGGAGGCACTCCCTATCCCTAGACTGCATTTTTCGGTAGACGTTCGCCACTCTAGAATGTCTGTGCCCCCACTGCCATCGGTTCTACAAGCAATGCACCCCGCCCATTACCGCCCTCTCTTGATGATGATGATGATTTGGTGTAGGGACGCCTTGCCGGAGACAGACGGGCTGTCGATCTCTTGACTGCGTTCATTCAGCCCAATTCCCAATTGGAGCCAACGGTTACTGTTCCGGCGGCGCTCCCATACAGCCTTCTTCCTCAAATCTTCTTATTCTCCTGCAGAAAAAAAAGAACATCATTGAGGTTAATGTCCTTCAGCTCTTCCTCACCTAGTTTATCTTTCCTGAAGATGCTATATCGGGCTGCCGCATACATGCAACACTCTGCTGTAGCATGCTTACTTGTCTCCTCCTGGCCGCATCGCGAGCAGTATGGATTACTTACCAGACACCGCCCTCTCTTACTTTGCCATTACTTTAAAATCTTGTTCATGATCAGTACTAAAGCCTTTAGGGTGCATCTCCACTGAAGCGGTTCGGAGCGGAGCGGAATCAACCAATCACCTGATTTGAAATCTGTATCTCAGCTCCGCTTCGCTTTTGTGAAGCTCGCTTCAATGGAGACGCACCCTTAGTCTTAAGCTAAAGAAAGAAATTTGCTTCCGTTCGTTCCACGCAATGTGCTTCTCACAACTGTAAAACTTGGATATATTCTCAGTGACATAACTTCTATGTCAACCGTTAAATTCAATGTTTTTTATTACCAAACACTATGTTGTTTGCACCTGCCTGAATTCCGTGCGTAACTCCATAAAAAGACAGCATATAGCTTTAAAACAGTAAAGTCAACTAAAACAAACGTTCGTAATCGAGCACTCGCTAAGCGTCGAAGTTGACATTTTGTAATATTTCTTATTTTTAAGGAACATCAGTAGATTTACCAACATTAGTTGGAAATTTAAAAATAAAAGGGCGCCTAATATGCAATTAAGGTATTCGCGGGCCGCCAAGCGCAGGGTACGAAGAGTATCAATCTATGTAAGGTAATAATTTCTAGCTTTTTTTGCAGGCTAAGTGTACTATATTAAGAGAATACTCATGTCCTTAAGTATAAACTATTAGAATGTTGCTATAATGGTGAAACACAAAGTAAGAAATATCCGATTTTCAATTACGTGGACTACTTAATCCGAAATCGAACCGACACCCACCGATTTTACAGAAATAGTGCTCTCGCCAGTAATCCATTAGATCGCTGCTGTAAAAACCACAATGTGTTTAACAATGTGTTTAATAGTACATAATAAATTGCAGAATCAGTAATTATGTTGCAGCACAGTAAGTATACTAGCTGAAATAGTATATCCAATATAAAGATGATCCTGAGCAACCACCACTTGGATATAAGGATATCCAACCATATCCCGAGCATAATATCTTTGAAGTTGATATTATACTGTTTTAACTAATACTTACTGCGCTAGCAAGATAATCACGTGAGAACGAACGGTCGTCAAATTTCTCAACGTCGTGCGGTATATGGCATTTGTGCGACCCCGGGTTTCCGCCGCTATACTGCATTGTCAAGAATCAAGACATAACTCGAATTGACAGATTTTATGACGCCATGGGGTTGGCGTGTGAGTATTACTTTTAGTAAGTCTTGACTTACTAAACTGCAGCCGTGTGCTATTGTAACTAGCGGCCACTAAAGCTCTGCTTTTATAGCGGCAGCCATAGGAGTGAGCGAGACGCTCTCGGGCCTTCCTCTCTCACCTATGGTCACCGCTCGTCGCTGCCACCACCGCTATCCTAGAAAACCAGGGCTTAACTGGGATCCACAAATAAGGCCACTGCAAGCGGATTATACCTAGGCAGAAATGTCGGGAGTACTACCTAATCATCTGATCGGGAGTCGTGGAAGTCTGGGGTCTTTGCTCAGCAGTGGAACAATTATATTGATTAATTAAAAGAGGGCTACTGGGAACAAAAGTTATTCGCGGGTGTCGACGCCCCGAAAAACGTTGCTGCTCTATATTCCGCTAGTTGAAATCGCGTTCCGTCTTTCGATGCATGGTTTCCACAAAGTGGTGGACAAGGCCACATCTGTAGTAGCACCTACTATGTACGACACCATTAAAAGTCCTGGTTGCCCCAAGTCAGCCATCCGACACCCTCAACTCTAATGGGCCAACCGTAAGCCACTAAAGCGGTAGCCAAAAATCCGCTTACTGTCAGAGGTCAAGATTTTCTTTGAGTCACTGATCCAGCGCAATAAGGTCACTCAGCTAAAGTAAATTATAATGACCAGGCAGCTCTGTGCGACACTGAGTTATCCTGATATTCCAGCACCTATAGCACAACTGTCATACGCGACTATTTCCATCGCGAAGTAATTACCCGTCTCTTACTGTGTAGTAACGTGAGAAAGTGACGGGTAGCGCTATATCGCGCGACAAGTATCGCGTAGCATGGTTGTGCTAAACGGGTTGTTACGAGTTAGTTACATTTTCTAAATTCTGTGCCAATCATGACTGACATAGTAAACTAAAATATATCAGATAACAGAAGTAAAAGTAAGAAAATATATAGTATGCCTTGCATGCCTTGTACGTATAGTACAAAGATATATCTGCCCCGATTTTAGTGCAAGTTGTAGAGAAGTTTGTCCTAGCAGCAGCCGGCAAACAGGTTTTTTTACAATCTCTCTCTAACCAGTCTAACCTTTATCTGACAATGCGTTATCATTGCCATGATAAACTAGATCTCTCCTTCCTTGATTTTACATACTCAATGCCAATTTTTTTCAACTGGTTATGCGGCTGTTTAAACTACCGTATACATGTATATTTTTTTATAACCAACTAGTGGCATACAAGCACATTCGCCGGTTTCACTCTTGGCAGAGTGGTCGTGGTAATAATTTCAGATGTCGACGGTAAGTTTCACAACCTACCGCCATTCTTCCCTGATAGCTGCATTCGTGTAGTGACGACACGAACACGCACAATACCATTATGTTGTCTGTGAATACGTAATTGCAACCAAGGTAGATGTACAGGTTCGCTTGTATACCGCTTGTATATCGCGTGTAAATCAACAATATAACAGTCGGACAGTCTAGCTCGCTTGACCGCTCTCCAAAGAGTGAGAGAGAGCAACCCCGGCCCTGTCAGCCATAGTGTCCATTTATTTGGCAATACACTACATCTACCTTTTACAAAATAATGAAAATTTAATTTAAATTTTATTAATTCATAACGTTTATATGTAAGTAAGCCAACAGGGCACTTTTACATATCTCAATCTGAATCTACCGGCATTTCACAAGAGGAGACCGCTGTTCAGAAGAAAGCCGAAAGAAACTCAACAGTAAGTCATTTTTTCATAACTCTTACTTAATACTATTACATTCATGTTATAACTAATCAGTACACGTAAAAGGAGATGTACAGATTCTAAACTTTAATGTCAGTTACAGTAATATAAAATTTTACTAACAATTTTCTTGGAGATGTATAAGTTCACACATGACATGAGACATGCAATAAAATACAAATCATTAATTGAATTCCACTGAGATGTATTAATTTGGTATATGACATCAGCTATTCCAATATCCCAATATCTTAGCGCAGGTACATCTTAATATAGGATATGATCCTCATGTAATATTTTTGGACAATTTAAATAGACTCACGTAACAGTTAGCGCTGGAACGGATAACGCATTTTGACCAGATTTTCGGTAACCTTATCGAAACGATAGATGCAGAGAGCGTACAACCGTTGTTGTGAGAGACCTTTCACTAGCGGACGACTATTAGTAATATTATCTATCAAGTTCTTCATCCGATGCAATTAGAGCCTTATTTAATAATAATATTTAATAAATTATCTATTTCGGCATCCTTATCTGATACCTCCCATCTTACCTTCCTTCTTCTTTCAGTTTTTCTATTATTTTATCAGATAATATTAATCGGTTAAATGGTTCAATTTCTCTGGAATTGACTTATTTCGAATACTGTTTGAATTTTTATTGTATTAAATAAGCTTATTTATTATAGTGACCACTTTATGTATACCTTCGCTCTAGAATAATGGTTTGTTAAGCCTGATGATTCACTAAATTACATAGGTGATTCGAATTATTCCAAAACAGCTAGAGGGTTCTGACATGTGTGACCCGAAATATTTATTTCCAATTGATCAGACTGCATTTCTGACTGTAGTGTGTTCGTCGTTACATTATTGACGAGGTAAGAACATATATGAACTGCTAGAGTTGACTAGCCTATACATTTTGGACTCCATAAGCCTTTTTCAAAATGTAATTAATGGTACCATAATCAGTGTGAAGTCCATCAGTCTACCCAATCTATCTATTATTTACTTAAATTTACATTTTCCTTGACTTTTCCAGACCTTTAACCTCTTGAACACCCTAGTAGGCTAAGCCTTTCAACGGAGAATTGCTCCACTGACGCCAACGTCGGCAAATGCCGTCAAATTCCAATAATACAAATTTTTGTAATTTAAATTTCTACAACTATCTCTTTCAATCCCTGTTGATTTTGGAGTATGACTTTATTTTATTTTGCTGTGGCGTCAGTGACACTGCAAATTGCTACGCTACTTGGTGTTCAAAAGGTTACGACATTTGCAAATGGTCCCCAAGGTTCAAATTCCGTGCTCACATCAAATTCCAGCACATCCTTGTTCAGTTAAAATATAATCGATAATACTACCGTAAAAGTGCAGCAAAGTCAAAGTACTTTTTCACCTTTCTTTCGTACTTTCATCAACTGAAACTTTTTCTGTACAGGTAAATAATATAAAAAATTACTAATTCCATACTCAAACCATAAAGTTCATAGCTTTCCAATTTGTTACAGAATATGTATGTATCGAAACAGTGTCACGAAGACAACGGTTTTTGCATGGGCAGCCAATATCAATGTTAACTAGTTAAATACCTGCCCAATAATATCACAAAACTCTATTCTCAACATTTGTTATTTCTTAAACGGCAAATCGTTAATATCACTATGATGATTCAATCAAAGGTATCACTGCTTATGTATATAATACATAAGATATTTATTAGTGCGTAGGTACCAATTAACGGGATGAGACCAGTATCGTGTGTGTACCTACTTCTGATATTTAATTCGTAAATACTTGATTTAGATCTTCGTGTTTATCGAATAAAGTATGCTGTGTTGTTGTTGATGCTTAACTAATTTCATATTGGCAGAAAAATATTACTTATGTATAACTTAAGTATTGTATGCTGCATCAATCACTATACATAACAACATTGTTTGATGGATTCTAAAATTGACAATAAAATATTACTATGTCCATGTGGCGTACTTTTTGTATAGCTGTTGCGACAAACATCGACAACAGCATTTCTATTGTTTTAAAATTGTGTTACAATAACAACAGCAAGCTTGGAATACCTACATGGGCCCATTGATGATATCAAATGTATTCCATATTCTATTTGGAATTCATTACAAGGCAAATACAAAAGCAACTTATTATTATGCTCAATAATATGAGTATTAGGATCCTAATTGATCCTAATTGATCCTAATTGATCGGTTTTAATAATTTGAATTGCCACATTTACCATGTATAAGTTTATTGGTTTGAGGCATCGATTATTATATTTATCCAAACGCCTGATTGGTATTTACAATCATAACTTCATAACCCATAATTCTTATTACGGTACGTTATAAATCATCGTAAAACATCTTGTTTCACAAATTCACACGAATAATTTGCCATATTACTTACGTTAATATGGTGCTGAAAAGTTATTAAATTTCGTAGTTTGTGAAAAGTAAATTCGCATACATAATTTTTATTCATCATACTCAGCATATACTAAAGTATAAATCGTCTATAATTAAAACAATATGGGGAATATTTTGTTGTGATGTGGCATTCATATTTAAACTCAAACATCGTGCTGCGCAAAGACTGCGCAGATGTCATATTTCGATACGTGCAGCACGAATTTTAGCCAATCACAGCGCAGCCCATCCCGCGCGGCGATTCTCATTGGCTGTTACGATCTCGCCTACACATTTGATTCGCTTTTAGTTGTCATTCCTTCCAACATCAACTAAATATCGTTCATAAGGTATTTGGGGGTAATCACGTATTTTACATAATTAATCAAATTAAACTGGTCTCATTCGCTAATTTACCTCTAGTATTTTCTGTTGTTTTTTTCACTTACTGCACATTTTGTGATCCTGGCAAGGTCGCCACTTGTACAGGTTCGCTTGTATACCAGTAAAACAACAATATAACAGTCGGACAGTCTAGCTCGCTTGACCGCTCTCCAAAGAGTGAGAGAGCAACCCCGGCCCTGTCAGCCATAGTGTCCATTTATTTTCACCTCACCAGCTCAAACATGGCGATTTTGCTGTCAGATAACAGTGAACAAAATGCGATTTTGTTTCGAGCGTGAGTAGAAAGTAGCTTTTTACTTTTTTCAATATCGGACCACGAATTGTCATTCTACAGCTAAAGGTTAATTATAAAATTCTAATCATTTAATCTCGATGCACTCTGTTTCTTTCATATGTATATAAAAGAGAGGGATAGAAACTTACCAATTTGAAATTCGATTTTCGAATCCGACCTCGATTGAGAACAGTTTATCATAGATGCATATTCGAAACGTACCTTAAAAAATATCGAGTTCATATTGTAATTGTTATTTTCTTTTGCATATATTTTGTTTAGATAGATCAAGAAAAAGGCAGACATGATCTGCTAAATCTTCCAATTTGATCAAATAATGACAATAACCGTGTTGGTTGGTTGATTATATTTTCAATTAAATTATATTGTTATTCCTTTTTAAGCAGCACTTATCTATTTTCTGATTAATAATATTATTGAAATCAGCAACAAAGACTATAAACATACGTTGGAAGAAAAAACACAAAATGTCGAATATGTTCTCGCTGATGAGGTGAAAAGTTGTGTGTGCTACACGAGAGCAAAGTTTTTTGCATCTCGTGCTGTTGAGTCCCTCGCTACACTGAGGATTCTAACATAGAATCACTCGTTACGCTCGTGATTCAAACGTAGAATCCTTCGCTTACTCGGGACTCAAAATCAGCACTCATAACAAAAAACAACTTTGCTCTCTTGTTGCACAAATAACTATTGGCAATACGCTACAGTAGGCACTTTCGTGAGAGCCTTTTGACTCCTAGAAACTGATTTCATTGAATATATAATTTCGCCGAAAAATCATTTCACTAAATTTTGGTTCCTCTCCTCTGTAGTCAAAATATCATCCTATTGATTAGGTTAGGTTTGTTTTATAACAATCTCAAATAGTTTACGGTTGCAAAGAAAAATGTTATCTATGAAATGAGTTTTCGGCGAAATCAAACATACGACGAAAAATTATTCTATGAGACAATATAGACCCCATTTTTGCACTTGGATGAATTTCTCATTATCTAGTTTTGTATGTTTGTATGTTTCCGGCGTCATCAGCATCACCCTAAAATCACTAGACGGTATTTAGTTATTTTTGATACACGGCTCCACATCGTATCCACCGTTGACTACTATTGGATACTTTTTCTCACTAGTGTAGTGCAAAAGATTAGGCAATAAAGATGTTCGTTTTAGTTGATTAATAAAGTTTCATCTTCATTAAACTACAAATCTTTATCTTTAACATAAATCCATACTATACTATATACTATATACTATATACTATATACTATCCATACTAATATTATAAATGCGAAAGTGTGTCTGTCTGTCTGTCTGTCTGTCTGTCTGTTACCTCTTCACGCTAAAACCGCTGAACCGATTTAGATGAAATTTGGTATATAGATAGTTTAAGTCCCGGGGAAGGACATAGGATACTTTTCATCCCGAATAAATTTAGTGTTCCCGTGGGATGAGCGGGTAACACCGCGGGGCACAGCTAGTAATATTATAAATGCGAAAGTGTGTCTGTCTGTCTGTCTGTCTGTCTGTCTGTTACCTCTTCACGCTTAAATCGCTGAACCGATTTAGATGAAATTTGGTATATAGATAGTTTCAGTCCCGGGGAAGGACATAGGATACTTTTCATCCCGAATAAATGTAGTGTTCCCGTGAAAAACGGGATTAAACTTTGTATGGAGAGCAAATCATTGTAGTTGCAACAACTCCCTACATGTCATCGTTTTGACGTAAACTAATCTACCTACGATAGACCTTCACCAAACTATTCTTTGTAAAAAAACAATAAATTCTGATATGGGAACATGTATCCGCAAAATTCGATTAATCGCGTAATTTCAAGAATCAAATACATAAAATTTTACAAATTTCAATCAATCACATTTGATTTGACAAACGTGACACACCCATCTGGCAAGACATGTCAAACCAGTGATTGCAGAAGGGCTACTCCGATGTTCAAAATTTGACTGTCGAATAGTGCCATCCCTCTCGATCTCCTGTCAAGGTATATTTGAGTGAATGGAATAGCACTATACGAAAGTAAAATTTCGAACATCGGAGTAGACCTTCAGGTAGGTATCACGTTCCGATACGCACATCATCTGAAAATAGTGCCTACGAGCTTTGATTATGTACCTCCGCTTGGTAACTGAGTATAAATAAAGTAGTAAATAACTCAGTATGCAAAGATACGATACTTAACATATATAAATAATCCTAATAATATTATAAACGAGAAAGTATTTACGTTCATTCCCATTTCATTCATCTTAATTTTAAACAATGATTGATGGAAGGTCGCCAGTGTTCGGAAATCGTCGTAAATAAACAGCCAATTGCTGAATTGCCTCTTTCTAACCCATAATTTGGCGTGTATGGCAGGGTGAACAAATTCTTTGACCATCTTTTTCCATGTATTATTTTCGAACCAGAATATTTTGCTCTATTTTACCATAACAAGGCTTGAACCAGCGACCTTCGTCATCTTTTGTCAAATTAAGGGCTAAAGACCGATGTGCAATATTTATCGCCGAGTACAGTATTAGTGCATAAAGTTTTTGTATTTTTCGGATCTTAGACTCGGATACTCGACAAGACCCGAATTGTCAATCAATTATTATGCTACATAATCGACGTGCTTAAGTCAAGGGCCTGACACGCTTTGATGGAGAAGGATAGCCTTATTATGATACTTATAAGAGGAAATAGAAAAAGTGCAATTTTTTGGCTCTATCACCGACCGAGCATTTTTTCATGGTCGGTTTATAGGCACACTTATATTCATGACGAAAACTGGCTATGTGAAAGAACCATATTGGCAACAAAAATGATATTGTTTTCAAAATCAACAAAAAAAGTACCTACCAGTTTTGTTAATGCGCAACTTAGACGCACCCAAATTTGGCAACGGCGCTAGATTGAGAATCACCTAAGTAGGGAAATACATTATGAAGGGCACGATTTTAACGGGAGAAGCCAAGGGACAAAGTGTACGTATACCACGTGTTCCAATTATACCGAATAATTTACCATTTAATTTTAAACGTCTACAGTTTCCATTAAAAGTTTTTAACATTTTCTATGACTATTAATAAATCACAGGGGCGAACATGAAAAGTAGCAGGAATACATTTGGGCACGAAATGTTTTTCTCATGAACAGTATGTAGCTTGCTCATGTCTCCAAATCAAAAAAATTACATGTTTTTACTGACCTAAATAAATCATTTAGCATAATTTATACATATATTATATAACTTTATATAACTATACTTCAATAAACTAAGTTGTAAAAACCAAGTTAGAAAAATAATAGTAGCTACCTAATAATTATTTTGTCCCAATTTCATAATGTGACAAAATTTTTGGTGAATAGAACCATACCTTCTTCGTCAGTTGATTATGGACCGTCACCATCTCGAGCCATTTCTGAGCATAGCTTATGGAATCGAATAGGACTTAGCCTCGGATAACTTATTGAATCGAATGGGACTTAACCTTGCAACTCCAAAAATATTAAAAAAAGGATGTTTTGCATTTTGTCCATGGCTTTCACCCAATAGCCCAGAACTAAACTACTAACTAGATTCCATTCGAGTATTGAATACCTGAAAGGGTTGAAAGTCTAATTTTTTTTTTTATTGTCAATATCAATTAACGAATTCTACGCGTACGAAGTCGCGGGCAAAAGCTAGTAATGTTATAACCATTATATTTTATTACGAGGACATCTGTAGATTTTTAAAATGAAGCAATTCCCTTTTTACCGGAACCCTTCGTGGAGCATCCAACACGGTTCTATATTGGGTTGCATTCAATTGATGGACATAATTTTCATTTTCAATAATTTTCGTAGCTATATTTTTTATTACTTTTCTCATTTTAACTTTTCAGGATTGTTATAAAATAAATCTAACGTAACCTAACCTAAGCTTAATGGGTTTCAGTCTCGAAACTCTTGTTAAATTAATAATTTTAGAATCATAGCCAATAATTTTATGCCAAACAATAGATTATGCCAATGAATCCAGTCCAACATACATTTTCGAGGTTTGACAACTTTTTTCAACTTGTTAGTTGTAATATAATGTACCTACTTTGATTTTCGAGCTGTAAACCGATATAAATATGATACAATTTTAATTCGTTTCATATCTATCTATAAGCTTTTTTGAGCCTTTGCAAATTCATAAAATAGACGCCCACCGAGAATATTCAAACGGCCTGCCATATTTCGTTTTATATTATTTAGCAACAATTCTACTGAACAGACGAAACCATAAAATAAACAGTATGTTAACTTATCTACAGTAAGTACAAATCTTAAACGTAGATAATTATAACGGAGTTTTTTTTAACAAACTGTAAACTAAAACCTTCTAGTTTTTTTAATCTATCAAAAATAGATGAATAATGGTATCATACTTACAAAAGAAACCGTCCATCTCCTTGACTCTGAGTTTCGGTCTTTTGCGACGTTTCCAAACGTTTGCACAAGATGCTGAGTTGCTAAATGCAAATCAGCCCGCGTCGGAAAAAACAGTGCAGCAAAGTAAACACAGTAATGAAGAAGGGTTCACTCTAAAATATATGATGATTTCTGAAATAGGTACTTTAAAAATAGCCAAGCAGAGAAGATCGTAAACATAAGGAGTTTTCTATGATGCGTCTGAGCATTTGTTGAAAATTTCTGCAACTGTGAACCAACAGTAGCAAACACACTGGAATATTTAAAACAACTCTTAACTCTATTCCACGTTATAATTTTTATAGAATCTTTTTTTATCGATTCTATTTTTTTATGTGGAAATACCTACCACATTTTTATTTTTATAAATAATGACACAAAGGTAAATTGAGAAAGAAAAATTGAATGCGATCCACTACAATCTAAGCAGGGTTTGAACCTGCGACCTCTGCGTTACCGGCGCATTGCTCTCCCAACTGAGCTATTAGATCGCTACGTCAATCGCAACAAATCTTTCATTCCATAATTCATACGCTACTGGAGCGCCCTCTGCGTCATATATCTTTGAAATGCTTATGCGCATTAGCCATACTCTATTCCACATTGCTGACATTTGAATGGAGTGTATAATATGTATTGGTGGAACAACTTTCTATTCATTTTGACACATCGAGTACCCAATCTGCGATTTACACTTCACACTATCTACTTCTAACTTCCAACAGCAAAGCCTGTCGTCATTGGTAGTGTGTTTAATTAGTCACAACTCGATAGTTTTGTCAAAGCTAAGACTCATCTTATTTCACATGCAACTGTGATAAAAAAAAAACAAATGCATTTTCCTCCTAATTTTCCATGTCACGAACAATGCCGATTCCCTGAACCTCCCGCCGGACCCCAATCGAGAGCGTAACGAACATAAACTAGATCAGCGGGCCTATGATGGTTGCGTTTATCACGGGATAAATAAGTGATAACGCTTTTGTCAATATTTCCTAAGATGGCTGCACGGTAAACTGACATTTTGACGTGACATCACGAGATATATGATATATGCATAAATTTCCTACGATGGTCGTCCACTTTATAACAAAGCATCCAACTTTGACAGCCCGGTATACATAGGTTACCGTCGTGTTAACGCTATGATGGTTGGTTTATCACACGATAGATGAACGTCAAAGTATTTATCCATAAAACCTAAGATGGTCGCGCGTGACATAGATATATCCAAGATAAATCATCAAATTTCCTGCGATGGTTGTCCATTTTATGTCACATGTCAATGTCAAAGCGTGATAATCTGACTGAAAATTGATTTAGTTTGTCGTCGAGCTAATAAGGTGGTGACAAAGGAAGTTTAATATGAAATCTTCACTTTTTTAAGAAAACCAAGCGTGAGTATTGATTATTTCAATGAATATAACATTAATTACTTGCTAAATTGTTATTATATTACTCATTTGTCACTAATTACTTGCAGAATGGTCCGCTGTGACTATCATCAAGTCGCAGTATAATTATGCAGAGAAGCTTAGAAGATGTAGAAGAAAAATACACCGTATCACCATAATGGACTTCTGCAACCCTTTCGGATTTCCTGACAATGAATTTCGTCACATTACAGACTTGGATCGCGTGAGAAGAAGATGGCACTTATGTAATGATCTCGAGATGGATCTACGTACTGTCTCTGTCTGCTTATATAGCGGCAGACACTTGAGAATAATAAATATTTATTTCTGTTATTTTTTGTGTTATTATTTTATTTCTCAAAGACGTCGTCACATGAGCGACAAAGCAAATGTTGCTTTGCAGTGGACGACATATAGCTATATGTATAGCTAGCACGGTGTCGATACTACGTATCTTACGTCTTCCATCCATACATCGGCGTCTTGCCAGGCGTCACCGCGGAGGCTGGTGCACAACGCAATCTCAGCGCCCCACTTTTGACTGTAGATATTACAGATTTAGGAATCCCTTTGCTTGGCAGCCGACGCACATACATATTACCAACACTCACCCACTGCTTGCCATTTGCTTAGGGTAAGGTTTGCACAGTAACTTTATTATTTTGCTCGTAAAGTATATCTGGCGGATGGAAAAATTAAAAAAAGCATAAATATAAAGTGTTGTTTATTCAGACTAATCATTATGCAGGCATAAATGGGTGACTTATCAATAAGAATTCACTATATAATTTTAAATTTAAAGATTATTTATATTTAGTAGTAGTAGTGATTATTTCATGAAGGCTTAACATTTCGACTTGGTTTTAGACTGTTAAACCTTCCATATATAACTATATATAGTTAATTTTAATCATAAATTTTAATCAATAATAACCTTGTTCTCGGTTTAGAATGGTAATAGCTTCCAATACCTTCCCGGCATTTCCTCGCTGAATCGACAAACTGATTCTTTGAGCAAGGAAACCGCCAGCTCTTCGGTCACCAGTACCATTAATAAGCCTCTTCGAGATATCTTAAATATTCTCTATCTAATATATACAATGTTTTTACTATAAATAAATAAAATAAATATCAGACAACCTCACACAAATTGATCTGGTCCCAAATTAAGCTCAAGAAGGCTTGTGTTATGGGTTCTAGACGACGATACACATACTTATATAGATAAATATATACTTAAATATATAGAACAACCATGACCCAAGCACAAATATTCGAGTTTATCACACAAATATTTGCCCTGGCCGGGATTCGAACCTCGGAAGAAATCCTCAATTTACTTAATTCACAAAGCAGGTCAGTACCGACGTTTCGTTTATAACAATTTATGTTTAAGAAATTATGGATACATGTACTTGCTTCTCTGTATAATTTAAAAAAAAAGTTCTGTAGGATATTGTAGGTTATTGTTTTTTAATCTTTTATATTCTCTGTGTTGAATATAGGCGTGGTGTTCTTCTTTAGAGCTGCTTATGTAAGTTTTTAAGCAGCTCTCGCAGTTAATTGTTATTGAAATTTTTCTACATAGATACCCTGCGGTATAAGCGGAACACTGGACCTTCATTTTTTCTAACATGCCTTCATTTTTTATTTCTAAGTTAGACCCACTTTGACGACCCTGTGAAGTGGATGAGTGAGAGTTAATGTAGGGACGTTTGTTTTCTTTATCTGTATCATATTCATCTAGTTCAAAGAGAAAACTTACGTCTAATAATGTATCTCCGTTGTCCACTTCACAGTTGGCAAATTTAGAATGAGGGCTCAGAAAATTAGAAAGAAGTAATGATTTAAAGGTATATATGAAACTATTTTCATTTGGTTTTACATTTCTGTAGTTGAGAGCCCTCACTCTTCCAAAAAAGTTTTCCAGTGGGTCCTGGTTAATGTTCCGAGGGTAATAATATTCCACGCCAAATTCGTCAAACAATATCTTCGATATCCTACAAAAACTTTCTAACGTTACAACCCATCCTTCAAGCGACGGTACTCGCACCATTCGAGGATTTCCTTGCCTTACAGCCAATTTGCTACTTGTATCTTCATATTGTATTTTTTTTAATTTTTCAATGGCTTCTACCCAAAAACGATGATGTGCAGAGTTTTTTTTAATAGCTTTTCTGAGCTTTCCTTTTGTGGTGCCGCCAGGGGAGCCGTTGACACTGTCGAATAGCGTGTCGAAAAACTCTATTATTTCGGCTGTAGCTTCCATGGTGTTATTTGTAGCACCAGTGTGAAGCTTGTCTGAAAGTAAAAATAAATCATTAGTAAAGTATTATTACATTAGCCCTTTAATGAAATAAAACTATGCAGGTTTCGTTATAATAAAGTTTCTCTGATGAGGACAAAGACTAATTGGTTCTTACTGCCCAAATGCAAAAATGACTATAGTATGTAGTTTGTTTTATGAATTTCGCATATTTAATGACATTTTTGAACTATTGCAGCGCCACCTCATTTATGTAATTTTTCGTAGTTTCCTGACACACGCAAGAACAAAGTAAATAGTTGAGTCCAAATATAGCAACTTACTAAGCGCAGCTGTATAGTTTAGCATGGCCGCCGTTCGAGAACTGAAAACTTGCGCCACTACGCTGACCTTCATTTTTTTTATTTTGTCTGGATCAACGTGATGTGCAGTTAATTTGGGTAATGCCCTTGTGTGTCCCAATCTATTGTCTATGTCGTATATAAATTGAATATCTTTCCACGAAGCGCTCTTTCCTTCCCAAATTATGTTTTTATTGAGAAAATTGTTTCTCAACCCTTTCAGAAGATGTGGCGGACAGTATATTTTTTGAAAATATACTTAAATTATGCCCAGCAATGTTAATTGTCCCATCTGAAACAATAAAACAAATTGACATTTTATAGGTAGTATAACCATGACTACGCAGGCATGATGCCCTGTTTTCAAATAATATCGTTAATTACTTTTTATTACTTATATACAGTATGAAGTTTAAAATTCAAACATATATCCGGCGAGTATGCTTCACATGACAATATAGGTAAAATGTAGATAGATATTGGCGCGACATGAAGTAACTATATATTTACAAGCAATGGGCATTAAGGTGTGGTGGGGTGGTGCTCAAAAGTAGATTAAATAAAATTACATTAGATGAAAATTAATTTTAGTAATTAAGTCCTTTCTTTTCAATTATAATTGAGAAGAAAATTAATTTTAATAATTTGTTTTGTGCCACAAAGCGGAAGCGACAGACAGACAGACAGACAGACAGACACACTTTCGAATTTATAATATTATAGTATAATATAGTATAATAGTATGGATTATATATACCTCGACGCTTCCGCGCTAGTTCCTTCTTTTGGGTAGAATGGGACGGAGTAGGTTCAATTTCTAAAAAACAAAACAAAAAACCTCAGTAACAAAACCAAGTCGGCAACCAAAGATTTAAACAAACATAAATAAATAATGGTATAGAATAGAATAGAATGTATTTATTTGCCAGAATACCTAAGGTACAAGATGACACAGGAGGTTTGATTGTATCAGTATTCAGTCGAAAACACGACATGCAAATCATTCGGAAATTAAAAATTTCACAATACATAATCATTATACTAGGTTAATGTATTATTATAGGTAATGTTTCCAATAAATTATAATTTAACATGTACAAAAAAGGGACGACTAAAATTTACAAGTTATATTAAAACTAGCTTTTGCCCGCGACTACGTCCGCGTGGAACTTGGATGTATGGAAGCAACCTCGTACAACACGATAGACAATATCGTCTTTACCATAAGGGCACACGGGCCCGTGCCCAGGGCCCCCATCCTCTGGGGGCCCCGAAGGACCGACAATTTCTCTCACAGAATAAATAGTCTTACTTAGTAAAAAAATCTCATTATAATTAGATGTTTTTACTTTCCAACGGGGCCCCAAATTGTTGTGAGCCCAAGGGCCCCAGCCTAGTTTAAGACGGCCCTGGCGATAGATATCCATATCCATATCCACCTAATCACCTTAATTAATAAAAGGGATTATTAAAAGCGCTTAAGCAAATGTAAGAGCAATTGTGCTTTTGGTCTAATAATTACATTTCCTACAGGGTCATCAATGTCATCATGAATTACTTACTCACTTTTCAATCTTTTTAGGGATAATTTCCAGGATGAAAACTATCCTATGTCCTTCCTCGGATCTTAAACTATCTCCATGCCAAATTTCATCAAAATCGACTCAGCGGTTTAAGCGTGAAGAGGTAACAGACAGACAGACAGACAGACAGACAGACAGACAGACAGACAGACAGACAGACAGACAGACACACTTTCGCATTTATAATATTATAGTATAGTATATAGTATATATAGTATAGTATAGTATATAGTATGGATGGATTCACATTAAAGGGATTACAAAACGGATGTCATATATTATTTGTTTATGTATATGTTACATATAAATTCTCAATTTAAGTAAACTACATAAATAAATATCGGACAACCTCACACAAATCGATCTAGTCCTTCTTGTGTTATGTTATGGGTTATGGGTACTAGACGACGATATATGTACTTATATAGATAAATATATACTTAAATACATAGAACAACCATGACGCAAGCACAAATATTCGAGTTCATCACACAAATATTTGCCCCGGCCGGGATTCGAACCCGGGACCGCCGGCTTAGTACGCAGGTATCTACATACATATACAAAAACACTAATTAATAATTTTATTAAAACTTTCGTGAGACATATTTAATTATTGTATTAAGCGGTTTACACTCACGTGAAATTGTCAGGAACGGCCCGACATGTTTCGAACTCGTATGGAGCCCTTCACCAGGGACGGCTGCCCGTACACCGCCGCGGCAAACTCGTCACTCAAACATGTCGGGCCGTTAATACACTAATTAATATCAAAAATAATGATTTAACTTGAAACACAAACCTGTATGCGTCGAGGACACTTCTAGAACAGCTTCTTCAATTACTGTTGGTAATGATGCGCCTTCATCTACTACTACCACATCTGAAACAGTAAAAATAAAATGTTAGCCAGCAATGTCACATAAACATAGTTATTCTCAAGATGAATGAGCACATAACAGCTAGTACCACATATTTTAGAAACTTTACACAAACTAACATACCTTTTATTCTGTGAGATGGAGGCCGCAACGTGAGAATATGAGCAAGACGGATGTTCATGGAAGTCTTCACCTAAAATTGTTACAAATAATATTCAATATCTATTAAGATTCAGTATGAACAAAATTTTTCTCTTCTGTATTTTATTTATATAAGTTATAATTGGTATCTTGAAATAAAATAAAGAGAATTGAAAGATTGTTTGTCAACAATTGGCATTAACTTCAGACTTTTGCTACTAAGAAAAATATCACCGTATTGTAGAAACTGTTCTTAAACTAACATACCTTTATTCTGTGAGACGGAGGCTTCAACTTGAGAATATGAGCATGATGGACGTTCATGGAAGTCTTCGCCTGAAAATGTTAAATTTATTATTCAATTTCTATTTATATTAAGTATGAACTCGCTCTTTTGTATTTACTTAAATAATAAATGCTTAGAATAAATAAATTTTGGACAACCTCCCACAAATCAATCTAGTCTCTCATTAAGCTTGAATAGGCTTGTGTTATGGACACTAGCCGCTCAATTGCTTCGAATTTTGAGTTGGACTCTATTTATATAATAAAATAAGAGCGATGACAGGTAGCCGTAGTTACCAAAAGCAATCTAGTGGCTAGACGACAATATACATACTTTTATAGATAAATACATACTTAAATACAAATAACATTCATGACCCAGGCACAAATATTCAAGTTCATCACACAAACATTTGCCCTTGTCGGGATTTGAACCCAGGACCGTCGGCTCAGTAGGCAGCTGCTTGAACACTGCGCCAACTGCTTATAATTGGAACGTTAGAATAAAATAAAGAGAATTGCTAACAAGTGAACAGGTTGCAATGACTTCAAACTTTTGGACTTTCAGGTCATAATTGCTTTTTCATTCATAATATTAGTAGCGATAAATAAGACTGGCTACATCATCATCATCATACATAAGTAATATGTGCCACACTAAAACACATACCTGGCCTTCCAATGACAAGTGTTTGTTCCATTGTGTCTTCCTCATCATCTTGGTTTTTAAAATAGTTGTGATCACTCAGAGCATGTTGGACTAGAACAAAATTAGATAAAATATTTAAATCCAAAAGATAAAATCAATACTTATTCAACAGCCAAAAAATACTTATCAATTTATAACAAATATTATCATAAAATTGCCCTGAATATTTTTTTAAACGAAAATATCAAGTATTTATGTCACGTGGTAATAAATATTTCTATACGTAGTTATCATAGAAATGGGAAATACTCACCGGTTCCAATTCCAACTGCTGCAAGGAGTTCACCGTGTGTGTGTTTTCATCATTTGTAAATAGGCAAGGATACGAATAACGAAGCCTTTTGCCTTCTCCGTCAAACTGATATTTATCGAAATGCTTTTCACACACACGTTTCCTAAGCAGTTGATCTTTTGTCTGACCGAGAAGAAGAGGATTAGTAGGCACAAGGAAAGCCATCCACAAATTCCTAAGCGAATCCTTCTTAGGAAATGCAAAAAGCCGATGTGTTTCATTTGTTGCATTGCAACCACCAACACAACACTTTAGTCTCATGATTTATTATTGCACAAACGATACCGCAGCACAATAAAAAAGTATTGTTCCGAACAGCAAAGGAGAATTTGGATATTAGGGATCTCAACTCAGCGAAAAACCGAGGAGATACACAAAACACCAGCGTACTCGACTTTGAAATTCGGCACAATAAAACTTCAAATGTAAACGTCAAAACGTTTCAAATGTATAATGGCTGTCAGGGGGGAGGGCAAGGGGAGGGCTGAGGCGATGGGGCGAGGACGAGACGCGATGGTGGCGCCACATCGGCCGTTTTGGGAGTTGTCTGTCAAAGCCCTGGTCAGATGGCAATAAAACCCGTAACAGACGATCGAACAATCCGGCGGACCGATAGGGACGCTGCTATCTGTCAGAATGAGATAGTAATATACGTCTCACAAATAGTAGCGTCCCTGTCGGTCCGCCGGATTGTTCGATCGTCTGTTACGGTTTGAAACCATAAAGTTAATTCCAAAAAAAAATCTGATGGCTGTCTTATCCGCCTTTTAGTTTATTTACGTCAACGAACGGCCAATTTCAAATTGTTTCGCGATTTATTTCGAAAATGTCATCATGTCTTCAAATGCATAGGTATAGAAAATGTGTGAAAATGTGTTGCCAGGTCACGTCACTTAAAAATTATGCAGCAAATAGTTCCGTTTTTGGTAAAACAGGCTTTTTTTATAATCTTGAAATGCTTATATAAAACCAGTGATCGGAAAATATATAGACATCGCTCTCAGTACAAAATTGGCTTTCAAAAACGGTCCCAATATTTGACTGACAACTATCTCTCTACAAGAATTTGTCCTGCCAACAGTTTTAAATAATAGCCTATCTATACGAAGTCATCCCTCGTCTTAGAAGTTATTGTGATTGGTTAAAGTTTTCATTGGCTAAAGTAAGTGTCAAAGTCCATGCGCGGCGCACGAAAATGGCTAGTTGTCAAACCAAATATAGTTTAGGAAGTATATTACTGTACCTCTTATTAGTTTTTTTCATTCATTTTAAATAATGTCACCTTTGTGATTTACTACTAAATGTGTTAGCAGCGCGTTTTTTATTTTGATAATCACTATCGAATGCAACTTTAATGTCGCAAAATCTGAAATCAAAATAAATTTTGATTTTATATTTTATAATTTATTTTCTTTTTTTAAAGACTTAACAAATTTAAATGAATGACGAGACAATAAAGCATACATACAAATTGGTACCACATTGCGTTTTAGTTGAATAAATCCGGCATTGGTTTGATAATGATCATCATCATTAAAATGAACGCTACAGATCCGCGAAGATATTGTGGGAACTACTGCTGTTCTCTGCGTTCTAGAGAATCTGCATTTGTCCACTATAATTTTTGCTCACGGTCCTTCGGAAAACTAAAAGTAAATGAATAAAAAGAGATGTTAAATTATGAATATGTCTAGTTACTCATTAACATAAATAGTAAGTTCCGAAAAACGTAACCAGCGGCATCAAACGGTAACACTGGCACTTGGCACACAAGCTTGAGACGTTTTTTCGCTTATTTTAAAATTAAATCAAGTTGTTCCAGAGCCGAACATTACACTCAAACTGATCTTATAGTATTATATTATCTGTGTCGATACCTTAGTTCACACTGGTACTAACTTTTCGGAAAAAGTGGTTGCAATTAGGACGTTGCTGCACAACATCATGTGGTTTAAATTTCACTGACAAAAAAATTGTAATTAGTACGAGTGTCAACTGAGGTATCATTTTATACGTCGTTTATTTATCACTTATTTATCTACAAAATGTATAATGATGTGCACCATCGTAGGCCACTTTTAAAACACGACTTAAATATGTCAAGTTTTACCGATTTTTAAGTGACATAATGAATGCAACCATCATAGGCCCCCAGGTTGCTCGTGACGAATGATTATGGGAAATCGGTAACCGCGAGGCCATTGCCGTAACGCCGGTAATGGGTATTGTGGCACCAGGATGGTAGGACAATGTGCTGTGAAAGCGGTATTGATTCTAGTTGATTCTGACGTCAAAGTGAATGGGGATATTGGATGAGGAAACAAATATGAGAAGCTCTGGAGTGTCAGTAAAGATACCCATCACATAGATATGTCGCAGAATCGATAACCGCCGGGGACGATAGATTTTGGAGCGAAGGCCACAAACCAGTGAACGTAGTGTAAGAATGAATAGGGATATTGGATGAGGAAACAAATATGAGAACCTCTGAAATGGCAGTAAAGAGACCCATAACATATGTATGTCGCAGCATCGATAACCACTGGGGAGGATGGAGTTTGGAGCCAAGGCCACAAATGTGAACGTAGTGTGAGATGCCCTGATATTTACTACTAGGGAGACGATGATAGCAGGATAGCAGGTAGCGACTGGAGGAAAAATAGGAATGATCGGGTTCAAGGGCGTGACATAGATACGCCTGTCCTGAAGTCCATAGAAATGGACTGATGATGAGAGGCATGAACTCTGGAAATTATAATATACAAGAGAGTGTGGAAAATTATGAAAGGTAACGTGTTTTATAAACACAAAAGAGGATTCCTAAGATTACTTATGATATCCTTATCATAATAATATTTTTTGTTCCTACAAGAAGAACAACTTTTTAAATTGTTAATTTTAAAGTTTGTCATATTACAAATACATTCAGTTGAAGACATATTAAAACTGGTAAGTTTTTGTGTCAATGTACTTTTACGAGACAGATAAGTATGTCAAGATTGCAAAAGCACGCACTAAATATACGGAAATGGTTCTAGAACAAACCTATTAGAAAACGCCAAATGATATAAAATAAAAACTCGACCAAAACTAATAATAATTCAATCAATAGCCGGATCCGAGACTAATTCTTCTACACACTTCGCAATAATTAAACGAATTGCGCCGACCAAATTATTTTTTCGATCCAATTGTCAAAATGTCCAAAGCTTAACGCAACCTTTACAATGCAGTATAATTTGTGCAATTCGACAAGGAATTTCTTTATATAATTTATTTGCAATCGGGTAAAATAGAGCAGTGGTTTGATGTAATTGGCTGACAATTTTCTTTATTTCTATAAATACAATAAGGAATTTGGTGAGTTGTCTGGATTTTCTCAACAGCGTCTTGAAATTTATTGCGATATTCTCAAGCGGTATCGTTGATCTTGCGGACCAAAGGTCTGGGTCACGTATTTGTAACTGTTTAAGCTGAGAACAAATAAAAAAAGCAATGAGGGGTAAAGTTTCATTTTGCCATGTCCTAAAGTAAAAGGTTACTTTAAGGACAGGTGAGATTAAAGCCCGTTAGCTTTTCGATCAATAAAAAAGAAATAAAAAATATCACGCTTCAAAACGATATTTAGCTTAACCTTCTAATTCTTGTATCGACTATTTTTTATATGAAGTGTTAAATATGATTTCATTTCTACTTACTTCGCGCTCTCAGTGTGTGTAAGTTCTTGATTACTACAAAAAAAACGCCCGGAGTGGGTTCATGACCATGATATATTAAAATAATTATTTTATGGAAATCGTTTATGCAACCGTGACGTTTTGATGCGTTGAAAACCTACACCTCGATAATCTTACTAAATACAGGTAAGTTGAACATGCTCAAATTAACTAGTTTATAGTTATAACATATGGGAACAGGGACAATCGAAATGGTAGCATTCCCTTAGACTCGTAATTTTATGGGTCTCCCACGAAATACCTAACAGCCAGCGAAGCGAGCGTGCCGCTGTAGCGGCCGGCGAAGCGCCAAGAACCGAGTTTTTTTTCTATCCCTCGCGTTAAAAGAATCTACGTCCATCTTAGTGCATGAAATATTGGGGCAATGGTGTTAGGACAGTTGATAATTATGTCATATAAAATGCCAGGGGGCGTTCCAAGGCCAGGGGGCGTAGCCTGGGAACAAACTTTTATGAAGCTGAACGCATATATGCGTTTCTGGGAGTGAATGTGTTAAATATTATTATGCAAATAAGTATTATGACATTGAAAATTGGGACGCAAAATATTAGGGCACATGCATTACGCAAATGACGTTAGGACAAACAATTATTATAACAGAAGGTATTACGGAACACAAAAATAGGACAAATAGTTTTGGCGTTTCCGATATAGATACAATTTTATTTCTCATACGTTGAAATTAATATTATTATAAAAAACGAAGTATTCTAGTGTATTTCACGTAGCCATTTTATTAACAAAACAGGACTTCGCAACCAATTGAAACATGATTTATTATCAATTACTCTACTTACATTATTGTTTCATCCACAACATTAACCTGCTAGTCTTCAATACGACTAGCTCGTTTGCGACAATGGGTCTAATTTCGGGCCATCCATCATTTGGGCCTTTCACGTCATCTCGTGTTGTCTCGTACACATTTGACAACAACATCCGGTCTTTGTTTCACAATTGCCTCCAAGCATTTATCTGTTTCGTTAATCGTTTGCTCCACACCACACTTTTTCATTTCTCTGCCATAGTAGTATGGTCGTCTGGTGTACAAGTCACAAGCTGCTGGAAGTTTTACTGGTTCCACTGAAATCATAGAATTAATTAAATCAGCTTTTTAAAAAAGGAACATTTCTGTTTATTCCTGGTTTCAGAACTCAAACATTCACCACCTTCACATATATACAAATATGTCTTTAAAGCAATTCCAATTATATCCAACGCTTTCAAATATCTAAATAAGAAAGTTCATAGTGAGACGCCCACAAAAAATAAATCCTGATGCTTCGCTTTTAGGTAATATTTTGAAGGCAGTTCTTACATAAAATACACGGTACGTATGTATACCTAAAACGTACCCGCTGTTTTCTTACCATTGCACCATTAACCGTAGCAAAGCGAGTGGCCCGCGGCAATCGGTCCGCGACGCGCCACCGAGGAGATAAAAACGATCGGCGACCCCGGGCCCGGCTAGTGTTCGCCCGTCCGTGATGTGAGCCATGCTGGCCCGCCGTTCATCTATGCCGACCCATGCGGACCCATGCGTACCCATGCGGCGTACCCGCCAGTCCATGCGGTGCATCCGCGCCCGCCTGCCGATACAAAAGTTACCCATGTTTCTCTTTATTGTGCTAGTGTTGTGCGAGTGTCAAGCCATCCGCGTCCCAGTCGCTTGGGACGACAAACCTAGTGAAGTGTCAGCTCACGCTGAATCTTTCCCAGTGACGCTGCATCAATCTCAACGGCAATCCATTCCGAAAGAATATTTTGAATACACAGCGAACAAACCCCAGTTTGCCATTGAAGTGGCTGAATTTCATGGTGTTAAAGATCCCCAGAATCACTACAAAGCGTATCCTGTGAGACCATACACCGGTAAAACTAAACCGGAGCTCGGGAAACATCATATGTTAGATGAAGATAAAGCTATTTATAAACCATATCAGCAATATGTTAATGATAACGAAGAATGGCAAAGTCATATTACACCCACATCCTCAAGCTATGAAGTGTTTCATCCATACAAGGCTGAAGAACCAGCTCTTCAAGAACTTTACAAAGACCCGGTATTAGATAAAATTATGAACGATTTAAAGAATAGTAAAAATAATTTGCAACAATACGAAAAAGATGCCGGTGAAGCAGATATTGAAGAGGGTGAATATTTAGAGAGTCCAGAGGAAACGGATAAAAAGAAAATTCCTTACAAAAATACACCCGCTGCGTTTGAAATCCATCTGCCGCAGCGTCGACCAGTGTACTACAGACCCCCGCCTAAAGCGTTTACTCATGAGCAAATCCTAAATCACAAGTTTCGACATCCATGGAACCAAAACTTTGTTAAGGTTAGGCCGTTACACTATCGACCTTTGAAAAATCATTTACAAAAGCTTAGACAACACCATGCCCTTAAATATGATGACGAACATAACGAGTATCCTCAAGTTCCACCTTCAGAAAATTTTGCTGAACCTCCCGATGGCTACGATATCTATTTAAAAGGTCAAGACCGATATAACCATTTTAGGAACAATATCGATGAATCAATAAATAAAGCTGTCTTAAAAAATAGGCCAGCCGAATATCAGAAACTAGAACTCCAAAATCAAGATACTCAAGAAGAAAGTGATGAGAATGATTTCGTACCGATAAAGAATTACGCCCAAGTTCGAAAAACCGAAACAACTAAACATTTACCCAAGTCAGCCGCTCTAGCCGACGCCGTTAGTTATGATGACATTGTCAATGCGCATCGTTTACGAGAAGCTGTCAAGAGCACTAAAGCTCAAACCGTTTACTCTGAAGAAGGTTATGAAGATGCAGCATATGATCATGCAGGTGAACAAAAACATGCTTCAGATCATGATGGTCACGGTGGCTTCCTCAAAGAGTCAGAAATCAGTGGTGGAAAATACAAGACACCTTCCTTCAGCGGTAAATACCAAGATGCCAGTGGGTCTGTATACAGAGATAAGAAGCACCATGGTAAAAAATGGCAAGACAATGACAAAGACAAAGAAGAACAAAATGACTCCGAAGACTACTCGGAAGATGAACACGAACACTCCGAAGAGGAAGATGCCTATGGGAATGTTCCAGACGATGATATAAGACACAAACGTGAACACGATACACAAAATTATCAAGACAATGAAAGCACAAATGAAACCTTGGTACACGATGAACAAGATCCAGAAGATGAAGATGGACACGAAGAATATGAACAGGATACTGTGGATACAGTAAATAATACGGACACAAGACACAAAAGGGAAGATAAACTATTCAACGCTACAAATATAACTGTAGATCAAGAAAATAATACTGAAATTGATCACGATGTAAACAAACGCGAAGCAAATTTTGAAATTCCAGAATTTGATTACAACTCGACCTTTTTGAATGAAAAAGAATTAATTAAGATAGCCCAACTAAAGCTTTCTAAAGCAAAAAAGGGCAATTTACGAGACAAGTACCCTTATTACTTTAAGAATTTAAAATCGGTTCATAAAGATTCCCCATTACGTTATGCTGAAAATTTAAAACTGATCCCTTTAAAATCTAAAGGCGGAACAGAGTTTTATGACTCACGATCTAATATTGAATGCTCTGAAGTCGATGATGAAGTGGACCCCATACCAGAAAAGATAAAAAATAATGGCACCACCACTTCTGTTGAAAATGACGATGACGAAGATTCTAATAAAAGTGAAAAACAGAAGTTTGATAACTTAAAAAACAAACGACGACTAAAAGGCCTTGGTGACAAAATAGACTGCTTTAAAGCCAAGTATTTTGGTAAAAATCCACTCGATAGTCCATTTTTCAAAGAAGAAATAATAGCCAACCCAGAACCGATCAAAACTCCAAAATTAGAGACATTCAAGCTACATAATTTCGGGGAAATATCATCCGACCTTAAGGCTGACAACTTTGGAGCTGCAACAGATTTCGTTGCATTAAGAGATGCTTTAGAAAATGGAACATCCATTCTTCAAGACACTTTAGCTAAATCAACTGCAGAACTAAAGGCTTCTGTGCTACCTCAGAATATATCTTTCTCAAATGACTCTCAACAAACAAGTGTGTATGCAGACATTATAAAAAATATCGAAGATAACTTTCAGGATCCACTTATACGACAAAATAATACAAAATCTACTGACCACCTACTATATTCCTCTGGTAATACTGACGTAAAAAATTTATCTTACGATTCATTTAAAAATAAGGAGGACGTAATAGAACCTACATCAGTGCGGCAAAAACGGGCCACTCCATTTATATATGAACCATACAAAATAATAAGAGAAGGTCAGGGCCAAGAATCTAAAAAAACAACAACCTCGAGTAATATTAGCCCGCTAATAAAGCAACTGCAATCAAGTAAAATTGTTGAAAAGGTGTTAAACTTTAGTCATGACAAAGATCAGCCAGTTAAAAGAAATGTGAGAACACGTACATATAAAGATATAAGTCGAAAGGACAGGGAAAAAAACGTGAACAGAGATGAATTAGGTTTTATTGATGTCAATGTTGATCAACGAAGAGGTGAACCAAGGTACGAGCTAAAACCCGCAAACCACAAAACACATTATTCACCAGTTGATCATAAAAAAGCCATGTCGGTTGAAGATTATGAAACCCAAACCAACACAACTATTGCACCATCGAGATACAGAAAGGCAATGAAACCAACATCTGCACAATCCAGATTGTCTACTACATCTTTAGAATCTGCGGCTTCAAAGACAGTCAGTAGGGTTGTCAGTACAACGCTACCACCCAAACAGTTGAAAGAACCTGTCGAGAGTGAAGAAAGTGAGGAAGAATATGAAGAATATGACGATAAAAAAGACAGTACAACTACAACTACTACGCCTAAACCATCGTTTAGGAGAAGGACCAGACCTATGACAACTACTGTAAAACCGCAGGAAGATTACATAGATGAAGAAGAAGAAGAAAAAGAAGAAGAAGAAGAAGAAGCAACAGAGCCACCAAAACTACGTTTAGTTACAAGATTTCACAAGTCACCTGTAACTGAAAAAACTGTTATTAAAAAAGAACCAACTAAATATAAGACTGTTGAACCTCAAAAAAATGATGAAGTAAATGCTCCAAAATATAGAGAAAAGAAGAAAAAAACTAGAAAATCGACATTGGTCACAGACACTCAAAAATATGGTGATGATGACGAGGATGACATGAGAAAAGAGGAAGTCGACGCAATGATTGGTGTTAAACAAAATATGGATGACTATATGCCTAATTATGAAAAAGAAGCAGATGAAGTTATGAATAGCATAAAAAAGAAAATACCTGAATCAAGTGAAGAAGATGACGATGATGATAGTGACGAAGAAGACGATGAAAATGATGATGAAGATGAGGAAGATGATGATGAAAATGATACTCATGAGGAAGATGAATCTGTTCATGATGACATAGAAGAGGAATCAAAAAATTCTAGACAAGCAGAGCCAGTTTTAACGACCCCTGAACCAACAAAACGTACTCTTCCTAAAACAACAGAGGCACCAATTTCTACAACGGAAGCACGTAGTGCAAAGTTAGAAATGAAACCAGTGATACATAGAAAAAAAGTGGAAATACATAAAGAAATACCAGTGAATATGTCTGCGCCCCATGTTACACAATTCAGGCAAGATATAAAAGAAGTTGAAATTATTAAAGAACTACCGCAAAAACGTAAAAAACCTCAGAAGAATATAGAAGCTTTAAACCTGTTCAAAGATGAGAAGTTGGCTGAAGAAATCAATAAGTTAAAAGACGTAGAAATATTTAAAGAAAATTTGGACCTTAAACAAGGTCCTAGACATGGTGGAAACTATAGAGCTGCTGAAATAAAATCAGCGCCAATTATGAGTTCAACTCAAAAACCTTTTCGGAGAAGAGGTCCGGCAAAACTAAAAGATTCCCAAATAGCTCAAAGACCGCAATCAGAAGAAGGTATAAACAAAGATCACGAAGTTAACTTAAAACGCACGCACGCAAACGGACACACAAAATCAAATAAAGATACGCGGCCAAAAGACAATGAACCGGCAAACGCAAAACATATAGAATTAAGCGACGTACATCAACCGCGTGCATTACATGGAGGCAATCTGAGATCATTACAGGATAATTTCAAATCTCGAGAGAAGAACAAGAATGCCAAACTGATCGAACTTGATGAAGAATACAATAATGACGAAGACTCAGATGACATGCACGGAGGTAATTTCAAGACATACGACAATTCTAGGCCAGGGGGTAGATTGCATGGAGGAAACTATAGAAGTGCTAAGTTAGTACAAGTGGAGGAACCAGAAGTTGATTCAGAAAATAAAGATAAAGAAACGTTACAGTCAAGAAGCAGAGATCCAAAAAATGGAAGACACAACGCCGCAGCGGTACTTAGTGGTTTTGCAAAAGCTGTACCTATTTTAACTACCACACCGAACTACATTAAAGACCCAAGTAAGCGGATGTACTACTATGTTGACGCCTAAGATATGAACTTTCTTAGTTTTCATACAATAGCAAATGTTTTTAACGGTCAAATAGTTTGTTTTTTTTCTTTTTTGCTATGGGACCTATCAACAGAAATAAAGAAACAATTTGCATTTAGTTAGATTACAAAAAATAATTAAAAAACCTAAAAATATATTAAAACAATGTAGTCATTAGAACAAACGAATTGTGGTCCATTTCATATGTATGAAAACTAAGACGATCAATCCCTAAGATCATTCTCTATGTTATAATTAGGTTATAAGTAGAAAGTGCCACTAAATTTCGTATCACTTTTGAACAATTGTAAAAGTGTTCAACGAAAGTATTGAGTTAAATCTCACATTCGTTTTCTTCGCTAACGAAACCTTCTGTGATAGACTTGTTAACACTGTTAATATTTTTATAATTAGGTCTACTAACGTGTTATTATAATTATTTATATTTACTAAATAAAGATTATAAAATGTAATTTTCTTTTTATTTCCTCATTGCTCATTTTGTGAATGTGATTGTTGTTCATAGAAAGGCCAGCTGTAAAAAAGAAGATAAAATAATAAACCAACCAGCTGTTTTCTTATGATAAACAGAAGTGAAATAATTTTAGGAACCGAACTACTTTCTATCTTTAATTTAAAAAATCTTGCCAATTATTCAGTCATAACATACGGAATCGATAGTTTTAAGCTACGTCTCCTTTAATGACACTCTTATGCAAAAGCCATAATTACATCTTACTTAATTTCATCGTGACCAATTTTCCCGTTGACTACACATCTGGGTTATACTCAGATCAGTTGGACTCGTATAGTTTTGACACAGCACATTGTAACAGTCGATCACTTGCGAATCTATTGATACTTACGATCGTTCAACTTGGGGGCAAAAAGCCGCTTTCACTTTTGGTTAAGCGTTGGTTTCGGTACAATTTCGAGTTGTGTTAAAATCGGTCGATTGTAATATTTGAGCCTACATAATATTAGGGGCCTAATGGGTGTTTTTAATGAGTATTTTTTTGCATCAGTTTACTTAACTTATCTAACGTGTAATTAAACAACTTCTTGCTGCCTTAGTCCAATAAAAAATATACCATGACGAGAAAAAAAAAACAATTACCAGGGGGCCTATGATGGTTGCGTTTATCACGTGATAAATAAGTGACAAAGCATCTGTCACTCACACTCGCATTGTGTCAAAACGTGACGGATGCTATGTGCGTGCTAAAATCAACCATCATAGGCCCCCTGAGCGAGATTCGAACCCGAGTCTACAACGGTTTTTGGGTATTGACTAACAATATCAAGTAACTGACAGTAAACGGTGTCTTCAATGTACCCTAACTAACTACAGTACCTATTATATACCTACTTATACTTAAGATGAATAGTGATGCGGACCGAACCGCGTAACCTTGCCACTATTATATAAACCTCCCGGGTTTCTAAAAGTGGCAATACAACATTTAAAACTTTGTTAAAAAAAAACTGTTGATTTAAATAAATAAAAAAAAAAAAAAAAAAAAACTAAATTATTTCGTATATCACACTGACATAAACAAAAGGCAAAAATTAGATAGGTATACTGTATTTACTTTTTCCCAAACATTCATGGGAATGTCGTCATTATCTTCGCAATAACATACCATACCATACCTACTGTGAAACAGGATTTTTAGTAATCCTTTCTTCTTAACGATATGCCAGCATTTGATCATCTTTTGTTTCCGTTTTTGTCTCATTGAATATATTGGCCAAGTGCCAAATACAACCAGCAACAGCGAATAGCAAGAGTCGAAATTATGATTGTGATATGGCCGAGGCATCGGCTGCGTACCTACCATCAATGTCAAGTGGGTAAATAAAGTAAACATTCAGGAGATACGTATTTATTTTCTGGCAAGTCTTTTAAGTCTTACATTAGCTCTTATCCTAAAGGTGAGTTACAACGGCAGAATATTTAACACAACTACGAATAATTTACCTATAAATATATAACTACTAATCAATAATTTACATTGCAATTCGATTTGGCATTGTTCGTTCACGAAATAAATAATAAATATTGCCCCTCCCATCTACTGGTAAAGCATTGTTAAATTAATTGGTCATATAATAAATACACCAAGCCACTTATTTATAATCGTGAGTATTTTTGGGGAGTTACAAAATACAATTTTACTACCAGCTGGTCGGTTTGCAAATAAAATGCCTATGGACAGAATATTTAACAAACCACATTTATAAACAGAATCAGTATAAAAGTCTACACAAACATTTATTTACAACTAAATTGAACAGTGAATCTGTTTGTCTAAATAAAAGTTTATTTATGTTTCTTTTTGTCTACTAGATTCGTGTTTTGTGAATTTCTAGATTGAATTCTAGACGGAGGATGATTCATTGGTTTCCATTCCGACTCCGGTGACGGTACGAATGAGGCTACCATGTCTTCTCTGTCGATAGACTCATTCTCTTCTTCTCCTTTATCTTCTTCTCCAAAGAAATCAATAATTGGATGATAATTGTAATTTACTCTTTTACTGTTAGGGTCTTTTACAGATTTGCTATGCTCTTGTGTAAAGGTCTTTTCAGTCGTGATGGAGTGAAGTTTCGGAGCGATTGTGCCTTTTCTCGGTGGGTTGACTTTTTGGTTGGCATTAGTTACCTCTTCTTCAGTGTCATCGTCAAATTCTTCCATAGTATCCATGTTGCTGCTAGTAAATGATTCAACAGCCGATGTTCCCGAGGACGATTGGTCATCCGGACCACCGGATATCTTCTTTCTGATTGGTCGACGATTAGGTCTTCCTGCTCCCCTCTTGAATTGAGGCGTACTTTTGAATTTGTGCGGGATATCGTTTGAGAAAGTAAACGAAGACGGTGCAGACGGTGTCGGAGGTTCTAGATAGCTTGGTAATGTGACAGAATCAAATGTGCCGACGGGGTTTCTTGATATTGGAGGGCGTTTCACGTTTCTAATAGAAGTGGCCTGGTTGAAGGAATCTGGGAAATAAGTGTTACCATAAGAATCTGTAGGATTAGAAGGAGGTACAACAGGTATTATAGGTAAATTACTGTTAAGTTCTTCATCGGTTATTTTAGCGTTAGAGAAAGACGTACCAGTTATTAGGTTGTGGTTATCAGAGAATGGTGTAAAGGATTCTAAGGGCTTGTTAAAGGTGAACGGCGGATTTTTGGAGATGCTGGGCCTTTGGACGGTGGATTGAACATTCTCAAAAGCGTGGTTGCCTTGCTCTGCAGACAGTTCTTCTACTGGCATGGTCTCGTCTGAGCTTTCGTGGATCCTGTGGCCCAACGGTGGGAATGCGACACTGTACCCTTCAATGTGACAAGAACAGCACGTTGGAACCTGAAAAAATTTAAGCAAATATGTTAAACTGATATTATGTGCCACGCAACATTGGTACTTGACATGCGGTTGCGAATGCACCTATATGTAATTACAACTATACCTATTTGAAATAAAAACGCTCATGAAGGTCGAGGAGCCAAGTTCGCCATTTGACGGACACGTCAAGGAGGACGATATGATATGATATGATATTTGAAATGATAGTAAATTCAAAAATATTTTACCTTGAAAATATCCATGTGTAATCCATTCTGCTGGTCCCAAGTCAAAAGTCTGTGGTAATTATAGACTTGGACGCATTTGGATTTAAAGTTGTCCGTTAAATATGTACACTGTTCTTTGGGTTTCCTGAAATAGATAGCATAACATGATTAATCGAACAGCGAGAAAAAAACGTGTATACAATAATTAAATAACAAATCTGAAAAGGATGCCCCCGAGGCATTTTGCCGATTGTTAGACTTTTAGTTGTACCTTTATTTTCAGTACGTATAAAATTCGTCACACACATACTTCCAGAAGAACCGAAGAACTGCTACTCATCTGTACACCTCAGCTTTGTTGATAAGGTATTCATTTTACTCGAAGACAAGTTCGTCACGGCAAGAACGCGAGGAGAGTATGCGTTTATTTTCTAAAATCCGGGAGCCAGTCACGGATGAATGCAGACACCTTGAAGTTTTTCATGACCAACATATGAACAAAACCCAGTTATGATACCCAGGGCTAAGTATTAAAAGATTTTCATGATTAAGATTCAGAACCCAAGTTTTCTGTGTTCGCGCGTTGTTCTCAGTGCTGTCTGTGTGATAGTGTTCATACATATTAGTACTTACAAGCACTTCTCCAGCCGTAAGGTTTGCGTGTGCTCGCCAGTGTTGACGATGTACTTCCACTGGCCCGAAGTGGCGCGTGCGCGCTGCGGCCGCGCGTACTTCACTGTACTAGGACACATGAAGCCGGCTTCTCCCGCGCTCGCGAAGTCCCTGTTGGCTGTATCGCCTCGTCTAAAATAAATTTTAAATGTTCTGTGACACCAACATCATCACCTGCAAAAGTTGCTGTCAAATTTAAAACGATAAAAATCCAAATGGAAGATACTACGAGTAAATTTTAGGTCAATTCAATCATACTAAGTGAGAATAACTTGCAAGTGTTCAGTATGCATGTATACATACTGCGAGACGTAAAGGCAAAATGGGTTTTAACAATTAAATGCCTATTGACAGAAAGCCAAGGAGTTAATGAAGGATAGAGCAAACCTTGACCCCGAATAATAAAATTTCTTTCAAGATTGAGAGTAGAATGAATAAGCACTATATCTAGATATGCAAGCTTAAAATATTAAAGCTAAATGCACCAATCTCGGATAGAAAATTAATTCTTGTTTTTTTTCTCTACACTAATGCTATTTTATGATAAGTGTTTGATTCTCAAAAATATACCTATTCGAGACAAGGTAGTGTTCTGCGGTGTACTTCGCCTCCTGAGCTGCCGTGACGCCATCTAGGGCGCCCTCGCCAGGATCCCTGAAGTCAGCTAGAAGCGCTCCTGCTGCTGCTTTGTTGCGACGGATGGACTGGACAATGGCGTCTCTGAAAACACCAGACACTAATTAGGGCTGAAGAGTGCAACTCTCTTCGGCTGAAGAGTGCAATTCAACGGACAATACAAATATAACAAAGGTTATTGGAGGAAAAATAGATTGGATAAGCACTATCCGGGTAAGGGACGTGACGACTGTGGTCACACTTCATTGATCTCCAAGCTGCACGGTCTTGGGCTTGGTGCATTACGAGGTGTGTCACGTCCGTCAGTCATAAGGAACAAGAAGAAGAAGAATACCTAGGTAAACATGCTATTTTGCATGAAACATTGTTGCACTTTTCTAGCTATGCGTACCAATCTACTTCGTCCGTAGTGGAACATAGTTTTTTAAAAAGAATATTATTCTTAAATAATTCATGCAAAGCGTTCTCTATTAAATAGTTCAAATCGATTGACTTTTTATACACCAAGGCCAGTTACAGGGTTTTTGGACCAATATAGTCTGCACATTATTAGCTTCCTTTGTGACATTTAACATTGTAGTATGTACAATATAACATTACAGAGAAAAGTTAAAATATCGTACGTACAGTTAATAACCTATTTTATTCGTAAGTCTTACGAATCTCTTTATGAAACAGTTCTGGCCAAATGACCGTATTTGTCCGGTTAGTACAAAAACACAACATATATTTACTCGTGCAAGCTGAACCACTTTCACACTCAATACAACGCTGTTTATTCTCCTCACCTTCAAAGCCAAACTGCACCAAGTATCTTAATAAACCAGTTCTAACTTTAACCGTATCTAATATACTTTATAAAGTTTAATTTAAGAACTGGTCACAGTCACTGTTGGATGTTTTTTTTATTATAAGCTCTCGTTTTGCTCTCGATGCTCTTACGCAAGTTGACCTTCGTAACTGGGAAGAATTAAAGCAATGTGAATCTGAGGCCTATCAAATTATTAAATTGAAGTTTGTTTGAGGTTAAATAATCATTACAAATTGCTATCCGGTTCGTACCTCATTGCAATGTTGCATGGTGTGCAGGAAAACGCCAAATTGTACCAGAACCCAGAACCGTGAACTACGCGTAAACTGCCTATTTGTTATCATAGGTATTTATTTTATTTTCATTACTAGTGTTCTTCATTTATTAGTTTAGAGTTTACCAATAAATACTGGATTCGGTGGCAGGATACTCAACGACTCGTGCGATAATCTTCTGTATTTGTATTGGTGAATAATGTTGCTGGGATCACTGGAAACTTCCTAGCAGGCGCCGCTCGTCATAGCTTTGTATTGGTCGGCTGAGTAATCGTGTGTCTAATAGGTTTGAACCCAAATATTCCTAGCCAGATGGAGTTGCCTCGACGATTCTTTGATGATGATTTATCACGTATTCTGTGGTTTTAGATACATACGTGGGATATTTATCAGAGTTAGTGAGCAGCTGTCATGTGGCCTGCTCTCCGAGCTGGATCACTATCAGCTTCCCGTTAGGAGCTGGTCGTCTCCGCATCGGACTGATGGTTGGTCCGGCAGTCGGTGGTCGTGCGTCAAGCAGGTTCGAGTACAAAATGTTCACAGTTGTCTACCTAGAAGCTTCTTCGATGTCCCATATTCCAAAAGGTTTTGGTGAGACTTACGAGGGATAATCTTCAGTGTGCAGGCACAGACTGTTAGTGAACAGCTGGCATTAGGTCTGCTTCCCTGGTCTGCCTCTCTGGCAGTTTTGTGGCGGGAGCTGGACATTACCGCATTGGGCTGGCGGTCGGCTACCAAGCAGGTGGATTTGCAGGATACATACGTGGGATAATCCTCAGTGTGCAGGCACAGAGTGTTGGTGAACAGCTCACACTTGGCCTGCTCCCCTGGCTGGATCACTGGCAGCTTCCTAGCGGGTGCTGGTCGTCTCCTCACTGGACTGATAGTCGGTTCTGCAGTCGTGCGTCGCGCTGGAGGCTTCGGAGGGAAACTTCCTCGACGGATGAGGTTGCCTGGAAAATGAAGGAGAAAAATTGTACTTTATTGACACAAATCCACTTTATGTTTTTTTTATAAAATTCAAAGTAGGTATCGGTAAGTTTAGGTTAAGGGGAAAAAATACTCGATTTGAAGTAGGTACAAATAAGTAATATTCGGACAATATCAACTTAAAAGACGTTAGAATGAAATGTAAACGTACATCGCTGTTTAGTAAATATTTAATACTGCGTGCAGTATATATCTATGTTTTTACAATAAAAAGTCATTTAAATACAATGAAATCACCATTCATGTCATAAAATGTCGTTAGTGTCTTTGTTATATGTCATATTAAAACGTTCATCTAGACTGGTTACATCAACAGCATTATACGCATTCTAAATCAAACATCAATAAAATTAATGTCAATATTTTAAATATTAGTTGGTTAAATTGAATTTATGGAGAGATTATTTTCAAGATGGGTTTTGAATCTTAAGATTTGAATAATTTACTGGAAATTAATCCGCAAAACTTCTTGTGCAATCTAAAGAACGTAGGAGGAAACTTGTTTGTAATGTCATAAATAATAATGATGCATGAGATTTTGATAACTTTACCTGTAATTTATAACTAATCACTGTCAATCATTAACCATCAATCCGGTATTTCTCAAAATAGGAAGTTGTAAACTAATCTCAATTTAAATGCACAAAATTTACATTTTTTTGCATAACAAGAACTTTCGATCATACCTATATGCCTTAAACTACAGGTATACCGGAAAACAGACATTATATGTATTATTTAAATGCATAAGATTATGCAAAATTGTGACATACATTTTTATTAATCTTACTTATCTACTATAAAAAAACATACGGATATTACCAAGCTTTACTGGTTGACAGCAGATTTTGATATTTCGATTTTGTAATTATAATAAATAAATAAATAAATAACGTCACCATACTCACTGCTCTTTTTACTTGACATTACTACTGTTCTGTATTTATGTTTCTTTTGCAAACAAATTTTGAGATGCATATATATTTGTATCGCATAGTAAAACATGATGAAACACGCGAGTTCATAGTTTTGTTGTACATCATTTTCCATCAAAAATTAAACAAGACCGAATTAGGATAGAAAATGTGAAACATTATTAGCATATATGTTTCTCTTTTTATAAATTATCCTCGTTAGTTTTATCGTGGAATCCTATTGAAAAAAAAACGTGATTTTCGTCACTGTCGAAAGTTTTGGCTTTATTATGCGAAAATACTTGAAATTTGTGGAATATTCGTCGTAACTCGAAAAATCCGCAATATGTCGTGGGTTGAAAAACATCCTGTGGGGCTATAGTGATAATAACTCACCTTTCCTATCAATAAATCTATTCAGGGCCCGTAGTTTCTCCGCCACCGGCAGGTCCTGGGCGAGGGTCTGGTTGGTGGCGTCCGCCATGAGATCCACCGTGCTGTTCTCTGTCATGTTCTTACTCTTGACTGTGGAGGCCCGTGGACCTTCGGTCGTCGTCATTTTGGTCACGTTCTGGAATTAGAAAGGGGGATTTATAAATTGTGGTTATATAGAAATATCCGTTACTTGTCGAAGTAATATAAAAAATGGGATCACGTTGGAAAGTGTTATTGATAAAGCAAAAGAAGAATATGGACGTAATCCATAAGTAGTAGAGGATAAAAATTCATTAAAAATACGATAGTATCCATAATGACCATGGACTTCAGAAATTATATGGTTTAGTAGCTATTCAGAGCTGCCGTTAATAAAATACCACTTGCAGGGGTGAACAGCAACCTCGGGGCGAAGACGAAGAGAGAAATCAAAATAACTAATCAGTAGAATATGGAGCTACATCATGTTCCTAAAATTGGCAAAAAACTGTAATAAGTCGCAAAATTCGTACTTACAACAGCGTCCTCCTTCGTCATCTTAACTTCAGTGTTTTCAGTGTTCGCGTCTGTGTCTGTTTTGTTTGCTGTTTTAGGTCTGTATCTTCTTTGAGGTACTCTACGGTATCGCTGTGTTTCTGGTGCTTTAGTGGTGGTGGAGTATTCGAACGGTTCGTCGTCTAGCTGTGTGTCAGAGTCTTCGGTGAATGATCGTCTGAGTAGTTGTTGTTGGGGGAGTGTGAGGGGTTCTTTGACTTCCCTGGGCTCTTTGCCGGAGCGTACGGCTTTACGGATGAGGTTGGCCATGTCGAGCAGGATTGGGAGCATGAGGTCTGAGCTTGCATTGGCGTTCCCGAACATTGATCTCACCTGAAATGTTTGAAATGTTTAATGGTTTCGACCCCGACGGAAAATGTAAGGAACTAACCTTAAGTTTACGGAAATCTTGGCGTTCCCGATATTAAATTAACGGATATTTTTATATACTTGTCGTGTAGCATGGCGCCACAGATATTTGCTATGATTGATTGTAATTTGAAATCACACATAATTTGAAAGTTTGTGAGTGTGTTTATGTGTATGTTTGCTATTTCTTCACGGGCAAACGGTTGGACCAATTTTGATAAATTTTGGTATGAAAGTAGTTGACACCCTGGATTAATACATAGGCTACTTTTTATCCCGGAAAAATGTAGTGTTCCCGTGAGATGAGCAGGTAGCACCGCGCGGCGCAGCTAGTGAAATATAATTTTCTAAGTTGATAAGTAGTGTCTAAAAAACTAATAGGGAATAGGCAAGAATGGCGATTATTCTGCCGATAAGGGCGAAGCTTTTATATCATGAACAAGTGAAATAGTTACTACTGACGATTCTGATATAATATCCCTTGTAAAAAAACTAAAACATGTTACCACATGAACATTATTAGTTAAAACACAAGCCTTAACCGTTAAGATAAATGAAGGTATTTCACCGCCCGCTGTGATAATTACGACAATTACCTAATACTTTAAACAAATACTTCTGGGTAAATATCCCACTCTATAACCTTAACGATTATTCTCAAAACAAATCAAGATAACTATTTTATCTATGCAGTCACGGCCGTGGGACTGGCCAGAAATGCCTAAAATGTGGGACAAGTTAACGTATAATTTATTAGAAAATTGCCCTTATTGTAGTCAAAATAAGAACGGGTACAAAACATTAAAAACTAATTATAGTTTCTTTCATTGAACCTGATTCTTGGTTAAGGTCGTTGTGTTTAAAGTCGGTAAGTACTTGAGTGTTATATAAAGAGTTGTATTGTTTTAAGGCCAGTTCAGGTGGCTAACAGATTTCCCTGCAGATTTGTTGAGACAAAGGAACTTTACAGAAATCTGTGAGCTTAACATGTAATAGTTACATGGATTTCGACACAGAACATTTAAATATTTCAGAGGAACATACATCGGAAATTAGTTTATCATTTTAGTACCTCCGAGTGACTAATGATGGACTATACTTAAGGCTCCTTATCCGTTCATTTTTTTATACATTTTAATCTACAAGCAAACATATTATCAATGTTACTACTTAGAACAGGGTTATCGAGATTTATAGGTATTTAATTGAAACATAGGTACAGTTTAAATTTTTCATTGATATTTTTTGTTTCAAAAACTACTCGAAATTTACAAAATTCACGCAGAAAACTGTTTGTTCAACTTATTTTCGACTGCACGCAATGAAAGCATGAAATAGCTATTTTACTAACTCAGGGAAAACTATTATTCACTTTAAATAGTTGGTTGAAATTAATCAATATACTTGTCATAATGTGAAAAAATAAAATTTTAAAGGAATAAGGCCTCTTAAAGAAAAACTTTTAAATTATGTTAATGACTATGTTTATTTCGTAGTGCAATTAATTTAAGATATTGTTTTTTTCGTTTTTGTGTAGCCCGTACTCACGGTTGTTTACGGAACATTGGAAAGGGAAATCCTGTTATGTGACCTTTTTTCGTAAAAGTTAGGTCATTGTTATATTTATCTATAAGGCCGCACAAAGTAAACAAGTATATTAATAGTGTTATCATATCTACAACGTTTAGTTATGTCGTATACCATGCCAAAACATATACGAAATTCGACGAGGCATTGCAATATGTCTAACTAGCACTAACCCGCGGCTTCGCTCGCGTGATATACATCATTCTACGGGAACAATGCTCTTTTTTCAGGTTTAAAAGTAGGCTATTTGTTATGTTAGGGTATAATCTGTAATCTGCATTTCCCTCATGCATATCCGTCCAGCAGTTTTAGCGTGAAGAAGTAACAAACATACACAAGACTTTCGTTTTTCTAATATTACTGGGAAATACTTTTTATGTTATCACAACTCCACTTTAACAAATCAAACCGAAAACTCAAGCACTCAAATCAAGCGATCTCAGCTTTTACTGTATCCAAATAAAGTTCACTTCAAAATTCCTAACTCGAAGTGAAGCTAAGACACCGGGTTATGTGTGCATTTTATTTGTATAAAGCTTTTATAATGTCCCGAGCCTCCGCTTATCGACTTGGGATATTCGAGATTGGTTTAATGATTCTAAGCCATGTTCTAAGTTACGTCTTGTTCTATTGTAAGATATTGAGGTTCTCTTCGTTGATGAATGAAAAATGAATTATTCTGAGCCATATAAACGTAATTCAGAATTCTGAAATGACTTAACATAATTATTGAAAAACTTGAATGTATTTATTACGGATGTAGGAAGTTACCCGATCATTACTCCTCCCGTCCCAACGCGCCGCCCGCCTAGGTACCGATTGACGACGATCGAGATGCCAACAAATACTATTTTTTTAATCTTTTAGGATAACGCGGGTCTCTATCCATACCTCAAAAGCAAAAATAGAACCCCCTTATAGGATCACGTGTAGCTGTCTGTCAGTCCGTCTGTTACAACCGATTTGCTGAAAAACTACTGGACCGATTAAATTGCAATTTGGCGCAAATGCTTTCAAGAATTTTCATGTCCACGATATAAAATTTCAAAAATCGGTGGCATTTTCGTAATTAACGTCCCAAGAAACCATAAAAATTACACCCATACTCATATTTAGTAATTTCAACCCCATCGCACCCCAACAGGCGAGACGGTATTTCACGTCCACTACGCTACGTTTGTTTTTTAAATCGCTGTTGTTTTGGTAATCAGCGACCCGATAAACCATAGAAACATTACCCTTGTTGATTTTCAGACTTTTTCACCATATTCTCCTCCTTTAGGGGTTGAAATCTCAAAAAGCATGAAACACGTGCTTACTCATTAGAAATACTCCTTGGAAGTTTCCAATAAAATAGTCTAACTTATCTTTTTTCCCCATACAAACTTACGACCCCCATTTCACCCCTTTGGGGGGGTGACTTTTGACAAAGGCTTCTTTTATTGCACCCCTAGACTTTATAAGGACACGTAGGTTCCAAATATGGACTCTCTAGAACCAGCGGTTTAGTATTTAGACATTTCAACCCCATTTCACCCCAACAGTGGAGATGTTAATTCACGTCCGCCACGTTGGATTTTAAAATCGTTGCGGTTTACGTAATCAGCGACCCGATAAACCATAAAAGCATTACCAATGGATTTTCACTTTGTCACATTTCTCCCTTTTAGGGGTTGAATTAAAAAAAAAACCTGAAACACGTGTTTACTCATTTATCGTTAGAAATACTCCTGTGAAGATTCGAATAAAATAGTCTAATTAATCTTGTTTCCCCATACAAACTTTGGAACCCCATTTCACCCCTTTAGGGGGTGAGTTTTAAAAATCCTTTCTTAGTGCACCCCTACACCTTATAAGGAACCTACGTGCCAAATTTGAACTCTCTAGAACCAGCGGTTTAGTATTTAGAGATTTCAACCCCATTTCACCCCAACAGGGGAGATGGTAACTCACGTCCGCTACGTTGGATTTTAAAATCGTTGTGGTTTTCGTAATCAGCGATCCGATAAACTATAAAAACAATACCCATGCTGATTTTCAGACTTTGTCACCAGATTTCTCCCTTTTAGGGGTTGAATTTTCAAAAAACCTGAGACACGTGTTTACTCATTTATTGTTAGAAATACTCCTGTGAAGTTTCGAATAAAATAGTCTAACTAATCTTGTTTCCCCATACAAACTTTGGAACCCCATTTCACCCCTTTAAGGGGTGAGTTTTGAAAAATCCTTTCTTAGCGGATGCCTACGTCATAACATCTACCTGCATGCCAAATTTCAGCCCGATCCGTCCAGTGGTTTGGGCTGTGTGTTGATATATCACTATGTCAGTCAGTCAGTCACCTTTGAGTTTTATATATATAGATTTAGAAATAGGCTTTAATATTACGACTTTCGCTATTGCCGCAGTGCAATTGACAAGCTGATGATTTAAAGGAGATATGGCTATGAATACCAACATTTGATATATCGTCCCTTATCTCCCTATCTTGAATTGTGTACCTACCAAAATTTAATAAGTATTTGCATCTCAATGAAAAGAAAATTTAATTACCTTTACTACGAACAACAGAGTCGCGAAGCATAGTTGTGCTAGATAGGCTGAGCATCGCTAAACTAGACAGAGTGCCGAGATCTCGGACAAATGCTATGAGCGTCGTCGAATTTACAAAAGAAACGCTCGTGAAAAGTTATTATTGCCTCTAACCACTCAATGGGCACCATGATAGAGATTCAATAGCAAACCGTTTTACAATCCGTTTACGTTAACCAGATTATGAATGGCGTCAGTGACGTAACGCGCCATAAAGAGGCGAAAGCGGTGTCGTAACACGAAAGCAGCCTACTACCTTCCATTTTACAAAATTCGTCATAATTTTTTGAAAATTGGTCAGACGGATGCTTTTTTAAACGACCTCGAAATATTTCGTTGCATCGAAAATAATTCTGTCATTGATTTGATTGATTATACGAGTAGCCCAACAGAGTCTATTTTACTGGTGACGCCAAATTTTTGGTAACGTTGAAAGTTGGTGACTGTCACTGATGTAAACAAAGAGGAAACAGGACTAAATATTCCGCAAATTTCAAGTATTTTTTGTATAATAAAGCCAAAACTATCCACAGTGATCATAGTCAAGGTTTTTTCAGTAGTATTGAGTAATATTTGGTAAACAGTGTTATGGATTTGGTTGATGTGATGACAAATCTTTGACAAATCGGTATATATAATCTAGGTATGACGTTTAATATATGACATATACTAATTATAGCCACATGGAAGCTGTTTCCCCGCTATCCTCACGAGGTCATCCGTCCATCTAGTCGGGGGCCGACTCACGCTGTGCTTTCCTATACGTGGTCGCCACTTTAGGACTTTGCTGCCCCAACGGCCGTCCACTCTCCTGGCTACATGGCCTGGGGTATCAATGGATGCGGTCTACACGCGATCGCACTTTGTGGCGAGTCATGGGGGAGGCCTATGTTCAGCAGTAAACGTCTGTGGTTGATAGATAGATAGAAAGCTGTTTGTAGTGCCACCGACCGCCACTTGTTAGGCTATACATTAGTTCAGGAAAAATCTTAACAGCGCGATGCAGCTGAGTAGCGCCAGCCATTTGATGGTGAAATTATGTGTGTCCTCTCATCACGCCGAGAACGCTGGACGAATTTTAACCAATTTTAGTAGAGGATATCCATTGATAATACTTTTTACCCGTATATGGTAAAGAAAAAAATACGCTCATATAATACCTGGGTGTAACCTGTATCTGTAGGAGCAATAAATTAAAACATAGATTCCACTTTTCAAACTGAACAACATTTGTTAACCATCTTGTAAAATAATATGTAAAAAAAAATCGAAGCAATGTTTAGCGAAATATTTCACATAAAAGTAGTGACATCTGCGTCAAATGTTAAGGTGATATCAATGTGGGACAGTGTACACATTATAGAAAAAAAATACAAAATAATTTATTTGCTTACCAATACACAAGTACGTACATAAAGTATGATATGCCTAGCGGATCCCAAACTAGGCTGAGCCTGTATCTTGGGGTCCTGGAGTGCAATATGTAAAACAGTTAGGTATAAGTTTATTAACAGACAATATAGATTTTAATTACAACTAATTTAAACTAGTTACTTTTAACCAAATAGAAAACATTGAAAACACACTATTTAATTTGATCGTATTTTATTGCCAAATTTTTTTTTTTTTTTTTCGCTCTGCAAATTCGACCTGCAGCCTAAAAGTAGGTTAGGTTAGGTTACAACTGCGACGCCGAACAGAAGATAACTGCTGCCAGAAGGTAATTTCGGCATTAAAAAGGTAGAGTTTGGCTAGCCAAATAATGTTGACAGATATTTCCTTGTGGTATCACCAATTGTCTATGATTTAAACGATTTGTAGGTGGGTCCTCTATAAATAATTTTGATACTTTATGTACTAGTTCTAACGTTCCGATTGAGTTGAAATTTGACATAGTAACTTATGTATTTTTCTTGGTGATGGATTAATATTATGGTATTATCGAGCTAGGTCTTATTTCCACAACATTTAATTTTTCGCCTTGTATATGGTTAGAAAGTGTAAACATATGTGTGATTGTCGTTGACTGTACCGTACATAGTAGTTGAAATTAGCTGACTATGAGTACACGTCAACATATATGTATTTAACCTATTTCCTTAGATGCCTTACGTGTGCATAGAAAATCAAAAATAATTTCCAGTATCAAAACTATAATTCCTACAACACAAAATGTGACCAGCTACAGATGTTTTAAATTTCCCGCCAAAACTTCACGTAATATTTCATTAGCTAGACTAAATGCGTAAAGATCATTCAGTGTAAAGATATTATTCTTTTAGACGATTATTATGTGATATTATGACAAAAAAAAATGCGTAAAGAAAGGCAACCATCTCAAAAACTAAACAAGTTCAAGGGGTACAAATTTTTCATTGTTTAATGCTGTTCTCAATCCGATGCATAGTTTCAGTTTCTGAACTTTATTACTTCCTTCTTAGAACTCGGGTAACTGTGAAAATCGGCTTTCTAGTAATTAATACATCTAGCTTGCATTCTGCTGCCGTGGATATCGTAAATAGACCAAAACGGACGTATCTTATTACTTGTCTTTGTGTTACTAGCGAGACTACTTTCATTTTGCAAGAAAATCATCTGCAAATAAGAAGTTAATTATACTATTTATTAAAAAACTGATTTACTTATTTTTAGCAGCGTAGCTCCCAAACGAATGGACCAATTTGAGTGTGTTTATTATTTATCGAAAGACTTGTCTGTCGAAATGGTTCTTAACTATGTTTGGTGGAAATAGGACAAATAGTTTCCAAGATAAATATTCTGCTTTAATTAAAACAAGTGACAAGATCTCAGCCATTATTGAAGCTAAGAATTTCAATTTGTAGTTATGTTCAGTTTTAGTAGCATTTTCTATGTCATCTCATTGAATGAGGGTCTCATGAAGACCAACTTGTGTCGGGGGTATTCTAGATTTTTAATTTACATTGTGTGTTACGTAAAACCAACATTGACATCGCGGTTAGCGCAGTGGTAAAGCAACTGCCTGCTGAGCCGATGGTCCTTGGTTCGAATCCCGGTAAGGGCATATATTTGTGTGATGAACTCGAATATTTGTGCCTGGGTCATGGATGTTATTTGTATTTTACGTATGTATTTATCTATATAAGTATGTTTATCGTCGTCTAGGACCCATAACACAAGCCTGCTAGGGCTTACTGTAGAACTAGATGGATTTGCGTGAGGTTTTCCGATATTTATTTAGGTATTTATATATTTATTAGAAGGTGACCCACAACTTCGTACGCGTATTCTTTTTTAATATCGTAGGTACTCAGGTAAAAAGTATCCTACAACCATCTTTGAATATTCAGCTATCCCTGTACCAAAATTGGTTAAAATTTGTCCAGCCGTTTCGGCGTGGTGCGAGGACAACGGAAATTATGACCTACAGATGGCGCCAGAGTGACATGACGTAGTGCGCCCATACAAAACAAAAGACGATCCTGGATCATGCTTGTCAGAATTTTTCCTGAAATCATGACCATGAACCGACCGTAAACCGATTATCGATACAAATCTAGAATTTTATAATATTATAGATTACAAGCTGGTGCCCGCGCCTTCGTCTGCGCAGGATTAGTATTTCGAGTAGCTTATATTAGCTCGGGGTAGAAAAGAACTAACATTATGACATGACAATATCTTTATAAATTGTAGCCTATGTGTTATTCTGATGTATAAGCTATATTATTGTAAAGTTTCATTAAAAACCATTCAGTAGTTTTTACGTGAAAGAATAACAAACATCCATCCATACTTACAACTTACTTTCGCGTTTATAATATTAGTAGGATATAGTAGGATAAGCCCTCAGCGGCCAGTGATGCTGCTGCCCCCTAGTGTTAGTAGGTCATCTAACCGCAGTCATTGGATCACACAGGGCAATGCCCGCGGGTCAGTGATTACGATTCCCTCGGAAGTGTACAGTCAGCCGCACATTAGCGGCGCATGCTAAAATTGTAATTACATGGATTTCCTCCACGACACACACGCGATTGTGTTTCCGATGTTCAGAATGTGCATTTACGTAGTATAATTAGAACTGGAATTATAAAAAATAAATATATGTTTGTGTTAACCTTCGTAATATTCCTGTTTCCGATTATCGACACACACATGATATCTGCATTTACGTAGTATAATTAGAACTGGAATTATTTAAAAAAATTATATGTTTGTGTTTACTTTCGTAATATTCCTGTTTCCGATTATCAACACACATGATATGTGTGTGTCATGTGTCCATTCATTTCAATAATAATTATTAAGGAAACTAGTTTGGATATTAATATAACCACATATAACCTAAATTAATAGAAAACCCGCGACAAAATCAGCTGGTGATCATGAGACCCTCATTCAATGAGTGATATAGAAAATGAAAATTCGTAAAATAGACTCGCTATTTTGAAGTATTTAACAAGTGAAGATTTATTTTTAACGAGAAGCCGAGAAAACATATCGAATTTTTCTTAGTTCGTTCACTGTAGAAAAATACACATGAGGTCTCCTTATACCCCTCCCTCCTCTAACGTGATTTATCGTGATTTTTTAGTTGCTCCCCCTCACCCGTAATTGAACCTCACGTGATTTGTGCACAAGCCCTATGTAATGTACTAAAACGTCCGAATCGGATCTTAATCCTCACTTATGTAACGGTGCGGCAATTTATGTGCTACATGCGCACACCATGCTTCGTTAACTCGCCTTCCCTATATTTAAACACAAAACACATTAAATAATATGCACGTCTGAATATTGCTCAACACAACAATTACAGTAACATTTCTTTACCGAGTACACTTAAATATGCTGAGCACTAATATTTTCAATCATTTATTTTACCTTTTTAGTTCTTCTGTTCTGCGGGCTATGGTTGCTTTTATCACGCGATAAATTAGTGACATAGCATCTGTTACGTTTTGACAAAATTCGAGTGTGAGTGACGGATGCTTTGTCACTTATTTATCACGTGATTCATCCATCACTTATTTTCCGTAGGTACGGATTAACGGCTAACTTTAGAAAATAAATATACGATTGCTCATTAGAAATGCGGAAAATTATCTGTTTACTACTTTATGAATTAATTGCAATTCAATAAGTATATTTAATATTTCAATGAGAACAGAAATGGAGGAATGTACTGTAACTAAATGTTTACAAATGAAGCGAAAATTGAAATATTTAATGATTCGGACAGGATTCGAACCTGCGTTTCCAACGGCTTTCCGGGCCAACACTGGCGTCCTCCCAATTGGACCACCGAATCAGATGTCAGAGCCATTTTCAACCAGTTGCTTCGACATGCCTTAGGGTGGCATCGTAGCGCCATCTACCGTAAAGATTTAGACTTTATCGTCGGCACCATCGTCTCAAATTTGTTGAGAATCGATAGTAACGATGTGCTACACCCGAAATACTTATTTTTTATTAAAGCAGTAACGTCTGTTAACGTAAACTAAATGTTTACAAATGAAACGAATCCTGTCCGAATCATTAAATTTTCAATTTTCGCTTCATTTTTAAACATTTAGTTTACGTTAGCAGACGTTACTGCTTTAATAAAAAATATGTACTGTAACTAGTTACTTAATATCTTAGGGGATATTATTAAATGCACATCTGTATAATTTTTCAGCACACTAGGTAACTCCAGTAATTAACTGAATGCATACCAGAAAAACTAATGCTGTGCAAAAAAAACAATTGATTAACTGAACATGTCCTACAAAAAAAACTTAAACATCATACAAAACGAGATGACCTTTTTAACCGAATTCACACCAAAAATATGGTTCGTACATCGGATATATTTGAAAGTTTCACCAAAAATACTGACTTGCGCACTAATTATGCTCGCACTGCACACTAAGATCCGACTCGGCCGGGTTAGGTTAGGTTAGTTTTTTTTTTATATCCAGTTAAACAGTTTTGCAAATACCTTTAAATAGTATATTGAATTCGCATTATTTAGTGTGCATAATTAGTGTGCAAGTCAGTATTTTTGGTGAAACATTCAAATATTTTGATCGAAAAAAGGGAATATACTGCAGATATCGATTTCAATACATGCCTTTTAGTAATAGCAAAATAATAATAAATAAATATACTAGCCAATTAAGTATAGGTGACGTTAGATACTAGAGAGAGATATATAAATATTATCAGACAAAAGCCCATGCTTTCAGTAGCAGTGTTTTTAGTTATAAGAGGCACGTGGACAATTTTTTTTGAGGATGTCAATGGTTTCCATATATTATTGGAATCAAATTTCTATATGGGACTTACTACACTTAGACTGCTGTATGAGTCAGAAATGACTGTCAAATTTCAACATTCCTATTCCTACGTAGCGCCGAAAACGGGTTACCCTCATCTGGCAGAATAATATTGGTCAGAAATACACTTCGCATAACACGTTTCGCAGAAACACTTTCGGTCGAATGGTAAGATGGCATAAAGGTATAGTTGGCATTACTACTACCTCGCATACGACACATTTTGCAGCACATTGTTTTGTAGAATATCTCTTTGGCCGACTTTGGTTTAGCATAATTTTATGTACCATAATAATCCTATAGCATACGATTACAATAGCATAATTATTTTCTACTAGCAGAAAAGTGCGTTAAGTAAACTTTACGTAGTAGAATGTAAGTACCGTTAGGTACGACGACAAGCGGTTCGAGGAGCAGTGTTAGGTATCTTGCCGCCGCGGGGCAACTGCCACTAAATTTTTAATTACAACAATTGTAATGCATAAATTAGGTCCTGATTCCACCTTAGGGCAGGTCCGACTTGGATTAGGTTAGGTACGACGACGAGCGAAGCGAGGAGGAGTGTTAGGTTGAACTGAGACCCTAACGAGCGAGCGAGCCGCGCGGCATCGGCCGGCTACCATACCACTCCATGGACAAAATGTGTAATCACAACAATTTGTAATACATAAATTAGGTACTGATTGCACCTTAGGGCAGGTCCGACTTGGATTAGGGTAGATACGACGACGAGCGAAGCGAGGAGGAGTGTTAAGTTGAACTGAGACCCTAACGAGCGAGCGAAGCGAGCGAGCCGCGCGGTATCGGCCGGCTACCATACCACTCCATGGACAAAATGTGTAATCACAACAATTTGTAATGCATAAATTTGGTACTGATTGCACCTTAGGGCAGGTCCGACTTGGATTAGGTTAGGTGTTCCGCATATGTCCTGTACAGCAAGATAAGACAATGAAGTCTATCTTGGAATCAAAATTGTATTCGGCTTGACAACTTTATGCCGCCTAAAATATTATGCAAAAAAATTATCTGCGAATGCACTATTCGTTTAGAAGACTGTTATGCTCATCCACATTGTGCCAATATACTCGTAAGATTCGGTATTATAAAAATCTGCGAAATGATTTATGCCAAAGCATACTCTGCGTAAGATGTTTCTGCCAAACGTTACTTCTGCCAAGTATCGTTATGCAAGACCAATATATGTCAAAAAAGTTTCTACAAGATAATAGTGAACCCCAAAAACATGTGAAGTGATTTGTGGGTTGGGTACCAATATTTGTATGGAGACAATAAGTCCTTCACCATTTTCACTTGCCATACAAATTTTATTTTGCTAAAGTATTAGGACTGTGAAAACAATTTCAAAATGTCTTTTGGATACATGAAAATCATAAATATTGCGTACTTTTGAAGTCACATATTTCAAAAATGATATATACCGGGTGTCCCAAGACTATGGGACATCAAGGGAAAGTACCTTAAATATCGTAGATAGGATACTTTGCTGACAGTAGACTATGTTATTTTTAAAAGTTAGTATTTCTGCATTTAAAGATTTTCTAAGAATTACTTGCTTATTATTCGTCGTCGGCAATAAATTGCTTTTTCTTGAGATTTGACTCGAACATTTTACGTTGTTCTTTTCTTTTAAGATACTACGTATGTTACTTAGGAATAATTATTATTTTTAGTCCATTCCTTCGATTGGCATCATAAAAATCGGGGTGATTTTTTTTTTGACATTTAATTCGGTTCGATTCTCAGACGAAGTAAGTAATTTTTAGAAAATCTTTAAATGCAGAATTACTAACTTTTAAAAATAACATAAAGTCTTCTTTCCCTTGATGTCCCATAGTCTTGGCTCGCCCTGTATAATTATATTGGATTATTTTTCTTTGTTTCGTGACATATTGAGCTAATTTTATTTATATAACTACGTATAGTATAGTATTTGACGACGAGTTTGGCTCGGTTGGTAGACACCTGCCTACTGAGTCGGCGGTCCCGGGTTCGAATCCCGGCCGGGGCAAATATTTGTGCAAAATATTTGTTCTTGGGTCATGGATGTTATCTATATATGTATTTATATATTATGTATATCGTCGTCTAGTACCCATAGTACAAGCTTTGCTTAGTTTGGGACTAGGTCGATTTGTGTAAGATTGTCCCTTAATATTTATTTATTATTATTTTTTATTATTAGGTCTTCGAACTGCTAACGGTCCCTGAACATGGGAATATGAGAGTAAGGCCACGATGCACTGTCCACCATACCATGCTTTGAGAGGCACTTGTCGCACAGATCCTTGGAAGCAAATGTCACGACATGCGGACAGTCGGAAATTGGTCTAATTTTGGAAGAGAATGTCTGATAACCTACGAATTCGAGATATTTTCTACAGTATTTGTGGTTTTATTTGCTTTTATATCAATACAAATGGCGAGGCACTTAAATGAATTATTATGAGTAAAAGAAAGAGTCTACCCATAGTACCCATATTTATAATATAGGTCCATATTTACGGCAAATTTTGATAGGTACGTAAATATACCACATAACACCTAGTATATAATTATGTAAATGCCTAATAGATGTTGATGATGTCCAATCGCAATACTCTATTTGATTTAAGAAATTTGAATGAGACTTCTTAGTACGTAATATATAGTAATATTTAGCTTCGCGTATATTACCGTTCTAGAACATCATTGTGTTATATTTCTAATCAGAGATAAAATAGTGGGAGATACGAATTAGGAACGACCTTCACCTTTCCTTATATGTATAATCACTACATAGTATAAAACAAAGTCGCTTTCTCTGTCCCTATGTCCCTTTGTATGCTTAAATCTTTAAAACTACGCAACGGATTTTGATGTGTTTTTTTTTTAATAGATAGAGTGATTCAAGAGGAAGGTTTATATGCATAATACATGCATAATTTATCAGCATTGCACCCGTGCGAAGCTGGGGCGGGTCGCTAGTATAATATAACTAAATTTGATATAAATTGCTATTCATCCATTAAACTTGAAAAAACGAGTTTTAATTCAACAGCGCACTCAATACGCCCTGAGCAGTTTCAATTCAATGCTGCATCCTCTTTTATCGCACAAGAAACGGAAAACAATTTGCGTTGCAAGTTTTCTAAAAAACCATGACAAATATTATTTAAAATTGGTTTAGATAACATTCCCGTTATTAACCTTTGCTGTAATACCTATCAAACAATGCCCTGCACCAAAATATTACGGTATAATGCTACGTCACAGACTCATCTCATTTCCCAGCATCGTGCGCTGAAATCGGATACGACTGGCCGACATACTCGATCGGCGGCCAGTTATTCCTCTCTCCATTCATATTGATGAATACCCTACTTGTAATTGTCTATGATCGGTCTCCATTCATAATCTTATAAGCTCTATTACTACTATTCAAAAGATAATTCACCCAAATGTGCTGATAATTGTCTAAGACTCAGGCTCTTAAGTGAATGATCCTAAAAAAATGGCGACGAAGAGCATGTCACAGTATTTCAATTCTAAAACACGCATTTATGCTTTGAATCATTGATACAAAGATCAAAGAACAAAGAAACATTGAAATGCGTAACCTGGCGGAAGAGAATTCAATTTTTCGTTGTGATTTGATCTCTGTATTCAATGGTTCAACATAAAAAATGTGGTGTACCCACATTAAAAACGAGATTACATGCTTCATAAATATTTAAGTATATGCTTTGTTATATTAATCCGTTATAACATATAATAGAGCTCAAATTAATATTAGGAGCAACACCGCGATAAAAAATATATGAAAATAAAGTCAAGTTTTACGAGAAATTATAGGTACTTGTTTGTTGATTGCTGTCCTTGAAAAATTTACTTTTTCTGAAAAATTTAGAAAAAAAAGAAGTGGTCCTTATACACGCAATACACTCACGCTTTAGCTTAATTTTTTGATTCGTAGCTAAGAAATCTAAATCACATTTTACACAAAGAAAAACTAAACCACAGAATACTTAATAGTAATTCATAACTAAACTAAAATCTATAGTTATCTGTTTATACAAAAGAAACGACTATTACTTGCAGACACGTGGGTAATAAAATATTAATCATTTAAATTTTATTGCAATATCTTATTTATTTATTATCTTTGTATTATTTCTTCCGTTCCCATGATCCCAAATAAGTTTTTCACATTACCAAGTTACTCGAATTCGCAAGTATACGACTTTGCTGGCCAAAAAACGTATCATTCCCAAACGCAATTGCATGAAAACTATCTAACAGTAAAATCAGACCTAGTTATCGCTTTCATGCTGTCATCAAGAAAAATGGCCGTATGCTCAAATCTGATCAATTTATCTGGAGGCAACGTCGCAATCGGTACCTTTACCATTAGTTAACGTGATCGTACTCGCTAACGACAGCGTGAATTATTTGTATGGAGAATAGTACACCGCTCCTGGCGGTTATTTATTTATTTCTAAAACTACAATTGTAAACTAACAGTATGTAACCAAAGCGTTTAAAATGCAAAACTTAAAACTACTTATACTTAAAATACAACTCTAATCAAACTTAAAGCGCAAAGCACTTATTTTAGTAAATAACGTGTGCCAGCTCTCGGCGAACACGTCGGCGTCTTGTTCCAACTAATCCAAGCCGAGTTGGTTGAGCAGTACGGGCGCACGCGCGCCGGGCGCGTTGCCGGCGGCGGTTACTTTGTAGAACTACAATTCTCCATACAAATCCTTTACGCAGTCGCCAGCGAGTACTGTCACTGTAAACTCATGGTAAGGGTACCGTGAAAACGGGCAAAAACCGGCCTCGTTCGAGCGACCAGCGGAATCGGACTACTTACATTACAACAATGCTCGTACCTATCTAACGTGCCCCGATCTTATGGAAAAGCATTGTTTTCTTATATAGAGCTACGTAGTTACAGGTAGTAGAATAGCGGTAGGTTATTATACTTAACAATACGTCGATTCAATTAAATAAACACGCTTTTGAATGCGATTAAGTTTTGTTTTGTTATCACAAAGTTTGTGTGTGTTTATATGTTTGTTACTTCTTCATACTTAAACGGCTGTACCAATGTTGATGAATTTTGGTATGAAGGTAGCTGACACCCTAGATTACCATAATAACAATTTTTTATCCCGAAAACATGTTATATTTCCGTGAGATACGCGGTAACACCGCAGGTCGCAACTAGTAAGTAATCATGTTTGAAAATTGTGTGCCTACCTAAGTTTTAATTATTATAGATCCAAGTTTAGATACATTTTAGATTAAGCATTGCACTTACTGTAGCAGTTTACTTTCAGTTACGAAATAGATACTGGCTTTTGAGTTCAGCATTCTTCTCAACAGTCTCCTGTAGAGAAATGTCAGTAGACTGAAACTTGAAAACGTTTCGACGTGGCCTACTTTCAAAATTAAATCCTCATTTTTTTCAATTAATTATCGGAGGAATTTACAACAAGACCACACTAGTCTAGTATACATTATATGAGTGAACTCAATATATACATAGGTACAACTTCTTCAATGTCCACAGTAGATATTCAAATAACAGAATAACCTAGTCTAACGAAAGCGTATGTCAATCGATCAACACGCAAAAACAATTAATACTTTCCATTTTACAAAGTTGTGTTAATAATTTCCTCACCAATACCGGGCACTACTGGTAAACTCATTAGAATGAGCGAGCGAAGCCGTATTATCGAGCGAGTATAAGCATGGCGAATCTTTGATAGCATGCTGATAGTTTAGTGTTAAAACCGTGAAATTAATTGACTTCCTGACGATGATATAAAAGCTGTAAAGACGTATGGTTTCCCATAAAAAATTTAATGTTTTATCAACATCAGCTGAATGTGAAGATTAGTTAAAAATGAGACAAAGATGTCATTGTTATCTCAGATATTTTTTATACAGAAAATTACATAGCAATGCAAAATTCTCAAACGAAAATCACGATTAATTACTGAGGCACATGTATAAAACTACACCCATACTTACTTCAAATACTTCCATAAAACAAGCTTCTCAATGTTGCTAGGTTTACACCACGTATTTACATACAAATTGACATTACATTAGATTATTTACGTATGCCCGGCAATTTAGATAATCGATTATAAAGATGCTCTAGTCGCGTATTATACAAGTTTTGGTAGTTACGTAGTTTTTGGATTTGAAAGTTAAAACTACACCAGCTGTGCCGCGTGGTGTTACCCGCTTATCCCACGGGAACACTACATTTTTCGGGATAAAAAGTAGCCTGTCTTAATCCAGGGTGTCAGCTACCTTCATACCAAAATGTATCAAAATTGGTCCAGCCGCTTGAGCGTGAAGAAGTGACCAACATACATATAAACATACTTACAAACTTTCGCCTTTATGAATAATATTAGTGTCGTAGATTTTGGGCTTTTAAATTTTGGCATGTTACGAAGTGAAATAATAAGTAGGGTTATTGTACGTACAAAGTTTTATTAGAGCCTAGTTAAAAAGCATACTTTGACCCGTTTGTATTACCTACTGTAAAGGCAAGATTAGGACCTTAAAAATAATAAAAACTGTACTGATGATAAATCATTAAACTACAGGCAGTGACAGGCAGACATAATAACAATTCGATGACTGTTTATCTTTTATTTTGCATAATTTCTACTGGACAAATACCTAACAAAATTAAATTGGTATTTGCTACAGAACTTGCTTGCATTTTGCATATTGTATGCAAATTCAACATACAATGGGTGTCGCAAAACAATAATGTTGAATTTTAAAACTGAAATTGATAGATTTCAGTCAAATTGCACCAAGTTATCGATTCAAATGTTAATAGTTTATTTTCTCACAAACCACGCTATTAGATTGTAAACATGATTGTTCATCAATGTATACGCAGTTAAAATTATAGCCTTCTCGTTGCTCACCGTAATCGGGTAAATTAATCTACTATCTGTATCTACACAGTAAAGAGAAATCTCAATAAAGCAAACGTAAACGGTTGCTTAAATGATAAAACCGTTATGTACTTTCGGAAGTAATGTCGCGTTTTGTCACTCAAGTATCTCCGTATGAAAGCCTCATTATGGCCGCTTAACTTCAAAACGCCACTCGATCCCAAATGGCGATATCCAACCAACTCAAAATTATGAGCCATAAGGTCTCTTTCTAGATCAAAATGTGTCGACATACGACGTTTGAATGAAGCTAGTTGCTAACAATGCACTTGCTACCAAAAAAGTGCACTTATTTTGCGACACTGTAGAGAGAATGGCTCCCACGATTATATTAGCTTTTCTCGGATAATGTCGCAATTATCTATGTGAACGGGAAATTAATAGGAAAAAAGGTGTTAGGACATCATGCAATATTAACAAACTTTGAGGCAGCAAAGTATCTCAGGGTAAAGTTTTGAGGCCAGTCTGGTACCTTCTTAACGAAACGTACTGACATTGGGAATCTATATTTTACCTGAAAATTACGTATTGGTATAAATTTTATTGAGTTTCAATTGCTGCTGAACTAGTAGTTTGATTATAAGCACTAAATCGAGGCGTGTAGCCAGATGCGCTGATCAAGTCTTCCGCAATATTTTATCAGTAGTAAAGAATGCAATGGACAGAACCACATGCAAATCATCCACTCCAAAACTACTCAATGATGTCCAAGATCTTTAGTCCTATGAGAACTACATGGGAGCAGATACTGAAATTATTAATGCTTTCATTACCTACAATGAAACACGCTTAACAGCTATTACGCACATCACTTGAGATGGGATATAGACAATGACTATTTTTAAATTGTTAATAAAGATATTCCCAAGCTTACGCCAATTACCAAATGAGTTTTATTTATGGCATGAGAGCGGGCATCAATATAGACGAGCTGTTACAAGCGACATCATAATCATGTAACTGTCAACTATGGTTAGAAACTACTCTGTTCCATTAAAGAAATCAGTCGCAAAGCCTGATTTTATCTCATTGGATTCTTGCTGTGGTTCACTGGATTGTCTGGGTTCTTGGCTAAATCATACAGCCATATTTTATTTATTTACCGTTCTTTAGCATTTAACGTGTTCAAAGTTTCAAACTCATTCAAACTACTTTTTAACGCTGAATTATGATTTGACTCCTCGTAAAAACTATTTATGATCGGAGTCGACCGATTTGAGCGTAAACGTTGTCAACTCTATGCGCCATTCATCTTGTTTTAAAATGTCTAGGTACCATTACAAAACTGTACATGGAAGATATTTTACAAATAAGTGGAATAGGCTAAATGAGTTTGTGTTGTTACCTATGTGTTTTAGTAACCTACACCTCATCAGGCTAAAACGGCTTGGCTGATAAAGATTCAAAAATTCAAATATTTATTTGTCTATCATTTGACGACGCGGTTGGCTCGGTTTGTAGAGACCTGCCTACTGAGCCGGCCGTCCCGGGTTCGAATCCCGGCCAGGACAAATATTTATGTGATGAACTCGAATATTTGTGCTTGGGTCATGGTTGTCCTATGTATTTAAGGATATATTTATTGATGTAAGTATGTATATCGTCGTCTAGTAGGTACCCATAACACAAGCCTTCTTGAGCTTACTTTGGGACTAGATCGATTTGTGTGAGGTTGTCTGATATTTATTTATTTATTATTATTATTAATCATATGTATGTAAATTACATGATGTTACTTTTTGGTTTGTATCACTATGTGGTGCCTTGAGTTGAGGCAAACTTTGATAACAATATTTGATACAGTACCTGGATATTCTAGGAATATAATAGTACAGCAAAACAGAGTCTTTTCGTCCCCGTTCGTTGCGGGCCTTTAAGATAATACAAATATCCGGAACTGTAGTCAAAAACTAAAGTAGCTTTGGATTTATTTAGATGAAATACTGAAGATAAAATAAATTTTGATGATGATGGAGATGAAAAAGCAGATGTAGATGAAAGTTCGTAAACTATAAAAGGTTACACGGTTTCACTTGTCAACCGGTATTGCAAATATTTGGCGCCGCGCCGGGTGGGCTAACGTGGTGTTACTAATGGCGGGAACACTTTTGCTTTCTGTCAAATTATTTAAATTGCTGTCAGTAACGATGTTTACAAGTTGAGATATTAGGCACTGAAGGTATGTCCATGCGTTCATGATATGCTCTGTGTAATAAGGTTTCAAATATATGCCAATAACTCTTCTCTTCTAAGTAGTAACATTGATAATTTGTATTAAACATGTTTGATCATAGAGAAAAAAATCTAAAACCATCAGCAATTTTGAACGGATAAGGAGCCTTTAGGTTTTTTGTAAATAGTTTTTTATAACTTGAGAATGATTCATTAGGTATTAGTCAAAATACTGTTATAATATTAGTCATGTATTTTTATATAAACACATTAGCGGCGAGAATCATTTAAGTTTAATAATGCGGTTTTTTTTAATATACCAGTAAAAAACCTAAATAGAGTGTATAATGCTTTTCCATCGCTTTTTTGTCATGTTTTCTATGCTTCGGTGAAAAACTAGAGATGAAAATAAGTATAAAATATGTCTGACAAAGTATAAATTCACCATATCTGTAATAAACAGAGTTCGTAATAATAAAAGGCTTGGGTTTAAACGCCTACCAAATATATTGATAAATTACTACCAATAAATTCTTAATGCTCACCAAAACGGATGAATGCTCACCAAATAGTGTACCCCAAAGTATTCTATAAATAAAGCAAATAATTATTATTCTTACATCCTATAAAAATATATGAACACCTAAAAAGTTAATTTCAGACCAAATAATCTAAATTACTGTTAAATGGATGTCACCAATATTTTATATTATTACTTCCATTTTAGTCATTTTTGCTGAGGCAAAAAACTAAATGCTCACCAAAATGGCCTTTTCTCAAACATCCAATGAAATGTCTTTACGTTCCTTAAAATAGGCTCGGAAGTATCGCTTTTTGGGCGCAACAACTCGAGAAGACCGTAAAGGGATTTCATACTGCTTTTCAGGCCTAGGCCTGCAAAGTAACTTTTTTTTGGTTTCAACAACAAGGTCATTCACACAGCTGGCTGGTTTGACAAAAAGCAGGTTTTGTTTTTAAAGATTGGTTGTTAGACACTTGTGGAAAAATAAAAAACCAAGATGGCGACTTTTTTTTTTTTCAAAATTTCAAATTGGTGCTAGGCGGCTAAAACTCGATATCGGGGGGCTCTCGGGGCTCAAAAATATGAATCTGAAATCTTGTCCGAAAATTCGGTCAAATTCGGAAAATATCGAAAAAAAAAAAACGATTTGTATGGAGAAAATTTCAAATTGATATAGCATAGCTAATAATGACTACCGCACATTATGGAGCGTTTTTTAGGGATATAAAAAAAAAACTAACCTAACCTAACCCGGCCGAGTCGGATCTGCTCTGAAAGGTGATCAGGATTAGATGGTTACCTAGCTGAAACACTAATTTATGATAACAATATTTGGTGAGCGAAAAATCCATTTTGGTGAGCAAAACATCCATTTTGGGAAGCAAAAAGATATTTTTTGGTAATAATTTTGATGTTTTATGAAAACAATATTTGGTGAGCAAAAAATCCATTTTGGGAAGCAAAAACATATCCTGACTCAACATAAAATTATTCTGGTGTAATGTATATCGATTTTGGAATACAAAATGATTTAATTTGGGGAGCACTATATAGAGAGTTTAATTTAAATGGAAGCAATTCATTTTATTTGGAACTTAGTTTTGGGGTATAAAAGCCATTTTGGTGAGCATTTAAATTGTTCCCATAATAAAATGCTAGCAAAATTTGCCCGCATTTTACGATCCCTGGTAATTTATGTTATCTACAATACTAACAGAGATTGTTAATGGACATCTAAACTACTACTTTAACAATGTATGTGGTTTGCATATTTTTTAACTGTATTTACATACTCCTCCTCGCGTCGGTGTCCTCATTACTAAGGGGCGTGATCCCCTGATCTTGGAGTAATATTTTTGATTATGTTGCGTTACCTATTCCTATCTTGGGCATCGTGGAGCGCATCGTGTACCTTTGTGTTTAAAATAGAGCGCCTTTGGTCCTAACATCTGATTGGACTACGACCTCTCGGACGTTTACCCTTGACTTTACCAGTAACCATTAGCTGTTCAACATTGTGTCCACCTTTACTAGCTATGTGGCCGAAAAACTCCAGTACACATTTACATACTCACAACTATTTGAACCATAAATACGAAAATTAGATCAGAATCGACCATTAACGTTCACGCTTGGTCTCCGTTCCACTATTATCTCCCGTTGAGCAATTAACAAGTAATGCGCTATGCTACTGTTAATGCAAACAGCTAAGAAGTGGATTCCAGCCGGCGTGGATAATGTCGATCTATTACAATTCATTATCTGAACTGTTGTGCTTGTAGTCTTGCTTGCATTATCAGTAAAAATTCTAGAGATTCTAGCTTACCTGTGACAAATTCAGCGGCTGCCGTCCCGGCGGTGTGCTAACCTGGCTCGCCACAAGCGACGCCAGCGCCACCCTCTGGTTCCCCGACATCGCCCTGATGATGGGCAGGATCTGCGCGAACTTCCCCACGTGGTCCTTCCTCTCCAGGGCCCGCAGCACGGCATCCCTGATCATACCTTCCTTAGCCCTCAACTTATGCGACGACTTGTAGTTCTTTAGGTTCCTCTTCGTTGTCGTCTCGGCGTGATCTTCTAAATCCTCAAACGAGTCTAAATTATACTGCGGCCGATGCGAATTGGTCACTCCATTTGGCTTAACAATCCTAACAGGAGGCTTCACGAAAGTCTGGTAATGCCTCGACTCCTGCGCTATCATGATCTCTTCAGCATCATGCGGTGCGAATTCAAAGTCCTGGAGATCATCATCGGCTACCACTAAAGCCACAGCTACCACGAATAAGAGTTTAAAAGCCATTGTCACTTGATTTACTATTCCACCATGCACTGCACTCACATTATTTAAATTATGCAATAGAAATCTCGCGCATATTCACTTATGCGCGCGCGTCGCTTTCCTCCGCCGCGCGACGAATGAGCGCGTAGGCGCGCGCGATCATCTTCGCATATACAGGTGTCAGATTATTCCGGAACTGGTAACTTTCTCCGGTACCGGGTCACCTGGGTCACTATTGATAAGTCATTGCGTTTATCAACGCGGTTACACTTAAAAGGTGTTGCATGACGATCATAGATTTAAAAATTCACTTGGCTGACTAAATTTTATAGCAAATTGACCGTCAAATACAAAGACATAAGGACGCATGAAGTTTTTGCCGACTGTAATCGTTTGTGACAATGTAATTGTACAATGATTTGATGGGATGATAATCCACTTTTACAAACATGCTTTCACAGTTGATTGTGTTACCGAATAACTAATAATGGTTATGGATATTGAGGATTGATTTGAGATTCGCGAGTCATGTAACGGTCGCAAAGTGGCTTCTTAGCGAGTTACAAACTCTAGTTATATACAATTGTAGAACTGTTGTGTGATTTCGTCGTAAGGTGCGGTTTTTTGTGCACTCTTGCGAAGAATCGTTTTCGTTTGAATACTTATTATCTAACAGATATTATAATGCGTATTGAAAAGGGTAAATTGGAATGGCATTTAGCTCGTCGTTTTACGAGATCGTAGGCGCAGAAGCGATCTCTCTTGTGTGTGAATTTACATTGTTGTGAATATTATTAGTGTTGATCCGGTGTGTGATAGTTTCTTATGGAAGCTTGTTATAGTAAAACTTTATGTTACAATTTCTAAATGTTTTCATTTCGTCACTTATGTCAGTGACACTTCTGGGCCAATTATATTTTTTTTATTAATTCTGGACAATAATCATTGTTATTTCGAAACACAAATTCAAAATAAATAAAATTAAATTGCGGTCATACGTGGTCCACGCCTAAAATACCTTTTAAAATAAAATAGGTACAGAGATGAGGGTTTAACAGGAAAACAAAGTAGAGTGTACATATTCGCCAACAAACTGTTATGCAGTTTGGCGAAAATGTAATAAAACGCTGTGTATACATTTTATTAATAATAAATGAAAAAAAGATCAAAACGGATAGGACATTGAAAGCGTACGTACAGTGCGTCTCTGGTCGAAAAGTTAAGACCTTGGCCCGGTAATACGAAGATACCAGGTTTGAGTCCCGGTGTGGACCACGAATGAGCGCAATTTAATTTTTCTTTGCGTGTTTATCTTTGTATCTAATAGTAGTTTATGTGACTGTACATAATGAAGGGTATTAAACACAGGTGTGGGTTTATGAGACGAGCCGAAGGCAAGTTTCATAATAACATCACACGAGTGTTTTAATGCCTAATTATGTGCAGTTACATTCACTACTTTATCTAGCCACATATCATAAGCCTCCATGGTGCATTCAGGAAGCGCACATTATGACAAATATCACCCGGTAATGGCGGTAATGAAGTTTTCTGGCAGCTGTCATAGTTTTTTTTTTCAATTCAGAGACAAACTAGAGTCGGCCCCAACTATCATATCGTTCGATATCTTACTTACGTGAGTTATTTGTCAAATATGATTGAAAATTCACAATTCATTTCGAACTAAACGTCATCTCGAATGATTTTAGAATAGAGGTCAAATCAAATTTCTTTGTTTTTCAGAGATGTTCGAAATTTGAATGAATGCCTAATATTATCGAAATCGATGTTAACATTTCTACAATACAATAATAACATTTCTACAGATAAGAAATTTGTTCTAACAAAACAGTCTATTTTTATGGTGGTCATAATGTGTGGTTTTTGAACGCATCATGGAGGGTTTATGATATTTGGATAGATAAACAAGATTAATTATTGTGTTAAGCATTAAATATTACATCATTAATTACAATTATATGCATTAGGCTCTCTCCTAGATTTTTTCAATACTACTTAATTGGCTTCCTGAAGCCAAAGCCAACTAAGTTTGCTATACTAAAACTATTATTTCACAAACGCATCCATCGCGATCTTCAATTTTAAGCGCGGCTCGTAAGTTACGCAAATTAAATATGTGTATACACATAATAGTTTTAGTATAGCAAGATAAAAGTTCTGTAACCATCGCACTTCGAAACAAACGAAATTACACAATTTCAATCACAGCAGTCGTAATTTAAACATCTATTAACATACACCTCTCTGAAGTTTCTAACCCAATAACTCTAGCGTCTATAATATACAATTCAAATTCACGTGCCTCAAATAACTTTGTTTTGTCGATGGGTGTATAATTTGTAGAGGATTGTAGAAACGAGGAAAATGCTTAGATTATCTGATTAAATGGCTGCGGTGGCAATATTACTTGTTACTTTCTTTGTGATTGAAGCATCGCATGCTTTGTGGTACAGGCTGATGAGAAAACGGTAGCATTGTGTTATTTTAACACATTGTTGGGAGTAGAAGGTATAAGACGACGCTGTTGGCGCAGTTTGTAGAACACCTGCCTACTGAACCGGTGGGGTTCGAATCCCGGCCAGGGTAAATATTTGTGTGATGAACTCGAATATTTGTGCTTGGGTCAGGGTTGTTCTATGTATTCAAGTACATATTCATCTATATAAGTATGTATATTGTCGTCTAGTACCCATATCACAAGCCTTGAGCTTAATTTGGGACTAGATCGATTTATGTGAGGTTGTCTGATATTTTATTATAAGAGATACTTACTCTGTCTTTATCGTGAGCATACCCTGCCCGTCTAGCACAAAGATACTTCGCGACTCTTGTCGCACGACATAGCGTCAGCCGTCACTCTCGCACAGTACTGTACAGAAAGAGATGGGTAATATATCTCGCGCGAGAAAGAGTTGCGGTTCACAGTTGTGCTGGGGTTTTTGGTCCACGTATGATTTTGACGCCCACTGTCCTAGGCCTAGACTATTTGACAATCATTTGTACTTACCAAAAACCCCGGCTTATGAGAAGAAAGTCCCTAATTTCACTATTTCCCTAAACCTCATGGGGACCTGAAAATTATGTTATTTTTCACTATCCAACGAAGCATCCAATTATTAAATTCCCAAACGCATTGATCTTATTAATCGTTAATCTTTTACCACATTTAATTGAACAGCAATAAATATCTAACAAATAAATAGTTGCTCAATACCGAGAACAGGCACTGAAAGCAACAAAAGAGCTGACGAAGAACTAATTAATATTTAGTTATTTATTAGTTATTTCTTCCACAATGCCAAAACGGGCTCCAGCGCACACCGGGGCTTGGCTTCAGCTTCGTAGCCACTAGCCAGCCAAATTAGTAGGTATGCGTTGATAGGACGTTTCACCATCCGCCAGAGCAACATTTTCAACAAACAACCAATAACGTTAAGTGACACGGTAACACAGTAGAAAACTATCGTGAGTCTCAGACATATTAATATACTTAAACGGGTTTACTCACGTCGTAGAAGTCGAATAACGCTCGACATGTTTCGAATCGGTACGCGATTCATCATCAGGAGAGACGACCAGTCGCGGCGGCGGCCAATCGAACACTGCGGGCATGCGCCCTGTCCGCGCGGCTGCTCGACGCGGGTGTCACCGGCGGAGGCGCAAAACTACCCTCATCATCACGCACAATGCCAATTGTCGGGTTGCACACAACACTCACTACGTCATTTGCTAAGGTCTCGTCCACACTAACCACCGATGTAGTATCCAAAACCGTCCTCCAACTAGGGGGCACTGACCATCCACAATCTCGGTTAAAATTCGGATGACGACTAATTTCGATAGCCTCCCGTACTTTCCGCGGAATGGAAAACTTTTCTCTCGCCAGCACAGTTACCTTATCGAACCGAATATAGTGAGACGTATCCGAATTCAGTGAATGTTCCGTCACTGCAGAACCACGGGTATCCTGATTTTTCATACTACGTATGTGTTCAGTCACTCTTGTGGAAATGTTCCGGCCAGTCTCTCCTATATAGTTCTTCCCACAGGAGCACGGAATCATATATACGCCAGGATTACCTAAGGGTTCCTTATCTTTGGGGGAACGCACCAACTGTCTGAGCTGTATATGAGGGCGGAAAATCGTCTTGATGCAATATCTACGGCGTAACAAGTATCCGATTTTCTACGACGTGAGTAAACCCGTTTAAGTATATTAATACGGTAACACAGTATTTGATGACAGCTCAAATCAGCTACTCTTTATAAAATATCGTAAACGTTCCATAAGTATGAAGTTCTAGGAAGACTGGCTTGTGACGTCACAAAAATCAGTAGTCAAAACACGTCTTGTCAGTTTTTGTCCTATGAAAAATAATTATATTCAAAATTTAGCGGTAGTTTATTTGGTTCCATGTATGTTTAGTGATTTCAATTATAGGTACAAATGATTATTACTTTAAAAAGCTGTTTATTCTTTGTTTGCACGCCTCTGATGAAAAGCTCCGTATGAGTTCAAAACATGTCGGGCCATTGCTTACAACTTTTACTTGAGGTTAAACAGTTTTTATAATTATTCAAAATGTCTCACGATAGTTTTATTTAATAATATATACAATTGATTTTTACTATAATAGTCAAATACCGTATTAGAGAACAACCTGTATAGCAAGCAACAGCTAACAAACACAGAGTTGCCCAACGCGCTGCGCAGGCGCTGCGGTTAACGAAAGTGCTGCCGATGTCGGGGTGGCATTTTTCCTCAGTGCGTTGGCGTTGTGCAGTGATTTGTACCTACTTGTCTTGCAGCATAACTGTAAGTACTCTTTGTCGCGACACAAGAACGATGTTCAAGTACTCTTATAAAGATGAGCGATGTGTCTGCTCGAAGTTGGTCGAGGTTGGGCGAATATGACAGTGTTGGGGGCACTTCGCTGCGGAATATACTTGGGCCAACTTCGCCTCGCCCAATCTCGGTCAACTTCGCGAGTAGTGTGGTGCCGGGGTGACAATCATTATAGCCTTCGTATTTTCAAAATTGAGATGGCATATGTCATGCACTCCTCGCATCTTAATGACAGATGACAAAGGCGATAAACCTGATTGCGGCTCCACACTACTTGCGAAGTTAGCCGAGGTTGGGCGAACATGATAGTGTGGAGGGCACTTCGCTGCGGAAACCCAATACTTCGGCCAACTTTGCGAGTAGTGTAGAGCTAAGGTGAGAAATCAATGAGATCTCATGGCAATTTGACGTTTGGAGATAACTTAAACGGCACACTCGAATAAGCACCCCGAGATATACCCGAGACATCGCTTGCTTGTAAATATCGCAATGTACAGTTGTCTTACTAGCATTGCATTGAAATAAAAGAGACTGGCAGTATTTGGCTTTGGCAAATTAAATGGCTTTAATAATTGCCCATTTGGCCCGGAAAGCCCATTCGAAACGCGGGATCGAACCCCGCCTGAAGCATAAATAAATAAATATATAATACATTAATAAATATCGGACAAACTCACACAAAACGATTTAGTCCCTAACTAAGCTCAAGAAGGCTTGTGTCATGGGTACTAGACGACGATATACATCATACTTATGTAGTTAAATATATACCTAAACACAAAAGAACAACAATGACCTAAACACAAATATTCGAGTTCATCACACAAATATTTGCCCTGACCGGGATTCGAACCCGGGACCTCCGGCTCAGCAGGCTCTACAAACTGCGCCAAACGCGTCGTCAAACGACAAACGCACTAATTTAATAATATTTTCTCTTCAATTTAATGCTAAATTAATTTTCTACTCTGCACCCACTTGAAGCATCTCTGTTTGGCCCTATGGTTGACTCGAACGCCATTAGGCATTAAGTTTGCCATTGGTACTGACTTTTGTTTTGTGCAATAAAGTTTAAATAAATTTCCTTCTAAAGCCGTTATTTTTTGTCTTTGGTGGCAGTGAGCAAGCAACAAGGGTAATTATAAGAATAAAGGAAAAACAGCTATAATTTTCAATACATCTCTATATTTAAAATAAAATACATCTTTCATACGTACACAATTAATCAGGTCTTACAGACGAACCAATATCGTATCTTATAGAGACTAGACAGTTGTTGAACTGAGATTTACATCAAATACTCAACTCTAACACGCTTCATGATGTACTGCAGTGCACTGGAAAACATTAAGTAAGTAATCTCTAATCTAACAGAAAAGTAACACCATAATAAACAACTCAGCCGATTATATAATCATTAATCAATATTATTTTAAACTTACACGATTTTCAAACATTATTATAACACAACTTTATTTAATAACCTCGACGTTTCGAACGCGGATGGTTCGTGGGGCGTTCATGAAGTATGAACTATCTAGTACATTAGTAACTCGTGTTATCAGAACACTACAGTACAGAATGGCGTCACTGAGTACTCGGTAGTGATTTGAGAGAACAGCGGATAACATTGTATAAAATATAAAATTACTGGCAACAGCATAAAATGTATATCAGAAATTAACTAGATAGATTTCTTGGTAGTCCTTATTACGTAACATCAAACACCAGTGTATTATCAGCCTTTTTTTTATCGACGGAATTATTTTACAAGATATTTATCAGGTAATTATACCCACATGAAAATAAATTCCAGAGAATCAACATAATATCTTGAAAAGGTATGTTGGCCCTATTTATAAAAGAGAAAATGACGATTCACGAATCTTAGTTAAGAATAAACCCGCATTATTAGCCATGTAAATTATATAAACCCCGTTTAGGAGTTCATATCTTTCATTAACTGACATATTTGCCCATGAATTCATGATGCACCTAATGTATGTTATTTGGCCTGGATGTTATTTGTTACATTTGTTTCTGTAAAAGGAAATCTACTTTAAAATATAATACGTAGCACCGTTATGATCCAACAAAAAATAATAAACACAAGTGCAATATTAATTAAATCTTTACATAAAACATTTATTCTCGTATATTCATATAATTTAAACAGTAACGTACATTGTAATCACTGTTTCGTGGTACACATTTAAAATCTACAAATTACGATGCAGTTCTTTTCTTTGTCACATACACCTCCTTATTTCTACAATTTATTTACAAAATCACCAATTAACGCAAACACACATCCAAAGTACTATAAATTAACAATTATTTACAAAATATCAACACTATAAATTTCAAGTTACCTAATTTCAACGTAATTGAAATTAAACTTAAAAGTTAATTTATCACGAGTCCACACTTGTGCAAAAAATGTGCTTAAAAACATGAAATCAGTGCAAATGTTTGGCAAAGTTTCAAAACTTTCCTAACAGATACTAGAAAATACAAGATTCAGTCAATTTCTAAGACTCCTTTGAGCGCGTAAAAGTAACAAAAATATTCTGCCATTTTTACTTGACTCAATTATAGCTGAACGAGGCGTTAAAAATCGCAATATTTATGATACTGTTCATGTGTCCAATATGTACTTGAACTCATTAATACTCTTTTTGAAGAAGTGCATGAAAAGTCTTCAAGTAATCAATGTTCGATTCTAAAAAGATGCAATTTCCTATGCCCTCGTTCAACTATACCATTTCTCTTTAGATGTCACATTCAAACTCCGAAACTCTTTTATTCCTCCCATCTGGCATCATTTGAAAATGTCCGTCCCTCCCACCTATCCTCGGGAAACCGCTAAAACTATTCCTACTGACCAAATTGCTCTCTCTGCCCTCTCGTTCTTTGTGAAAACTCGAGGTGGAGAGTTTCTCTTTTCGATCTCTTTCGGTGAAGTTGGTGTCTGTAAAGTTTTTATCGGTGAAATTCTTTTCGGTGAAGGTGCGTTCGTTGAACTCGCCGTCGGAGAAGTTTCGGTCGTTGAAGGGGACGTCTCGGATGCCGAAACCGCCCATTCTCGGGGTACCGATGCTGAATTTATTAATTAGATCTTCGTAATTTCTATCGCGGAAGTTGAAGCCGCGGTTGTCGTATTTCGTGGGGCCTTTTGTAAGTCTGTGAAGAGACACTTGGGTTATTTATGTACAAATGTAATGATGGGATTCAAGAAATGGGAATTATACACACCAAATTCACTTGAAAACAGTGTGGTTAAAAACATTTAGCACTATTGAAATTTCTAGCATTGTATAAATCATTGATTTAGCTCGGTGACAAGCTTCATCCCTTTTAAGATCGTTTAAGAAGCATACGAGTAAAAATAACAATTGACTGCACTTATTTATTTAATCGTGTGGCAGGGGCATACGTCGCTTCCTGTTGTCTGTCTGTCTGTCTGTCTGTCTGTCTGTCCTTACATATGCTTAGATTTTGAAAACTATGCAACGGATTTTGATGCGTTTTTTTTTTATAGATAGAGCGTGAGTTCAAGAGCAAGGTGTATATGTATAATACATGCATATAGCATTGCACCCGTGCGAAGCCGGGGCAGGTCGCTAGTATACATTAAATTTGAAACTCATTAGCCATTTGATGGCCTCATCGTTGAGGTCGTACTTACTCTCTGAAACACCTCCTTTCCCGATCGTACTCGGCCGACAGCCCCTCGTCATCGTGTATGATGGCCGACGGGTCGCTGTACACGGAGGACTCCTGGTAGAACGAGTCCAGGTCCACGTAGTTGCCCTCGGAGGGCTCGTTGTCGAGGAGCTCCGCGAGCTGCGCCTTGAGCGCCGCGAACGTGGGCCGCTGCGAGGGGTCCGCGTGCCAGCACGAGTGCATGGCGCGGTACAGCTGCGGCTTGCAGTGCGGCGGCCGCTCCAGCCGGTAGCCCTCCGTCACCGCCGCCAGCACCTCGCGCCCCGACATCGCCGCGTACGGGGTGGAACCTGAACAGTGAAATTTGTTTAGACCACATCGTCAAAATCGTCTAAAATTAAACCATTGATACAAAGATCAAAGAACATTTAAACGCGTAACCTGGTGGAAGAGACCGGGATTCGACCCGGTCGAATCGAAGTCGTTAAATCGTCTAAAATTGTTTTGTACCTATACTTGTTCAGCTGAAACCTCTTTGCGCAAGCGCAAATGGCACGGGGACGTTGAAAGCAGCGATACTTCATGAGCCACTCATGCAAAGTTCTACTTGATATTTTGATGATATGATAGTCTGATGTGCACGTAAAACAGCACTGAAGAAGATATCGTTCCTCCAGGCGATATCACTGATTGTACTGTTGCTGTAACACTTGCTAAGCGTATCAATCTCCCACAGCGTGATCCCAAACGCCCACACATCGGTGTGATGGCTGTACAAATTATACAGCAGTGTTTCTGAAACCATTTACAGCACGGGCAGGGCACCACGGCTACGCAACGCTCAACCAGTATCCCGAGACACTGAAGTCGGTAATCTTGCACAGCTTGTCGTGTTGACTTGTCTGGTTGTTATGAAACTTACCAAGCGTGACAATCTCCCACAGCGTGATCCCAAACGCCCACACGTCAGTCTGATGGCTGTACACGTTGTACAGGAGCGCTTCTGGAGCCATCCACCGCACAGGGAGTGCCCCGCGGTTGCGCGACGCACCCCCGGCCGCCCGGGACATGCCGAAGTCAGCGATCTTGCACAGCTTGTTGTGGTCTACGAGAACGTTGCGGGCGGCTAGGTCGCGGTGAACAATCTGAAATTAGGTATATATTCGAAATTAATAAAGCTTTTCAGGGGGTAAACTTCAATTATTAACACAAGTCTCTGTTAATAAGTAAGATAAGATTTGACAATATTTAGGAATTACCAACTACACCTATAGGTGTTAACTTAACTAAAGGAGTAGGTGTACGTATACAGTTTGTTTACAGAAGTTGGCGTTCTATATTTGAATTTTGACGTAACTTCCATACTCATTTTTTACATCACTACATACACATACTTTAGTAAGTTTTTCATCTTTACTTCCTTTTGGTTTAAAACAAGTAGTCAGGTAATTGTCGTTTATGATCATTTCTTATATTCTGGGGACACGGTAGTGCTCCCAGCCAAATTTATATCATTTATTTCAGGTCATCATTACTATTTTTTTTCTGACTTCCAGACGGTTGATGATACACCCGGGTATGCGAAAAAATTATGAATTTACCCCCTTAGAAGCAATGTAGTCCATGCCACGAGCCACGCAGTAGGCGAAGACAGTGAGGTCCCGCGAAGTCAGCGCGCCGCTGCCGCTGAACCGGTCGGGCCTGGACCGGCGCTCGCGCAGGTATGTAAGCAGCTTGCCGCACATCACGTATTCCATTATGAGGAGGTACGGTTCTGAAAGTAAGTAGGTTTTACGTTAGAAGACTTAGTTCCAACTGGAATTGTCTTAACCAGATATTTGTTAACTATTAAAAATTACAAGATCGACTAAAACAGTAATTATAAACTAATGTCAACAAATAAAAAGAAATGAGTCAGCTATGTTTATGATAAACCCTTGAACTTAAACATGAAATATCTATATTAAATCGAGTGATTTTCTGAATAATTATGCAATAGAAATTAAAACTGCATCTCTCCTCTCGATTGCATCTTCCATTCTTTCAAGACTTACAAGTGTTTGACGCCAAATATCAATCTTATCTACAAACATTATGTTCACTGAGGATTAATTGTATCAGTATCTTAAAGGAATATTACTTTGCCTTGGGTCATGTTTTTTTATTTTGATAACTTACCGTGTTCAGTGCAGCAGGCGAGTAGCGTGACGACATTCGGGTGCGTCCCGATCTTCTGCATGATATAGATCTCATGCAATAGCTCCTGCTTCTCCTTCTGCGAGGCTGACTCCTTGATGCTCTTCACTGCCACCAGCCTCGTTAACCCATCGTGCCCGTTGAGATCATCTGCTTCGGCTTTCCATACCTGAAACGGGAGAAACGTTTAAAAGTTATTCTAGTTGCACACTCGTTTACTGTCATTGTATGTTAGTAGTTTTGTATTAACAACAAAAAATATAAGTATCTTAGAAATATTTTGAAATTCAAAAACGTCAAAGATGAGTTGTTAAATATTTATTTAAGCTGATGTATATCGTACGGCGTATTAATTGTCGCTACATTTAAAGCAATTGATTAGAAGTAATTAAAACATGTTTACCTGTCCAAAATTGCCCTGGCCTAACAGGGTTTGAAGCCTCAACTTGTTCCTAGGGAACTCCCACTTGTTGTCAGGCTTGGTCGGAGTTGGCAACGGCGGCCGCGCTACTGGCGTTATAGGAGATTCTTTTTTCACCTCGTCGTCGTCGAAGTAACCCTCATACTCCGTCTCTATCTCTTTGGTTTTCTTATTTAAAATATTTCTTAAAACAAAAACTACTATACCAGCCACAGGCAAAAATCCTAATCCAGCTAACACGTATGATGCTGTATATGTCTTCTCAGGCTCTATTACTACCTCATTATCGGTAGGAGCTTTGTCTTCTCCTACGGCATCAACCAAAGTATTATTTAACTCTTCTTTTTCTGTTGATGTATCAGAAGCCACTGTTGGTTTATAGCTGGACTGAGATGACGTTCTTGAAGTGACTACCACTGGTTTTATAGTAGATTCTGAAGCTGCAGTCTCTGCCACTGTTATGGGACTTGTTGGCAGCTCGGTCGTAGTCGAAATTGTAGTCATAAATGTAGGTCGAAGACTAGATACTGGAGCAGCAGTCGTAGTAGTAGTCGGCCTTCGTCTTTTTAATATATTTTTTGGTCTAATAGTGCTTCCATTACTGGTATTGTCATAATCATTTTGTCTAAATAGATTGGCCAATCGTTCAGATATCCTAGATGTAGTCGCTTCGTTTTTGAGGTCTGTTAGTTTAGTTGTTACGTCATTATCTTCATTTGCTCGATGAACATAAACTGCCGGGCTAGATGGATTAATACTACTCTCTGTGGTTGTAGTTCGTATTCTTATCCTGTGTTTATATGGAGCCCTTGAAGCGGGTGAAGAGGGTGGCGGTACAGGTGTCGTAGTGGGTGTGTCCGTAACGTTGATCAAGAAGACTTGCGTCGTGGTATCATTTTCTTTTGCCACCGTAGTTTCTACAACTGTACTATTATCGGCATCTTTACCATCAGTTTTATTTTGCCCTTTCATTGAAGACGTTATTGACACAGAAGTGACTACAGCCGTGTAAACTGTTGAAGCTTTTTCTGTTGTGGTGTTTACAACTACAATGGGTAGTATATTTTCAGTACTTGAAGCAACTGTGACTCTTGCAGGCCGACGTCGTAAGTTGAAGTAGCTTCGGGTGTAATTTCTTGGGGCTACTGTTCCATTTCCTTTATTTGAAACATTTTCCTTAATAGTTGTGTTTGTATTGCTATTTTCTTTGGTAACTGTATTATTTGTTCCAGTTATATTTTTTTCTACAGAGCTTGGTGTAACATTTGTTATTATCGGTTCAGTAACATTTAGTTGAGCAATATTCGGTGGTTTGGATGTTGGTGGCGTAGTGTTATGTTTTCTGTAAGCGTTAACTAATCCTACATGTCGCTGCGGTGCTGGCCCTTTTACAGTATTTCTTATTTTGTTCTTTTCAATTGTATTTTTGACTACAGATACATCCATTTCTTCATTTAATTCTTCCTCGTCAACACTGGTATTTTTATATTTTTCAGTAGCGGAGTATCTTGAGTTAAATTTTCGTCTTTCTGGAGGAGCCGAAATAAAATTAACAGACTTGGTTGATGCTGACAAAGATGGAGAATCAGTTAAGTTATCATTAATAATTTGTCCACCGAGCTTTTGACCGAAATGTATAAAAGGTGCCATGTCTTCTACTGGTAACTCTGATTCAAGTGGTCGAAAATGATTATAAATTTCTTCTGACATGAAGAGAGTGTCATTTCTCTTATCTTTTTCGTTTTCTACCTTCAGAAGCTTAGTACTTTTAGTATCAGTACTGTTTACAACAATAGCTTCAATTTGTTCGTCTTTTTTGTGAACGTGCACATTTGGTGCTTCAGTTGAAATATTAGTGGATACATTGCTCACAGAAGTTGTAGTTTCAATTTTAACAGTGCTATTTTCATTAAATTCGTTCGTAGTCACAGTGTTATTCAATACTGGGGTTTGTGTGACATTATCGGTATCTGAATAATTAAGCAGATATAAACCATGATTAGATTCATCAACTTGAAATTCTTCATCTGGCTCTAAATCTACTTCTTTATCTAAACCCTCAAGTTTTTCTGGTGGGACGTATATTATTCCATTTTCAGTGGAAGGTCCTTGTGTTTTGTTAAGCCTTCTGTTGTTTATAAAACCAGCTCGGCTTCGGCTGTCTTGGTAGACTTTTGGTACAAATATGTGCCTGATGTCATGAGGTTTGACGTCTTGTTTAATTTCCCGTATTCCATCGGTAGTTGTGAGCCTGAGGCTGGGAGCCGCTTCATTACTTGAATTGTCGAAGGTTATCCTCTTGACTATAGAGCTGTTTGCGTCCCGGACTTCAATTTGAAGAAACGTTGTGTTGGTTCTGCAAATAAAATTATAGATATTAAGTCTCAGACAAAAAGAGAAAATTTTCATTTGTATGTTTTTATTTTCATGTGATGATTTTTAACCACGTTTATGGGCAGTTGATTCGAAGATGTTTACGTTTTTCGATTCACCCAAGTAACCTAAAGATGACAAATACTTACTTATGAGGCTTATTAGCTATGTTGGCTAGGTTGTTGATGTGCGCGGCCAGCCGGCCGTTGAGCACCTGGCGCCTGCGCGCTGCGAGCACGGCGTGTAGCTGCGAATCCCTCGTTGCGTTGACGCTACTCTGCGTCGTCGTTCGTCGTGCGTTGCCTGCAATGGACAGATAACATTACGATTAATTATGCACACAAAAATCGATCTATCCGATCGATCTATATTTCTGTCATGGATGTTTGTCATGGATCCACGAAATAAATATTTGCCCTTCGAACCTAGGACTCAGCTCAGGAAGCAGCTGCACTACCACTGTGCCAAACACACTTCAATTTTTTTTTCTCCAAACTGCAAGATTCACTTGTAAGTGGCAGATAAAAAAGTTTTCGATGTTCAGCTGCATAAGGTTTAAATAGCGTGACTTCACGACAATACCGGCGTATCGTTTTCCATTGACCAGATTACATTGATGTATTTATAAATAACACTAAAGTGAAGGAACTAATTATAGATTTAGAACTTAGCTGACCTTACTTATGCATAATTACAAAACACACCTCGGCAGAATTTTATGTGATTCCTTATTAACCTATCTGATGGAATTTTAAATAATGGATTTGGTACGAACATAAAATGTTGCGCAACTAATAATCAAATAAACCAATCAAGATCTTCCTTATTTAAATATTCCGCTTCAACCAATTTAAATTCAATCTGCACAAAATAATAACAACTAAAGTTATCTTTCAATCTTTATTAAATTAAATTTAAGTTTTTACATTGAGTTGGAATTTAATAGTAATTAGTATGGAAATCAGATGATTCAATGTCGAAAAAGTACTTATCCATTAAAGGATTGCGTGATGACCAACAATTGAAATAATTATATGCAATCATGTAGTGGCAGATACTCCTAAATTTAAAACTGAAACCATAAATTCAAAACCAAACGAAACCGTACCTTAAATCAAAGACAAGCAGTTCATTAGTACTTGACAAGACTAGTAATATATCGGTCCGTAATTCTAAAGCAAAATGAAAATAGACGCAAAGTCGATGCTTGAACGTTTACATTGGAATAGTTTCAAATGGATAGACTGCGCAGCCTTCACCCACTATCTCAAAATGGCGTGTAGACAATAGATGCGTTTGTACACAGATGGTGACCAGCGATCTTTGAGCATGGAGGTAAATTGTCAAACGTAAGATACGGTATTATTTATTTATACGTTACATGAACTCGAAGTGTTTATTTATTTTTGGACTACATATGTTGTCACTGGTTATCACATAAAAGAACGAAACGAATGTACTTGCATCAGAAAGTAATAGAAGGACAGTTAAGTAAGCTTCGTCAACTGAACATGAGAAGAATTATGACTCCAAATTACTCCGTAGTACTCCGAAATTATGAGTGATCAATGAAATGACTCAACTAGACAAGAGATGCTGGTTGATATACCTTAAAACAAATTGTTTAAAGCAAAGTACCTCATTATCAAAAATTTTGTGTTAGCTTGTACGAATATTAACTTGCGCGGACCTTAAGTCAATATTTGTTTCTTAAATACCTTATTAACCATGAAAACGCTTTCATTTGATGTTGAGATGATCGGGTCATAGTTCTAACATCTTCCCACGCCGCTCCAAGTGAGGAGTTCACACCTTTGGATCACTTCGTAAATGTATGCAAATGTTCTCATCATTTCCTTCGCAGTGGAGGTTACGTTACCAATTGAATTACGTATGGTGCAGGTCATTATTGTATTCGAGTTCTTGCTGGGCAGTGTGCTTCCGTCTGGTGGTTGATCGATCAAGTTGAGCTTTAATATACTTGTTACTCTTTTTAATGAAATTTACTGGTGGGAAATTGTCTTGAACTGTAAATAACCTGCATAGCATTTATAAGTAAGTTTATTGCAGGGAGTTTCAAGGCCCAGGGAGTATTTCAAGAACTAAGGAAACAACTTCTTGAAGAACCGACTGTAAATTGTAGAACAGGGAATCGAAATCCGGACAGTGAAATAGGAACACGAGTGCTTCAACCTCCGTTGCACAAGGCAGACGTGAAGAGCGTTGCGAAAAAACGCGTCGCATGTTCAGCGAAACGATCACGAACGAGAAACTAATAATTGCTGCTTGTATGCCAGTGATGTGTCTGATAGTTTATGGATAGCATTGACTGAACTCTAATTAGATCATTCCACAAGAGTTGCTCCCACACCGCAGGTTTGTAGCAAAAATGCGATTGATGCTTGTTTGTTTTGGAACGCTTTAAGCACCCACGGTTTGAATAGTTTCTTCAGCAAATTTAATGTACTTAAGTTTCTCTACCAAAAGTTATACACAAGGTACAACTTTAAACAGCATAAGGAATGACAGGAACAGTTATCTGGTGAGTACTTTATCTTTGGCTGATCTCACGGCGCTGTCTAGTTTGGTTTTGGCTTGTCACGAGACCAGGCCCGGTATAAGTCACAAGCGATGTATTTAGTCAATTATTAAAAATACCTTAAGAAGTGAAAAACGCGATTGTAAGACACGTAATGAAATTGGTCAACCCGTTAACTCAATCTTGCTTTTTAACTCCAATGGAACTTGTGTTACCGCCCAGTGCCAATGTTACTTGACAAATACATTCAATTAAGTATAATGCGACAGACAGCTGCGTGATAAACAAGATCACAGCCAGAATGTTAGTCCTGCCCCAAAGAAGCCATAAAGAGGATAATTTATAGCCCTTCTTTGGAACTGAAAACGTCCATCCCGCCATCGGTTTGTGCTTCCAATCGCACTATTTATCGGTGGGCTCGCTGAACGCAAGACCCCAGGGCACCAGGGTGTGTGACATCACATAGCTCAGAGAAGTCCATCCCGCCTAGAGATGTGCCGTTCTCGAGAACGTTTCTCGATTTAAGGCCACATCTCTAATCCCGCCTTCAGTTTGTGACTTGAGCCACGTATTCTGTCCACGGCTGGCTAGTACCGACGACAGTAAGGGCTAACGGTGAACGCAAGATCACAGGGCACTGTACTAATGTGTGACGTCACATAACGGTCCTAGAGCTGATGACCGGTCATTATTCAATAAAGTAACCCTTTGGAGAGCAAGATTTAGTATAATTTTTATTCGTCTGTCACTCGGTATGTTGATGCCAATGGGAATGCATAACGCCTTATACATACTAATCAAGTGATATATACATAATGACGACATGACATAAGGGATACAATTAACTCATTTTCATTATTCTATTGTAGATTTTTTAAACTTTGTTGTATTTCTGATGCGTGCCGTTGATAACGGAAGCATAACGAAGAAATATTAAAATACTCGTATAATTAACATGTTAATTGGGTTTACATTTAGAACTATTCATAACTATTTTGCTGCAAAAAGAGCTAGATTTATTATTTAGCTCCACCGAGTAAACACACTATGTATTTGTTGGATAATATATTAGTAATAAAAAATCATTAAAGTTTTAGGTCCCGTAAGTTACTTTACTTAATAAGAATAATAATTGGCGTAGGGATGTGACGACCCCATCGCCCACTGGTTTTACCAGCGAAATCAGTCACGCAGGGCAGCTTATGGCGAGCTGTTGGGGGGTAGCGACCCCACGTACCTGAGCGCTCCTGGGGGATCCTGACGGGGGGTGATGGGTCGGGGCCTCCGCCTCTGTCTTGCCTTAACCGGCCGGGCAGAGTGGAGTCGTGAGATTTTCGGCTCGGGGGTGGATGTGGAAACGTAAGGGGTTAGTTGGCTTCGGTTTAAAGCCTAGTATTAGCTCTCCGCCCTTAGCCTTCCGCACCGGTGTTGCCCTTAGGCCACTTTATATGTCGCTATTTTGTGGGGGCCCATCTAGCGGGAGGCGAGTCATCGTCTACCAGTCCCATTTTTCCCGATAGTCTCAACCCATAGCCCAATTAGCCAGTCCTCCATTTCATCCCCATAGCCCAATTTGTATTTAGATTCCATGTCTCCATCAATAGTTTTTGCACCTAGCGGGCGCTGTCCCTGTGTGCGTCCCATGACACGGATAGGGACAGCATCCGCTCGATGTACACCTTGCATTTCATTAAATTGTCGAAAGGGCCTCTACGCGTTGGCTTCGGCTCCGTGCACGCCTCCCAAAGGTCAGGGACACTATTGTCCCGTGAGCGGGTGCGACATACAGTAATAATAATAAAAATCTTTATTTGTCTTTTGTTTACAGTGTGTTTCGAGTTCTGCAAAACTGTTTGCACAGTTTGTCTGCAGGAGAGTATCTACAAAATGTTTGTCTTACATTAGTATATAATATTATCTAATATTACGTCTACTTAATTTATGGAAGAGTTTCTAACAAATGTTTTTAAGGAGTTTTTTAAATTTATTTTTGTCTTGTTCCGAGCGGATGTCTTCAGGTAGGCTGTTGAATAAATATGGCAATCTTTTATTTAATGTCCCATCTCCAAAATAATTAGTTACTCTTGGTACCTCGTATTTACCTGATGTCACCGACCTGGTAGTATGTCTATGGTTGACCAGTACTAAACTATGCTCCAGATTACTATGTAATTCAGTAATATTAGCTGAAAATTTGGCAAAATGAAAGGCCAACTTTTATCTATTCACACACATTCGAGGTCGCGGGGGGGTGACGCTCACCCCTGAGAGGGGGGGAGAGTAGATAAAATTAAACTTGGCTATATAACCTACATATCCTGATAGATAAAAGTTGTCCTTTAATTTTGCCAAATTTTCCATATAGTGCAATCTAATTTTCTTGGATTAATGGTTATTTGTTAAAAGTAGGTATTTATGCTTAAGGCGAACAGGAAGAATCTTGAGAATTTTAAATAGTTTATAATAATTACCATCACAACTTTGTTTTGTTTTATAATTTACGAGTAATTTAAGGAACCTTATTTGCAATGCCTCTATTTTATCTATATATGTTTTAAAAGTTAGACCATAGGAATCGAGAGCATAGCTCAGCACTGAGTCCACCAAGGCGAAATATAGCTGTTTAAGAATATTTTGCAGAGTTTTATTCGAAAGAAGAATTCTTAATTTACTGCATAAAATTACTGATGTGAACATTTATTTATTTAATTTAAACTTTATTACACAAAACAAAGGTCAGTGCAAATGGCGAACTTAATGCCTAATGGCATTCTCTATCAGTTAACCATAGGGCCAAACAGAGATGTTTCAAGTGGGTGCAGAGTAGAAAATTAATCGTTCGGAGACCCTCTAAGATACAAGTGAATACATGTATATTATAATAACATTTATTTCATATAATTTAAAATCGAAAGCATACCTACAGATAAATATAAATACATACAGTAAACATAAACAGATACAAGCTTAAAAAGTAGGTACAACCTTTATTTAAATTAGGTACTCGTATCTTCATTACTAACATAATTCGCGTGGGGTCTTTACGATACTTTTAATGCTCATCACAATAGTTATTAAAAAGATTATCTAAAGAATTTCGCAATATTCACCAAATAAAATTTAATTACGTATGTGCGAGAGATTGAAGATAACTAAGACTAGTTCGGAATTATAATAAACCTGTTAAAACTGTTTGGGTGGTCTATGAATCAGTCTGTGTGAAGTGCGGATCTGCAATATGGGATTATCAAAATTCCAGTTTAGGTATAAGGAAAATATAGGTCACTCACGAATACCTAAATATGCTTATTAGTGCGCCGTTGATTCATCATAGCGTGTTTAATTATACAAAAGTTCAGGAAATTTACTGCACAGGATACTATATGTGCTATTCGTGGTTTTCGGTTATGGGGGATTTTTGTATAGTTAAAATATAATCCGCATTAATATTGCAGATCAAAAAACATGTTGAACAATTTCCTTACACATGGTCGATAGGTATGTATATAAACTAAATTCAAACAAAACAGTAGCAGCTAAGAACAATCTCGACAGACAATCAAGGCCTTCGATTTCAAAAACCCCCATTAAAATAGGACCATCCGTTTGTGAGCTACAATGCCGCAGACAGACACACAAATACACAGACATACAAACACATACTACACAGATACACGTTAAACTTATAACACTCCTCTTTTTTGTCGAACGGTTTTCTTCTCGAGAAGAAGATAATTCTCTCTTTTCCACCATCGATTGTTATCACGATTATGATTACGTTTATCGGTTTAAATTTGTATCACGATCATAACAGCAATCCATATTTCTAAATACGTGTACGAGCTAAACATTTACTAATTAAATACTATGTGACTCGCAGCTGCTATAATTATCTAAAAACCAATCAACGCCGACCCTTTTCTCAACATTATTTCATAATTAAAACGCATTAAATCAATAATTACTAGCCCCCAAACAGTTCAACTGTTAAATTAAGAAATAATTACTTCTCATTTAGACAAAGGCAGTCGTAAATTAAAAATTTAAATTATAACACCTTTAATTATACAGCAATCAATTGTTTTTACGTTTGATGACTCGTAATGACGTTTCCGTGTCAAGGACCGTGACGTTTTTTGACGTCAGGCACCGTTATTAATGATATATAACGGTTCAATTGTGACACGCTGAGGCGTCATGATGACGTTTGGCAATCGTGTCTTTTTACGCATCGTCGTTATAATGATCTGTTATGATCGATTGTGTGTTAATAGACAGTTTCGTAACAGTTCATATGTAAACTGTGAGATGTAGTAATGTGGATCAACATCAATGGATAAAGTGTTATTGTTGAATCAATATCGTAATTACCAGAAGCAATGAAGAATTTGTGGTACATACAGATACAGCACAAATTTTTAGTATGCGATTTGAGATAAGCCAGCAGAAAACAATTGGAGCTACTTTTGATGCTAACCTGATGCTGATGCGTAGAATACCATAAAAAGGAAAAATTGCGTGCGTAAGTTAACATCAAATATATTCCACTTTGCTCCAATTCCATTAAAGAGAAAATGTCGTCGCATCTTGTACATTAATTTCTTATATCGGGTCAGATTTTCAAGTTGTGTCAATGTAAAACCGTAAATGAATGGCTTACACAGCCAGAGCCTGGATCTAAACGCTTGCAGATTCACCCGACTATCTCGGCTTTACTTAATAAGTTATCAAATGGCATTTCAGATTAGAAGGGTGATCAAATAAAAGCAGGACATTCCCCGCATAGTGCAAGATGTTTTCGTTCGCCATAAACATAAAGCTCTGCAAAGTTCGCCGGTGATAGCCTGAGCTTGCGCAAGCTGCGTAAGGGCCGAAGGCTGGGAAAATTGGCTTTTGTAACCGGGATGTAAAATGCAGCTTTGTAGCGTCAAATAGTAGTGGCCGAAGTAGCCGAATATATCGGAGCAAATCTCCCTCGCACTATATAATTATGTTATATTATCGCACTAATAAAGGCGAATGTTTGTGAGTGTGTTTATGTGTATGTTTATACTTCTTCACGCTCAAGAGGCTGGATTTCTTTTTTTGATAAATTTTGATATGAAGGTGGGCTACCTTCCTTCATACACCCTGGATTAAGATATACTACTACTACTTTTTATTTCGAAAAAATGTCGTATTGCCGTAGGATAAGCGAGTAGGATAAGCGAACCGAGGGCCACAATTAGTAATATTATAAAGGCGAAAGTTTGTCAGTGGGTTTCTGTGTTTATGTGTATGTTTGTTACTTCTTCAAGCTCAAACGGCTGGACCAATTTTGATAAATTTTGGTATGAAGGTAGCTGACACCCTGTTTTAACAGACAGGCTGTGTTTTATCCCAAAAATAGTAGTATTCCCGTGGGATGAACGGGTAACACCGCGCAGCGCAAATATTTGTGAATAAATGTCCGACATTGTTTAAAGCTTTTTTTTAATTATTGGAAAATAGCGCTAATTCATTATTATTTTTCATTTGAAATTTTTGAATTTAGCGAGATGGTAAATCTCTAATTCAGTTATCATCGTCAAATAGACATGACAACTGGTTCCATTGACTTATAAAATGTTTAAATAGGAGTTGTGTAGGAAAATGTGTAAAGTTTAAGTGGGCACACATCCTTCTGCGCGAGCAAAGTCTTGGGACAAGCTAGTATAATTGCGGCACCACACTACTCGCGAAGTTAGCCGAGGCGAAGTTGGCTGAATTATGGGATTCTAAGCGAAGTACCCCCACACTATCATATTCAACAAACCTCGGCCAGCTTCGCGAATAGTGTGGAGGTAGGGTAAAATATTCTACGAACAAAAATAGGGACATTTTAGCGCTCTCGGCTGACCAGCGGACGTCTAACTGGGGCGATCCTGCCTTCACCGCGCTTGCGCACTGCAGCCAACTATACCGTGTTACACATCTGATTGCGCCGTGCGAACCTGAGATTGGACACATTTGCATTTTGAAATGGACAAAATAGGTAAACTTTACCCACTTTGTCCGACGAACAAACATCGAATTAGATGTAATACTTTTAAAAACGTAAAAATTGATAGGAACGGCCCGACATGTTTCGAAATAGAGCTCTTCATCAGGGACAGCTATCCGTGCTGCTATTTACGCAACTCACGGAACACTGCACTAAATCGTTTTTGTAATGATTAAAGGTATCTCACAATAGTTTGAATAATATTAAAAATATACATATTTCTAATCATAACAAATCTATTCTCTATTGTACTTTGTTGCCTTTAGTGAAAAGGAAATTTGACAGGAGGTAAAAACTTCCACTTTATGCGTATACAAAACTGGTACAAAACACAGCACCTATTTATTTTTATTCATCGTAATGAATCCGCTGTATCCAATCTAGGTGAGAAGACGCAAGGTTTAATAGTACTACATAGTTTACGCAAGACGATAACTTACTAGCAAGTGCGATCAGAAAGTTGTTCTATCAATTATACTAAACGATGTTAAGCGATGGAAATTTAGAATTTTGTAATGAATGCATTGCTTCAGAACACAATTAATTGATACCTCCACATGTTAACCAGTACGATGTAGGGCAAAATGTTGAACTATAAATTACCTATAAGAGATTTACGTGGTACAAGCAAGATAAATTGAGCACTCGATATAATACTGTTATAAAATTTGACATTTTACGTTTTGAAAATCATTTTGTATAACACAAGCCTCTAGAACTTACTGTGGGACTATATTGATTTGTGTGAGATTGACCGATATTTATTTATGTATTTTTCTATTGAGAAGGGTCATGCTGATATTTCAGGAATAATCTTAACAGCGCGATACAGTTTATGGTATGTATAGGCACGGGACCAGCCTCGCCACAGCACATTATGGTAGAGCGTCATGTTGGTAAACTTTCTTTGTCCTCTAATCACACCGAAGTGGCAGGACGAATTTGAACTAATTTTGGTACAGGGACATCAAAGATGGTAATAGGATACTTTTAACCCGACTACGATAAAGAACGTTTTCTTACAGAAAACTACTTGTCCGTTTAGTATCTCGCGGGCACCTAATACTCAACTATTAATATGCAAACAACTAACCGATTGAAAATGTAAAGAGAATCGACTTGGTGGGCGCACTGCCGTGCTCCAATAGGGCTAAAAAGAGTTGCAACCGAAGAAGTTAAATCGTCTCGCTAGTTTCGATGCTTTTGTTAGGTGGTGGTACATAATCAGTGTGCGTTGTGTCAAACAGTACCCAACTATGGTAGTACATATTTAGAGTAATCAAACTTACTCTATATTTGTGTAAAATGTTTCATCATTTTAGCTTCCTCATTAAGACCAAACGTTTTCCTCGTTCCCAGGAAATTACAGTACGTCTACGTTAGACCTGATATTACATATATTAATTCATACACAATACAAAGGTAGCACTCGTTTTTGCAGCATACGGAAAGTGGTGTGAACCGTACAAATGAAACACTGCAATACTCTCAACAGTATAAAACGACATATGTGTACGTTTGTGTTATACAACGTTTCAACTCTGTTGATGACTATTGGAGTCAGTGTTTAAAACGACACATGTATATAGGAATTGCTTGTGTTATACTACATTTCAACTCTGCTATCGCTATTGCAATCCCTGATCGTTTTCCCAGGTTTTTAAGCGTTTGAATTAAATTAAACTGAAAACGATACGTATTAAGTAGAAATGTTGAGCGTTTTCTTCGAACAATGGGAATACTAATTTAGTTGTTCGCTTGCAGAAGTTATGATTAATTTACTGATTTAATAAGGCGTCGTCTACATAAATATTACAATTGACTTTCTCTCTCACTGGTAATCAAGGAAAAATAAAAAAACACAATTTTGAACACCACAATGTTAGTACCGTAAACTGGGTTTACTTGAGGAAATTTTGGGGCTACTTTGATAGATTTAAAATGGTTATAAAAACACAAATAATCATAGTGCGTTGAGTAAATGAAGTAAAAGGTTAGGTCATTGTTGAAGGTAGGTATTTCATTGCCACAGATAGTTGAAAATAATGAGGATATGGCGTAAAAACACTTTTCCAAAGTAGCCCCTGCATTTTAAAGTAACTCCGTTTTACGGTAATGATAGCGTCAAAAACCAATCCCGATTACTGAACAAAAAATCTATGTAAATATTGAACCTGCTCATAAATTACACGAGAACCGGTATGAGCGATGCGAGATAGATTAGGCGAGACGGACATCCGAACATCTAAACATCCAAATGTCCGGAGATACTAAAGATTTTTAGGCCAAGCTGAAACGGAGACACTTTGCTCGCTCGGTCAAAAGTAAAAAAAAAAACATCCTTACGATTACTTAAAATTTGGGCAAGTGAGAGTCCGACTCGCGCATGAAGGGTTCCGTACCATAATCTACAAGTTTGTTGTATGGAAGCCCCCCTTTAAATATTTATTTTATTGTATTTTTAGTATTTGTTGTTATAGCGGCAATAGAAATACATCATCTGTGAAAATTTCAACTGTCTAGCTATCACCGTTCTTGAGATACAGCCTGGTGACAGACGGACGGAAGGACAGCGAAGTCTCAGTAATAGGGTCCCGTTTTTATCCTTTGGGTACGGAACCCTAAAAAGGTGGAAATCGTTAAAGTTCGCATTATAGTGGCGAAATTTTGCACAGGTGTTATGCACGTCGAATTATCTATGTGTATTTTGGAGAAAATACATAGAAGGGGGTTAATGAAGGCTTATATGGCTGTCTAATCTAGCTCGCTAGAGACCCGTTTCACGCCATCTGCGCACACGCATACAAAAGTGCATGTGCAGTTCATAATTGCGCATGTGTGCTGACGTTGCCACATGCGCCCGCGCAGCCCTAGCGACCTCATTGCCGGTCAGTGCTCGATGCACCTGTCTACTGCGGGAACTATGATAGGCAATAAGTGCCTATTTACTTGGTTTTGTGGTTAGTAGTTATTAAGTATACTATCCACAAAACCAAGTGGGGCCTTTTTAGGTTTCCGTACCCAAACTAAAAAACGGGACCCTTTTACTAAGACTTCACTGTCGGTCTGTCTGTCCGTCAGGCTGTATCTCATGACCCGTGATAGCTAGAGAGCTAGAAACTTTCAGAGATGATGTATATTTCTGTTTCCGCTATAAGTAACAACAAATACTAAAAACAGAATCAAATAAATATTTAAGTGGGCTATAAGTACAACAAACGTGATCGGTTGCGTTAACGTTGCACTTGGTTTTGCGGATATTATAGACACTATTGCTATTGAACTACTACCAGTACTACGGTACAGTGCGTGAGCTGACAGAATGCGATTCGAGTTTCATACTTGTCTCTCTCGGTCTTACGCGATCCAAATAAGAACCTCTCAGTTTTCACCCAAACCCGAATCGCAATCTGAGAGCTCAGTTGTTTAACTTTTTTTTTTTATAATTATGTGACAAGTATAATTTTTTCACGCTTCGAAAGGAACGAACGGAAGTTAATCTCTACCTGGGCTCCAGGCTTAGTCTTGCTGACATAACCATTGAGTAACGAATGCATTTAAAAATACCCAAGAAAATAAATATATTTCTATGAAATTACGCAGTAAGAAAAGTAACTAAAAATGTGCGGTTAAAAAAGACACTGGACAAGACTTAATTAAGGTTTTTATGTTTAATTGATATATTCGAAGCTAAATATATTTTAGTTAATGATTGAGCGTGTACACCTACTCGTCTGTTTGCTATAATCCTTGCAAACAAATGTAAATGCATTCAACGCGTAATCTAAGGTTATGGGTCAAAATCATGGATAAGATGGATATTAGATATGCTAGTAAGAGTAAGGACTATCAATCTAAGAGAACTGCTAATATAAAATTACTAGCTTCTGCCCGCGACTACGTCCGCGTGGAACTTGGAAGTATGGATGGATGTGTAAGACCAGAATTTAAGTAATTAGTGAAACAGAAACAAAACAAAGGCCTATTCGAACCGCCTCCAACTACATGTAAGTTTCTCACCTATAAAACTGCAGTAACAATCTTTGTACTTTTCGGGGGTCTATAACTACCTCCACATCAAATTTCATCTATACCGGGTCAGAAGTTTAGGCGTGAAAAGGTAACAGAAAGACAGGCAGAGAGATAGTTATTGCTTATTTATTATTATCAACAACCTCATACAACACGATAGATATCCACCTAATCACCTTAATTAATAAAAGGGATTATTAAAAGCGCCTAAGCAAATGTAAGAGCAATTGTGCTTTTGGTCTAATAATTACACTTCCTACAGGGTCATAAATGTCATCATGAATTACCGCACCCCAACAGAAATTTTCACTCACTTTTAAATATTTTTAGGAATAATTTCCAGGATGAAAACTATCCCATGTCCTTCCTCGGATCTTAAACTATCTCCATGCCAAATTTCATCAAAATCGATTCAGCGGTTTAAGCGTGAAGAGGTAACAGACAGACAGACACACTTTCGCATTTATAATACTAGCTGTGCCCCGCGGTGTTACCCGCTCATCCCACGGGAACACTAAATTTCTTCGGGATGAAAAGTATCCTATGTCCTTTCCCGGGTATCAAACTATCTCCATACCAAATTTCATCTAAGTCGGTTCAGCGGTTTAAGCGTGAAGAGGTAACAGACAGACAGACACACTTTCGCATTTATAATATTATATACTAGCAACCGCCAAGTAAGCGCCATTTGAAATAGCCTTCGTTTAAGGTGGCGCCCCGTCTCGAAAAGATATTATAGATATTAAAGAGTGATGTGGGATAGGATTCCCATCGGCTTGTATTTCAGGATGCTTCAGGCCCATTAGTCTTGAAGAATAGATTAACCGTATCTGCTCTAGTTTGCCTAGACTTCTTGTTTGTTTGTGCGACGTCACTGATTGGCAGTCCTTTAGAATCATTGATCCATGGCAAGAACCGACGGAGCAACGTGACTCGCACATGCGTATGAGTTTCAAGTGAGCACGTTATTTGCATAATTACCCACACGAACCGGGTCAGAGTTCCTCATTGTGATGCGGCATTGATCATCTTCATCGTGCGCGCAGGCAACGTGAAATATTGAAATTGTGCGCAAATCGTACATGTACTAGCGGTTGAAGGCAAGCGCGCGCTGTGTGCCAAATTACGAACAACAAAGTTTTTTATCATACATACATTTTCGAAAAAAACTTTTATTGCCTACTCATTGAATGCTTGTTAAGAACCACATGAACTCGAATTTGATAGGATTGCACAACCTTGTTATTATTAAATAGTTTCAATGATCTCCTTTCGGCTATGTGATGATCACCAAATCAAGTCCATGTCATGATAATATCTATATTTAATCGAAGTGGCATATAATATAATACATCACAAATAGGGTAAATCGCCAATTACTGGCCACCATTCAATAACTGGCCACCTCATACTAAAAATGAACTCTGTTCACCTGCAAACTGAATTCATTTTAGTACAAGGTTTTAATTACTGGCCATCCTTCAATAACTGGCCACGTTATAATAAAATGAATTCAGTTTGAGAGCAGAGAGAGAACAGAGTTCATTTTTAGTATGAGGTGGCCAGTTATTGAACGGTGGCCAGTCATTGGCGATTTACCCTACTCTTTACGAGCTATGCAACCTCAAACATCAAGGACAAGAAAAAACAACAACATGAGAGACATTAAATAAATAAATAAATATTAAGGGACAATCATACACAAATCGACCTAGTCCCAAACTAAGCAAAGCTTGTACTATGGGTACTAGACGACGATATACATAATATATAAATACATATATAGATAACATCCATGACCCAAGAACAAATATAAAAAACAAGAAGCAGAGGTAAACAACAGGCGGTCTTATCGCTAAATAGTCATCTTAATTTCTTTTGATTAAAATAATAGCTAGCAAAAAACAGAGGGCATTTGCATTTGTGGACAAAAATGTGCTTAATTTAAATGGAATGTGGTACACATAAATATTATATGCTATGAGCCATAAAGGTTACGAACCAAAACATAGAAAACAAAATGACATCAGTTTCCTTACAAGACAAGCGAAAGTTTAGCTGAATGGAATAAATTAGTCATTTCAGTCTCAAAAGGACATCTTATGTCGTCTAAAATGGATGTGTAGAGCAGACGCGTTTCACTTTCGAGTAACAAATACAAGAAATGTTATGAAAGTCGTGATAATTATTTAAATTTGTAGGTTTACCCTTGTTTTTTTTATAGACGAACGTTTCACCGAATTTTCATTTCATAGAAATTTCATTTCATCGAAAGCATTTATTTTTCTGAGACCATAAAATATTTTGGAATGTTATAACACAAACCTGCAATTTCTGAATAATGTATGACTTCCGAGAAAAAAATTGTCTATGAATTTCAAATTCTATGAAATAAAGTAAAAGGTCCGGTGATGTGTTTTTCTATAAAACAAGAGGATACCAATATTGTATGCAGGGTTCAATTGTAACTGTTAGTAAAGGTGACTATTTAATATTGTTTTTAAATAGTGTTTATAAAATGGACCAAATCACATTTCTCAGATTCAAATACACTTCTCTTGGGATTAAGTAGGATGATTTGCATTTTATTTTCTGGTCCGCTTCTGTGAACAAGCCCATTTTCGATTTCTCAAAACGTAACAAAATAATAAATAAATGTAACTAGGAATGGTAATGATAATGACAATAACTTTATAATTAAGTTTAATTTACATACGAATTCTCTGCGCACATGTGTATTTGATTAGCAATATTTGCATACGGTTTAAAAGGGTATTTTCCTCAATAACAAAGATACTGATCTTTACACAGCACAGAAATAAAATATGGTTACAATATCAACATCAAATGTAGCCGACCATTTTAGTACCTACTTTCTGACTGCACGGTGACTGTGACTTTTCGAGGTGGACCTGTCAGATTTGAATCTCATGGTGCCGAATTTGCGACGTTTCGTCAACGATACTCGCTACCGTATATCCGCCATGTTTTATTTTGTCTCTTACTCATTCTCTTAAGTTTAGTTAAAAAGAGACAGATTCATTGGTTTTGAACTCACACTACCACACTTTGTGAGTGTAGTAGTAGCTCGTTTCGAAGCACGTTTGTTCGCAAGCGAGCATGGTAAGCGTTTCGAAAGATTTCGAAAGCAACTCATGGTAGAGGTACTGCTTCACCCGCATCTTGGCATTAAGAAAACAAGGTATGGGACTCCGAAATGACAGGTGGACTTTCAACGTCATCACGCTTGGTTGGTTGCTTCTGACAATCCGTTTCTGAGCTGCCAGTGGTGTATCATAATACGATCATGACCCGAATCTGTTTTTTATCTCTTCATATTAAATTACATAAATGGAAACAATCTAGCACAAGTTGCCGCGACTTTGCATGTCGTGCGACAGTATCACTTGTCTAGTAGTCACGTCTTGCTCGCATGGTATTAAGGTTTGTTTTGATATTTTTTATGTTACTAACATTAGTTATAAGGTTTATTATACAATACAATACAATACAACAATACTTTATTGCACACCAAAAAAGTTTACAAAAGGAAACAAGATAAATACAATTTATAAATAACGGTAGACAACAGGGGAATTATTTATGTTACTAACACGATATGGATGAAATTCCGAAATAAATGATTATTATTATTATTATTATTATAGAAAGGAAAAGGACAGATATTTGTTGTTTGACTAGTAAAGTGGACGAATCCTCAAACCACTGATTCGTGTAGGCTGCGCGGGTGCATTGCAATCCAACGCACGTTGTCTATTGCGCTAGATGGGAACCGCTGTGGGAACTGAGTTATTTGTCCGACCAACGACCGACACCCTAACTACTCATAATATAGAATATTCCCTAATAATGTGTTTCAGAATCGTTTCGAACTCGCATGGAGTTCATCCTCAAGGTCAGCATTCCGTGAAGCTTCGCGACTCCAGTCAATCAGTAAATTAATTAGATATCGATAATTTTAATTAGAATATTCCCACTGTTCGTCTCACTTTTTGCGTGTCCTTTGGAAACCATACACAATAATATTAACCAAAGGGATTCTCTCTCACAAGTCCTGGTAAAGGTATTAAACCTTTACCAGGACAAAAATCGAAATGATAAGATGAAATAGAAATTACAGTCGCTATAACTTTAAAAACCTTGTACCGCGAATTGAATTAAATTAGAGCAAATTAATGCGGCAAGCAGAGGTGTCAGTCTGCTATTAAACTGATAATAATTACATTTGTTACAATAACAAATGATAATTACACTAGGACACACCAGTTTAAAATTAGCACAAAAAACGACAGTACGGAACCATAACAACAGCCGTCATATCTCAAATTTATCTTGTAAATACGAGAAAACATCCATAAAACTTTAAAAGGTATTGTTTTGATCTTCTTGAGATACATGTCTGAACTGACAACGATTCTCTTCTAACATAAGACCTTTTATGGAAACCACTGTTCTTCTCGTTTTGGCTCGCACAATCTGCAATTATACGTTTTTATGTCTCACTTTCACTGGACTATATTGTTCTGATCATAAATGTTACACATTGGAAGAAGGTAACAAATTCAGAAGCAATTTCTGTACCTTTCTATCGCTTATACCATAACATAAGCCTTCACTTTGAAATATTACTTAGCCCCTTTTTTGTAACAAAAGGTCAGATCGTGGTTGTGCACTCAATTTAACGCCAATTACTTATTCTTGTGACCAAATTAAGTTGATCCCAGATACTTGTGCCGAGTAGCATTGCACAGATTTCAAGTGATATTGGACGACAGGGATGCTTTCGTTTGTAAATGCAAATGTCAGGAAATCTGACATTTGGGGAAATGTGACGTTTGCATTAAGGCTGTTGGATAATGTAAAGCGGACAAACTAATTATGTCATGTCATTAGACGGATTAAATGTCTTACATATATTAACATATAAAATGTGTTGCGACATTGATTGAAGCGAAAAAGACTGCGATCACTCTCGAGCCAAACTAAAATCTAGCACAATATATATCTGTTGATAACTGAAATACATAATACCGCCTCGAAATGACAAAAGCAATACTAAATACTACTTAGAATGTTCTTCAAGATCATTAAGAAAGCAATGACAATCTCGTAGTACTTTTTGCAGAACTGAATGTCACTCAAGCGATGAAGAACATCATTAATTTGACAAATAATTCAGTTTGCATGCCACATGCTGACATGAAAATGCTCTTACGCTTGATTCGAAAATGTCAACAGAAACAAAAACTAAATCAAATCAATGAATGCCAAAGGACGTATGTTTATCAGTCTATTTACATAATCTACATAATAGAATGTACGGGCGGGGCTCTTCCGCCATTGTTCCAACGTTTATGATTTACGGCGAACAGACAGACATGTCACCAACATTGTTTTTGACTGATAACATCATTAGGAGTGATTTGTTGATTGCTTCATTATTAAAATCATAAAAAGTGACGACTAACGATTGATATAGGATGTTAGGTATTGTAATAGTCGTAATAGATTATGAATGATTGACAATACTGAATTATGTATGACTACTTCACTATCACTACATAGTATAAAACAAAGTCGCTCCCTGCTGTCTGTCTGTCTGTCTGTCTGTCCCTATGTATGCTGAGATCTTTAAAACTACGCAACGGACTTTGATGTGTTTTTTTAATAGATAGAATAATTAAAGAGGAAGGTTTTTATGTATAATACATGCATAATATAGCATTGCACCCGTGCAAAGTCGGGGCGGGTCGCTAGTTGACTTATAAATACTTCATTAATGATAATAGGACTACTTAAAGAAAATATGTTACATGCGCCAAAGCAATGTTTTAAGGAAATTAGAAGTGAAGTTTCGTGCTCGCCTTACGAGACTTTCGTCCTAAAGAGCCAAAGTTAGCGTCTGTTTAGTGTTGGTACAAGTGGGGACATAGCAGTAAACATTTTTTTATAACACATATCATCAAGATTAGATTATTACTAATTATAATGATTGCACCATTATTTCCAACAAATAAAAACATGTTTTCCTCAGATCTCAAAATTCGAAGAAATCCATTTGATGATCAGATGATGATATCACCGATATTTGATGGAGGCCAATTACTTTTCATGTTGGGGTATGGTTGAAAACCCTTGCAGAACCCGTATAGTATGATTTTCATTGCAAATCGTGTAAACAGACAATAAACAAATTGATTAAGTATAAGTGAATTGTTAACGCTAGCTATAATTGGTTCATAACTGTTGCTCATTATTTCATCCCAACACACGTGTGAAGGACTATTCAAAACTAATTTTTGCTTTGCTAAATTGCTACCCATATTCGAGCCCATAATAGACGAAGTAATATTTGTGTGATGATCCTGGGTCACGGCTTGTATTTATATATTATGTAAAGACTTCCACAATTTATGAATCTAAGAATAAACCAATATGAAATAACCCATTCTGACAACGAACCCTTGAAAGTCAAGCTCTAATGTTTTCAGTTCGAAGTTTTTGATGCTTTTTAAAATCGCGATTAAGTGTTCTCGTTTTTACAATGCTAAGTTTTTCTGTTATTGTACAACTTGCAATAATAGTATAGCATTTGTTGCACCATGTACTGGATTCAATTATTGATAACAGGTACATGACGCATGCTCGGTCCAGGTAGCTGGTGATCTCATGCATTCGATACCAGCGGGCTTTATCAGCACGATCCTGCAGTAGGTATTGATAGCAGCACGACTTGGTTCAAGCGAGGCAAACCTAAAATACACGTGACCTGAAGAACGTACCTATAGGAATGAAATAATATAGTTCAGCGACAACGGCACAAACTTACAACTTTGAGGCCTACCGGATCACAATAGATATAGCTTCGAATATTCTTCCTCGAAAAGCACCAGTCCATTAGAAAGGTCGATTCAGATTGCCAGAATAAGCCTGTTGACGATAACTATCTAATATTTAGTCGTTGACTTCTTGTATACAGATGCATTTAAAAATGTAAAAGTTCGACACGTTTATTTTTTAGGTGGGCCACAAGAGTTTTACTTTTCAATCTGGATGTAACGACATTTCACAACAGGAGACCGCTGTTGAAAAAAAAGTGGAGAAAATACTCAAACCATTAAAATTGTGCTGTTACTAATTGGCACACGTATAGGAAATTTGTTACGTAGTGTCTTCAGAACCTTTTATATTAAATGAAGATTGCAGATAGGCGTTACATCTTGAAAACATGTGGTATCCCATCCGTTGTTAACTCTTTTTCAGGTATAAAATTAATATACTCTCTAGTTACTTGCTTATCTTTAGGCACTTCTCTGATATCGCTAACTCATTTTCTCATCTGATTGTTACGCATAAATAACTAAAAGTCACCATTTAGCGTGTCCAAATTCCCTTCCATCTTCAATCAATTCAATTTATTCAGTTGACAAGGAAATCCCTTTCTACAATCGTGATCCAATTATCTCTTACTCTAGTTCGTGCCCTGTGACGCTAGAGTGGTATCCGCTTTCTGAGATCATATTTAAATACAATCATGACCGCTGCCATCAGCTCGTGATAAATCCGCAAACGTGTGGAATGTGGCATCAGAGAATGGTAAATTATAATGTGGTAATTAGATTCTACCATGGGAACCGGATGATCCTGACAACCCTGGAGCCTATACCGGGATGTAGTTATTACAATACCGAGAGTTAACCCGGAAATTTCACGTTGTCCTCATCAAGTTAATAATAATTCGTAAGTCATCAACGAAAAGCAAACAAAACCAACGCGGCGCATTTTGTAGACCGAATTCCATAGGTATGATTTTATAAGGGATTTATCAGTGCTACAAATAGATACGACTATATGAATGGCAATTGTTTCTTCGCCCGCATTCTCGGTTTATCTGTTAACTCATTAAAATAACCGCTTTGAAGGAAACGGTTGAGGTCACGGAAGGCGCTGCAGCAAGCATTTTGCAGACACTGACTCATGTATGTATTATTTAATTGATTGAATTACTATATTTGTTCTAACTTGTCACACCCATTGCTTTAAGTCATTAACTTATTTATGGATTATTTACGACGACATTGGTATAAATAAATATAGGAAATACACATGATACCCATTACACCAATACTTACCCTTGCCAGGATTTGAACCAGAAACCGCCAGGTCTGCAGGTGCATTGTATAACTAATTTAGCTAAGCGTGTCGACTTATAGGCAGCTTGATATGTCACAATACCAACGCCAATGCCAAACCTTATTGTTCAATAACTTTTTGAATACATAAGAGATGAAGATAGTGAATTTGTTCGACCATCTATGAACATGTTTGTCTTTGACGTCAGAGTACTACAAGAGATGGGCCGATTTGCGGCAGCCATTGCTATCAAATTGACTTAAGCCGTAAACATGTTGTGGCTGCTCATAGGCTGCGAACTGGTCATGTGCCACTCAATAAGTTTCGATGTCTCATGAGAATAATTGATTCACCTAATTGTGATATCTGTGGTACTATAGAAGACGCCCAGCACCTGTTGATGGAGTGCCGGCGCAATCGTGCCCAGAGAGATGCGCTGATAGCGTCAGCCAACCTAAACCCATATGATATCGGAGCTTTTATGCAGTTGCTGGCAAATCCATCGTCAGACTATGCACTTATGGTGTATAGGTTGGCTCGCATTGTGTAAACTGTTTTTTTAAGTAGGTTAATAGTTTTTCTTTTAGTTTAGTTGTACTTTATATTTTGTTGACGATGTAAGTAGTCTCTGTTTTTATAGGACCGATATGTACAGTAGTATAAAGGTCCTTAATAAATAAATTTAAAAAAAAAAAAATTGCTATCAAAATGTAAAGCCTCATAGTTTGTTGTGTATATACACGGAGATTGGAATTCTATTTTTTTTTACTTTTGATGTGTGAAACTAATTGGTTTCACACGTCAAATAATATACTTGTACAATGAAATGAAAAGAGAATAATTTATAAATGAGACAAAAGGAAAATAACTACCATAACACATCCTGTTTCACGGAAAATTATCGAAGTTGATCAGGTGCGAGGAACAATGGAAATGCTTCAGCGGCAAAATAAATGAAGTGATGGCGTTCTCAAACCACGACTGATTTGACGACTATTGTGGGCAATACAGATTTTATCACTATGAGCGTTATATACTTTTTTCCTGTGGACATCCAAAAATGGCTTTAAGTACAAATTTTCTCGCTTGTTAATAATAAAAAATTAAGTTGCATGGGTAGGTCTACGCCTATCCGTTTCAACAACTTTTGTAACTGTCCACAGGAAAGACGATGCTATTTTAAATCTGTATGATCCCAATATTTTATTATTTTGTTAACTCCTAGATCCCAGTGTATCTACAAATGCGCTGTTTTGTTGCAGATTTGACCCAGTATGGAAACTTTGAGCACAGTTTGCTTCATTACCATTTGTGTAACTTTGAGAACCCCAAGTTGATTTGGTTACAATCGTGAGTTACTTTCGATGGTTAGGGCGCATTAGATCTCACTTGCAAAATTCCCCACCAAAATTACCTCCCATTCGTAAAACGTCCTTTGCAAACGATCCCTTGTGCAAAACATCCATCAGTGGACGGTCGGTGGTTATTGTGGAGATCTTCAAACGATACATTTCAATGATGATGATTGTCGGGTCGAAAGCACGAAATGTCCTCTTGAAATATTTTAATACAAATATTCACTTTCTATAGTTCATATTATACTCAAGTAGCATAAGAAGTAAGTAGGCGCGGAATGGCATTTCCAATTTACCTTACCTAGTCATAATTTATGCAATCGCTCTGAATTTTAGGCGCCGTTTAATGCACTTTATAAGGAACAGGTCTATTTAAGGCTTTGAATATCTAAAAACTGGTTCCGCCTAACTATCCCACTCACTGCATAGCGATAAACTACAAATTATTCAAGTCTAGAAAGGTTAGCTCAGCTGTTTAAATAGATTCTAATGCAACAGTACAATTTATTCGACCAGTATCTCGTATTGAGTTGAGCACATAAATGGCCTCAGTAAAATCATCATTCTAGACGATTTATCAATTCTCGATCACTATTAATATCAATGTATACTTACCTTATTATTTAACAGTGTCTGTCTTAACTCGATAATTAAGGCTTACCTGTAAATAATAAAATACACATTAGTCTATTGACGGTAATATGATAAAATTATAATAAGATAGGAATTTATAGTGCTTAGATTAATTTTACACTGATTTGTTTTGATACACTCTCGTTGTCATAAATATGCAATACAGAATGCATAAAAGGTTATCCAGTTTCTAATGACATAACAGACTTGTAAATCAAAATGCTGATGTAGCTATAAATTTTATTAACTGGATTTTCTCACATTTCGACAAATACAAAAAATTATTTAAACCTATTTACAAATATACGTCAATTTCAATATCTTAATTAAATACTGCTTGTCACGGGCCGTCTCATAAAGTGAAGTAAGTCACTGATCACAATGCTCCTTTTGTGGCACTATTGCCGGCGCGATGGGCGGAGCCCGTAGCTCATACAAAGGTTGCTTACCTTTGGTTTGTGTGATCGGTTGACAGCGGCCCGCCCTCCATAATGTTACATTACTAATGTATGAGCGTTAAGCAATGGAATGTTGGGCTACTGTTCTTGAATCTTCGAATAAGATTGAACACTAGATGACAAACCAGTCTATGGCTAGCAAACAACGAACAGCTTAATAATTTCAGCTGATTACCTTCCAATATTAATCCATACTAATATTATAAATGCGAAAGTGTGTCTGTCTGTCTGTTACCTCTTCACGCTTAAACCGCTGATTCGATTTTGATGAAAATGAAAATGAAAATTGATAACATTCGTTACAGGTCATATTCTTATTACATTTGTTTAATATGTAGGTATAATTTAAATAATTATACTTAAATAATGATGAAATTTGGCATGGAGATAGTTTAAGATCCGAGGAAGGACATGGGATAGTTTTCATCCTGAAAATTATCCCTAAAAAGATTGAAAGTGAGTGAATGAATCATGATGACATTGATGACCCTGTAAAAAGTGTAATTATTAGACCAAAAGCACAATTGCTCTTACATTTGCTTAGGCGCTTTTAATAATCCCTTTTATTAATTAAGGTGGATATCTATCGTGTTGTACGAGGTTGCTAAAACGTAGTGATTACATACTCTTTGGAGGTTGCTTCCATACTTCCAAGTTCCACGCGGACGTAGTCACGGGCAAAAGCTAGTACAAAATAAATTTAGGTCCTTGCGTCTATTGCAGACGATTAATGGTGTAATGTTCGGGAGACACCGTTTTTGGTGCACGAGATCGACACGTTCTACCGCAGAAGAAACCTGACAAGAGAAGTTTGCGACAGGCGGTAGCATCTTTAATACAAATAATACAAATTAATTACTAACATGAATACTTGGTGCCCGCAACTTTGTCTACATAACTTTTCATTACCATCTTCGGGAAGAAAATATCCTATAATATAACCATCTTTGGATATCCAGCTATACCTGTATCAAAATAGTTTAAAGCTAAAATCCTTTCAGTTGTTGCAGCGGCGGGATGAGCGGACAAAGAAAATTATACCAAAAGATGTTATTATGTCTCAGTGCAGCAGTCATAAGTCATTAAGTCATAAGTATTTATTCAATTAACAATTTACATTGCGTTTGAAATCACATTAATAAAAATAAAATAAAAAACACAATAACAATAGATTAAAGAACCATAATTAATAATAACTCACTAAAATTAGATAATATAATGAAATATGCAATAATTAAAATGTCAATATTTAAATAATTAATCAAATATTAATAATTAATTATAATTAACTAACAGGTATTGATGATGTCCACTTTATCAAATAATTATTAACAGAACTACTATACATAATTATGTTTCAGTTATTGTCATTTTTATGCTGATAAAACTCATCAACCGAATAAAAACACTTCATCAGCAAGAAAGACCTCAGTTTATTTTTAAATATTATGTTGACACTTGTCACTGTCTTTAATTCTATCGGTAACCTATTAAAGAGCGCAATGGACTGATAACCCGAAGAATGCTTAACCACCTTAAGTCTGGCATCTATCGTTCGAGGCAAGTCTTTTCTCCTCGTGGCTAGGCGCACTTGTCTTTCTTCTGGCGTTTCTATGCAGCTAAGATATTTTACTAAATCGCAAAGAACCACGTGAATATATAAGCTGGGTACCGTAAGGATCTCTAACTCAGAAAAATAGGCCTTACACGACGTTGTCTGAGGTATCCGTACAATGATTCTAATTGCCCTTTTCTGAGCAACAAAGGCGGAATTGATGTTGTACAGATAGCTGTTTCCCCAGAACTTGATGCTATATCGTAACTTGGACTCGACTAAAGCATAGTAAACCATCTTTAATTGGGACAACTTCACTTCATCCCGGAGGTTTCTGAGTGCATAACAAGCGGAACTAATGGAATGTACTATTGAGAACAACTCTTTTTTCCAATTCAAACTTGAGTCAATCCAAACACCCAGAAATTTGACTGAATCTACTTGTTCGATTGCTGTATCATTTGATGAAATTTGTAGACAGTCATTGTTCCTTGCTGTGGTTTTGAATAGCAATGCATTTGTTTTAGTGCAGTTCAGTCTTAGGTTGTTTGAGCTGAACCACGTATTTAAAGCATCTAAGGCGAAATTTACACTGTCATTCAATTGTTTAATGTTCTCTGCAGATACGATGGCATTTGTATCATCAGCGAAAACCACCAGTTTAGTATTCTGAGTAAGATTACGCATGTACGGTATTAAGTCATTGATAAAAAATTTAAAAAATATTGGACCTAGTATGGAACCTTGTGGAACACCTCTTTCTAATTTGGTAATCTTGGATCTGTGAACAGTTTCTTTATCGTCTTGAACCCATTTTATTTCGACGAATTGCTGTCTGTTTCGAAGATAGGACTGGAAAAGGGATAATACTCTCCCTCTTATACCATAATGTTCCATTTTTTTAAGCAAGATATTGTGATCGACTGTGTCAAAAGCAGAACTCAGATCAAGGAATAGCCCTGCCACTTTCTTTTTATTATTAAGTAGAGAGACTATATCCTCGAGCAGTGTGGTAATGGCTTCATTCGTGCCCTTGCTTTTTTGATAGCCAAACTGCCTTTCACTAATAATATTGTAAAGATAAAGGTGCTTTATCAGTCTGTCCTTAATGAGTCTTTCCAACAGTTTCGACAGTGTTGGCAGGAGAGCAATAGGCCTGTAATTTTTTGAGTCTTTTTTAGACCCCTTCTTATGCACAGGTAGGACTTTTGCAACTTTAAACTGATCAGGGAATGTGCTGGACTCTAGGTATTCATTAAATAAATATGCTAATGGTTCGGCAAGTATGTCGATGTTTTCTTTTATGATAGATATAGGAATCTCGTCATATCCACTCGACGTTTTAGGTTTAAAAATTTTTACTATACATTTGACCTCTACCGAATTTACCGGATCAAGAACCATATCATTTTGTATCCTAGCAACATTAGTTTGTAACAAAAGGAGTGCTTCCTTTGAAGTATCCTGAGTGCCAATACTTTGAGAAAATTGTTTAGAGAAGATAGAACTCACATCTTCTGGGCAGTTAACTACAACTTTTGAGTCATTTTCATCCACGATTTCTAGATGCAGAATTTCCCTTTTTTGTTGGATTCCCTTAACATTGTAATGTTTGTGGACGATCTTCCATATCTCCTTTGAAGAATCCTTTGCTTTTTCAATTTGGGTTTGTACTGCAAGTCTTTTAGCGTGCCTAATCACTCGCTTAAAAATCGTTACATACTTTTTACGGTAGCCAACTATTGAGTCGGATATAGAAGTTTTATGGGTTGTGAGAACGCGCTTCATGGTACTCGAAACTCGTATACCTTTAGTTACCCATTTTACTCTGTTACCGTTCTTTGAAGCTAACTTAACTTTCTTTTTCTTGAAGCTCTGTCCGAACAATCTGTAAAATTTTTGTATGAAGGTGTTTACTCCTATATCGACCCAGTTTTCAGCCATAATTTTTTGTCTAAATTTAAATTTACCGGTAGAATCAAGCTTCCTAACCATTTTCCATACAATTTTATTGTTATTATGATTACGGTTTTCTTGAACTGCAAAGCCGCTCAAAATGCCAGCATGACCATCAGCCAGGCCATTATGGTCGATCGTAATAGGAGCCACGCAGGATTCGGGTAAATTTGTCAAAATGTTGTCCAAGCAGGATAGTGAATCATTTCGTATAAAAGTAGCCTTCGAGATGAGATGCCTAAAACTATAAGCTGCAAGCAGCGATAAAAACTCCAATGTTTTATTATCCTCTCTCAACAAATCTACATTGAAGTCACCACTGATAATGCATTTTTTGATAATGAAGTGCTCTAGGAGCTGTTCAAGCTGGTACATGAATACATTAAAATTCGAATCAATTGGATTTCGATAGCAACATAATACATTTACATCTGTAACAGAGTCCTTCGCGCCACAGACCTCGAAACATTCCTCAATATATATTTTTTTACAAATTGAAAGTTCTTCACATTTTCTATCTACATGACCTAAAATTAGAGTACCTCCTCTTTTTTTTCTTGTCCTAGAATTGAAAGTGGCGAGATTGTATTCCGTAAGAGTGAAAAGAGGGGCAGAGATAGTATTTAGAAAATGTTCACTAATACAGACATAGTGTTTTCTACCAGGGAGATTATGTAGGTACAATTCAAGTTCATCCCTTTTGTTTGCAACACCGCATAGGTTTTGATAGTAAATATATAACTTTGGATGAAATTCATTTAAGACGTGTTCAGGAGGGGGTGAACCGGATCTAAAAAAGAGACACTGCAGCTTGGTTTTTCTTGACTTTTAGATAACAAGTTAAAATCAGTAACAGCATTCAATACCTTACCCGACTGCAAAGTACTGGTATAATTGTGTCCAGTAGAATATAAACTCGCATGTTGTAAAATAGAAGCAGGAAATGCTCAATCTTATTTAACCTACGGACCTCAAACAGTGTCCTTTTCCGTTAGAGAGATAGATCTATACTTGTCAGAAATCAACAAATTATCGTGACATGCATCTTCATTACCATAACCTCTCATTACCGTCCCACCGAATCCGTCCGTTAATATACAGTTGTGTCTGAAGGAAGACGTCAACTTCCTCTGAACCCCATTCAGAAATAAGCTAAGATTTTATCAACGCCTGGTAAAATGACTCCTTGGGAAAAACACGATATTTGCATGTTGCTCTGTGGCGACTCTGTATACCGCTGTCTTGTAAACGTCCTTTGTCAAATGATTGATTGTTGGAGGTATACGTAACCAAGCATCTTAGTATGTTTGTTACGAGATTAACGAAAGAATAGTATAAGTTAAAGGAACACGTGTTTTGCCTTTTTACAATACTGTCTGTCTTAAACAAATCGTGTATATAGTATTAAGCGGTTTACACTCAAATGAAGTTGTCAGGAACGTCCCAACATGTTTCGAACTTCGTCGCTGACGAAGTTATCACGCCGCGGCGGTGTACGGGTAATGTCCCTGATGAAGAGCTCCATACGAGTTCGAAACATGTCGGGCCACTCCTGACAATTTCACGTGAGTGTAAACCGCTTAATACAATAATTTAAAAAGTCTCACGAAAGTTTTAATCAAATCTTGCATGTTAAATTTGATCCATTACCCAGGTGCCGATTGAGCTACAATTTAGACGTAACTTCAATAAAAATTCAATGATATATGGCACTAGCAATAAAAGCCCGTCGCAAAAACTATTTTTATTTTTACAGAAACTTATTAGGGATCATCATCAGGCTCTTAATATATTTCACGTCACAATAGGCCTCACTCCGGGCCAAGGCAAGACATAAAACTATAGACAAACCACGGGCGCTAATTCGTAACGCCCCAGATCGCATATTTAATGTCAAACACCCGCGATCTGACATTCATAAATTCACCTTATAAGTTATAACAGTGTAGTCTCTACTTAAAAATCTAGAAGTTTCTCAATTGATAAGTAAGTTTGCAAATTGCGTTTGCTAATTGAGCATCAAATGCATATTGCCGTCAAATTAAACAATTATCGCCTTCAACTAGTCATTATAAGTCATAACATAACTTACTTCGTTAGCCTTTCAAATATTTAATAACATCCCTGTATGCTCTTGGAATCCGCAGTCATTGCTTAATAATAACACCAGTAGTAGACGGCCCAGGTGATCTGGCCAGTAGGTGCATAATTATGCCACTGTTACTATCATATTACGTTATAATTTCTTGATATACGGTAATGTAGTAAGTAGGGTTGCCAATGTGTAAGTGCAGTTCTCTGGAGCCGATTGGGTTTTTGTAGCTTGAACTACTCATGCGAAACATATTATGTATAATATAAGTTAATAGTGTATCATCTCAGCCAAATGATGACCACTGTTGAACAAAAGGCCTTCGCAAAATTCTCAACTATGAGAAACTTCAAGCTACCTGCTTTTATAACCACTGGATTTACTTGTGGTTTTACCTGATCTAAAAAAATCCATTAATATCTTTTTTATTATATGCAAGATTTTATATGTATAAATTAATGTATGAAGGTTTTTAAATGCAGATTTTCCAATAAAAAACATTGACACGAGAAAATTGAACGTCATATTCTCGTCTAAGGCTATGGAATTGGTACCTTGGTAGTGACAACCCTATTGTAAATATGTAATGTTCGCATTACATGCGAACTAACACTAATTTGCACTTACACGTTTTTTCCTAACGTTAATGTGAATAAAACTAACTCGGTTTGTTGCGAGAGGTGGCCCAAATGTCCACGGTCTAGTCAGGCCCCATGGCATTGCTTGTCATTCCGAGACTTAAATTGCGGCTTCACACTACTCGCGAAGTTGGCCGAGGCGAAGTTAGCCGAAGTATGGTTTTCCGCAGCGAAGACACTATCATATTCGCCCAACCTACTACTAGAGTCAGGGAAAGATTGCAACTTCGTCCGCGTCCCGCCTTTTACCGTACACCTTTTACAGTTTTAGATGTGTATCCCTGTTCCAAAATAGTCAATCTAGACGTGTTTTGCATGATGAGTGCATAAAAATATTTCAACCAGTAGATGGCGTTGAAATTAATGCCCATGCAAGAAAATCCAACCTTTCGTGGTGTTAAGATAATTCCTGGAATCATAAACCCCATAGATAATTGGTTTTCAATACAATGTTTAATAAAAGTACCTATACCTACATTTGCAAGAGTTCTTATCGTTAAAACTATCAGATTAGAAGACGTATTGTTTTCTCTATAGGCGACGGTAATCGCTTTCTATCAGACGATCCGTTTGCTCGTTTGCCCCCTACTATGACAAAAAATACGAGGAAAATTGTGATATGATGATAATTTATCAACACCGTTCAAGAACATTACTGAATAAAAAACAATAAGAGACCAAGGATCATTAACAAACATAGAGACACGGTTAGGCTTTTGGCTTTTTCTGGGATATAATTAAATATAGTCGTCTACCTTAAATAACAAATATAAAGTTAGTATTTTAAGCACGAATGTAAAGTATCTTATAATTCACGTGTATTATTCATTTTGCGTGTTTCTCGGCAATACACAATACACCTAATTATAATAATTCCATATTCGTGCCAGAATCACACTTAAATAATGAATATTACCTCAAAACCTAAATCCGAATAAATTCAACCTCTATTAGAAGGATTACTTATTAAAAGTAACGCATTCAAAATTGAACCTTTGGACAACTCATTTACATCTAAAGTTATACGGTTTCATTGTTCAATTGATCTTATTTGGTTTTCTAATTATATGTATTATTTTAAAAGGGCCCATTCAAATATGAGTCTTAATTTTTGTCCTTATTGCTCATTTGTCTATAGGGAATGGTGTGAATGAGATGCATGTAAGAGTCAGCCTTGCCCTGCAACCGAAACAAAGATGTGAACAGGCATTTGCATACCGGTTGGTGAAGTGATGGGCCAGTGAGGAGGCTTGTGTAACGTATTCTTGTACAATAATGTGGAGATTTCACAATAATTGACAACATTTCATATTTTTAAGACTACAATTTTACTACTTTTCTGTAATCACTTTTTATATATTTTTCCTAAGATTACTAATTAACAAATTATTAATTTATTAAAATTTACTCATTCTAAAATGTAGTAACTTTAAAACTATGGCACAATGAAAAGGTTACGTTAGTCTGGTGTCTAATTAAAAAAAAAAACTAATGACGTTGAGTTTGACATTATTGACAGCTTATTTTATTTCGCGGATAGTTCGAAGACTTCAACTCTATGTCGATGCGTTTGGCTCGGTTAGTAGACACCTGCCCACTGAGCCGGCGGTCCCGGGTTCGAATCCTGGCCAGGACAAATATTTAATAATAAATAATAATAATACAATACTTTATTGCACACCAATAAAAGTTTACAAAAGGAAACAAGACAAATACAATTTATAAATAACGGCAGACAACAGGCGGTCTTATCGCTAAAAAGCGATCTCTTCCAGACAACCTTTGGGTAGTGAAATTGATGAAAATTCTAACTTAATAAAGATTCTAATGAAATAAAGATTAATAGAGATATTTGTTTGTGATGTACTCGAATATTTGTGCTTGGGTCATGGTTGTTCTATATATTTAAGTATATATTTATCTACATAAGTACGTATATCGTCGTCTAGTGCCCATAACACAAGCCTTTCTTGAGCTTAATTTGGGACTAGATCGATTTGTGTGAGGTTGTCCGATATTTATTTATTATTTATTTATTTTATTTATGCAGGCATAGTGGTCGTAGATTCAGGTTATTTGATGTACTTTCTTATATTTAATACATAAAGAAAAAAAAATGCAAATATTTTTTTAGGGCATACATGTTGTCAATTGTGTACGACTTAGGGCCTTCTAATGTCTGTGACGATTCATGGAATTCACTCTTGTAGCGGTAACAGTTGTGGACCCTCTGACTTTCTCTAGATTTTTCTGACTTTAACAAAAAAAAAACACTACACATGAATGAATGAAATGAAACCTTCGTCACAGTTATATTTATAACAAGTTTATTTACAACAAGTTAGTACTACCCGTCTGGCGCTGAAAGCCGCAAGTTATTACTACCCGTCTGGCGCTGAAAGCCGCAAGTTAGTACTACCCGTCTGGCGCTGAAAGCCGAGGATACGCGGGTTCAAATCCCACTCAAGACATAATTTATATCTATTTTTTGCTTTAATATAAACATTTAGTTTACGAAGGCGTTACTGCTTTAATAAAAAGATTAAAAGTAATACGTTTATTTACATTTAAAACGAATACAATTATATAATACACTATTCGTGAGAGTCAAATTATAGTGTAAGTATCTATACCAGTTTCATATTGGGTAATTTTCATGTCTTGTTTTGTGTGTAATATAAGTTTATGTATAAATAACAAGTCAGATGGTCCCAGATATAGCTGAAAGACGTAACACAATGCGAAGGTTTGACAGCGCAAATGAAATGCAAATAAATACGATTGACAATTCAGATTGAAAGGTTGATTAATATTGTTTATCTCAGAGAACGTTATCTGTGGTTACATGCAAATTATCCCGTGTAAGGCTACGGGACAATTCGGGCCTTGTACTTTTTGTAACTTGCCTTGAAAACAAAACAATTGTCTCAGTTTGATTTGATAATAAAACTGAGACAATCTTTCGAATCATTGGCTGAGATTTAAAAACATGATCATATTGTAAAGCGATAAATACAATACAGTAGTGAGAGCTCTCTAAAGTTGAGTCAATGTTTTTTTTAGAATTCTGCAAAATACATGAATCCCAATAAAATACTAATAAAAGTAATAAAATATTGTAGAGCTGCCAAAAAACTAATACCATTGTTTTATTATTGTAGTATTGTTTTATCTTAACAAAGCAGTTTTGGCAACAACTATCATCATCATTACCATAACATTAAGGTCAAGAGTTTCAATAAACACCAAAATCAACTTCAAATGGCCATCTAAAAATAGCCCTGATGACAAGTAAAACGGCGGCTAAACATCGGAAGTGAGCCATCATGGCGTCCCTGCCCGCACTTATACTGTACTATTATCTATTCTGTTTCTACTGACAGCCGCGTCATGATACTGGCAATTTTTACATGACCGTGGCCTCTCGTTTTGATGTATTAGTTTCAGGGCCAAAGAAGACTTCTCATAATGTGAGTATTTATGCTTCCTCTCCATATTTTCTATCCTCGGATCCGTTTTAGGCAGACGTGGCAGGCAGGAAGGTTCTTGAGTGGCGACCGCGGACCGGAAGACGCAGCGTAGGAAGGCCCCCAACAGGGTGGACCGACGAGCGGGCTAGGATCACGGGTGAGGGCGGCGAAAGACCGATCGTTGTGGAGAACTTCGGGGTCTAGCAATGAACGTCTATCGGGTGATATGATGATGAGGCTGTATTTTAACATAAATAAGGGTCCAAAAGTCTCATCTATCTACTAAACGAGTAAGATTGCTTCATCCAATAACATTGCAAAAATTGCACCTACACTTATTAATAACGTATACGCAACTTACAACACCTGAAAAAAATTAACTCTCCAATTCACACTCAAACTTACGCAAAACTGCAACAAATCCGCAAAAACGAAGATTAATGAAGATGGTCGAAACCGCAACGATGGAGTTTAATTAACATAAACAAAAACATGCCCATTAACATGTAATGGATACGTTTATGTTACTTGTGACAAGTCAAACAAAAATAGGACGTAAGCGCCATAAACACACTTAACAAGAGACGCCCCTTTAAGAACGTGAACATAATAATGTACAGTCAATCAGATGAAACTAGATACACCCGGTTAAATGTAACAGACACATCCATTTCACAATTACGTGTAGTTTTGTGTTTCTTTCTGTTTGAGTGGGTAAGGTGGGAGGTAAGGCTGCATTCATTGATGGACTACGCGGTTGCCCAGCGCTATTTCAATCTGTGATTTTAGATTAAAGTAACAAGGAATAAATAAACTATATTTAATTGAAAATGCGGGTATCCTTGAGGTTTTATCACTATTGTAAAACAACTGCCCTGTGGAATTGGAAACGCGAGTTTCTTTTTTTATCGGATTATGTAAACAAAGGGTTATGCGTATTTCTCTTCCTGGAATTAAGTCTAATTCTAGCCATGAAGGATACATCTAATAATTTACTACATCAGTTATATAGATCCCTAACCTATGTAAACCAAAATTTTGTTGTAATTAAATATGTTAGTGTTCTTGGATATCGTTACATAATAAGGTGCTTACAAGTTAGGTACCTACCAATACTTTAAAATACGTTACATTACATAAAACCGTCGATTTAAAATATTATTTAAGAACACTTATAATATGATATTTTTCTTTTAAAATCCGGAACATAATCAGCCTGTGTATTTAAATAAATAAAAATGAATAAATAAATAAATATTTAGGGACAATCTTACACAAATCGACCTAGTCCCAAACTAAGCAAAGCTTGTACTATGGGTACTAGACGACGATATACATAACGTATAAATACATATATATACCACAAGGTGGACTGATGACCTGGTGAAGGTAGCTGAAGTCCGCTGGATGCGGGAGGCGCAGGACCGGTCATGGTGGCGTTCTCTGGGGGAGGCCTATGTCCAGCAGTGGACGTCTTTTGGCTGATAATGATGATGATGATGATGACATATATATAGATAACATCCATGACCCAGGAACAAATATTTGAGTTCATCACACAAATATTTGCCCTTGCCGGGATTCGAACCCAGGACCGCCGGCTCACTAGGCAGCTTCACTACAAACCGAACCAACCGCGTCGTCGTAATAAATCAGTAAGTATATTTTAATTTAAATGCTGGGATAGCGTTTAGAAACAGTTCTCTAAACGCTACCTCTCGACCACAGCCTTACGACGCGCGGACGCAGCCAAAACGACGTCCGTGCAACTTCGATAATTGGGTCATCTAAAAGTAACATAACTCGTTTAAACAACTATGTTAATTCAAGGTCATTTGGTACAGTTTTAATTCAGATTTACTAGTGACATTTGATTGCAACAGGTTATTAGGATAAGTTAGGGCAAGTGACATTCCATCGGAGGATCTACTGACACATTGTCTTAACTGCCTTGACGTGTACGGTTTGGTGAAAGTACGTTAATTCGTTGTTCCTTGAAAGGTTTTATAAACGGGAATGCAGAAACTCATCAAGCAGACGCCTTGCTGCAATTTTTGTATGTATCAGTTGATGTTAAGTCCCTAGAATCGACTTAAATCATCAACATAAAGTAAGGTTAAGGATAATATACAGCTAAAGTAAGGAGGTACTAACACATTAGCTTTTAAGTATTTTATTAACCTTGACATGGTATCTTACTGTAATGTAATTTAATGTAATTGTAAAAATGAATCGTAGCTATTCGAAATAAATGTATTTATTATTATTAATAATATAATATTCGATCGCGCAAGGAAACTCCGAGCATAGCTCGCTCCACTGCCTTTGGTTGACAGTACTATTGTAGAATAAATGTTCGTCGCAAAAACGTGACTGATAGCACAAATTCCCACGATGATGATCACGAACAGCAGACCCAAATTGGAATACACATCCAAAGAAGTAGCTTTTTATCCTTTCTGAGCGATAGTGTCCCGAATTGCCACAAGGTCCTACTTACGCGAGTTGTCCGTACTACATACGATCCATTGAGCGGCTCAACAACTCGAGGAACAGCGGTTTCACTTCCTTGTTTAAACGACATATTTTCCAGTTCATTGCCGCGCGGCAAAAACGCGCACGCGTGAGAAGGCTGTCAACGATGATGTGTCATGTAGAAACTATTTGTAGTTTATTTTGGAAATAATAGACAGTGGTGACTGAAGGCATTTGCGGAGCGTCTTCAATGGCTTTACGGAGAAGCCGCGACTTTGCGCGGCAGCGGCAGCGGTAGGTGTGTCTCGAATCTCTCGCTCAACCGCTCGCCGCGCCGCTGGTAAACTTAACGTAAACAAACGGTAAGGAAGGATGGGCGGTGGTAATTCCTCTTAAGGGTAACATTAGAGCTTTAAGTTGGGATTGGGACTACAGTCACTTTGTAACTGAGACAATCACTTTCTGTGTACACGCATATGCGGGTGTATGACTAGGTAAATGCTATTTATTTATGGTAACAGGCAGATTTCAGAGGTCTCCCAACAGGCTATGATATAATTTAATATTATTGAACTATTTGTAGTACACGTGTTCTTGGCACACCGCACGCATTCTATCGAGCGTAGCTCTGGGAAGTCGGCGCCTGAGTGGACTACCAATGAGCCAATCAGAGTACATGCACGACACGATAGTATGAGTAGAAAAAATGCTTTTTATTCATATTAAAATGTCCAACCTCACTTGATAGAATTGAACCCACCGAATGATTCAAAAGATATCCTTTCAGTATCAAAATCATTGGTTTCTTTTAAATCATATCCTTTTCAGGTGAATAGAAGCCTCTGTAAGGTTACAAATATTATATATGTACAATTAGATTTTAAACATAGACATTAGGTAACCATTATGTGTCGCAAAAGCTTTAAACGTCTTTGAATTCAGCTTACCGTGCAATACAGATTGAAAAGCAATTTCTTTGGATACAACTCCACAGTGCCCCATATTACAAGGAAATTTTACAAAGACATCATACCATCGTTTGCTGTCATTGGAAGCCCTTCTAGTGCGCTAATTCTTTCATGACTGCGATGGTGATCGGGTAAAATACTGTTTATAATACATGTATTGTGCGATAGTGGAACGGCCGCCCGGTTCGTCGGTACCGGGACACATGCTCTCGCCATTGTCTGGCGTTTCTTCCTTGTACGTATAATAGTGCGTAATGACACACGCGTAAAGGAGTCACGTCACGTAGACTAATATCATCTACATACCACCTACTATTATAAAATTCTAGATTTGTAACAGTTTTCTATGGAGAAGGTAGGGAGGTTTTTCATGGGAGGAGAGGGTTTTCAAGATTTCAGGAACAGCTTAAGCTTAACCTGCAGCTACCCAGAATCGCCTCTTGTTTTGTAATGGCTCCCGAATTACTCTGTGTAGTTATGGGTTATGGTTATGAGCTTTTATTTTGGTTAATATTCGAATTACCCCTTTTCACTAGGACCACTTATAGATATGGATTAATTCTTTCACAATGGCGGAATCATTAACGATATCGATGAAGCCATAACCAACAAAAAACTATTGAATTGAAATTGATATCGACTATAATCAGCAATTCATCAAGTTAGTTTCAGCAACAAAACTTAATAAACCTATGCGATGACGAATAACTTTGCATTTATTTAATCTTTATTGCACAGAAGAAAATCTTTTACAAAAGGCGAACTTATTTCATTCACATTTTCGTCCATTAACTATAAATAAATAAATAAATAAATATTAAGGGACAATCATACACAAATCGACCTAGTCCCAAACTAAGCAAAGCTTGTACTATGGGTACTAGACGACGATATACATAATATATATATATATATATATATAAATACATATATAGATAACATCCATGACCCAAGAACAAATATTTTGCACAAATATTTGCCCCGGCCGGGATTCGAACCCGGGACCGTCGCCTCAGTAGGCAGGTGTCTACCAACCGAGCCAAACGCGTCGTCGAACTAAACCGTTTTCACGCTGTTTTCCTCCATCATAAAACTCTTGATGGACAAGGTTGCCTTTACATTATTATTGAGAATTTGAGACCGACACCTACCCGTATCCTTACCACGAGTTAACGTGACCGTACTCGCTAGCGACAGCGTAAAAAAATCTATGAAGAATAGTAGAGTGCCCCTAGCGGTTAGTTTGTAGAACTACAATTCTCCGTACACACCTTTTACGTAGTCGGTCCGGAGATGGGCAAAATGTAATCGATTAATGATTAACGATTAACATTAACCTACTTAATCGTGATTAACGACTAATTAACCTTATTCGTATGAGTTCCGATTAACTTAAACCCGATTAAATAATGTTTACATATCTACTGTAATGTGATAGATCCAGGGATATTTTTTTTTATCGATAATTTGATTAATTTTCTCTCGATTAATATTTGGATGAAATAAAATAGTTTAAGGCTCGCCCTTACCTAGAAGACCCTAGAGTACATACTGCACTATAAAAACTACCTTAAATTGAATTTTGTATCGTTCACAATGGTAAATCGTAATCAAGAATTACGGGAAGTTAATCGAAAACTTTGTCGATTAAATTAATCGCGATTTATCTTACGATGATTAATTGTTTAATCCATTAATGAATCGATTAATGCCCATCTCTGGTACGGTTATTGTAAGCTCATGATAAGGGCACTGATCGATTTTATATCTCAATAGTGAATTCCAACGTTTTATCGTCACTACCCGTCGAGTCTCCCATTGAATTCAATAAATACGTAACCAACTGTCGCAGATAAAATCGAAATATCATTCCGTACAAACAAACCGTTTTCGTACTAGATTTAATCGTACAAGTGAGTTTTGAATTTATTGTACTACTTTTAAGATTTACAGTTTAATTTTATTTGCCTCAGTGTATTTGTTTTCATATACATAATAAACCGCAGTTGTTTCTTTGCAATAGCCTGAACTAACTGAAGTTCGTGAAAAAACTGGCCAAGTGCGAGTCGGACTCGCGCACCGAGGGTTCCGTACAAACACTTTCCATCCCTAAGTGGTTAAGTTAAGTTTGCACCTGGTATGTATAGCGCCCCATATAAATTAGGTGCAAAGTTAGGTATTAAAAAAAAAACTACTTACTAGATCTCGTTCAAAACAATTTTCGTTGGTAGTTTTTATAGTAATGTACATCATATGTTTTTTTTAGATTTTCCATTTTCTTATTTTAGAAGTTAGAGGGGGGGGGGGACCAACTTTTTTCCACTTTGGAAGCGTCTGTCACGCAAACTATTCGGTTTAGAAAAAAAATATTGTAGAAACCTCGATATCATTTTTGAAGACCTATCCATAGATACCCCACACGTATGTGTTTGATGAAAAAAAAAAATTGAGTTTCAGTTCTAAGTATGGGGAGCCCCCAATATTTATTATATTTTTTATTTTTTATTTTTGCATCAAAATCTTAATGCGGTTCACAGAATACATCTACCTACCAAGTTTCAACAGTATAGCTCTTATAGTTTCGGAAAAAAATGGCTGTGACATACGGACGGACAGACAGATGGACAGACGGACAGACAGACATGACGAATCTATAAGGGTTCCGTTTTTTGCCATTTGGCTACGGAACCCTAAAAAGGAGTATCCCTCATCAGGATACAGTCGTCTTTTTTAAACAAATTATATTACTATGTACCTCCGCGGTCTTATGATGGTTGTTTTTATCACGTGATAAACATACGACAAAGCTGATGAAGTGATGATTACTCATAAACCATTGAATCGTCGGATCTTTTGATCGTGATACCCGATAGCAAAATTAATCAAAATAAAGTTTGCAAAAATGTAGTCAAGTAGGTTAATGAAAAGCAGAAATATATTAAAAATAACTCTTAAGTTTATTTAATCTAACACAGCCGGTAACCAAACATAAAATGGAATTCTTCAAATCCAATTAAAATTTGCGCAATGGTTTTATGAGCGATAAATTTTCAACAAAACTGGTATGGCAGAAAGCGAACGATGACCAAGTTTTATTATATCCGGAAATATTCTAAAAGAGACAGTATTATGAAGTTAAAAAAACCCGGCCAAGTGCGAGTCGGACTCGCGCACCGAGGATTCCGTACAAACGCTTTCCATCTTAACTGGCCCGTCAAGTTAAGTTTACACCTGGTATGTAATATATGATATAATGATAGTATAATCACGGTTGTTGTATGGGAGTCCCACTTAAATATTTATTTTATTCTGTTTTTAGTATTTTTTCTTATGACAGCAACTACAGGAATAAATCATCTGTGAAAATTTCAACTTTCTAGCTTTCACGGTTCAAGACATACAGTGTGATGAAAGACGGCCAGATAGACACCTCATTTGTATGAGGCGCCGTACATACTAGGTGCAAACTTAACTTAACCCGGCCAGTTAAGATGGGAAGCGTTTGAACGGAACCCTCGGCGCGCGAGTCGGACTCGCACTTGGCCGTTTTTTTTTAGAACGGCCTTCTAACTGTTACCAAATAATCGTAATTTGACCATGCACAATCAACACATTCGCATCATGTCATGGTCCGACATCCATTGAAACCGGCCGGATGTTCGCTCGACCGAAAACAAATGTACGGTCATTCACATACACGCTGATAAAACTGTGTGTATGAATACAGCGTGGGAATGGTACACGCTTGACAGTCTGTAAAGGAGGTCGCTGTATAATGAATGAACAATATGACATGTAGCCTTTAAATGTCTGACTACTATAGTATATAGTTAATTGGCTCGGCAGTCCAGTTGGTACAAATCCCGAATATTTTTTTTTTTGAAATGGTTTTGAAAACTTATGTGACACACTGTTCGCACAATATTTGTCACAAGGAAAACGAGACTTAGGTATATATTATTTTATTTATCTTAGCGTTGGTAATTTTCCAATATTTCCTTTCCACTGTCTAGTTGCGGTCTATGACAATTAACCAACCAGCTAGTAAACAATGTAAAGTTATTAAATTATGTATGTTTACGACCTCATTGGCTGAAAGTCAAAAAGAGGATTACCCAGTCCATCAGTTGACGTTAAGTGCACGTGGTAACCATGACGGCGGATACAAATGAGGTCCAAACTTAACGTAACCGGCTTATACAAATCGAGGTTTTGTTCCCGTCTGTTTGCTCCTCCAAAACTTAAGCAGTCTTTACGAAATTTTAGGAACTAACTATGAAGGAAATATCCTGTGACATTGTTATGGTTAAGGGACTTACTTCCAAGCATCACTGAAGGGACATACTTCCAAGCATCAGTGAACGGACTTACTTCCAAGCATCAGTGAAGTGACTTACTTCCAAGCATCAGTGAAGGGACTTACTTCCAAGCATCAGTGAAGGGACTTACTTCCAAGCATCAGTGAAGGGACTTACTTCCAACCATCAGTGAAGGGACTTACTTCCAAGGATCAGTGAAAGGACTTACTTCCAAGCATCAGTGAAGGGACTTACTTCCAAGCATCAGTGAAGGGACTTACTTCCAACCATCAGTGAAGGGACTTACTTCCAAGCATCAGTGAAGGGACTTACTTCCAAGCATCAGTGAAGGGACTTACTTCCAAGCATCAGTGAAGGCTTACTTCCAAGCATACCTTCAGTGTACGTTACCAAGAGCCTAATCCTTCCTCGTACGCATAGATACGCACACTATACATAATTCATTATTGTTCGCCCTGAATTTGGTTCCGGATTCTTAAAACCTTGATATATTTAAAGCAAGGGTGAATACTGAATAGGAGTCTCAATCTCGTTTATGTATGACACACATATTATTATTCGTTGCTTCGAAATAATATAAGTACACATACGAGTATATTGGCACGCTGCCAACGACAGCGATTTAGCCAAATTTTCTAATTAGTTTATTTAAAATTTTAGTTTTATATTTTTACTTTAAGATTTAAGTTCAAGTTGTTTTTTAGGGTTCCGTAGTCAACTAGGAACCCTTATAGTTTCGCCATGTCCGTCTGTCCGTCTGTCCGTCTGTCCGTCTGTCCGTCCGTCCGCGGCTTAGCTCCGTGATCATTAGTACTAGAAAGCTGAAATTTGGTATGAGTATGTGTATGTATCACGCCGACAAAACGGTAAAATAAAAACTAAAAAAAAAATTTTTTTTCGGGTACCTCTCGAACACCTAAAGTGGGGGTGATTTTTTTTTTTCGTTTCAACCCTAGTGTGTGGGGTGTCGTTGAATAGGTCTCTTGAAAATAATAGGGGTTTTCAAACATTAATTTTTGATAAAGTCAGTAGTTTTGTAAATATTCGCTCCGAAAATAAAAAAAATTGTGTCCCCCCCCTCTAACTTTTGAACCACAAGTCAAAAAAATATGGAAAAATTCATGTTAATGCGGCCTTATAAGTACTTTCAATGAAAACTATATTGAACAAAATCGGTCAAGCCGTTTTTGAGTTATCGCCAAATTTCATATTTTTTCTTTAAAAGGTCGTAAGTTGACTTCCAGAAGGTAATAAGTGATTACAGTTTCTAGGGCGTTTACGACCTTTTTATAGAGCTTAAAATCTGTCTTAACTTAAACCTCGGGCTTAAAACAGCAGTTTATTGTGAAGGATGAGCAACTACGGAACCCTACACTGAGCGTGGCCCGACATGCTCTTGGCCGGTTTTTTTCCTACTGTTCTATTATAGGTGTGTAACCTATCGATGAGCTATGTTTAATAAAGAAATTAATTATTTATTAATTAATACAAAAAGTACTATTTATTCTTCTTTTTCGTTCATTCTCGGCATAGTGCTTGTATACTTTGTGGTCACGGCTGTTTGGAATGTATGGAATAGTACATTACTCTTGTAAATTTGCCATTTACATGTGTACCAATAAAAAAATATATCCAATATCTTTTCACCTTGTTAGAGGCCTACCCCCGCAATATCTTCCACTACGTGGTTGCCACACAAGAGCCTTTCTGCTTCAGCCATCAGTTAAATTATGCGCGACAAACTTAACATTTCGGAAAGAGCTTTTAAAGTAAAAAATGATAATGAGTTAATTAATTAAGCCAATTTGCTAACCAATTAGCGGTTTCCAATCAAATTGTCATCACCGTTACAATGATTACCCATTGTTTATAATTGTATAATAGCCACCATGAACTGTTAATTAGTCAATCTTCCTTCTAAAATACCTGTCCTACCTCCCTTAGCTGTGTCATAGCAAAACTAATATTCTCATTTGCAAGATAAGGTTCAAGTTCTAACACCAAGTAGAAGAGACATGAGAGGTTTGTATTTTAAGTAGCCATAGGCCACGGTTCTTTGGCATTAGGATCAGTAGGCTGGTTACGCTCTCTTGTAGATGCTTATTCAATTAGTGGTTGCAGAATGTGGATTTGACTACATAATGGAAGTGCGAAGACATGACGATGTGTACAGCGATAGTATTATCATATAATAATGATATATAGAATGGGAAAGGCAGAACCTTGTTACACTTCGTGCTAACTGTAGGCGAATTCGTTTGAAACAGAACAGATTATTTCCCTGTGCGGTTCCAGAGGAATTTCCTAATACCGCGAACGCCCCGCATGTGGAATGAGCTCCCCACCGAGGTTTTCCCCCAGGGCTACAGCATGCGGTTCTTCAAGAGGGGAGTAAATAGGTTCTTAAAGGGTCGGCAACGCGCGTGTGATGCTCCTGGCATCGCAAGCGTCCATAGGCGGCGTTAAATGCTTAACATCAGGCGCATGCTTGTTTGTCACCGTTGTAGTATAAATGACATCATCACACAACTATCATTACATTATATCTCGTCAATGCCTCTAAAATTGGAAAACGAAGAAGAAATGATTCAGGACCTTGGTAAGGGTTTAGGACCTTTCTAAGCTGGTCACAAAATTACTCGAGAATCGATAGAGAAATGTACCTACCTATAAGGTTTAAGGAAAACAACGGAAAATCAGGATATCCGAACATCCGAAATTTGGCCAAGCTGAATCGAAGACGCTTTGCTCGATCGGTTAATAACACACTTCAATTCTATATTCCTACACCTGTATGTAGTAAATAGTATGATCTAAGCACTTAATTGGCAACTAATTTGCTAAACCTATCTGTTAAGTATAAAGCTACTTTGAAATTGGATTCCTCAATCTAGATTTAATTTTTAATTTTAATCCTATTAAGACCTCGGAGAAAGTATTCATGCAAACTTGGTAACGGAAGGAACATTTCTAAGCCGCAATGAAACTGACAGAAGATCGGTTACGATAAACTAAATATAGACCAGTTTCAATGGCGAATTTGAAACCGGACCGGCTTTCTCCCTTAATTGAGCGATAGTATTAGTAGAAAAGATATATCTATGCAAATAGACCGGTTGGACAAAGGGCTGACAGAATATAGTGAAAGTTCCTTTTCTGTTTGGATTGATGACAATTTGAAGGATTATTGTCACAGTGGACCGGTCTCCGTTGGACTTAATGTGACAAACGATAGTTGTCACAGATCGTGCGTGGTCGAGTGTATTTACTGGGGATCAAGGCAATGATCGAGCATGACTAAATAGCGATTTCGTACGGAAATACATTACGTGATACATAAATGAAGGTATGTACCGAAGAAATTAACCTAACAGCACCAGTAGATCTAAATATAGCACTTAAAGTTTTCTTGCTTAATATCTTGACGAATTTGTAAGTGGGTAGGTAACGCTAATTTAGTGTAGGTACCAGACTCATGTTTACCAGATACCAAATGTGACCCAAATCTTAATGAATTCACGAGCACTCTTCTTTCCTGTTTATAAGTATTAAAGAAGTACTTCCTATTTTTTAGGGTCCCGTACCCAAAGGGTAAAAACGGGACCCTATTACTGAGACTTCGCTGTCCGTCCTTCCGTCCGTCCGTCCGTCTGTCACCAGGCTGTATCTCAAGAACGGTGATAGCTAGACAGTTGAAATTTTCACAGATGATGTATTTCTATTGCCGCTATAACAGCAAATACTAAAAAATAAAAAATTAATTAAATTAAGGGGGGCTCCCATACAACAAACTTGTTTTATGGTACGGAACCCTTCGTGCGCGAGTCGGACTCGCACTTGCCCTATTTTTTATAAATTTGGAATAGGCGGCAGCATGCCCTAACTTTCCTCAAACTCAAAAGGCTGACCTAGATTGTACCTAAGTAGCAGAAATTAAAAGAGAAAAAACCTACATCTATCTACCTACTTATTATATCACACGTAGTTAACACGCTAATATATTTCATTCACCAACTAACCCAGTTTTTAACTATCGTGCCCAACGTTCCGATTCAAACTTATGCGTTCTGCGGTCGTTTATACCGAAATTGGCAGTATGCATAATATTCACGACGTCTATGACGTAAAATACATAACTAACTTTACAAACATCCTACCTAACTCCAATATTTTTATCAAAAAACACGCAATTTCATATATAACAAAGTTCACATTTAAATGGCAACGAAAAGAGGTATGAGGCTCTCAAAGTAAATCAAACAAATGACTCTCGTGCATTACTTTCACCTGCCCCGTCTTGTACTCGGTCACGATCTCGATTTTCCCGCAAATCCGCATCCATCGAATGCTCTGTAAGCCGCCGTGAAATGAGACTGCAGCAAAACCGGTAATGTAAATCGAATGGTAAATCGGCTCAGTTCTGCATGATCTTTACGTAAGATTTGATTGACCCGAGGACATTATGTGTATTTACTTCCGTCAAACAACGGTATCAGTTCGTATGAGTATGAACAATGGTCTGACATAAGCGGTTATGCGTATGTTTATGCTCGGCCAACCTTTTACGCAACTCGCGCATACCTGCAACATAAAGAGAAGATTGTTATTCATCGATCGTAGAACAATTAATCATTGTAGTAGAGGTATGTGGCATTTGTGAATCGTGGAATTCGAGCTGGCTAAAAGTTAATGTGCTATCAGTAATTAATGATACCATTTTTTTTTTCTGTGGATATTTTCAAGCTTTTGATTTTTCTGCTTACTTTTTAAACTAGTGCAAGTAGATTTTTGGGGACAAATAAACCAAAGACGATAGAAAAAAGAAAATAAGATAAATAAAACCAAGCGGCCTTTTCAAACAATCTTATTGCATAGCGCAAAACGTGACTCGGTTTTTGCTGCACATGCATGCAAAATACCAGGAAAAGTTGAGTGTAAATATTAGCATGAGATGCGTCGTGCGTTAGGTACTTTTCTGCACGCAACGAAATATGTATCATACTCGTAGGCACAATGGCGGCGAGGGGAGCGTGCTAATGTTGGCGAGACGATGCGTCGGCATGGTCACTGTATAAACAGTATTTTAACTTCACAAACGCTTCAATGTTCACACATTTATTTATTTATTATACAAACAAGTTACACCGCATAACAGTAAAAAAACCACGCCTAAATCTAACTTTAAATTTTAAACTAGTTAAATTTAGGCGTTATTTTATTTAGTAATTTACGGTTGGGCTATTCTTGCTCTGCGTGAGTTGATTCTCTGCAAGATGCACGGACGAATAATTTCAAACGCCAATGTTAAAACTCATAACTAGAAAGACAGTCCCTATAAATCTTTTTCACATTACCGTAGCCGGGTAAAAATATCCTACAACCATCCTTGGATTTCCAGCTATTTTTGTATCAAAACTGGTTGCAATCCGTCCAGCCGTTTCGGCGTGATGAGCAGACAAATTCTGCGTCACGCTCTTAATTTTTTTCCTGGAATAATGATCTCTCTCCGCAGAAATCTGATTTTCAATATAGATAGATAATGTTCGTCAATTGTCTATTTTACGTGGAGGTTAAAGTGTCCAAAAGTGACGAACATTTATCATTCCGTGACTGTTCCTATCGCGTATCAATTAGCAGTACGTGTGGCAGTATTGCATTCAGTTTTAGGCGTTTTCTGTAGATTAATGTACGTCTGCAATGTGCGTCGCCATGCTGTACGCAACGCGTGACGCAACTGCGCCTGCGCGGGTGGGACGTGATTCAGTGCTATGTGCCGATGAATTTATTATTCTGAGACAAAAGACGAAAAAAAGTAATTAAAGGCAACCAGGTGTCCTACATTTCGTAATACGATGAACTCTTCGATCGTATAATTTATGCAACCAAAAACCTAATGAACTCTTTTACATACCTCGTACCTAATCAATCGTTTACCGGAGGAAATACAACGAGAGTCAAACAAGAAAAAAAACAATAGAATGTTAAAAAAATAAACACTTTTTTACATTACTACCGTAATTCACCTTTGTACCTAAAATAAGAAACATACTCATGTACCTCAAATAGAGATTCCCTAAAGAAATCCCACGGTCAAACCAGCCACTGGTTGGTGGTTAGACCTAAGAAAAAAAAAGTCCTAATAAGTAATAAATAAAAATAATAAATAAATAAAATATACTCTTCTGTGTTTTGGTGTTAAGGAAAACTAGCACATAGGTATAAGATAGATGAACGTGGAACCGTCTTGTAACATTAACTATAAAGTTTGTATAGGTAATGCCATGAATGAGCACATTGTAGAAAAACTTAATTTATCTTATTTATGACAGCAAAATGCCCAATTGATATAACAAGGATTATAAGTTTGTTTCTAACCTAATAAAGATCGACAACTGGTCTGAAATAAATTATGATTTTTCAAGTTAAGTATACCCACTTTTAAACTATTAAACATTCATCACATTAGTTTCATAAGCTTATGACTCCGTGCCTAAGGACGATGCCCTTTTATGCACAATCCTTTCTCTATGGCAGTACTAAGGTTGCATATAATTACTCTGCAGCTATGATCATAATCATATTTTGCATAGCTAAAGAAATATGCAAAATAATTATCAGCAAATACTTCCTTTATGCATGTATGCACACGGAACACTACGCTGCGCTCCAGAACACGCATAGCTGATGATGGAGCAAAAACCGCCAAACTTGTGTGACTGGGCTGGTCACGTTAACCGGATGCACCCAAACAGGTGGGGTTATGTAGTCACCAAGTGCAAAGTTTAAATATTTATTTAATTCAGATTTTTTGTATTTCTTGTTATAGCGGCAACAGAAATGTGTCATCTGTGAAAATTTCAGCTATCTAACTATCACGGTTCATGAGATACAGTCTGGTGACAGACGGACAGACAGACGGCAGGACAACGGAGTCTTAGTAGTTGTTTACTCTTTGGGTACTGAACCTTAAAAAGCATATCAGAAAAAGTAAATATGAGTATGGAAATATGATTCATGAGAAACACGTTTTACGATGCAATGTTATGAATACTGTCACGTATGGTAATTCAGGTTGCATTATAATTATGCATATTCTAATAACTAATGAAGCTAATGATTAAATATGGAAAATGATGAATACTTCAAGGATTGACATACATCCCAATATGTACAGGAGTATTAAGACGTGTCTCTTTACTTATTTTATATTTACATATACACGATGCTAATGGATTTAATTTCTTGAGGTATTCTCTACCAGTCAACCTTCAGGTTAAATAAAAACTTCAGTCGATGCTAAATTAACTAAGCAAACAATTATGTTTTATTTTATTTTTATATAACTGACTATTCAAAAGTGCTTGTAAGCTAGGCCTAGCTAACTAACTTGAATAAATAATATTTCGACTCTGCCTTTGACTTTGATATAAACTGCCGGATGTCATATTAATGGTAATAACATGATGAAACTAGAATCAACCTGCCAGCCATGAAAAATAGCGGCGCAAGCGACCGTGCGTATTGTGAGTATTGTTCTCATTTGAATAACTCTCGTGCTATTGAATGAGATGTTGAATGCAGCGATATTTTTTGTTGCGACGGGCGAACCGCCCAGTGCACAGTGGGCCGAAACAAAGCAACGCTCTATCAAAGATATATTCTATTAGAGATAGGTAGTTGATTGGCGTGGTGAAGTAACAACAAAGTTGATAGCGTTATAAAATGCTCGTAGGCGTAATTGTTTTTATAAACTTACCAGTGACCCGCCCCGGCTTCGCACGGAACCTCTAAAATTATCAGTGTTATTCTACTCTGTTGTGCCATTATTATACATATAAACCTTCCTCTTGAATCACTCTATCTATTCAACCGAATCAAAATCCGTTGCGTAGTTTTAAAGATCTAAGCATACATAGCGACAGACAGACAGACAGACAGCAGCACCTCTAGCACAACGTTAGCACGCGACTCTATCTCGCGTGAGATATGCAACCTATCCCTTTCTGTACAGTGTCGTAAGAGAGTGACGGGTAGCGCTATGTGTCGCTCGACAAGAGTCGCGAAGCATAGTTGTACTAGACGGGCAGGAAGCGACTTTGTTTTATAGGTACTATATAGTGCTTATATTCAGTATTTTTAATTGTACACGTGGTCTTGCTATCTCTTTTTCGGTCTGCCTCGGTGAGTAAAGTTAAGCAAATGCTTTTGTTCCAGTTATTATAAAACTCCAAATTCATAACAATTATGTATTAAAATGTAGATCACGCATCTAATTCCATAACAGTAAAGGAAACTAAAACAGTTACCTTTTTATCCTTATTGTCTTTGCAACAAGAGTGAAAAAGCTACATGTTTCAGTTTCCTTGGCTATACACATACTCGTAGATGTTATTTTTTAAGGCAGCACATACTCTTCTAAGCACGGAAAGTAGCAACAACCCAATTCCTGCTAAAATTCGTAGTTTTTCCTTTAAATCAATCCTACTTTATTCGGAAAGAGCATAAGTCACATAAGCATCAAACCCATAATAACTTTTCAGAATGTGGCAGTACCTACTTTCAAATTCGTCCTTTGTCTATTAGAGCAATACAAAAAACACTGTGCTCTAAAAGAGCGTAAGTCTCGAGACAACTCATTAAGAATACGTCATTTAGATATGTAACAGTAATGGCCCGTGGTCGAAACGCCGTGGAATCTCCTAGCCAACTATCACCGTTTGTTTTTCAGGGCACGTGCGGATTGGCAAACGTTTGACAGTCGTTTGTGACACGCACCCGTCCGAACGTGTAGCATTGTCTTTCTTTAAACTATTTATAGATGGGGTAACTGTTTACATACTTAGCTCACTAAACAATTCACTCGCTAGTTCATTGCATAGTTCACTAGATAATTTACTCGCTAGTTGATTGGATTCACTATCATGTTCATTGGATTCTTCAAAAGATATAAATAATGTGAAGCACTCACCCCGTTGTCTTAATACAAACTCTTTATAGATGGGATGTATTTAGATGCTTAGGCAATGAACCGGATCATCAACTGGTAAACAGACAAGTCGTTTAAGGAGCCACGATTTTCAGAAATGGGGGAACGATTAAGGGGAACTGCATCTAATAGGGATGATGACTTGAAGACTGACGTTGATTTCAACAACACAGTTATATGATATCAGTATACTACCTAATACATATGTAAATTTCAAGTCTCTACCTATTACGGTTGGCAAAATATAGCCTTGTGATGTGACCGACAAACAGACAACGGAGGCTTAGTAATTGGGTTCCATTGGCACCCTTTAGATACGGAACCCTAAAACAGAGCTCCTTATAAAGCCGTATGGACTAGTTTCTAAAGTAATGGCATTATACCGGGTGATCAATCCAAATGCTTCTATTAAATCTAAAATCGACGCCATGGTTCCTAAGAATTTCCCTGTCTCTTCCTGTTTCATTTTCTCCCTACTAACCCATTTGGATTGATCAGCCTGTATTCTATGCTACGCGATTGCTAGATAACATAACAGAAGATTTTAGCAACATTGAGTTATTATTATTATTAATCCGTTTATGGCGGCACGAAGCTTATCAATTTTTTTGGTTTATAACCAATGCATGACTTCCGTGTTAAATGTAAATAAAACTTATCAAAAAATAAAAAATAAAACATGAGATGAAATGAACATGAACAAATATGGCCGATGAATCCAACATTGAGTTACAATTTCGGATCACGTACGAATGACATTGACAAATATTTGACAATAACAGACGTGTGACACGCACTCACATTTCTATGCACATTATTTTCTTTCTACGTATTTTATCTACTTTAAAAACTTTTTCTGACTGAGCACTATACGAGTAGTAACCGTACTACAGTTGCCGAGAAACTTCTTGAGCCTAACCTTGACTGCGCAGTAGCCGATTTACGTACAAATATGCATGCGCAGATCCGCCATTTTGGGTCAAGAAGTTTCTCGGCAACTGTATGAGTATATACGAGGTTTTACGTAGAAAATACATATTGAACATATTTTGGGAGATTAAAAACTCTCGCTTTGTAGTGGGATAATTATAAGAATACTCAATACTACACTTCTAAAACTAATCACTCCTGTGGCGCGGAGACGTTCACGTAAGTGGGTTTGTCCTCCCACACAAAGTCCGACTCACTGGTAGTGAGGGCTAAACAGCCCTGATACAGTTCAAGTCATGGTTATTAAAAAAAACTAAAAAATACACAGATATTCCATCCTGGAATACTTTTATTTGGATCATTAAGTCTCACATACGCTCTTAATCAATGAAATAAATTTATGAAACATTGACATCAGAGCTGATCAATTAAGTATTTGAAAAGAAGTTAAGTTTATACCGACTTCACGGAACATTCGGGGGTTCTGTCAAATTCCACGAGTTGACTGTCTCAGTGGCGTGGTGCTCAATCTTCCTGAAAAGTTGGAAAACCGGGCAAGTCGTGGGAATCAGGTTTTATATGGACGCCACTTCTGTGCCATCTGGTTCCAGTTACAATAGTGTCATAATATATTAATCGTGATAATAGTTTTTCAATTTAACGATGTGATTGCGTGATGTTACCATTGATCTGTAATGATTTAATGACGAAGTAATTAGATCAATGATTTCTTCGTACCACTGGCAAGGCTAAGTAATTGGAGAGTGAATAAATCATCCAAAGAAAGCATGCCAAGTTCGAATACCAGTGGCAATGGTTATTAAATGTAGATTATTACGTAAGTTCGTGATGATTATGTTTTTGCTGTGTTATACATAAATGTCCGTCGTAAGAACTTTATAAAAATCAAGCCACTCTTTGTTTAATACTTATGAGTACTTTGTGTTGGACTGTTTTAAGATAACATAGGTAAGAAGCAATCCTTAACGTACAATATATAGACGGCTCGGTTGGTGGTCCTGGGTTCGAATCCCGGCCGGGGCAATTAATTGTGTGATGAACTCGAATATTAGTTGCTGGGTCATGGATGTTGTCTATATATGTATTTATATATATTATGTATATCGTCATCTAGTACCCATAGTAAAAGCTTTGCTTAGTTTGGGACTACGTCGATTTTTGTAATATTGTACTTAATTATTTATATATCCAAACTTAAATCTTAAATCACAAGAAGAGTAAATATATCAACTCTCAAACAATATTGATCTAGCGCCGATATATCATGTGTGATCTGATGATCCAGTTAAGCGTGATCAATTACGAGATGATCTATGATGAAGCATAAAATAACAATTACCGCAAAGGTCACGTTTGACAAATGGCTTGACCGTGAAATTGGTCATTCTGTAATGATATCGTTCATTAATTTGTTTGCACAACATTCTAATGAACGTAGACTAATTTTAATAGCGTATCATTTATTTTAATTGGCCAAAATATAGGTGTATTATTACAACTGGAGCCTAAAGGGTCGAGAAATGTGCGGTTCCACAGGAATTTCCTACCGCGAATGCTCCGCATGTGAAAAGAGTTCCCTGCCCAAGTTTTCCCCGGGGGATACACGCGGTTCTTCAAGAAGGGAGTAAATAGGTTCTTAAAGGGTCGGCAACGCGCGTGTGTACTCCTGGCGTCGCAAGCGTCCATAGGCGGCGGTAACTGATTAACATCAGGCAGGCCGCATGCTTGTTTGCCACCGTCGTAGTATACAAAAATAAACAAAACAAAAGTTGGTTATACTTAGTTGAAGTCAATCTCTTCATGCTATTTGAAGTAAGAAATAAGTATAATAGATTTCAGATCATGCGTAAATTTCCCGGCTCAACCTCCCGTCTTTCGTAGCCAGTCTCACATCGGTCGAGCACATCGCTATGCATCGCGACCAATTGTGTTGCATTTCATAGAAACAGTCAATAAAAACAGTTCTCAAGCTGATTTCATCCAGACCTAAAGAGAGGACCCTCTACAGTATATTATTCTAAGCTCAAATTTAAATTTAGCACTGGATTAAATTGGTACACTAACTAATCATACATGCATGAGTTTATAGGTCCTCATGACCTGCAAATTGCATGGCCTCTTTATGAATTAACTAATTCATTAATTGTCCATGCAATCTTTAAAGAACATATATTATGAAATTTCCTCGACTGCATTTATCTCAGGACAGGAATCTATTCCTGCTTTCACGTGCTTTCACCTAGATCAGATTATATTTCACACTGCAAAACGGATGCTTGTGTAATAAGTATATTATATGATGTAATATAGTATTGTAACATTTCCGGAATATAAATAAGTAGTAGTTTAATCTGTTTTGGGATTCAGGGATTAAAGTAATGACTAATTACGTCTAATAGCCACTATTACCTATTATAATCTTTGAGACATGTGTTGTCCGAGTGGTTATCAATTCGTAGGCTTCTTAAAATATATAATATCCAGCAAAAAATCCATCGCCTTTTTATTAAAGTTAACGTTTAATAGGCATCACGCAATCACAATTTACAAACATTTGCATTTATAATGCACTGAACTCATTTTTAGGGTTCCGTACCCAACGGGTAAAAACGGGACCCTATTACTGAGAATTCGCTGTCCGTTCGCCCGTCCGTCTGTCACCAGGCTTTATCTCAAGAACGGTGATAGCTACAGTTGAAATTTTCACAGATGATGTATTTCTATTGCCGCTATAACAACAAATACTAAAAGTAAAATAAGTATTTAAGGGGGGCTAATATTTAAACTTGTTATAGAGTCGGACTCGCACTTGCCCGATTTTTATTTATTTACCCATAACATGTTTCTATAGTTAAACTAGATTACAGTTACACTAGACGCTCTTTTGTTTCGAACGAGCGAATTAAATCCGATGTCAACTAATTTGCCGACATATAGAATGTACTAACGGCATACGAAACTCAAAGATACTTACTTCGTTTTGGAAATTAGAAGAGCGACAATTAGAAATAGTTAATCATGCGGTTGGCGATCTATTGTGATACGCGTCGTACAATGAATGCTGAGTACTGTGTGTCGATACGTGACGATAGGAATGACGCAATGCATAGGATTGATGGGCTTATGACGAAATAACAGGCACGTTTATTGGTATGAGTGAAGAACTTAAAGGGAACTGTGTTATTTCTACTTGTAACAGTGTTCTTGAGCTGAATAGCAACGAGTTATTGAAGTTAGTTCAGTTTTCAACGACTTAGACTCCTTACCCGTTCAAAAATACAGATTTTTTTCTCTATGCTCAAAACATATGATATGTTACTACTTAGAACAGTTATTTGAAACCTACAGTTTAAATTTTATCGGAATTGACAAAATTCACGGAGAAACCTGTTTTTTTTTACTTATTTTTGACTGCAGCCAATGAAACTATGATATTTGTTACTTTCTAGTACTCAGGGAAAAGTTTATTCACTTCAAAAAATTGATTGAAATTATCAATTTATTTGTCAAACAAATACAAAATACTGTTTATTGCACACCTCAAACATCAAGGAATAAGACAACAAGACATGAGATACAATAAAATAACATGCAGAGGTAAACAACAGGCGGTCTTATCGCTAAATAGCGATCTCTTCCAGGCAACCTTTACTTTTAATTAAGGTAGCGGAGTAGTTAAAATTCATGTTTGAATTATTATAATAGGATTAGTTGTACGTTTTAATGTTTCATAAAATGAAAAAAAAGGAATAAGACGTCTCTTAATCCTATTATTTTAACTCCAAATTGTTCAGGTATTTACAATGATTAATTATACTTGTTCAAAATATTCATACCTACACAGGTATGAATAGATAGTGTGGATAGAAACCTTCTTCCTTTTTAAACTTCGTCAAAAGACGTGCCATTTGACATTTATGGCCAAAAATCATCCAAAGACGGATAACCCTGAATAAGTCAATATGAGTGTCACCGGGCTAAAAATTACGACAATGTTACGCGTGTTATATAACATTACAAATACAAACAAACATCATATTGTTAAGCGAAAAACGGTTATGGCTATTGGTTCAATACCATATTAAAATGAAGGAAAATCAACTTTAACCAAATAATTTAAGATCCTAGTTCACGTGTTGATACTAAAGCGGTCCTTATAGTTAGGTTCCATTGAGAAGTATTACTTCAGTCCTGAAAACCATTATAAAACTGTACATAGCCACGCTAATGTAGACTTTCTGTCACCTTGATTATGTTAGCGAGATGGCACCGTTGTCGTTGTAACTCACTGGTGAGTTTATCACAAATGTGTGTGAATTTTCATGAATACGCTAAAAAGGGAGGCCATATTCAATGTCAAACAAGTTTAGTTGTTTCAGAGGTACTCTTTTCCGCAATCACGTTTGTTGTAAGTACGAGTACGTTTTTATTGTTGTACATAGTAATTAATATATCGTACAAATTACATATATGTATGTAATTTGTAAAATATTACAAACTTCTAGATTTAACTATCTTCATTTTCAATTACATGCATTTTCTAGTCATACTTATATGAACATTCGGACAATATAGACCCAATTTACTCCAGAAAACATGGAAAAGGTCGCAAATATTTGCGTATTTTATGATGACGATGATGTTTTTATAATTATTATTTATATTGTATTATTTTTCTGTATTCAATGTGTATGTGTTTTAGCTGTGTGCTGTAAACATAACCATGTTGAAATAAATAAATAAATCACTAGATAGTTAAAACAAACTCGCTTCCTGTTGTCTGTCTGTCTGTCTGTCTGTCTGTCTCTATGTATGCTTAGATCTTTAAAACTACGCAACGGATTTTGATGCGTTTTTTTTATAGATATAGTGATTCAAGAACACCCGTGCGAAGCCGCTAGTCAATAATAAAGCAAAAGCTACTTTTGATACTAACCGTACCGGGTTGTATCCAGCCCAGTCTAACGTTAATACCTAAAGGTAATCGGTCTCGGATCACTTCACGGCTGTGACTCTAAACGGCGACGTGATCCGTAACCGATTAGCGAACAATTAACCCGTTTGCAGTTGACCAATGGTCACACTCCGCTAAATGTTTCCGACATGACGCAACGAAACTAATAACTCTTCCTTTCAGACTTTGCATAAACAAGCGGCCGCTTGGCACGGATTTCGGATTACGGTACAGAGATAAAAGATAAACACATTCACATGAACGTACTCAATGGCAACTGGAAGAGATCCCTTCTAGGGATAAGATGGTCTTTCTACTTGTATTATCCGTTATGAACGTATTTTTACTGCTATTGTTTATACTTTTTTACTGCTATATTATGCCTTTAAATGACGGCAGGCTAGACAGGTCGTTGTGAACATCCTTGGAGGGACAAGGGTGCCCCAGCATGGGACGCCTTTTGGCTGATATGATGATGATTGTGATTATAAGGATAATATGATCTATACATAATAGTAACACCATATTTTTAGGAATATCCTAATATATATTTTTTTTTAATAGAGCATGCTAGCCTAGAAAGTGCCTATTCACTCTCGACTTGAAGAGATCCAAGTTATATTTGCATATCCGTTTTATGTATCCTTTACTATCCCTATTAAACACTGTCATTAAACATACATTTTAACACTGTCATTTTAGCGATGAGACCGTAGTTTATCTTTGCCCGTTATTTTAATGTATCTCATGTTGTGTTGTGTATTCCTTGATGATGATGTTTGAGGTGTGTAATAAATATTTTTGAACTTGTATTTGTATTATACATATAGGAATCTACTTTATGTGTAAGTAAGAACAATCACTAACATTGTACGTTCAGTAACAGCTTTGTAGGACACGTTAACATTCCAATATCACCAATAGCTATCGCACCTGTTAATTACAGTGATAACGGCCATTATACCGATCAGATGATTATCTCTCCAATACCAAATGTACACAGCGATACAATCGGCGCAGGCGCAACGTTTGCATTGAGATGATTATCTATATCTACTGTTAGTTTTAATGTTATTGTGCATGTTGGTTAACTGTAGCGGTGTCTAGTGAATGTACAGTCAGCAGTAGAAATAGCCGAGTACATCAAGTTCACAAGTAATCCACATACAATATTATTTTCGGGAGGATAAAGTGTATGCCAAGTATTGGCAATCATCCACGGAGGTTTATTTATAATGTATGATACTTTTCTAACCGAATAGGTAGAAGAAAAAAATAGATATGTCTTTTTATTCCACGGGAACGCACGTACCTTCTAGTTTGAAATTAACTTGCTAAGTAACTAAATAACCTTTCAAAGTTTCAGGTAAAGCGAAACCTACACAACATATAAGGTAACCTCATGCCAACCCTAGTAGCCGTTTTAAACAACTGGAAATCATGTACACTGTACCTACTGTGTAATCACAATAATATTATAAAGGCGAAAGTTTGTGTGTTTGTTACTTCTTCACGCTGAAACGGCTGGACCAATTTTGCTGAATTTTGGTATGAAGGTAGCTGACACCCTGGATTAACACATAGGCTCCTTTTCATCCCGAAAAATGTAGTGTTCCCGTGAGATGAGCGGGTAACACCGCGTGGCGCAGCTAGTAAATGGTAGTACCCGACTACAAATAAAAGAAGGTATTTTCTTCCGTTCAAATGAAGCCCACCCTCTAGTATAAACTTTGAAATAATGATTGTCTTCCAAATGTGTTACCTTTTATGATAAAGCAAAACCCTACACAACATATAAGGCACCTCACGCCAACCTTACCAGCCGTGTTAAACAGCTAGAAATCTGTCATGTACAATCTAATAAATGATAATATCGAGTAGGACCGGCGCAGGGAAAGGACATATCGAGGCCACATATGGTCACACTAGCAATTAAACTGGGTAGGAGTGCCGAGGTTTGATCCAGTTTTTAATTGATTTACATATCTAAAACACGAATGCGTTATCTTATTGAGTTTATTGAAGTATTAGAATACGCCTAGAACGAGAGTTTTCATACAACAGATTTGCGAAAATTGAGGCCGCTTTTGATTCTATGTGTGTTAAACCAATCCCGTTTTACCCTTTTCTTTTGTTCAAATTACAGGTATCTGTATCACCCCAGAATAGAAAAATCGAAAGAAGAAGAAAGATACCTACAAACACTTTTTTTTTTACTAATGTAGCTACTTAGGAGATAAATGGGCAGCTTTATCAATTAATGGGTTCTCTGCCTTTTGCCGAATTATTTTTCGTCGAATGATTCATTTCGCAAAAGTATCATTTTTTGGAAAGCATTTTTCTCTGAAACCGTAAACTGTATTTAAAATTGTTATATAACACACCTTACCGCTAATCAATAGGAATTTGCAAGAATTATAAAAAAATATATGACTTCAGAGGAATAGACATTCTACGACGTGAAAATTCGGCGAGATCAAACATTCGACGAAAATAATCCTGCAAAAAGGCCGTGGGTGCTCGGCCTTGATGGTACAAGATGGTTTCGTGATTCATATATATTTTGCATGAATAGAATCGCTTTATTTTTTCCAATACAATAAATACCTACAAATTATTAAACGCCAAAAAGAAAATAATGTCTGAGACTGAAATGAAAAACAGTGTGAGAAATAAACGACAGCTCTTATTCCTTCCAGCTCTTTTATTAGTTATTACATAGATCACCATAAATCATAATCAAACGCTATAGATAAGGTTATATACCTTACCTAGCACAAGTACATAGCTCTTCGAAAGCCGTCGACCTCTGCGGCTAACGCCTTCATTGAACATTTCCAGATACGCCGTATTCGGTAAACGACAAGTTCTTCTAGCGGTGGCTGAATTGTTTTAGCTGTAGGCCGTTTTATTTGTAATATCACTATCAATCGCTGTTGGTTATGTCTTATTATTTACTAGAAGGCGGCGGGGAAGAAAAAAATCATAACTTTCTTTTCTGTTTTTCTGTAGACGGGTAAAAAGTAACTAATAACTATTATGGATACCTGACCTGATATAGTGTGCAAACAATAAATGAAATGGTCTAATTGTTCAGAAATTGGTTTAATTGTTGTTTATATTATCATTGACATAAAATATTTACGCGATATTCGACTTAAACGACGTGAGACCGTTTCTAATTTAAAAACCTGTACGCGTCTCCCTTTTCTATACTACGATTTCTAATTCAAGACCAAAAAAACTACGACAGATACGTCACTGTCAAAATTGACAACATTTAAATGACATTTGAGTTTGTTTCTTGGCTTGCACCCACCTTGCACCAAATGCACAATGTTACAAGTACAATACCAGATTTTGTACCAAAAATCTCCGATGTTTAAGTTTTTATTACCTCCTCTCGTAATTATGCAATAATAAATATATCTAGTTATTTTGTTAAAACATAGAGTTAAAGTTACCAATAAATAAATTATGGAAAAGATTAAAGAAAAAGGAATTTACTATTGTAAACATATTTTGTTGTAGTGGCAACCTTGTGGTAGTTTTTTTGGTCTTGAATTAGAAATCGTAGTTTAGGGAGGGCCGATTGCAAATTCCTATCATTTTCGGAACGCCTAAATCATGTCATATTACACATTGTTACATATATAACGGATTGCACGAACTTACAAAACGATAATCCACTGACATAATCATTATTTACATTACTAGTCCGACCGTTACGTCACTCGAATACACTAGGTAATCTATGCAGCCATTCTTCATTCAGTTTTCTTTAACTTCTGTGATGCATGGATGACGTGAATAGCAAATGACCCGTGAAGACAGTTAAGTAAGCGCGTTGATGGCTTTATATTACACTGAGTATTAAGTAGGCATTTCACTTAGCTATATACTTATCAAACATCTTTAGTTTTTTACATCACTTTAAGCCATAAGTGGGATTTTCTAAGCCATAAGCGGTAAGAAAATCTCACTTTTTGGCCAAGGTAAGACATAAAACTTTATCTTGCCTATTGTTTTTGGAAAAAGTAAGCTATATCAGTCCTGTTTGTGTAGAGATTTTGACTCACTCTAAGTCACTTTATATGCAAAGTTTCATTTCGATATACGTATCGTAGTTAAGTACTTATTATAAGCATGGAGTACATTCTTCATTCCCTTACTAGATTATCTGTCTACATACAAGTAAATACTGAGTATAGGGTACCGTATTCTTGCAGATTGACCCTCGACCTTTGATTTGGCCAAATCAAAACCTAAATTACTTGCAAACTGACACCTAAATAAACTAAGACTAGGTCTCAGGGGTGGGCTGACAGCCCATTGAACTAAGACCTCATCTTCGGATTCGAGGCGAATTATGCGCTTCTGAGCGAGAGAGGGTCAACTGCGCCCCCAAAACTCGAAATACGAGGCCAGGTACCTGGTTTACCTGTGCGTAGGCTTCCCCTGTGATTGCGGGCGGTCCGTCGTTCACGACGGGAACAAAACCCGTACAATGAAGGCTACTTCATTTGTCCTGATAACGGAATCGATGTCATTAATGCCGACCTCTAGTAGTCAGATAGCTATGACCGCTTCAGCCTGGATGAGCTTAAAGTAGAAGTAAATTCTCTTAACTATTTAGGAAAATTAACATTCTCTGAACTATTCAATTACGTAGATAAATTCTTATACTAGACGATCACAACACCGGCCGTACCATCACAGTATTGCCGTATAATCGTTGCTCAGATTCTGGATGAAAATAACCTAGATATCTTTCAACTGACGTGGTATCATCGTAAATTGGGGCTAGTTGTCAAAATTGCCACATTACGGCATATGCAATTAATAATGATACCGTCACGCAATTCTTACAAAAGACGAATCAGGTACCGGAAAAATGAGAACCACTCACAATCAGATATAATACATATAATTCTTATATAATAGCGTTGAAATCATCGAATTATGATCTTCAAATAACATGATCACTTGATCAGGTTATGGCTACCGCTAACTTAAGCAACCTCGCAAGACTGTTCCAACTTGACTCGGTATTTGAACTTTATTTGAACAGCTTAAGGATGGGATTATAGCGACATGACTAAGTAGGATGAGAATTTGTTTGTGACAGTTAGAGTCACGCAATATACAAATCAGTGGTTTAAGATGTAATTCGCAAGAAATGGTGAAAGTTGATGATCCGTGAGTTATGAGTCATTTGACTGACTTGCGGTTTTAGGTGAAAATTAGCATTTCCTCGAAGGAATTGTGCGGTACACGACTTGACGACGGCAAAAAGCGGAAACGCTGTAAACGCCGAGAGAATTCATTGGCGTTTACTACGTTTCCGCTTTTTGCAGTCAATATATACCTATTCTAAAGTCGGACCACAATAACTCTTCCAAGCAAATGAACTCTCAAACACATAACATAAAAACTAAGTATGGCTATATAAACCAAAGAGTAACCAGCAATCTTAGTACTTGCATATTTTTATTTCAAACTTTCCCCATACTTCTGACCACATCTTTTTTTTAATCCTGTTAGAGCCCTTAGAGTAAGAATGTCAATAAACGCTGAAGCTACACTGAAAAAAATGTTAGGTTGAATTTAACAGATTCTGCGTAAATGTTACCAAAGTTTGCGGTTGATTTCGGTCCTATCACAAATTTTGGTTGAATTTACTAAACACCTTAAGTTGGTGTTTTACCAAATTTATTTGGTAGATTACACCTATATTTTGTACACTTTTTACCACAGTGATTTAGTAACATTTCTCACCAAACTAATTTAGTAAAATTTCTTACCAAATTACTTTAGTATATTTTTTACAAACGTAATTTAGTAAAATTTCTTACCAAATTACTTTAGTATATTTTTTTACAAACGTAATTTAGTAAAATTTCTTACTAAAGTACTTTAGTATAATTTTTACCAAAATACTTTAGTATTTTCTTTTACCAAAGTACTTTGGTAGGTTTTTAACGAAACTACTTTTGTAGATGTTTAACCAAAGTACTTTAGTAAAAAAGTACAATATAGTTTGCTGCAATCTACCAAATAAATATTGCATATTTTACCCAACATACTTGTCTTTTTTACTAAATACATTTTGTATGTTCTACTGATGTTTTTTTGGTAAAAATTACCAAAGTTATTTTAATAGAAAATGCAAAGGTATTTAGTAAAATCTACAAACAAAATTTGGTAGATAGCACTTATTATATGGTAGAATGTATTAAATCAGTTTGATAGAGAAAACTAAACTTAACTCGTAAATATAATCTATTTTATTTGGTAAACTCTAACAAACAAAATTTAGCAGTATTTACTAAACACGTTCGGTGTATTTTATCAGCGTTAGTTTGGTAATAATTACCAGATTTTATTTTTGTTACTACCAAAGGTTATTTGGTAATATCTACCATATGTCTAATGTAGTTCTCATCAAAGTTACCTTAGTATAATCTATCAGATGTGTATCGTGCTTTTTATCAGAGACACTATTGTGTTATCTACCAGTAGTGTATTGCAGTTCTCATCAAAGTTAGCTTAGTATAATCTATCAGATGTGTATCGTGCTTTTTATCAGAGATAATATTGTATTATCTACCAGTAGTGTATTGCAGATTTTATCAAATAAAATTAAGTATTATCTATCATGTGTGTTTTGTATGTTTTCCTAAATTTTGTTTGGTAATATCTAACAGATTTGTGCTGTAGTTATCACCAAACTGTAACTGGTAATATCTACCAATATTTTATCAGTGCTTGTTTTGCTGATTGTACCGGTCTTAGTTTAGTAAAACACACCAAATGAATAGTGTAAATTTTACTGGTGTTAGTTTGGTTAATTTATCAAACTAACACTAGTAAAATGTACACGACCTTAAAGGTATATATTACCAAACATTGATTTCCTGAATATTAATAGGGTGTAGTATCATTGAAAAAGCTAATCTGCAATCTTGCTGACATGGTATGAGAGTCAAATCATAGTATTGCAGTTTAGATTTTTAAATTACGTTTTACTTTCTTGGCCACACCCTAGAAATATAGTAGAAGAAAAAAACCTTACATGAAACACAGGATCTGAAAAAAAAAGGTTTTAAGACCATTTGACAAACACTTCAAAAATATACAGGTTTATTGGTAACTCAACATATTCCTTTTTACGGGGATATTATAGTAAAGCTCATAATTTGCAGTTAAAAATATCATGTAAGCTATCCGAAAATCAGGAGTTTCTAGAATACGTCGAATTACCAGTAACCTTATTTAGTATAAGGGCTTAATAAAAAGGGTGGTTCAAGAATAAACTGATTTTTGGTACATATAATAAAATTTATTTTACTAATCATAACTACAATTAAATAATCACTAGATCACTTATTTTAAAATTATATCAGTAAAGGATTCAAAACCTTTCTTATTTTAAAGAACACAAGGCTGCCAGGTGTCGGCCAGGATGCAGATAAGCCGTACCAGGGTGCCCGCATTCATGTCATGCACCCTGGAAACCCCACTGTCTCTATCTATTGAGGTACATTTTTTTTAAGTATGTACTAATTCCGTACATATTGGGTACATCAGCATTACGTCTTAATAAATCACAAAACAGACAGTGGGGTCTCCAGGGAGAATGACATTCCGCTATCGACATTAAACTCTATGTTTAAAAAAGAAATGCCGGTGGAAAAGCACCTTAAGTCTTATGATAGGTGTCCAAAAATTGAGGGCAGTTATCTACGGACTGCATTTCAACTGCGAACATACTACAAAATTGCAATGGAGAAGCAGTTGCCAAACTGTGCTACTAAGTAGCTAGTTCGTCTGTAACGGCCGTAAATTTTTGGACACCGTAAATCATTTATTAATCTTATTAAGTATTTGCTCAGTCCTATATGGCTGGCTCTAACAAAATATATATATTATATCAAATACACTATAATGCAAAATGCTCTAAAAGGTAGCCAACTCCCTACAAGCAATTCTGCTATTAAAAATTTACTACACAAAACTGCCGTCCTAATAAAATACGCAAGTAACTATGTATCAAGCTAACATAATATATAGCTATTGCGTTTTTCCTTAGGGCGGCTGAAAAGTGTCCTATTGCTCTATAGAAAGTGGCGCCTATATATACCAAAATTTATATAAACAACGGAGAAATGAAAGTCGTACAACAGCACAATTTTGTAACTGACTACAAAATTGCAATGGGGAAGGCGGCTGCCAAACTGTACTACAAGGTGGCTGGACACCGTGTATCATTCATTAATCGTATTTAGTATTTGCTCAGTCCTATATGGCTGGCTCTAACAAAATATATATATTATATCAAATACACTATAATGCAAAATGCTCTAAAAGGTAGCCAACTCCCTACAAGCAATTCTGCTATTAAAAATTTACTACACAAAACTGCCGTCCTAATAAAATACGCAAGTAACTATGTATCAAGCTAACATAATATATAGCTATTGCGTTTTTCCTTAGGGCGGCTGAAAAGTGTCCTATTGCTCTATAGAAAGTGGCGCCTATATATACCAAAATTTATATAAACAACGGAGAAATGAAAGTCGTACAACAGCACAATTTTGTAACTGACTACAAAATTGCAATGGGGAAGGCGGCTGCCAAACTGTACTACAAGGTGGCTGGACACCGTGTATCATTCATTAATCGTATTTAGTATTTGCTCAGTCCTATATGGCTGGCTCTAACAAAATATATATATTATATCAAATACACTATAATGCAAAATGCTCTAAAAGGTAGCCAACTCCCTACAAGCAATTCTGCTATTAAAAATTTACTGCACAAAACTGCCGTCCTAATAAAATACGCAAGTAACTATGTATTAAGCTCACATAATATATAGCTATTGCGTTTTTCCTTAGGGCGGCTGAAAAGTGCCCTATTGCTCTATAGAAAGTGGCGCCTATATACCAAAATTTATATTAAAACGGAGAAATGAAAGAGCGTTTGAAAGTCGTACAACAACAGTAACAGCACTATTTGGTAACGGTACATTAAATCTATTGAATAAATTATGTCAGTATATGCTTCAAAACTTTTCTTACTTTAAAGGACACAAGGCGACCAGGTTTCGGCCAGGATGAATTTTATTGAATAAAATCCAAGTGAAGGTCAGGTTACAGGAGCGATCAATTAAAACAGATTCTAACCCATCAAACTGAACAACATTTTGTTAAACAACTTTCAAACATAACTCATTTATAATGTGGACCTGCAAAATAATATTTATTCAAAGAAGCAATGTATCGCGGAACATTTGATATATTTTAGTAAAATGACAGTGGACAGCGTACATTGAAAATGCTATTTACTTTGTTTGACATAAAAACAGTATTAAAAAAAAAAGTTTCTGAACATATGTTGTTCAGTTTGACGAGTAAAATGTATTTTACTAAGAAAACTCTCGTGAGTCTCAGACATATTAAAAGGGTTTACTCACGTCGTTTAAGTCGAAATACGCTCGACATGTTTCGAATCGGTCACGATTCTTTATCAGGAGCGACGATCAGTTAGTGATCGATTAGTTGCCGTTGCGACTGGTCGTTGCTCCTGACGAAGAATCGTGACCGGTTCGAAACATGTCGAGCGTATTTCGACTTAAACGACGTGAGTAAACCCGTTTCATATGCATTTTAATATAAGTAAAATGTATGTTTTAATTTTTTGCTCCTGTTACAGGACCCACCTTGTAAAGTGATTCATAACCATCTATTAATATTTACGCTACCTTTACATCAGGTTAGCGTACTTTAAGGCTATCTATGGAATGGCTTTACTATTATTTTTTTCTTCAACTGAAGCGAGACATTTGAAACAAACAAACATTTTGATTAAATTTAGCAAACAAATCACTTATTCCAAGTCAGAGATAAAGGATGAGACTCCCGAAAGCTTTTTGTCTAATTTTGTGTCAATGTTATAAAAATATTTTTGCAGAAATAGCCAAATGTGAACGGCTTCTGTGGGATATTCTGCGTCCAGGCAGTGAAAAGTTTTGAAGCATACATCCAGCGCTTTCAAGAACGAGTCTATTTTATAAAGGATGTTATCATACGCAACATAAAAGTCCTTTAGGGCATCGATGGTTGGTCCGACAGCAACAATGATGGGTTGGCACCGTAGACCCTTAGCAATTTGGGCTTTTCGCCGATAGTCCAGTTGGGTGAGGATTTCGCTTTGGTTCTGGAAAATTAGAATGAATTGTTTACATTTAAACGTATTTTTTTTATAATACCTAGTCAGTGTTGACACTGAGAATTTATTATTGCTTTAGTATTGCAATGGGGAATGGATGAAAATTTTCAAAACTTTTTTTATAAATTGAAATAACCTTCCTTATTCTAAGAAAAAAATTACAGATTTTTCTGTAGCTTTAAATAATTTGAATTATTGAAAGTTTTCTCTTGCCCTGTACGGTTAGCGTACGGGGAGGTGCCGAGAAGGGCACAAGTCACGCGCTCATCCATAGTTTGTTAAAAAAATACGGTGAATATTTAAAATTAAGGTAATAAAAGGAATTTATATTTAACGAGGATCACGAAGCAACGGCGAAAACTAGCCTTTTCGTACAAACGGCGATTATGACTTCCACCCTCCAAATTCTCACACAGTTTCAGACGTCTACTGTGAGGTTTCATACTATACAACGCGCACGTGCTGCACACGCATCCGCTGTGAGTCCAGTAACAGGTCGACACTTTCCCAAATTCGCAACTATAGTGGCTTGGCCTTTAACGCTTAGGGGGTGGAAATCGTTATCGCCGTAAATATGGAAAATAGTCAGCTCACAATAATGTTAAAAGTGAAACTAGACCTACCTTTGCATGAAGAATGAAACTGTTCATAGCTTCTTGAATGCTTGGCTTTATGGCTTTTTTTTTGCCAGCTGTATCTTGGCACTGTATTCTCACAGTTGGAACTATTTTAAATCCAATTGCCGCGCAATAACAGAAGTCTCTAACATCTGAAAAGTAAATATGAAATACGTTATGATGCATTTACGTTGACTTAATTAGTTCTAACGCTATAATTATACAATACGGGAAAAAAAAAATTGCCCGAATTACGTATGGCCAAATAGGTAGCATTTTTTTTATTCGTGAAAGTTTAGTCGATACGAGTATAGTTATGATAACCAACCTTCACTTGGATTTTCTTCAATTAATTTAATGTAGACAGAAGCAGCTTTAATCGTTTTCAAAATATTAAGCGCTTTCTCTAAAAATATGGGCCATTTTTTGAATAGACAGAGCTCTGATCCTTTAAACTTGGTTTCGAAATCCAGTTCAATCTGAAAAAAAAAACACGATTATGATGAGTATATATATTTTTTTTTGATTGCGAATGGGTTTGCTCGTGGCCAGTATCTAGCCCTGGGTATCTTGTTCTTCATCACGTTTCAGCCAAAGTAAGAGTTCCGTACCTTCTTTAATATAACAGTCGTAAATGGAGTAGCATGCATCGAAATATAGCAAAGTCCACTATAAAATAAACGTACACTAAGTATGTACTCAACATACTGTTTTAGTGTCAGTTTACTTTATACTGGATATTGATATCTATAAGTTAAGAACTATTTTCTCATTCATTTCATTTAATTTCTAAAGTATATGCCCGGTAGTTTCGTAGATGACCCCAGGATGGTCAAATTGATGAATGATCCTTTACAATCAAATACACATTAAGGCTTCCCCACACAGTGGTTTTCATTAAGTTTGCAAGGAAATAAGATGGCAGATATGCTTCAGCAGATTTAGCCACCTTATGCACGCTCGAAAACATTGCGTAATTAGGTACAAATTATGTCAAATATTGCTCACAAGATTTTGAACTAACATACAAATATACGGAGTAATTTAATAGAAAACATGTAAAGCCCAATCCACAAAGCAAGCGGGCGCGGGACGGGTCGGGCCGATCTGCGCCCGCTCGCTGTGTGGATAGGGCTTAAAAAGGGTCACAACTTACCAACTTATATCCGAAACTCAATTTATATGAGGGCCAATCGTTCACGACGTCATGTATGTTTGCATATTTTTCGGATTGTAGTTCCTTAAGGCGCAATTTGGATGTTTTCCTCCAATTCTCGATTACTTCGGGCACTGGCTCCTTGTTGTATTTCAGCCAAAGTTTTAACTCTTCATATTCTTCATTAGATACTGGTGTACTGGCAGCTGTGTCAGCCGGAACATCGTCGGTGCTCGCGTGGGCTCTCCTTTCGTTTATTATTACCCCACTCTTTCGTAGCAAACGTTTGTGATTGTTATATTTGTCAGCAAGTTTTCCCCTTGCCGGAATATATTTATTACTGCCAAACTTTTGGCTCGGAATGTAGTATGTCTCCTATGGAAAACAAATTTTTTGTAAAAATTATAAGGAACTAAGCATGAAAGTCAAGGAAATCAAAATAACCATTGAGTGTAGGTATTTGTCATGAATATCAACCTAACAATATGGAAATGATAGTTTTTAGGGTTCCGTATTCGTACCCAAAGGGTAAAACGGGACCCTATTACTATTAAGACTGCTGTCTGTCCCGTCCGTCTGTCACCAGCCTGTATCTCATGAACCGTGATAGTTAGACAGTTGAAATTTTCACAGATGATGTATTTCTGTTGCCGCTATAACAACAAATACTAAAAACCAGAATAAACGGGCTCCCATACAACAAACGTGATTTTTTCGCTCGTTTTTGCTCGATAAATTTCACGATTCCGAATTTTTCTAAGTCAGAGCCCTTTAAAATGGTTGACCTTTGAACCCCAATATCTCGCGAAATATTGATCGGAGAGTATTAAAAGTGTAAATTATTAAACATGCTTATTTTGGCGTATTCTACATGATGCAACTAAAATATGCTCAAAAACGGCAAAAAAACCCAAGTCCCGGGCCCCCTTTGGTATAAGTAGTCTGACCACTACTGGGCCTAAAATTTGGGAAAAAAAAGCACTACACTACATTTCTTACACTACAAGGAGTAAGTAAGTGATCATAATAAACTAACTACTCTAACTACATGAGTATTTCATTTCATTACAATTTAAAATCACAGTTTTAATTTCGATACCTTCACTTCAGTTGGGACTAACGTAACAATTTGTGCGGAAATATCTTGAAATTGTTGTTTTTTCATTTCACCATATTTTTTCATATGATATTCCACTACAGATTTTACCATGTAGTTGCGTGCCGCAGTGTCTAATTTACCATCTTTTTTTAAGGAAGCTAGACACATTTCTCCAGCACTATTGGTTTTTAAAATAATCTTTAAATCATCAGTCTAAACAAAAAGAAAATAGCATACATTAAAATGGAAACAGAATATTTGCATGCAGAATAATAATTTATTCAGAATGCGTGTTTAATAGACCTAAATGCCACCGTCGTCACTTATAGTCTCTTATAGTCACGATTACAAGGGCAGAGAATTAGAAACATTAAGTTTTCAAAAAGTATCCATATTATATTTTTCCCTGATAGATGCCTTATTTGGACTTAGTATCTAAAAATAATTTATTTTTATAAAGATTAATTTTTTAGATTTCATTTTTTAAACCCTCGATGTGACGTTTGGTTGAATGACGGATGTATGCGATATTACTTTGGTCTATATGGAATTGGAAAGGAGCATTAAAAAACCGGCCAAGAGCATGTCGGGCCACGCTCAGTGTAGGGTTCGTTAGTTGCCTATCCTCCACAAAAAGGTCGTTAACGCCAAAGTAACTGTAATTACTTATTACCTTCTGGAAGTTATCGATTATACGCGCCGATTGAGCAGAATGTTTTAATGCAGTATGGCACTTAACTAATATGTGTTAGACATGGGGAATAAATAACGTCACGGTGACAAAGTCACAGTGAGTCGCCGTCAAAAGTTGTCACTGTGCTAATGAAATTAAGTATAGATATGCCACATACCCGTATGATCTCATTACTAATAAACTTACGTAATTTTAGAATTTTATTGTAACACTTCTTAATTATAGATGCTGTGAAGCCTGTGAATAATTTTTGGTTTTTGGTTGGTTTTGGTGTAAGTATGTATTGCATAATTTAAGTATAAGTTGAGAAATTTCTAGTATTTCTACAGTTGCTTCGCTCGAAACCATCGAAAATCATCCTATTTTCTAATATTGGTGACTAGCTGTGTGAACAGCAATTGATTTTTATATAAATAGATAGATAGATAAATGACCTGCGTTTCTCATTCGAAATAGGTATCGAATTTATTTCATTAAAGCCGTATTTCCTTGTTCAAGTAATAATTACTCATACGAAAATTTTCTATTTTATTATAATACCTACATAAAATATAATAATATTATAGTTTTTGTGTAGGTATAATTATTTTAAATGTATTAAATTACTTAGGTTACTTTATCATGTAGGCACTAAACTGCACTTAGTGGCGTATCTGTTCTTAAAGTCTTATCAATAATAATAGACAATAGCTGACCTTGGCCGCTCCGAAACGAATAGCTACGAACTTTGTTTACATTTTTTGAACTTCACTAATTATTCACTTTCGTTCGGTGCAATACGTTTGCAATTTTGTAAGTATTTGCAAAAACAAAAATTCTTGGACCTTTGTTGTGATAATTGTGGCGAAATTTGTGTAGTTTTTGTAAATAATATTAGTGTAAATATAAGTTGGTGTACAAAATAAATTGATAGGGTTTATTTAACTTAGCTTAGATGCCAAGTTTGGCAATATGTCAAAATTAAAAACAAGTAATTTGTGGAAATGTACTCTAGCTGATTTCTACCTCATTGCTTATAGTTAAAAACCAGCTAGAGCACCGCGACAATATCATAAAGTGATATGAGTAACAGGCGTGACATAGTCACGTTGAAAGAACAGTGTGAAAAAATAACGTAAATAACAGCTCCGTGACTGACCGTTACCGGTCATAAATATCATACAGTGAAACGAGTAACAGGCGTGACAAAGTCACGATGACTTTTCACTGTGACATTTTTGGAACGGGATCGCCAGTCACTGATATCAAAAAGTAACGCTTTTCCCCATGTCTAATATGTGTAACGTTCGAAGTATAAGGACACCGCGCGGCACTAACGTCATTTTAAAGAAAATCAGGAAATTTTGCGATAACTCAAAAATGGCTCAACCGATTTTATTCAATATAGTTTTCGTTAAAAGTACCTATTAGGCCTCGTATACATGAATTTTTCCATATTTTTATGACCCGTGGTTATAAAGTTAGAGGGGTGGGGGACACTATTTTTTTGATTTCCGGAGCGAATAATTACAAAACTGCTGACTATCAAATAATAATGTTTGAAGACCCCTATTATTTTTAAAAGACCTATTTAACGATACCCCACACACTAGGGTTGGAACGAAAAAAAACCGGCCAAGTGCGAGTCGGACTCGCGCACCGAGGGTTCCGTACAAACACTTTCCATCCCTAAGTGGTTAAGTTTGCACCTGGTATGTATAGCGCCCCATATAAATTAGGTGCAAAGTTAGGTATTAAAATATTAAAAAAAAACTACTTACTAGATCTCGTTCAAAACAATTTTCGTTGGTAGTTTTTATAGTAATGTACATCATATGTTTTTTTTAGATTTTTCATTTTCTTATTTTAAAAGTTAGAGGGGGAGGGGGACCAACTTTTTTCCACTGGAAGCGTCTGTCACGCAAACTATTCGGTTTAGAAAAAAAATCTTAATGCAGTTCACAGAATACATCTACCTACCAAGTTTCAACAGTATAGCCTATAGTTTCGGAAAAAAATGGCTGTGACTTACGGACGGACAGACGGACAGACAGACGGACAGACAGACATGACGAATCTATAAGGGTTCCGTTTTTTGCCATTTTGCTACGGAACCCTAAAAAAACTCACCCCCACTTAAGGTGCAGGGGAGGTACCCGAAAAAAGTTTCTTTTTTAGTTTTTATATTACCGTTTTTTCGGCGTGATACATACACATACTCGTACCAAATTTCAGCTTTCTAGTACTAATGATCACGGAGCTAAGCCGCGGACGGACAGACGGACATGGCGAAACTATAAGGGTTCCTAGTTGACTACGGAACCCTAAAAAGTATTCGTGATGACATTGACAGTTTTATTTTTAATTCTCCTTACCAATTCTATATAGAATAGACCAAAGTAATATCGCATACATCCGTCATTCAACCAATCGTCACAACGAGGGCTTAAAAATTATATCTAAAAAAATTGTCGATATAAAATAGTTATTTGTTATACAAGGGGGGGAAAGTTGTATTTTACCTGCGAGTGTACAATTGAAACACGAGGTAGCGAAAGGATTCTATGACTGGTTCAAAAATTGAATCCTGAGCGTAGCGAGTGATTCAACACACGAGACGTAAAATAACTTTTCACCCGTGTACAACACAAAACTTTATAGGGGGAGGGGGTCATTCCCAAAATGACATCATATCTCGCATCTTTAAAAAGTGCTTCAATGAGTAAAAAAGTAAAAAGTAATGCTATGAAAAATTACCTACTTAACTAGAATCAATAAAAAATTGTTATAATAAATAAATAGCTAATCACATTGGCTGTACCATCACATACCTATTTGTTGCGAACACTAGAAGCGCGGCGCGGCGCGTTTCAAAAGGCGGCTTTCTTTGACATGTTCGTAGGCAATAGGTATTATGTCTTAATTAAAATAATCCGGTCTGAGCGTGTTTATTCAAATAATTGACCGAGCTAGCGAAGCGTCTGCTTCAGCTTTGATGTACAATCGTTGATACCAGTATGTTTGGATGTTAGGATATCCGGATTTCTGTTCTCGCATAGAGGTCGCATTTCCTAACCGATTCACATGAAATTTTGTGAGTAGGTTTGATGAGTAAATATATATTTTTTCGCGAGTCACTCGAGTCAGTCAGTCGAGTTGAGAAATGCGACCTTTAGGCGAGAACAGAAATCCAAATATACCAACTATTTTTCATCCAAGCTGAAGCAGAGACGCTTCGCTCACTTCGTTCGCTCGGTCAATAAGTATAGTGCGATAGCGCGCGTTATAAAACAATGGCCGCTCGGTACGAGGCTTCCAAAGCAACTACTCGGTAGACGTGGGCGTTATTTCACGTCACTAGTTACGCGACATGTAACCGAATCACTAGTTTCGCGTCAAATAACAAGTAGTGATTTTTGTAAATGCGTTATTTTATTATTACTGCTATCTGTGAGTCGAGTAATCGAGCGAGAGAGAGCTCACCTTCTGCACCGGCCACAGCCAGCCGAGCGAGCGAGATGTAGAGCGCGCGCGTGCCGTCACCGTCCCGGCCAGCCGAGCGAGCGGGATGGTGATCGCGCGAATCGAGTTTTGCAAACAATCACAGTAGCAGAATAAAAATAACCAGTTACAAAAATCACTAGTTATGAAACAGGTGACGCGCGACCGAGTCACTGGTTTCGTTACGTTTCTTGAAAACGACGTAACGACCCACGTCTACTACTCGGCCGTGCGGGCGCGAGCGAGGTAGATAGCGCTGACAGCGCTAGTTTGTGTAACGTGTTGATACCTGCCCGCGAGTCGCCCGCGGAGGAAAATCTGATACAACATTTTATAGCTGTATAAAATAGTTGAAATTGTCTTTGATATATTATGTCTTAGTATGTAAGAAATTACAATGGCCTAACAAGGTATCATGTATATACCAACCTATGACTACCATACCATCTATTGTAATGATCATGATTCGCAATAAACAATATGAATATGAAATAACGCATACTGTCAGGGAAAAATATAATATGGATACGTTTTGAAAACTTTATGTTCCCAATACTATGAAAATGTATGCCAACGTAAATCTATTCACATCAGACTATATTGGGTAGACAGAGAAGTACCAAGCTTAAATACACATAAAATTAAGGCAAAAGAACTTACATAAGATTTCTCTACCGTGGTCGGGAACTCATGACTGCTTGTGCTCGCCGTGGAACTGGGCGCAGAAAAATCGCTATCAATGCTTAGAGTTTCATCAGATTCTGTCGCCTGTAACAAGTAATTGTATATAAGGGACTATAACACTCACTACAAGTAATTTTTTAACAAAAACATAGACAAAACATTTCCATACTCTGTGAAATAAGAAAAAAATTATGAAAAATAATTACCCGAATAACATTTTGAAGTTTATTCAATCCTCGTTTGAATAAAATTCTTTCTTTTAAACTAGGAATCAGCTCTCTCATTTCTGTTTCCTGTATGTGTTCAAGCAATTTGAACGAAATCTGATTAACTAAAAAACAAGGAAAACATTACATCAGTCAACTACAAACTACAATACGATGTACCTATACGAGAAACGGTCGAGATTACAATTAGAAAGAAAATAAATTTATATTTAATAGTTCAACCAAACCAATTTGGTAAATTGGACTGAATTTCGTTTTGTAAATTAATCAAAGTAAAATAGCTAATTAGGTAGGTACCTAATATCTAGGCATGAGATTTCTATTCTTTTATCCTATAATTACTAAATTATTAACAAAAATAATAATTCTTATTAAGAATATAGGTATTATAATATCGATCAAAATACTTACCTTCAAAATTTGTTATGGTTGATTCAGATAATCCCCAATCCCTTAAATATTCGGCAACCCCGACATTTAAATCATCATCGAAATCACTGTCCATAATAGTTGGTTTCACACACTTTAAACACGAAAACGGCGCAAGCGCAAATTAAAGGAAAAACCTACACACCAGTTGACGCCTGGCGTTGCGGACAGAATAAACAAAACAAACGGCACGCAACGCTGGCTGGCGATATCCCACCACCACAACTGCTCGCTCCCGTGCTCGCTTGGCTAGGGTTGTCAATACCGGACTTTATTATAAAGTATTGTACTTGAAAACTGTGAAAAGTAAAATAATTTCAAAATAGATGACGATCAGATAATGCTAGCACTATCAGTAGTAGCAGTGGTAATAGGAAAATAAAACGAATGCAAAACTTTAGTCCGCTGTGGGAATCGGATTAAAATTTCTGAATAGCTTATACAATGAATATAATATATATAAATGAAATAAGGGAAACCAGAGCCCCGAGCCCCTCCTCAGGCCACCCGTCCCTGTCACATTTCAAAAGAGTGACGGAGACAGAGCTTGCGGGTCGTAAGGCGATATCTTTTTTCGTAAGAATTTGTCGATGATTATTTATTTTTAAAATATTGGCTTAAATTATTGAAATTCGGAAGCTGTAAAATTACTATTTTAGTTATGATTGATTTTTCTCCTTTTTTTTGTTTCATAGTGTCACGTAGAAAAAAAAACAAATGAAGTAAAAATTCGAATTGGAGGTTATTTTGGGAATTAATTGTATCGAGCGAAGTTTTATGAATCGTGTATCGAATGCTGTATTAAAGATATTATAATCAAGAATGATATATATTTTTCACTTCACTAGCTCGGAAAGCCCCTTTTTGATTGTTTGATATATCTGTAGAGAAAATCGCTATTTATCCACATGTGGAGAAAGAGTTTTGTCATTTGAACGCAGCTTATAAGTGACATTTGACAGCTAACAAAACGTAAAACGTTAAAAGTGCTGAATTTTTAATATCACAATTAATAAAATAGCCACTTCAGCATTTACAGAAAGTTTAGATGTTTAGATGCTATAATAGTATTTTATGCAACCGTTGTATAAGAGGGGCCAAAAAATGCGAGTGGCATGGGTTACGATGTGAGCGTAGCGAACATCGTAAGAAAGATGCCACGAGCGTTTTTTGACCTACTTATACAACGTTGCATACAATACTTTTTCTACGACTCGACATTTCATAAATAAAATGCAAATAAACAACAAAGAAAATAATTACATGTTCCCGCTCGGAATCAACAAAATTAAAAAGAAAAATTGTCTCTGATAAACTTTTTTTTATTGACATCCATCTGTCAAAAAAATATTAACTTATACATAAAGGTATACGATCACCATACTAAACATCTGTCAAAAAAATTAAACTTATACATAAAGGTTACGTTCACTATACTAAACATCCCATGCACTGAAGAAAAAACTTTTTTTTAAGTTAGCAGCAATGCCTTAGTACAATAAGTTTTTTTTTTAATTTGCAAATTGTGTGAATGCAGCTGTTCATCTTGTAATCTGTGGTACTAAGTGATGCTTTTTTGGCGACATTATACCATCGGTTAGCAGTGTGTTTTTGGGCAGTAGAGTATAGACTTTTACAGACTTTCATAATTTATGTCTTTATATTAGAGTTAGTAACTATATAAATGACAGAAAAAAGTACTGGAGTAGAAAAATATATTTAAAGCAGATACGAAACTGTTATTAGCTGAAAAATAAAACATAAATGTGTTTAAAGAAATATAGTAAATTGTTTTTGTAGACAATATATAATTCTTTATTTTCTATAACTCCCGCGGGAGGTAAATAGGCTGTAACTGCGCTTTTTCTTCTGCGTGTGATAACACCGTTTACGAGCAAGTGTGATGAAAAAGTACCTCTTTTATTTATGTGCGGACTTTTTATTTTCTTTCCGTCAAAGAAAAAGGTGGCAACCCTATTTGTGGCAGACGCAACAGCTCTGCTCCGTGCGGTAGTGCGGGAGGGGGGAAATAGTAGCATCTCACTCTTATATTTACGTATTCACTCAAATCAAACATAATACTTAATCCGTTTCGTTAAGACTTAATTTCGCATACTGCGGTGTGGTTTCGTCGCAAAGACAAACGCGGCTTTGACAATGCCGCGTAAGCCGCGTTTCAATCTTATGCCATTCTAATAAAACCGAGTTTGCAATTATTTTCGGCGTCTTCAAAACAGACGCCGCTTTGTGGAGACACCGTTCCGACGCTATTTCATCTAGGTATTACGCAAATATTATAATTTGTAGTTATTTGTATTAAGACTGATCTCACGTTGAAACAAAACAACGACGACGAACAAACGACGAAGATATAAACAATATATATAGATAACATCCATGACCCAGGAACAAATATTCGAGTTCATCACACAAATATTTGCCCTTGCCGAGATTCGAACCCAGGACCGCCGGCTCAGTAGGCAGGTGCATTAAAACTGCGCCAACCTCGTCGTCAACTGACTAGCACGTATTACATTGTGGATTAGCAAAACAATAATACTGTTTTAATCTAATGATTTTGTCACCGACTGCTATTGATTTCGCTGTAATAAAATTACTTGTCTGAATTAAAAAAAAACCGGCCAGGTGCGATTCTGACTCGCGCACCGAGGGTTCCGTACAAACTTTCACTTATCCCATCTTAATTGGCCTGGTTGAGTTAAGTTTGCATCTGAAATGTATGGCGCCGCATACAAACGGGGTGCAAATACTTATAAAAATAATGTAATAATTAATGTAATTTAATCTGCAAATTCTGAGTTTTAATAATTATTTTTGGCATAAGTAACAAATTGAAATATGTAACAATGAAGTATTTGAATATTGTTTTATTTTGTTTGCATGCCTTTTTGGTAGAACATAAGCAACACTGTATATACCTGTATCACCTAATTTATTACTATGTTCTTGCAATAAACGAATTTGAATTTGTAATACCCAATACCCAGTCTATAGTATTCTTATGGTCTGTGATTAATTCGCATTATACTACCTACGTTATTTTGCATTCTATCTATCTATCTATCAGCCACGGACGTCCACTGCTAAACATAGGCCTCCCCTAAAGCTCGCCACAAAGTGCGATCCTGTGCAGACCGCATCCATCGACTTCCCGCAACTCTCATGAGGTCATCCGTCCTCCTTGTCGGGGGTCGTCCTACGCTGCGCTTTCCTATACGTGGTCGCCACTCCAGGACTTTGATACCCCAACGACCATCCGTTCTCCGGGCTACATGGCCCGCCCATTGCCACTTCAACCATGCAATCCTTTGAATAATGTCGGTTACTTGGTTCTTCTGCGGATATCCTCATTTCTGATTCTATCACGCAGAGAAACTCCGAGCATAGCCCGTTCCATTGCACGTTGCGCGTGTACCTACACAATCCAATGTTCGTTTCGTTAAGATAACAATATAAACTGGTAATATTGACATCAATGCATAATTCGTTAGTTTCGGTATTTAAGCAGGAACAATGCAAAATTTCATGCTATTGCCACAATTAAAGGTGTAAAAATTATATTAGGTAGGTACAGTATCGTATAGTAGGTGAATATAAATCTTCTTTTGTAAGATAATACGATGAAAAGTAAGTGGCAATTATACTTACCTATCTTAATATTATTAGGTATACATATTACAAGCTTTTATTTACTTTCACCTGTCCCGTTGTCTGTCTGTCTGTCTGTCTGTCTGATGTCGTTCTGTAATCAAATCTTGCAAGTTAAATTTGATCCACTTCATTTTAACAAACAAATTTCTACAAATTAGTCTGGTTGGTTTTATTATATAAATATGATAAATATAACAAGACCTCGCGGTTGATCTTACAAGACTACAAAGGTTGAGGTCAAAATACAGTCCCTACCGGAGTTCATAGTGTCATTTAACAAAGAATATTGTAAATTTTACCAAACAAAGGACGAAACCAAATTAGTATGGACGCGTGCCCTGTCAAAAATTGCCGATTACAAAGTAAATTTATAGTTAATAGACTATAAAACATTATAGTCCATTGGACGTAGATTCAGCTTTATTTTCTCTTATTGCATTCAAAGCCGGGAACGTCTTAATTTTTTAATGAAAAAAATACCCCTTTTACATTGATAACCTCTTACACGTTCAAGTATTTTTGCCGCTACATTTTTGTTGGCGTCGTTATGAATAATTGGTCCCATTAGAATATGTAGTTTTATAGAAAACATTTTCGATAAATGACAGGCGATTTAATGCCTCTAAGCAATGAAATGTAGTAAACGGAAAATTACCTCAGACATAGCACTAGTAGAATAGTTTTGACGTGGTTATGGATAAGTGGGGCAAAGCAAAACTCACACCAGTCAGCCAGCCACAGCCAACAACAGCCACTTTTGACCCCCAAATAACTGAAAATCTATTTGACCTACATGCTTGCAATCTTGTAAGACCGTTTTTTAATTACCGAATCCCTCTTACCGATCACGAGATTTTGACGTCCAAAAATCACTATTTTCATACTGACTCAGTGATTTTATCTCAGATTGTATAGCAGTACCTGGGTGAGCGAGCTTTGCTTGAAATACGGTGAAAACTAATTTTCACAGATATGAGACATAGCTAGATCGATTTTTCGCACCCGCTTTCGAAATCGTTACAGCCGTTTTAGAAAACTTATTAAAAAATTCTTAAATTATTATTAGTTAAAAAAATTATATAAAAAGTTAAAAATAAATTAACTCTAATAAGAAATATAACACTTTATAAGTTCTTTGTAACCTTTAAGGATACATACAACATTGTAAGCTTTTTCGTCTACGACAAAATATTTCCATATCGTACATAATTATATAATTTTTACACTAAAACTTTACACCTTAATTATTAATTATGAAATCTTCCGCTTTTATCTATAAAATTGGGACTGTGATAAAAACGGGAAGATTTAATAATTAAGGTGTAAAGTTTGTGTCAAAAATATATAATTATGTACGATATTGAATTAAATTTTGTCGTAGACGAAGAAGTTTAATTAACGTTAAAGGTTACAATGAACTTATAAAGTATTATATTGTGTCCCACTGCTGGGCAAAGGCCTCCCCTCTCTTGCGCCACTCGTCTCTATTGGCTGCATGCTCCCTCCACTCGTTACTAAATGCATCCAGGTCATCCCGCCATCTCCTTTTCGGTCTGCCTCTGCTCCGGTAACCTTGGTATTATATTTCTTATTAGAGTTAATTTATTTTAAACTTTTTAGTTCATTTTATCAACAGATAATAAAAGCTTGTTTTTAAAAAAGTTATATTTTTCTTTAATTTTATTTTTAACTTTCTAGCATTTTTAATTCAAGATTTACTACGACGTACCTAGTTGATCGTCTCTATTGGCTGCATGCTCCCTCCACTCGTTACTCAATGCATCCAGGTCATCCCGCCATCTCCTTTTCGGTCTGCCTCTGCTCCGGTAACCTTGGTATTATATTTCTTATTAATTTATTTTAAACTTTTTAGTTCATTTTATCAACAGATAATAAAAGCTTGTTTTTAAAAAAGTTTTATTTTTCTTTAATTTTATTTTTAACTTTCTAGCATTTTTAATTCAAGATTTACTACGACTTACCTAGTTGATAACAAACGGAACACCTGGCCACCTTCCAGCTCCATCATCAGAACCTGGTTACCATATAGTATCAAAGTAATCGTCAAGACGAATTAAACTAGCCCAAACTCGGTGGGGGAGTTCCTATGGCCACCTTCCAGCTCCATCATCAGATCAGCTATATGTCATAATAGTATTGCATTGTCATCCGATTTATACATGCATGCAAAATTCTAGTTTTTTGTTAATTTATACTATTTAACTCTGTTAGGGACTATATTTTGACCTCAAACTTTGTTGTTTTGTTAGTTCAACCGCGAGGTCTTGTTATATTTATCATATTTATATAATAAAACCAACCAGACTCATTTGTAGAAATTTGTTTGGTAAAATGTATAATGTTTTTTTGTTCATTTATACTATTTAACTCTGGTAGGGACTATATTTTGACCTCAACCTTTGTTGTTTTGTAAGTTCAACCGCGAGGTCTTGTTATATGTATCATATTTATATAATAAAACCAACCAGACTAATTTGTAGAAATTTGTTTGTTAAAATGTACAATGTTGTTTGTTAATTTATACTATTTAACTCTGGTAGGGACTATATTTTGACCTCAACCTTTGTTGTTTTGTAAGTTCAACCGCGAGGTCTTGTTATATTTATCATATTTATATAATAAAACCAACCAGACTAATTTGTAGAAATTTGTTTGGTAAAATGTATAATGTTTTTTTGTTAATTTATACTATTTAACTCTGGTAGGGACTATATTTTGACCTCAACCTTTGATGTTTTGTAAGTTCAACCGCGAGGTCTTGTTATATGTATCATATTTATATAATAAAACCAACCAGACTAATTTGTAGAAATTTGTTTGTTAAAATGTACAATGTTATTTGTTAATTTATACTATTTAACTCTGGTAGGGACTATATTTTGACCTCAACCTTTGTTGTTTTGTAAGTTCAACCGCGAGGTCTTGTTATATGTATCATATTTATATAATAAAACCAACCAGACTAATTTGTAGAAATCTGTTTGTTAAAATGTACAATGTTATTTGTTAATTTATACTATTTAACTCTGGTAGGGACTATATTTTGACCTCAACCTTTGTTGTTTTGTAAGTTCAACCGCGAGGTCTTGTTATATTTATCATATTTATATAATAAAACCAACCAGACTAATTTGTAGAAATTTGTTTGGTAAAATGTATAATGTTTTTTGTTAATTTATACTATTTAACTCTGGTAGGGACTATATTTTGACCTCAACCTTTGTTGTTTTGTAAGTTCAACCGCGAGGTCTTGTTATATTTATCATATTTATATAATAAAACCAACCAGACTAATTTGTAGAAATTTGTTTGGTAAAATGTATAATGTTTTTTGTTAATTTATACTATTTAACTCTGGTAGGGACTATATTTTGACCTCAACCTTTGTTGTTTTGTAAGATCAACCGCGAGGTCTTGTTATATTTATCATATTGCTATGATAAAATCAACCAAACTAAATTGTTGAGGTTTGTTTGGTAAAATATACAATACTCTTTGTTAATTTACATCAGAACTCTGGTACCAACTTCAACCTTTTTAGTTTTGTAAGTTCAACAGCGAGGTTTTGTTATATTTATCGTAGTTTCCATGTAATTTAGCCAACCTTTGCTAATTTGGTAAATCCAACAAACCATTTTTTTCAGTGTACTGTTTTGAATAACAGTATGTAAATCCATATACAACGCAAAAGTCCTCCAAAATATCTTTTACAAATCTTTTGTAAATATTTTTATAAGTACAATACTAATCTAATCAAGATGTTTTTTATTTACATTAAATTTGCTAGAATCTAATACTAATTTAAAGATAAGAATAATGCACAAGTCTCAAGACTAATAAGTGCCCTATCTGCAGTATTGTCATATACCGATTTACAGATGAAAAACTAAAATTGCTGGGGCAAAGATATTTTAACCAGACTAAATATAGGGTACGGCTCAGCAAATTTGAGTTTAACTTAAGACTGCTGCTGTAGAATACTGTGCTCAAATTCCAATTCAAAAACATGAAACACTTCACCAGAGTAAACGCAATTATGTTATGATTGTAATTATCACTGAATTTACATCACAGATCAAAGTTCCTGCATCAATCCTTTTCAATCATTTTGATTTGTTTATTTATTTAAATTTTATTGCAAAGATCATACTAGTGCAAATAGCGCACTTAATACCACAAGGCATTCTTTACCAGTCAGCCATAGGGTTAAACAGACACATTGAGTTGGTGCGGGGTCTATAACGTTCGCAGGAAATTTATATTTGACATGTGACACTATTTTGTTTAATATATAAAAGACTGAAAGGCATTTGATCGCTGGAGAGCGATCTCTTCCAGACAACCTTTTAGTGTATGGCAGGGTGAACATCTTTTTCATTTTTTTTCGAACCAGAATGTTTTGCTCTATAGAGCAAAACATTCTGGTATTTGCCATAAGATAACGAGGCTTGAACTAGCGACCTTCGTAATTTTTTGTCAAAATAAGGGTAACCAGACCATAGGGTACGGCTGAGCAAATATGAGTTCAACTTTAAGACTGCTGTAAAATATTGTGCTGAAATTCCAATTCAAAAACATGAAACACTTCACCAGAGTAAATGCAATTATGTTATGATTGTAATGATCACTGAATTAACATCACACGTCAAAGTTCCTGCATCAATCCTTTTCAATCATTCTGATTTATTTATGTTCATAAACTTAATTGCACAGTTCAAACTAGTACAAATGGCGCACTTAATACCACAAGGCATTCTTTACCAATCAACCATAGGGCTAAACAGACACATTGATTTGGTGCAGGGTCTATAACGTTCGCAGACAATTTATATTTGACATATGTGACTCTGTTTTGTATAGTATGTAAAAGACTGAACGGCCTTTGATCGCTGGAGAGCGATCTCTTCCAGGCATCCTTTTAGGTAGCGAATAGCTTTGGGTAGATAGATAGATTCGGTTTTATCATTATCAATTGAGATTATTCCCAGAATTTATAATAACTGCTATACACTTAATTTACAAATAAGCTTCACCCAAGTTTCATCAATATGCCTTTGATACTCATAGATTTCGTTTAGTACTTTTGATAATTAAATGAGAACGCAAGGTCAATACCTTGCGTTCAATTTAAACAGATAGCCCAATGGCTATCTGTTTTATAAAGTAGGGACCAACGTCAAGGAACAAAAAGACCAACAAAAGGTTAGAAAGCGGTCGTCCTTGCGAGAAAGCCAGTGAAAGTGCCCGCATGTAGGCCCTGCCCGACCGGTGTGTTACACGGTTTGTGTTATTACGAGGAGTCGTGGACCGGTCGCGGGTCAGCCGATGACACGGTCAACTGAAGCGGTAAAATTACGTAAGTTTGTCTTTTGACTGACAAGAGCAAAATGGAATGAAGAAGATACCTCATCATCCTCCTAGCCTTTGTCCCATTTTTTGAGAATAAATTCTCAATCGGGGTCGGCTACCTAAATCCCAAGATGTGGCGTAGGCACTAGTTTTTACGCAAGCGACTGCCATCTGACCTTCCAACCCAGAGGGGAAACTAGGCCTTATTGGGCTTAGGTGGTTTCCTCACGATGTTTTCCTTCACCGAAAAGCAAAGCAAAGACACGGATACCTATTTATTTTATATCCTCTTTCCTCATCATCATCCTGATATATTTAAAAGCTAGGGCTCTTGTCGGTTGAGTAATTTCCAGCTTTTTCTACATTCAGATTTTTCTTTCTGGATGAAGAATTTATTTCACTCTTTCCTCAATAGTTAAATTATTACAAATACAAACACATTATTATTGTACATTTTTATTCCCACTACGAGTAAGAATTCAATTCTCATTGAATTCAAAATATTTATAACCTGAACAAGGGTTCCCCCTGAGCTTCAGGCAAAAGCAAAGCCTACCAAAGGCACCACGTCTGTAGACGGTGAATATTGTCTTTGCTAAGCTGCCACTCCTAGTTAAGCCGAACATTTCTCATTGTGTTTGTGTAAAGGAGCCGTTTTTGACTAAAACTTTTTTATATGAGTCCAGTCTGTGCCGCCGCATGCAATTTTAAAAATGGTACTGAGTCTGTGAACATCTTAACCGATAATTAATTATGCTTTACGTAACTTTTGAGAAATGCTGTACAATTTCAGGACATGCGGCCATCTTTATCACCAAATTAGGAGATGCTACGTAACCTCAGTGCAGCGTCATAAACAAACTGGCACACTGCACGAGCCGCGAGCGAGCGACATAAACGTTACCACATTTTGTTCTTTTATCACATCTCTGGTGATAGTGGCGAGAGATTACTCGTGTCAAGTTGGTATTTTTTTTATTTTATGACCATAGCTCGAACTAATCATCGCAAAACAAGAATTAAGAAAAATAATAATGGTAATACTCACAATTTTGGGTTGCGTTTATAAATATCAACATCAATATATTACTATAATCTTATAAGATTTACATTTTAAACGTAGCAACTTTAAGATATGAATATCTTAACATTTACATTTTAAACGTAGCAACTTTAAGATATGAATATCTTAAAGTTGCTACGTTTAAAATGTAAATGGATAATAAAAAAACCTTTACTTTTCAACTCGTATTCAACTAAAAACAATAAGCCAAGGGGCCAAGGAAGATGATTTCCGGGCCGCGTTTCCGTATTTTTTGCGCAACTCTAATTGTATCTAATTTTATTGTACGAGTAAATATTTGGAGTTGTTAAATGGCTGTAGTCGCACTTAAAATTTTCTGTTTTGTTTTTTTCTTAAACCAAGAACTGGAAAGGTACTAGTTTTCTAGTGTTTTTTTAATAAAGTAAATAATACGCGCATTAACAAAGATTAATCATTTAGTTTTTAACCTACTTCGAAAAGGGAGGAGGTGCTCAATTCAATTTTATTTCTGAAATTTGTCCACCAATTGTGAAAATTGATACTCAAAATTTATAATTGAGTGGTTTGGAATCGACCTCAAAACCTGATTCAAATGTAATCTGTACATGAACGGTTAATTTTTCGGATTTCAGTTTATTTTGAAGTCGGTTCTTTTTTTTTAAACTATGTAATTTCAAAGTCCAAATTAAACTTTCTCCTTATTTATCATTGTAGGTATAATTAAGGAGTTTAAAATTGGCATCAAAAGTGATGTTGCCATTATAACGCTTAGTTTTTTGAGCAGTTTAGATTATGCTATAAGGGTTGGTAGTAACGTAAATATTTAGAGGAAATAAATCATTTAAAAACCTTCAGTTTTTTTATAAAAAATAACCTACGCATTTAAAATTGCTAAGAATAGTGTTAAGTACTACACTTTACTTAAAACACGGAATGTTATGTAAATGTTGACTATTAAAACACACCAGTACATCAATCACAGTAATTAAAATGTCGTCTAATGCGAAGCAGACACCTTGATCTTTTTTTATCGTTTTAATGCCTCCGTTATCACTAATGCGTTGCTATTATGAGTATTATGTCGCTATGTAGTGGAGCATTTAACTGGGTTATTTAAAAACCGTGTAGAAAGTGGTTTTACATTTCTACAAAAATTAAACAGGAACTATAAACCTAGACTTCTTTACGCGTATATTTTGTAATGATAATTATTACACAGAATATATATTGATAATGATGGGATAATCGAGATATGACATTTTTTTAGTTGTGCCTCTCATATTTTAGATTTTGAATATTTCAGGATTTTTTTACTCATAATCATGAACACTTTCGATCTATTTAGGAGAAAAAATGTTGCACCTCAGAAGCCGGAAATCCAATCATCCAATCCGCTCCGGCTCGCTTCAATGGAGACGCACCCTAAAAACCCGGTCCAGATAGAAACGAAAGATATTTAAGCTAAGCGGAAACGGAGCTGCTTCCCTCACTCGGGCATAAAAACAACTTAAACAAATACTGTGATACGAGTGGATAACGTAACAAATATTGTTCTACATAATTTTTCTCAAATCATCAACAGATTTTGCTCCATTCTAGAAAACGAATCGAACTGGTTAATTTGCATTGTAAATATGTCTACTGCGCAGAAATTGACCTACCGTTCTAAAACGACTTAAGTGACAATAGATTTCATACTAAGGTCATCCTTTTATTTTTACTAAAATAACGGTTTGTAGGTCACATATTTTTGTCATTCGCAAGTATGTATTTGCCTTGTATGTTTTCCTGATCGAGTATGGGCTGAGAAGATGCTTCCGTCTAGCTGATTTAAATTAAGATTTCGGCATGTTTATGCGAAACTTCCGAAGTCACTATAAAGTATAAATATGTCTCGCTCAAGTTCCTTCTTTACCTTTATAAGGAGTTGCCGTTGTATGTAATGAGTATTTTGATTTCGGTGTTATAGTTTAGTTTCGACGTCATTTTGTGATAGAGATAGAATTTGACTTAAGCGGTTGTAGTGTGCAGTGTAACGCATACACAATCATCTCTCCTTATCTTTTACTGAAAATAAAATCTAAAGTATTTATATATGGTAAATTTTTTTTTAAGTATAGAGAGGTGTGTGTGTGACGTGTGTGCGTTACGCTGCACACTAACTACACGGTATATATGTTACTTTTTAACCCCGGAAAATGCTTAGTTCCTCAAGGACGAGTAATTTTTCTGGTGGCTTAACAGAAACGGAAAAAACTTAGCGTATATTATTTGCTTATCTCATGATTCCACACTTTACAACAAAACACTCACTTACAACAAATCACCTACGCATTGTTTGTGAGTCTTCGGGATTATTCCGGCTGACATAATTGTTATTTGTAAACTCTACTTTTAAGGGTTCCGTAGTCAACTAGGAACCCTTATAGTTTCGCCATGTCCGTCTGTCCGTCCGTCCGTCCGCGGCTTAGCTCCGTGATCATTAGTACTAGAAAGCTGAAATTTGGTATGAGTATGTGTATGTATAACGCCAAGAGACGGGAAAATAAAATAAAAAAAAATATTTTTTTCGGGTACCTCTCGAACACCTAAAGTGGGGGTGATTTTTTTTTTCTTTTCAACACTGGTGTATGGGATGTCATTGAATAGGTCTTGTAAAAATAATATGGGTCTTCTAACATTATTTTTTGATAAAGTCAGCAGTTTTGTAAATATTCGCTCCAAAAACAAAAAAAAATAGTGTCCCCCCTCCCCCTCTAACTTTTCAACCACAAGTCAAAAAAAACGGAAAAATTCATGTTAATGAGGCCTTATAAGTACTTTCAATGAAAACTATATTGAACAAAATCGGTCGAGCCGTTTTTGAGTTATCGCCAAATTTCATATTTTTACACTGAGCGTGGCCCGACATGCTCTTGGCCGGTTTTTTTTTATGTCCTAGGGGGCAAATGAACAAACGGATCGCCTGATAGAAAGCGATTACCGTCGCCCATCCATAGACACCTGCAAGTCCTGCAACACCTGAGGAGTCACAAGTGCGTTGCCGGCCTATGAATATTTCTTTACCTTTTTTACATTGTACGTCTCAGACATAATAAAATGCATACGAATCCTGAATCAAATCTTTTTAACCTACTATTGTATATTATAAAGTGTTTCCATACAAATATATATAAACGCAGTAGTCAAATTTGCATCAGCAACATGTAATTTGCAGTACTACGGATGCAACACCAATTTACCTTTCATAATATTTATTACCCTAATCAATGACGATTATTTATTGACTGTAGATTTCCCCCGAATGTTCCCACGTCGAGAGGATGTAAAAGTGACGCAGCAAGTTCTTAATGTCACCGAATGTTGATCGCGTCCGTCAGGCGCGGAGGAACCGAAGGCAAGTTCGAGAAAGGAACTCTCAGAAATCGAATGTTGTTAGATAACAGCAAACGTCATTTTTTTACTAGACACATTCCAATTTTTTTTATAAATTATGCTTTGACTAAAGATGTGGGACGTTTGGTTAGAGTTATATTCCATATATTAGAGTTCTCCCTTTTAAATCATCATCTTGTCAGCAGAAAGGCAACTTTTGCAGACAAACACATGGGCCCCGAGCGCTACCCTCATCCCAACTTCTTACTGCGATCCTAACCAGATTGTCGGTCCACCTTGTTTTAATATCATGACTAAATAGTTTTGCAAAATTTACCTATATACAGTGAGAATTGGTCTAGATAAAAACTTAATTCATCCATAACAACAACAGTAACAATGAATGTTATTTATAAGCTAAACAATGTTACTGTTGTTGTTATGGATGAATTAAATTTTTATCTAGTTTTTAATACCCTGAACGCTTGTGAGCCATTTTTTTTTTGTTGTACACCGCACTTTTTTATTTTGGATATTTTAGGTATATTCTACTCAGAATCACGAGCTCTTTATCTAATTACGAGAGAAAAAGTGTCCCAAAATGTTCATAATTTTTTTTTATTCCGTTACCGATGTAGTAGGTTGTATTTTATGGAAATTGTAACGGAATGGAACGTAAGAAAATTGGGACACTTTTTTCCCCAAATTAGAGCGAACGAGCTCGTGATTCTAAGTAGAAAAATTACAAACTTGTCTTGCTGCACTTCAACAACATTTTCCATACAAGTTATTACGTAAAGTAATAACATTATACTCACGTACACCTCAATCAGCTCTTGATTAGACCAGATAAGGAAATGGCTATAATAATCATCTTTACTGCCTCTAATTATTACCTCGTTCGGAAATCCATTTTGAAAGTTATGTTATAAACATGTCTTTAAAATTATATTGAATAGAAAGTTTAGACAAATATAATGGATGGTTTTATTATGAGCTAAAGCGGTGGTATCCTAGTGGTTAGGGCATGCGACTTTCAATCCGGAGGTCGCGGGTTCAAACCCGGCCCGTACCAATGAGTTTTTCGGAACTTATGTACGGAATGTCATTTGATATTTACCACTCGCTTTTTGGTGAAGGAAAACATCGTGAGGAAACCACCTAAGCCCAATAAGGCCTAGTTTCCCCTCTGGGTTGGAAGGTCAGATGGCAGTCGCTTTCGTAAAAACTAGTGCCTACGCCACATCTTGGGATTTAGGTAGCCGACCCCGATTGAGAATTCATTCTCAAAAAAATGGGACAAAGGCTAGGAGGATGGATGGTTTTATTATGAGCTAAATAAGCCGTTTATCTCGCTAGTAAAACCAACGTAAAAAAGTAAGCGATCATAATTATCTATTCATTTCAAGAAACTACTTGAATGATGGCTTACCTACTTTTTAATAGTTTTTATTAACTATTGGCTTCACTTGCAACTAACAAAATATGTTTTTTTTTTACTAATTTTAACATATTTCTAGTAGCCATATCGAAATTAAACTTTGTATGTATTTATTTATTCACGGGACATAATACCATAATTTGTTATCTTAGCGCTGATCTGATGACGAAGACGAATATATAGCGCAAAAAAAATTAAAAAAAACTTTTACTGTAGATCTATGTATAGTACGTTCGAAATTCAAATATCAAATTATGTCAATTTTGCGCAAGATACAAACGACCGTATATTTGTTAAACGGAGGTTGTTTTTCATTTGTGCCAGTTTGGCATAGACCATAGCATTAAATGACTTCTAACCTTCCTACAATCAGTTATAAATTCCACATTGTTTTTTACCGCTCGATGGCTACACTCGTAGTTTTTTACTGTTAGAAATATACAATCCATAAGATAATTCATTATGGCTTTGTGCAATAAGCAAAAATAATAATAGGTACACGCAATATATTGCATCAAAGATAGGTCAGGCTACATACTTGAATGTGTGTACTCAAGGCAGGTTCCAATCTAAACACACAGATCAATTAACAGATATAATCAATCAATTGTTCAACAGAAGCGTCATCAATCTGTTCGCCTGCCTGTCTGTCGGCACTTATCTTCTTAATTGATCTATTAACCAAAACAATTATCGCTAATGCAAAATAAACTGTGCATATTTAAAAACTGACACGCCTTTAAGGAAATTATTTGCACAGTTGTTGGTTTTGAAGTGTTTTGAACTACTTCCCATTTTTCATCAGCTTCAAAGAGTGGGTTTTTCTCGATTATACTGTATTTTTAACATTATTTATTTCTATTTGTTCGGGACATTTATTTTGTTGAACTTTAATTGACTTATTTATTCGAAGGTTATTGGACTATTAAAAAGTACAAATGGCCGACATTATGTTACTGATCGAGGTCATTTTTCAATAATTGATTTCAGGATATAAGTTATAGTTAACTATCCACATTAACAAGGAATTCACAATATCAGTCAAAAATCAAAACTTAATTTATATTGAAAAACGATTTCCAAGAAAAGTTACGATTGCGGGAAAATATTAACAACGCAATGCACGTCTTTTTTGGATATTGATGATAACGCCATCTGTCATCCGAATATGTTTGTGGCCGCATCGCGTCCAATAGTTGGACGGATTTTACCAATTACATTGATACAAAGATAGTTGGACATACGAAAATGCTTTTAGACCAAATACTAAAAAGAAAACCTAACTTTGACCCTTCTAGACAGCGAAGTATCTGTACAGGTATTTTCTAGTTACCTACCTAGTTCGTTTATGTAACATTACCTCACGCAAGCGCTCCTAATGCACTAAATATCCGCTCTTGCTTTCCAACTCGCTCCATCAGTTTACTCAAAGGCTTTTGCCCCTACTCCTACCAGTGACGCAAGTGATGTTATCTCCACCTTTGACCCTCCTGTCCTACTAGGCCCTACAACAGTAATTGTTTACTTTCGTTACGTGCACCACGGTAACGATCCGGTTGTCTGACGTAAGGAGGCTATTGAAAACCAGCTCGTTTGGTTTTCTTCTTCGTTTATTTATAACATGCTGTTAACTGGTTTTGTAATTCGGCAAAAAAAAACTGTATAAAAATAGCACAATTTCTTGTTTAAGGAAAAATAATAAGATTGTGTCATAAAGCAGTCATTAACTTCACTGTAACCTAATAGAACCTGACTCATAGAAGTCGATTTTCAAGAATTGAGATAAATCAATAACTAAACATTTACATAAATATTGCTTGATTGACGACTATAACTGTGATCCATGTGCAAGAAAACCATTTAGGCGCAATCGGAGGTTTTCCATAATTATTTTTCAAAATCGATTTGTAATCCGAATTAGAATGATATTGATAATACGATTTACGAGCGAACCTTGTTAAATTACTCACCGTCTAATATCCACATCTTGTGCTCTAATCATATATGAGTTATTTTAAACGTTATCAATAAAATCTTACTTTCATCATTATAAACTCCGTTAACAAAAGAAAATCACATTTTCCAAGGAGAAATCTGTAACAGCTCCGATCATCTCAACTAACCATACTGAGCAAGATTACCGAATCTAGACCAGGCGATATGGCCCACTTATGGCTAGAAACATTTATAAATGGATGTAAGGCACTAAGCCATCCGTTCATCGTCGTTGTGTAACAACTTAAGTAGTAAACGACTTAGAAATATTGAATGTTTTCAATGTATTTAAAATTGTTAGTATCTCATTTCATCATCATCACTATTTAATATTCCTTATAACTAACAAATTTACATACAGTTCGTGACCTGTCAGATCTCTTACGTGATCCAGAAGGGTTGCTCCGATCTTCAAAATTCGAGCTTTCTATTGTGCCCTTACGCTCATTCAAATATTGTTTAGCACGGAATCGAAAGGGATGGCACGGTACAAATTTCAAATTTCGATCTTCGGAGTAAGTCTTCAGATACGAACCTCTCAATTTTTACCCAAACCCGAATCGCAATTTGTGAGCTCACGGACTGTAGATATTTGAGCGGTGTATCGATTTTGTGATTTCATTGCCATTTTGAATTGAACCTCCTATTTAGCTCGTAAAGTTAAAAAAGTTTGTAAAAAAAATACTCAAGTCTGTGTAATTATATGTACCAACATCACGTCAAGATGGCTTTTGTAAATTATTTGCGGCAATATTTCTCTCTAAATAACCAAAAAACACAGAAAATAAACATATTATCAACACATTGTACGGAGTTAGGAATAAACTACCAAGTCCCAGTATACACTACATATACTACATAAATGAATGTTTCGAAGATCTAAATCCCCATTTAAAGTCATAAACGTGACAAATCAGAGCAATTATGAGCTACCTGTCGCTGAGAAGGTTAGTAGAAGTGTTGACAGTTACACTTAATGGATAATGTCGTAGCGACGAAATGTTATGGCGCTCTCACCACGAAATAAAATGATAATGTAGCGGTACTGAATAAATCTATCCACATTTATTGGCGTAGGATGGAGAAGATTAGTTGGACAGAAAAAGTCACAAATGAAGAAGTATTTAAAAGAGTGACAGAAAAAAGGAATTTGTTGAACGCCATACAGAAGAGGAGGGATGTTTTGGTCACCTTATATCACATGACGCTTTTATAAGCAACATCATTTTAGGAAAAGTTGAAGGAAAGCGAGGCAGGGGAAGACCGAAAATAAGCTATATGAAACAAATAAAAAGATAAAACGTCATATAGGGATAATCAAGGAGGTGGCTATGGGTAGGGTTAGGTGGAGTCGGCTACATACTATACGACATCAGCTACACCGGCAAGAATTTAACTCTTAAATGTATGATGATGATGATATATTTATTGATCCAAGATTTCATTTAGGTTTTTTTCGAACGGGAATGGTGGATATGAATCAAAGTAATTTTTAGCAATAAGAAGTTAGTTTAATAAGGTGTCTCAAAATCGTGATATCACGAAACACAGAATTTATAAAAAAATACAAAGGGTGGCTTTTCTCCAAAATTCGATCGACAATAATGACTCAATATCAACATCAATGTTTAAACGGCTACTATGAAGTAATCCATCGAGTCAGAGAGCTTGCTGAAAAACCCAAAAATATAAACTTTGCTCGTTCCGTTCCGTTTACTCGACGGTGTTTTTGTAATCGAGTGAGAGAGAGCGCACGATCGAAGTTTCAGGAACGATGTCAGAGAGTAGCGCGGGCGCACAGAAGTACCTGTTAAAGGCATGTCGGCAACTCACGCGTCGACCTTTGAAGAGAAGGGCCCGCTAGAAACTATAGAACGAGCTCGATCCTAAAATAATGAAGGTAGAATTTATGTTTGCAATGAGAAAATTTTGCGTGCTATTTCGATAATGTTGACTAAAAATGTATTTTCAAAATTAGAGTAGATTGTTATAACCGTTGTATATGTAGTTGGTGTCGGTTTGAGGTATTTGTGTCATGATAATCGTGGGTATCCCCTGAATTTAGTTACGCTATTTAACCAGTTGCACCGAAACGTAGGCAACCATAATGCTTTAATAGCGGAATGCTTTACTAGAGTATTGATAAAGGACAGAAGATTATTTACCAACTTTTACCTAAACTCTAAATTAAGTAAAAACCACCACTCCAATAAGTTGAAGTAAAACTTGGTCATATTTAGGATTTTTCTAACGCAATGCTTTACTGAAAATCTACATTTTGTCAGGACAGATTGCCGAGTTACTTACATCGTATTTGTTTAATAGAAAATATGACATAGTCCAAAACATCCACATTCATTGTATGTTAATACTCATCGAGTAAAACAATTTCCTTTCTTGTCTATTCACTAAAAAAAAATATGTCGACTAGTTTAACTACTTGAGAAATAGCCAAATTGTGCTTAGTAAATAGTAACAAAAATTATTTATGCTAATTTTCCAAAACTTATTTTGGTTACTAGTAGCCCTCAGTTTGTCAGTCCTCCGATTTATGTAACTTGCATTTAGGCTACTGTTAACAAACCTTTTATTTTAAGTGTTGTTTCGAGTTTTAAGCATGATACAAAGAGGTCTATAAGATTGCGTAAATGTTGAACTGCTGAACTTGCCAGCAGTACAATATTGATTGATAAAGAATGTAGTACAACGACAATGCTTGCACAAACTGTAATATTGACCTGTAGATTCAAAATTGTTTGCCAACAATGATTCGTGATGGATGGAGAGAGCTGTTAGGTGATCCAAACAAAGATTGCCATAAAGATAACACGAGTATTGTTCCGATAAGAATCTTTATGCATCTTCAGTTATCGGCCGATCGCAAGAATCCCATTACACTTTCTCAATATCAATAGATCCAAAGTATCTCCAAGATCCATTGTATTCATTGAACATAAGTCTAATTGCTTCTGAGGACATCGTGGATCAAGGGTCTGAGGATGGAGTAATAAATACATTTGAAATGAAATAGGAATATTGCTTCAGTTATAGGCATTATGGTGAAGTCGGAGAGCAGAAGTAGGTCAGAGCGATAAGAAAAGTTCAGAGATTGTTTAATCGCACTCCGTATACTAACACGGGCAAAGAGCTCAGCTCGTAAGGCAACAAGATCTTGTGACAAATCTTTAGAACTATAC